>JACGWL010000010.1:0-705927 GCA_034509725.1 Sesamum angolense
TCCGAGAAAAGCATTCTTAGTTGGGGATCTGATCTGTTTCTTTTTCCTTTTTTTTCAGGATTTTTTAATGTTTGGTCTCATGAAGCATATTCCTCAAAAGATTTAAACTCATGATTATATTGTTGTGTCTACACATCTTTGAATCATTATGCTCGTCAAAGACTAAAAGCAGTTTATTATTCTGAGGCTTAACTTGGTCAATTAAACTTGAGCAGTGAAGTATCTATTCCTGCTCCGTGATGGATGGCTTCTTGAAATTTATATGGTCAATCATGTGAAATGGAATCCTCATGGAGGGAGCAGTTGTTTCACTGATGAACTCATCTGTTGGCTAACCTCACTGTACACTAATGAAACCAAGTAACTTCAATTTACTGTCTCCAAATATACTGAGCAGTTTCTTTCTTGGGTCGCTAACAGTTGAGTTTACCGGGCAGTCTGACGCAACGTATATTTTAAGTTGAAGTTCTAATACTATTAGGTAGAAGAATGGTAAAATGATGTTGTAGCCCTTCATACAATTATGATAAACATCCTGTTGAATGTTGATATCCAATTACTCGCACCAAACTGATTCAAATATGATTAACGGGATGTGACATCCTTAGGAGCTTATACTTAATTGGGTGACTTATGATAACTATTATGAAAATTTTTTAATAAATTATAGATTGAAATTGGAGTATAATAAAACTTGAACAGAGTGAATTGGAGCTCATTATATTAATTAACAGTAAATTATATTGATTAAGAAAATACAGAAGGACGAAAAAGGTATTTTAGAAATTTTTTTAATAAAATAAAGTAATAATAATAATAATAATAATAATAATAATAATAATAAATTAATAATAATATAATATAATATATATATATAATATATAATATATAAAAAAGTGGGTGGGTGGGGCCATCAATTCCCCACCGCCACACCTCCTCAATTGTAACAATATATATCTAGTATGTATAGGAAATTGTACAAAGCTTTCCTGCATTTGCATTCAAGTGTTCACACAGAACCATTTCCATTTTCGGAGGAGACGAACAGGTAAGATTTTGATTTTAAAATTTTTATTAATTTATATAATTATATTATTAATTAGTCCATTTACTAAAAGTAATTTATATTGACCGGTGAATTGTTTAATCGGAGTATTTATGATTTTATCAATTTATATTGGTATTGAATTAAATGTTCCAATTGACTTAAAATGTTATAGTTGGTTAATTAAATTATTAGATTTGGTAGATTTAATTATTATTGTAGTTAATTTATTCAATTTCGTCGGGCCTATTATATGTATTCGGGTATAATTAAATTGTATATAACGAGATATTGATAGAAAATTCATAGAAATAGCCCGAAAATTATATTAAGGAAATATAATTATTAAAGGAAAATAAGGGTTTTAATTATAATTTAATTTAGGAAATGTTATTAAGAAGGATAATTATAAAAAGATATAAGGAGTTTTGCTAAACGAATCATTATGAGTTAACCGATAAATTAAATATATACGTGGGAAGCTAGTTGGTTACAAAATAATGGTACGAAAAATTTATATTTCGATAGAAATAAAATACTAAATGATCAATTAGAAATTGTACAAATAATATGTAATATTATATTTAGAAATTGCAATATTTTAATATATTAATTGTATGCATAATAACTCGTTATAGGGTTCGGGAAGAAAGTAGAGGATTGGACAACTCCTTGTTTGCTAGTAGAACGTCGTTAGATCGAGGTAAGTGAATAATTATTATCTGTATATGTTTTCTCTCTTTGTGCTATTACCTTAATATAGATCTGTGATTCATGCTGAAGCTGATTTATCTGAAAATGTATGCGTGGTGAATTTAACTGGAATCATGATATTGTGCACGTAAAATGAGAAATACATTTAAGTATTATATTTGTTGGATGATGTGTTATTGGTGTTTGTAAATAGAAATATGTCTATATATGGTTTTACGTCGATAGCTGCTTACAAGGATGGTGATATGTGGAATTGAGGGAGTGGTGGAAAATTGAATATAATGTAATGTGAATACCCCTTAATGTTGTTGAATAGCCTATGTGGCAAATGAAAAGAAAAGAGCTATGATGCGATGAAAAGAGCCTATGATGCGATAAAAAAGAGCATAATGCGATATAAAGAGTATGATGCGATATGAAAAGAGCTATGAAGCGAATTGAAAGAGCTGTGATGCGAATAAGATTGATGAGCCGGCTGTCAAGGGGATTCATGTATATAACGAAAGGTGAGGTTGAGTTGACGGAGAAAAACACTATATCACCTTCTGGTAAGCAGACTAGGAGAAGAAGTTTGTTTTATGTGAGTTGGCTATATTGTGTAATATGTGTTGATTATGTTGGTATTATTGATTATATTATATACATGTTGTTTATTGCCTTGTCTGGACTATATTTGACGTACATGTATAGATAATGCTAGTTAACTGCTTATTGAGTTGCAGGCTCATCCCTCTGCTAACATTTTTCAGGAGTAGATCTTGAGGTGTCAGCTTATCGAGGGTTAGGTCCAAACCCCACGTTCAGTCAGGTCGGGCCAGTATGCGATTTTCTCCTAACTTGTCAGCTGGAATTTAATTCACCTTTTAGGATGTATTAAGGGGAATAAAAACTATGAACTACTAAAATGGTTTACTTGTGATGTTTGATATGTGCACATATGTAATGATGTAAGTTATGATGGTGTTGGTTATGACGTAGGGATTACGTATGCTTAGCGATTACGTGCATATTTATACATGTAAATAGGGTTTACTTTAAGTATGGCAATTAGGGGAGATACAGCCGTAGTATTAGTAGCGGGTGCTACACGGGAGTTGCATACTGCAAATAGTAGATAATGCTAGTTAACTGCTTATTGAGTTGCAGGCTCATCCCTCTGCTAACATTTTTCAAGAGTAGATCTTGAGGTGTCACTTATCGAGGGTTAGGTCCAAACCCACGTTCAGTCAGGTCGGGCCAGTATGCGATTTTCTCCTAACTTGTCAGCTGGAATTTAATTCACCTTTTAGGAATGTATTAAGGGGAATAAAAACTATGAACTACTAAAATGGTTTACTTGTGATGTTTGATATGTGCACATATGTAATGATGTAAGTTATGATGGTGTTGGTTATGACGTAAGGATTACGTATGCTTAGCGATTACGTGCAATTAATACATGTAAATAGGGTTTACTTTAAGATACAATAGGGGAGATATAGCCGTAGTATTAGTAGCGGGTGCTACACGGGAGTTGCATGCTGCAAATAGTAGATAATGCTAGTTAACTGCTTATTGAGTTGCAGGCTCATCCCTCTGCTAACATTTTTCAGGAGTAGATCTTGAGGTGTCAGCTTATCGAGGGTTAGGTCCAAACCCCACGTTCAGTCAGGTCGGGCCAGTATGCGATTTTCTCCTAACTTGTCAGCTGGAATTTAATTCACCTTTTGGGATGTATTAAGGGGAATAAAACTATGAACTACTAAAATGGTTTACTTGTGATGTTGATATGTGCACATATGTAATGATGTAAGTTATGATGGTGTTGGTTATGACGTAGGGATTACGTAGCTAGCGATTACGTGCATATTTATACATGTAAATAGGGTTTACTTTAAGTATGACAATTAGGGGAGATATAGCCGTAGTATTAGTAGCGGGTGCTACACGGGAGTTGCATGCTGCAAATAGTTGCTTACCAACTACCTTTATTGTACAATTGGCATATTGATTGATCATTTCAGGATTGGGCAATTCAGGTAGAATTAAGTTTTAGAGGTGATTTGGCTTTAACACGAGTCAATCATCCGACTTCTACGATAGATTTTTTATCATTTGTCTTTTGGTTTTTTTTTATGTTATGAATTTTTTATTAGGGTTAACAGGTTTGTGCTTTGCCCCTAATATTTTTCCTTTTACACTCGATCCGTCATTGCAATGGCCCTTGGCCGCTGCACAACCACTTTCAACCACCAAGACAAGCTCTACCCGCCACCTTCACCACCTTATAGCCTTTGCCGACCCCTTTGCTCTCCCCAGGTTGCCTTCACGTCCTTCAATCCATACAACCATCGCTGACCCCTTCTAGATCAATCATGTTGAATCATTTGAAAATAAGATGAACATATATGCAAAAGCGTACATAGATCCATAGCTATAGGAACACAATGGAATCGCATCAACAGCCTTCTAGATCAACACGGTTTCACAGAGTTTTCTGTAAAAAAAATTTCTCTCTGATGTCGAGAGATACAATGAAGTACCGTACCGTGCGATTTGAGGATCATGACATATATATATAATATATATATATATATATATATATGTTAAACTTCAACAGCCTTCAATCTATCACTAAAATTGAAATTACCATTAGTTTCTACATATTAAAGACCCACATATTATTAGATACATTAAAACCCAAATTGTTTAAACTTTTTTTGATTCCTTTATTGAACTTAAACTTTGACAGTCCATAATATATCATTATTTTACATATAAGCCCAACGTTGGATTAAAGATCCAACATTATTGGATTAATAAAATCCAACACATAGTCGCCACCTCCTTCACCCCTACAGCTGCCACCGACCTCCTCGCAGTCCAACACCTTTGCCCCTTATCTGCCCGCCACCTTTGCACCCCCTGCAACCGCCGCTCACTATCTTCGAGCCCCTCCTCCTCTTGCAGCCGCCCATATCTCTTTTGATTTTTCTGTTCTTTTTTATTCTAAAATTTGGGGCATAATTTTACGCCACCTTGAGTTCATTGAAAGTGCGTGCACTCATGTCAACCAAAAATTGACAAAATATTGTTATTTTATTTTTCAAGTGCTATAAAATTAAACATTGGGAGATCGTACATATTAAAACAAAATAAAAAAGAATATTCCTATTCTATTTTCAAAGTGCTACAAAATTAAATGTTGAGAGACCGAATGTATTTAAAAAAAATAATTGAGGGCAAAGTGCAAAACTCCTCATAATTATGACATGTCTGCTATTACCCGTTTTGATTATGGAATTCTCAGCCATGAGCCTATAAAACGACGCAAGACATGCAAAAGTACAAATGCAGCGGGTAATGGAGATGGTGAAGGATATCTTTGTTGGAAAAATTAGAATCTGAAAAGTTGTGCCGTGGAAAAATCGCTGCCTTGAAAGCGAAATTTTGGTACGATCGTGGAGCAATCGTTAAAACCATTCGCTCCCCAAGGTTTACACAACTACTCTCTAACGCGTGCTCTCATGGTAGAGTTGGAATAGTATAGTAGTATCACTTAGTAAAAATAGAGTAGAAGCAGGAAAAAAAAAGAGGAGAATTCAGGTTTTTTATGTTCACAATGAACAAGACAACCAAACTATTTATAGAGAATGAAATCTCGATTCTTTAGCTATTTCAACCAAGATTTCCTCAACGAACCTCACCCAAATATCCTCAACCAATGTGATAGTGTCTATCTGGTTCATCAAATCAAGAAAGATATAGGAAAGACTTGGTCAAGCTTTTTAATGAAAAGAAAAAGAGTTTGAAAGTGTAAGGTTTTATAACTATCTAGTAGTCATTCCCTACATTCCCCTACGAATGACTAACTAGTCAAAGAGTACGATTTTTCCTAACTGAAAGAAGAAATATATTTAAGCATTAATATCTTTCAATTGAATTAATGCATAGTGAAGTGAGGCAACAACATCTAAGCGAAAGTGAAATAAATCTTGAACTTTTGATAGCTTAAGCTGAGACCCCCACAACACGTATTATTATCTTGAAGTCTGCTATTCCGCGATATACTACGAGCACTATTTATGGCCATGCTCTTATCACCTTGAGTTCTGATGAGTGCTCTAGAAAGAACTCTTTCTTTCATAGAAATCCCCTTCTTCTTCAACAAGAAACCCCACAACAAAAACCTCTTTCCTCGGCCATTTACAGTGCAATTCCGAGCACATTCAACTCACAGAATTAGCTTAAGTTTATTCAATCAGGAGTATTTGAAGTTTAACCAAGAAGTCAATGGGTGACCGTCAGTATTCTTTCTCCCTCACTACTTTCAGCCCTTCAGGCAAGCTTGTTCAAATTGAACATGCTTTGACAGCAGTTGGATCTGGTCAAACATCTTTAGGAAATTAAAGCTGCTAATGGTGTTGTTATTGCAACAGAGAAGAAATTACCGTCAATATTAGTTGATGAAACATCTGTGCAAAAGATTCAGATTTTGACCCCAAATATTGGAGTTGTCTACAGCGGCATGGGGCCTGATTCTCGAGTTTTGGTGCGAAAAAGTAGGAAGCAGGCTGAGCAATATTATAGACTATACAAAGAACCAATTCCTGTCACTCAATTGGTGAGGGAAACTGCAACAGTCATGCAAGAGTTTACTCAATCAGGTGGTGTGAGGCCATTTGGTGTATCACTCTTGGTTGCCGGATATGATGACAAAGGTCCACAGCTATATCAGGTGGATCCTTCAGGTTCATACTTCTCTTGGAAAGCTTCAGCCATGGGAAAGAATGTATCAAATGCCAAGACATTTTTGGAGAAGAGGTACACAGAAGATATGGAACTTGATGATGCTGTGCATACAGCAATTTTGACACTGAAGGAGGGATTTGAAGGACAGATTTCAGGCAAAAACATTGAGATTGGTGTGATTGGCAATGACAAAATATTCAGGGTTCTTACCTCGTCTGAAATTGAAGATTACTTGCAAGAAGTGGAATAGTTGCACACCCACTTTAACTTTTGTTGTTGGCGGATTCCAGTGGTTGATGTTGTCCGTATGACTATTCCGCTGCTGTATTACATCTTGTTCCAATTCTTACACTTACTGGAAACTTGTTTCTCTTGGATTCTTCCTAAAAAAAAAAAAAAAACTCTTTCTTTCATAGAAGGCGGCCTACCTTCACACTCATTTAGATAGTTTCATTAAGTCCATACTACTATAAACCACTCAATTAATTGAGCTATGAAACTATTCATCTAAACCAACAATTTGTCACGATCATCCATCAAATTTGTTAGAACCACCCAAAACATAGGGTTATGGATTCGAGCACTTAGATTAGTGTTTTTTCAAATGGTTATTATCATATTCCAATCATCTAAGGGATTCAACCATATTGCTCTTAAAGTCTCATAATTCTTGTATAATTTTAAAATCACAATCAAACAATTGCACAATAAAATCAAAAGATTCTTTTTTTTTTTTATAAAAATCAAGAACTAAATGCAACAAAGGACTCAAAATGTTCTAAAATCCATGAGCACTCGAAAATCTCAAAGAAGCATGGCATTTTATCCTCTTTAACCATTAGCAGATAAGTCAAATAACTCATAATTATACAAAATCTCGTGAACATTACCACCGACACAAGTTAAAGTAAATCCACTTCATCCAAATAATATACAAAGGAAAACGAATACAAACTCCAATGTGACATGAGGACATAACTCACAAGGCCAGTGAGAAACAATATACAAGATTGAGGAACAAACAGATACACATTTGAAGGAGAAAATTATGAGTCCCACTTCCCCTTGCCATCAAAATTATTGACAAGGAATACTAATGGTGTCATTGATGATCCAACACATGAAAACAATAGGTTTCATGGCATAATCCTCCGTAACATAACTAAAGATATTAGTTGGAGAATGTGTTCAAGAATCTTATCAGTTGATACAAAAGGGCAAAAAATTTTAGCTTATGTTGGGAATAAAGAACAATAATATCAGTCATGATATAATAGTAAATTAAGCAAAATTCTAGTATACTACTTCAAAAAAATATCACAGATCAATGACAAAAATCGGACCTTATCAATTCATAAAACAAAATAATTTTGATTAAGAATATATATTCGACTGACACGTTCTCTTATCATTCCAAAGATTTTCTTACCACCACATATAGTACTTATCAAACTCCCATTAAGAAAAATATTACATCAAAGAAATGTTAAATGCTAAAAAGACAATTACAAAGCAAACGAGAATAATTGCAAAGCAAATTAACATGCATAATTACCCTTGCATCTGCAAAATCTGATTCTCTTTTTCTGGCGTAAGTATTCGTCTGTGTTTAACCCTATTAGATCCATTAAACCAAAGATAAGGCGATGTAACATTCACCTTTTCATTTCTTCATTTTGTTTTTTAAGCCATTACTTTTCTTTTCTTTCTTCATTTTGTTTTTTAAACTTTTGCATTGATTAATTCCCACAACAAATTTGTATTTCGCTCAGATATAACTGGTACCAAAAGAGTAGTAGCTTGAATAATGGGCTGTGATAATCTTAAATTGTAAGTAAGGATTGGTCTATTGGCGCCGGATAAGAAATTCGGAAAATTAGGTTTTAACATTTAATTTCAAATTGTTTTTAGTAACTGGGTTTGCAAGATCCTCTCTACCGACAGTTTGCCAAACAAAGGCCGATAAAGTGTCATGTTTGCGCTTTGGTGCGAGAAATTGACTCCCGTTTTCTTATATCTTTATTTTTTAGCTTTTCTATCTCTCAAAAATTGAAATCAGGAAATAAATAAATATATCTATTAATATATATAGGAAGAAACATAGCTATGATTGAATTATATCAATAAAGTTAGTCTGAATTCGAAAATATCAAATCATACAAACATCAATTAAAATTCGTTTAAATTCTATTATATCAATAATAAAATCACATTTAAATATAATTCAAACAAATTTCAATAATAATTTGTTTAACTAGAGTTGAAAAATTGTTTACCGCTGTATCGGAAGCTTCCTCAATGACTCCACAGCAGCAGAACGGCCCGCTCGGAGTCCACGTTCGTATCAGTCGCTCCGAATGTTCAAACTTCAAAGCACACCACATTTGCCTTTGCTTTTTCCCCTCTCTTTCTCTCTGTGGAAAAAAATTCACTACTGTTTTCCAAAGCTCCAACATTGTTGAACTATTTTTCGAATTGCTGAATTTCTTCTCCTCCTCCGTCTTGGCTTTTCTCCCTGGTTGAACTATAAGATAACTTCATCTAAATTTATCATTAGTTTGATCCCAATATTGTTTACCATTCCCTTTCTTGGTTCAAGTCCAATAACGGACTCTTCGAATCTGTCGTGGCTGGCCGACGCGGTGTGGTTTCTTTGCTGCCTTTTGCTTTTTTTTTATTGATCATTATTGTTAATTTGCTTTGATGTAGGTACCTTCATTCTACTAATTCGATTTGATCAATTTATGACATTTGGCTTTGTGCTCATAATGCTGGGCAATTGCCAGATTACAAGCTTTCTTTCCTACCTTTGTATAATATTTGAATCACCATTTGGGTTAGATCTGAAGAAGAGGAACATCATCTTGCTTGAAAACCAGCTGCTGCTTCTGCATCGCCAAGTCCTCCTTCCGAATCCTGCTTTGTCTTCTATCTGACCTGTGCCAAGGTTAAGGTTTGCTAATTAGTACTCATCCTTCCCCAATGTGATCCTTCCGATATCAACGTGAAGTGGCGTTTGATGTAGTTTCCCTACATCTCAGCCTTTTGCTTTTATCTAATAAACTGATATCCTCTCCTGAGGTTTTTCTTGTTTGATTCTTAACTGCAGGGACACAGCTTAGAAATCTCCTCAACTTTACTTTACTTGGCTCTTTTGAATCGAAAGCTATTTACATCCTGCCATTCCCTCTTGCCGCCTGCATAACTCATTGGAGGTATAATTTCGATGAACAAGTTCCAGCGTAGAAGCTGTTGAGAGACCATTTATCTCATAATGGATGCAAATTATCATTTGAACTGGGTCTTACAAAATCAGTGATGGATGAAGTTGAACAACATCTGTATTTCCTACATATTTGTTAACTGTCTTCAGCACTCCATTTATCTATGGGAGAGTGGGTTATTGGAGCATTCATCAATCTTTTTGGCAGCATTGCCATCAACTTCGGGACTAACCTTCTTAAATTGGGTCATGACGAGGTACATTAAGCTTGCCAGTTTTCTCCCTAAACTGATTGCTGATAGACATATCTCAATATTCTTATGAATTTTTCAAAAAAAGCTTTACAGTGGATAAGTGATGCTCATTTGTCTGGTTAAACTCTGTTCTTCATCTAGTAGTTATAATATTATCTTTTGGTTCATCCATCTCATTTTGATATATGTAATTTCTGGATCATCTTTTAGTGCATTGTGTCATTGCCTGAGTCTTGAGAAAGCTATGATTAAGGTTGGCTGACAGCTAGCACAAACTTTCTTGATTGGTATGAATCCATGACCATGAGTTTGTAGGTGACTAGAAGAACTTCTTTGTGATAAGCATGAGTGAAGACAGATTTAAAAGGCTTTTAATACCTTTTAAGTTTTAACAGGTTACAAGTTTTAGCCATTTAGTTTGCGAGAGCTTTGGCTATTATGGTAAATTGAAGGAGGATGAAACAAGTGTAATCTGTATCTTAAGAGTAGATGTTAATGAAGACTGAAGTATGGAAGAGAAGACTGGTTCTTTGAACTCATCAGGAGCTGTAGGTCAGTTGGATGGCCGTGCGAGCTCTTTCTTTCGCCTCTACCATCCATAGTTGGTATAAGATTGAAACAAGATGCAGAGATACCTGATCTCGTGGTTTCCTTACATAATCTTGTTGTTGCGGAAGATTTTTGCATATATGTTATGGGGTGGTTTACTGTGCCACCTAGAGCTTAAACAATATTTTAATAATTGTACAATATATTGTGCTATGCTGATATTTTGAATAGGGTTCTCCCCTTGTCCTTTCCGGCTTCTGAAGAGGAATACACAAGATGTAAAACAAGAAAAGAACATTGTCTATATGTTGTAATATCCTTATTCTCTTTGTCACTGACCTTTGTGAGTGTTTTATTTGCAGAGAGAAAGACATTCTGTAGTTGGCAATGATGAGGCAAATGGAAAAGCATTAATGAAGCCTATTATATACTTCCAAACCTGGAGAATCGGTAGCATTAGTTGCTTCTTGTTGAACAATTTAACAAGCAACATCTTTCATTAATTTTTTACTGGTAGCTAATTTGTTGGTAGTATATGCAGGTATCATTTTTTTCATTTTTGGAAACTGTCTTAATTTCATTTCATTCGGCTATGCTGCTCAGGTGCGTATGATGTAGAAAATTGGGTTTTGGCATGAACCATGTAAGAGGAGGTCATATATGTTTACTTATCTTGATCGCTAATAGATGCACGCAAGACCATTTGACAACCCTTATTTCTTGTTAAGTTTTATTTTTGCCTTTGTTAATGTTCTTCCTTTTCTCTTTTTTTCTTTTGGTCTTTATTTTTTCTGCAGTCCCTTCTTGCAGCTCTAGGATCTGTCCAATTTGTGTCGAATATTGCATTTGCCTACTTTGTGCTGAACAAAACCGTGACTGTCAAGTATGTTTGGATCTAAATTCTTAAGTTGAGCATAGCTTTAATATAACCATATAACATTATTTTTATCTCCTTTTCATCTTTTTTCACCCTATCTTTCTAGATGACATCATGCATATTACTTGTTCTACAGAGTACTTGTTGCCACAGCCTTTATTGTTCTCGGGAACATCTTCCTTGTGGCTTTTGGAAACCACCAATCACCAGGTATTTCATCTGAGAATTGGGGTTTAACATGGTTCTGATTTTTGTTGAACCTTTTTCTTCCTTTATATAATCAGCTTCATCTTAAGCATTAAAGTTTTAATAAAATACAAGCTTTTCTACTCTGGTACATTTTGGTTAATTGAACATGGAGCTCTATTGGTTTCTCATGTCATTTGTTAAGGTCCTATACATTCAGCAGTGAAATTTGCTTGGAGCCAGAATCTTTTAAAGTATTTAGTGACATTACCGGAAATACTCGTGTTGTTTCATGCGTGGTAGCAACAATGAACTTTGGTCCGGTGTAAAGTGTATATATTTTCACATATTAATCATCCAAAAAGATTGCTTCTTAATATTGTTTTTAGATGTTAAATAGTAAGTTTCTAGTTCAGTTTGAATTCACCACGAGGAATTTGTAAGCTTTGTTATAGGAATCACTGTAGCTATTGATTAAAATACTTGAATACACTATCCATGAACTCCATTACAACTGAGACTTCCATTGGATATTATTTAAACTGGTACTATTTATTCTTTAGAATAAGGAAGTTCTCTCAACTTATTGATACTACAGACAAAGTAGATTGAATTGAAATATTGTCTTTTCATACTTTTGCTGAAGAAAGTGTGACGCGGATAGCCAAAATGTATCATTTCTGTAATCTCGGTTGGAGAATGTATTATAGCTCAAGTATAAATTACTTCTTCAGTGCCAGGTATCTCTTTAGCTGAATTAGATATGCGCAATGGAAATATCACCTTTACTATTCAGTCTTTGCTGAACTGTTATTTCAGATTAGGAGGACACACTAGGTTCCCATTTGGAGTATTGTAGACTATCTAATTGAATCCAATCATGTGACTGAGAAAACTACTCTTTCATTAAGGAATTTGCCTTAAAGAAAGATACAATTGAATTCAGATCTTAGCCAGCAGTAGTACCATGCTCTTTGTGACCATCATTGACTGACTGTGAAAATATCAGCAGTATTGCAGGTTTGAAAACAGATGAATTTTGTCACCATAGTCTCGAAATGCAAGTTTCTTATTCATCTCTGTCATCCCCAAAAGTTTAAGTTGTCATTTAATAATTGTCTCTAGAATTCCAAGGTGAAATTTGAAGTCTTGCGTGCCATGTATTCTTCCTTGGTAGCTTCATGTTAGCCCATGGGCTCAAACATGAAGCTTTAGTTTCCATTTTATATTAAGGGTTAATTACATTTAGACCCCCTATGAAAATGCTAAGTAACACTTTCCACCAAAGAAGTTTCAAAAGTACACTTATACCCCCTTCGCAAATTTTTTATTTACACTTAACCCACTTCCATTAGGGTTTGGACGAAAAATGCTAACGAAAGCAAAGAAAAATATGTAAATGTTCAATTATGCCTTTTATTTAACATTTTCATGTATATTTTGTACTTATAAAGGGATAAATGTAATATATATATATATATATATATATAGGGTGAGGTTAACATCATATTCCCTTCATAAGTACAAAATTATTGCATAAAAACATTAAATGAGGGGTAAAATTGAAAATTTATGCAAATTCTTTTTGCTAACATCAGCACTTTTTGTCCAAATCCTAACAAAAGAGGGTCAAATGTAAACAATGAATTTTTGGAGGGAGTGTAAGTGTAATTTCAAAACTTATCTTGGGGAAAGTGTGATTTTGCATTTTGAGAGGGGTCTAAGTGTAATGAGAGGGGTCTAAGTGTAATTAACCCTTATATTAATGATACTCCATGTCAGCTATAGAAATTTCTGCATGATATTTGGTGAATTGAGACTTGTTTTGATTGCTTCTTTTCTCCCAACAGTTTACACACCTGAGCAGTTGGCAGAGAAGTATGGAAATGCTGCTTTCCTGATTTACTGCCTGATTCTGGTTATTGTTGTCTGCTTGAATCACTCAATATATAGGTGGGAGGATATGGCAATTCAAAATGATAGGAGATAAATAAGGCTTGTCTAATTTTTTTTTCTTTACATTAATGTCCCAATGACCAAGCACTATATTTTTCCTTGTAATCGTTCAATTCTGGAAACTACAGAAGAGGAGAACTGGTGCTTGCTATTCCAGGGAACGACATTAAGCCCTACTGGCATATGCTTCTTCCACTTTCTTATGCTATTGTTTCAGGTGCTGTGGGATCATGTTCAGTGTTGTTTGCGAAGTCTCTGTAAGTTATGCTACAATGTCTTTCCTCAAGTACCAAAGACTTTTCAGAACATTTCAATTTCTGATTCTTACTTACTTTTGTAGATCTAATCTGTTGAGATTGTCCATCTCAAGTGGTTATCAGTTGCATAGTTGGTTCATGTACTCCATACTACTACTATTTTTTACTACGGCTGGGTTTTGGGTAAACGTCAAACACATATCTAATTATTGATTTGGTGGTATACAAGTATGGTTTATGACATGAGCTGATGAATTATGTTTAATTGGTGATATTGTCTTGAAACATGTTTGCAGATGGCAAGGCTGAATGAAGGATTGTCTCTGTTTGATGCAATACTCATTGTCCCCATGTTTCAGATTGTTTGGACTTTTTTCTCCATTTGTACAGGATTTGTATATTTCCAGGAATATCAGGTGCTCCCTCCAGCCTCGACTCACATTTCCTAAGTTTGACATTTTTTTTTTAATAAAAAGAAGAATTTTTGGTTGTTGCAAATTCATTTAATTGCAACATAGCATTTCTGGATTACTAAAAGAACAGTCACTTGGATCGCATAAAATTTACATCTCATCGTTTGGGCTTAGTTCTTGAGACCAGATTCAGTTGCTGCAGCCTAAGACCAAATATTTATTGTTGACATATGTTAAGGTAGCTTTTTGAGGCTCTCAAATAGTGGTGCCTGCCTAAATGGGAGAATGCCAGTCTCCTCTGTGTTGCTGAGCATCAGGCAAAGTTTCTTATTGCTCAAGAATGCCTTGGAGTGGGTTACTAATAGTGGCACGCATTTTAATAGCATTGCAGTCCATTCATGCCTAATTGGCTAAGTTATTTCTACGAGCACATTTGGTTTTACTTCCTAGTTTATTCTCATCTGATTGGCTAAGTTACTTCCATTAGCTATTTGGCTTTAGATCGTTTAGCTTGTGCAATTTGGCCTGGTAAATTATTGCAACCTTGTAATTCTCTTTTCATGAACTCGAGGATGACATGATAAACTAATTGAAGTTTATTTAAGCAGGTATTTGATGCATTACGAACTACAATGTTCATACTAGGAATGATTTCTGTATTCATAGGCATTTCTTTGTTGGCACCTGATGAATCAAAAGGTATGCCAATAGTCATAGGCTTCCCTTTCGTAATTTTATTGTGACATTTTCTGAATATAGTAAACATTTCGGGATTTTATCAGGAGGGGAAATCAAAGATACAGCACTGATTTCTGTTACTGTAAATCATCCAAATGATGTGGACAGGTATGCCACAAATAATTTACATTGTTTTGTCGAGGACTTGACTTGCTTGATTAACTCCTAGTCTCACCTTTTTCATTGGTATTGAAAGGTGATCCCTATCTTATGTAGAATCAACTACTTTCTCCTTTATCCCTGTTGCCCAAATTAATACTAGTTTAACTGTGGTTGTTCTCATTTGGACTTACAATGTGCAATTAATTACAGACTTATCATGCCATCTGAAGTTTCACAAATTAAAGACATGAAATCACTTGTGCGCATGGTGCAGATGAAAGCTGCAAGCTTGATTGTCAAGACTAAGGTTCTGGCATACCTTTGTTAGCTCTCTTGAATTGATGGTGAATATAAGTAGTAATACCTGCAAAATTTGGTCTTTGTGCAGGCTGCTTGTTCATTATCATTGGGTTTGGGAGAAGAATCGATTCATGCATCATCGGTTCTTGTAATGCCTATGGTTTCATCTAAAATAAATGGTTTCAGAGGGAATGTTCTCGATGGGACCAAGTTATTCTCCTTTAGAGGCCCAGGTTGGAGTAGGACTGATGAGGATGGTGAGCATTTACTGGGAACAAGGACGCTTCTATAGAGCATGTAGGACTGGTTCACATGCACAACATTCATCCCAGACTGACTTATATACTGTCTGGTTCAGGGCTTTGTATTTTCGAGAACTCAGTTGTATAAGTTCTCATTGTTCTGGAAAGAAGAACTTCTAATCTTGCTGTTTTTAGCTTCCCGTGAAAATCATTCGAAGTAGTTAATCAGGGGAAAATTGCACTTTTGGTCCCACAGGATAGGTTTCCATACGTTATGAGCTCAGCACTTTTGGTCCCATAGAAAGAAAAAGTGTTGCACTTTTGGTCCCAACTCCGTTTAAACCGTTAAGTGAGGATGGAAAACCACTTTTAGAAGGTCCAATGTGGTTTTTATGGTTGAAAACCACTAGGCTTTTTGGAGGGAATTATATTGATTTTGTTGCATTTTTCATGCATTTCACTATAAAATGACAAAATTTTCCCACTAAAATTTGCAAAAAATTAAGCTGCACAGTTATAATAGATTAAAAGAATATCTTTGCAAAAAAATAAGTTGCACACTTATGATAGATAAAAAAAATATTATTATGAATGAAATATTAAATTACGTGATTGCAAACTTAAAATGGGAAAAAAAATAGGTCATTTTAATTTTGCAATCACATAATTTAATATTTCATTCATAATAATATTTTTTTTATCTATCATAAGTGTGCAATTTATTTTTTTGCAAAGATATTCTTTTAATCTACTGTAACTGTGCAGCTTAATTTTTTGCAAATTTTAGTGGGAAAATTTTGTCATTTTATAGTGAAATGCATGAAAAATGCAACAAAATCAATATAATTCCCTCCAAAAAGCCTGGTGGTTTTCAAACCATAAAAAAACACCTTGGACCTTCTAAAAGTGGTTTTTCATCCTCACTTAACGGTTTAAACGGAGTTGGGACCAAAAGTGCAACACTTTTTCTTTCTGTGGGACCAAAAGTGATGAGCTCATAACGTATGGGACTAAAATTGCAACAGTGCCTATCCTGTGGGACCAAAGGTGCAATTTTCCCAGTTAATCAGATATGTGCCCAAGTAGTTTCCTCCAGGATACTGTTTATGCACCAAAGTGGTGCATAATTAGAAAAATTGGGAAGCTTTTTAGTTTCCTGCAAGATACTTTTAATGTACCGATATGAAGCATGATATGTAGTAAATTTTAAGGTAAATCCAGAAGTGGACAGGACAATGAACAGTGATTTTTGTCTCTCAAATTCCAACCACAAATATAAACCACTTATTTTAAAATATTTCAAATTATCTCTAAAACAAATGCAAACATACACAAATTTTATTTTCAACACACTTATTTATCTCTATTTTTCTCTTTTTATTTTCAAATCACAAAATATAACACTCAGAAAACAAAACCTCACACAATGTCAGGTAAATATTAACCTTATTAAGTTTTATAACTTAAGTTTGTCTTTCTGCAGATGCTCGTCATCTTCCTTTGTTTCCATCTTGTCGTCTGCCAGCTTTACTATGCCCGCTGGAGCTAGAGCAATGGAGTTGTTAAGATGAGCGGCGAGGGTGTCTGACTGGTAATCTGCAACTTCAACTGTGTTGGGCAGGTTAGAGAATCTCCGTTGATGGATGAAATGCCGGACCACCTTGTTATCCTGCAACAGAAGCGAGTGCAGGATGAGACGAGTCTCTGTAGCTCTCATCTTAGCTTTCATGGACAAATATTTGGAAGCGAGCATTCCTATCACCTTCTTCAGCATTTTGGTGGACTCAGTTTCAACCCTACTCTATTGATGTTACTACTATTACAGGTATTAGCAGATGGACACTGGAGAGGCTCATATGTGATATGTTCTTAACAATTTCAGGGCCTGGCTTGGCTTCCACTTTTCATCCTAGCCGCGTGATGGTTATGGAAAAGAGGGAGGGATGAATCACTTTCCTTTTTTTTCTTTTTCCTCTAACAAAGAGCAAACCGGAAGTGAAAGGCTAAAGAATAAAGAAACAGAAAAACAGAACTGTGAGAAAAAGTTAGTTCCCAAGGGGAAAAAAATAAAAGGCAGGAACAGAAGTGACAAGTGCTTGGTGATGCCACCCATGTGAATTCGTATTCACGTAAGCTATGAGTCATTAGATCACACACGATATTGTCATGTGTTAATTTAACTATTCACAGCGTATGTGAATACAAATTCACATGAATGGCACCAAATTTCCCAACAATGGAAGTACTAGTTTTCACTCTTCATCTCAATTACTTGTCTGCTGTATCTTAGATGGTCATTCGTGAAAAGGAGAACCAAATTAAAGTGAAGAACATGATGCTAATTGCTATGTATTCTCATTCCATAGAAAGGGCCATCCACATTCTACAGATAAATTGAAAACCAAAAGATAGTGAAAATGTCTAAATGTCAATGAACAACATAGGAATCCTACAACAGTGCAACACAAGCAACCAAATGGAGAGAAAAAAAATCAAGGGAAGAACAGACTAGTGTTTGCCTTCATGCCAACAACCATTCTAAGGAAAAGAACAACCAATCTAATGCAGTCGGGAAAACGATCGAATCTATGTTTCAGTACAACATAACATCACTTGCAATAGCATGTGGTTCTTCTTTGTAAATTTCAATTGTCTGCAACTCTAATCAGAATCTTCATATATTTCACCTTCATCGGACACCTCATCAAACGATCTTATGTCAAGCTGATAACGAAGAACTCCCCCAATTCCACCAAATCCCCTGCAAAATTGTGACCCCTCCTGTGATTTATTTGTGACAAATTCAAGCGTGCAACCAAACCTTCTGTACTCATTGGCAAACCACTCAAGCAATGGCATTTTTTCCTGAACTTCCAACTCTGCGGAGGTGGCCAGATCCTTAAAATTACTCTGATCAGACTCTTGCTCCTTTTTCAGGTGCTTAATGACCATCTCACCTGTGACACTGTTTTTCAAAACATATCTAGTTATATCCAGATTTTCCCATACGATCAAGGTTTCCACAGCACCCATTTCCAGAGTCTTCAATATCATCTACACCAAATACATATTTTCCAGTGTCCTGACTGATCTCCTCAAAATACTTACCAATTAAGCGTTTCTCCTGAATGAACTTAACATTGGAAAGAATTTCCGCAGACAACTCAATAGCTTGATTGAAACCATTTTCCCCGCCATAGGAAACATCAACCACATTAAGTATCTTAGCCTGTAATCGGGGATCAAACATATCTGATTGGCTCAGTTCAGTCTTGAAGTCAGCAGAACCGGCCAGTATAAGACCGGCAACATTAGGCTGGCTGGTATTTGGATTAATGAAGAACTGTGTGGCAAGTTCTGCAGTCTTTCTGACATAGTTGTGTCGTTTCTCCATCCTCAGACGTGCAAAACGAAGAGCTGATTGTCCTCCCCTTCCGTGCTTCTTTGGAAGATCAACAGTAAACTTATGAAGGACCTCTCGTGTATTTCCACTTAATGTGCCGAAAAGGGTGCCATTCCCATCCATGACTATAAAACCAAATTTGTCATCAGATTCCAAAAGTTCATTTAAAGCTTCTGTATGAAACTTGTTATCACACAGGTACAAAGATGCATTTATGGGTTTAAAAGGCTCAAAATCAATTGTCACCTTCTTCTCCTTGCCATCTTCAGTAACAATAGTTCCTGTGTAAAGAACCAAGCCATTTGGAGGAACCTTATTGTAAAGTTTTAGCCGCTGTTGGGCTGAAGTAATAGCGCCAAGTACCGATTGACGATTAACCCTACTTTTGATATTTGAAGCTGTTCCAAACTCATCGCCAAGCATCTTCGTAACCCTTGAGATCTGATCCCTGGGAGGCATTATAAGTGAAATCATGCTGGTTCCATTCCCTCTAGCAGATTCCAATGCCTTGATCAATTTCTTGATTTTCCATATCTCAATGTTTTTATCAGATTCATGACCATCTGCCATTTCAATTCAGACTAAGCAAGAACCAAAAAGCTACAGCCTGCAAATATTGCGCAGAAATACAGGCATGGATCGTCATAACTTTAGGAAGCACAAGAAACAGTATTCTCATTGTTTCCAAAATTTAAGAGAAATGCAACAGGTACTATATTAAGTACTCAATAAAATATAACCAAACAACTATAGTATATTCTGTCAAGCATATACATCTAGTGAAAAAAAAAGGTCCGTATAAAGTATAGCAGCAAAGCATCCTTCCATATATGATGACACATACACTAAATCATAGCACAAAGCATTAGTATAAAGCGAATGTAAGCTCTATTATTATGATAGATAGAATATTCAAAACAATACGGTAAAATCAGAAACAATTTGCTGTAAAATCTGCCTATTACACGGCTAATGTCATGGTATAAGCTCATTCAATCTGATATTACCTGAATTTGAGCGATACAAACAAATTGGAAGAATATTGGATATCGATATGCCACTACAAAGAGAAATACTTATGAAGGAGCGGCATAGACATCGAAATGTGAAATGAAAGGGGGAAAACGTGGAAATCAAAGAAGGAAGTCTAATCATATTATCATCCAGTGGA
The DNA here is from genome assembly GCA_034509725.1 of Sesamum angolense. Taxonomy (NCBI): domain Eukaryota; kingdom Viridiplantae; phylum Streptophyta; class Magnoliopsida; order Lamiales; family Pedaliaceae; genus Sesamum; species Sesamum angolense. Next base: position 20,162 of record JACGWL010000010.1, read on the forward strand.
AGAAGATTACTTGGAACCAACAGATGAAACATATATGAATTGTGTTAATTAGCCTATTACCAACTAGTAGAAATAACAAGGTAAAGTAGTAAGCGAGCAAGTTGAGTACACGCAGATCCCAATCAAATATATTAGTATTTCTCTGTATATTTAAACAACCACGAAGAGTACCTGAAAGAGATTGGGTGGCAGTGGCCGGAAATGAAGCAGCTTCTGACTGAACTAGACTTTTTGAGGCCAAGGACGAGACCGAGACCGAGACGGAGACCACCTAAAACCCTAATGACTCATACTTACGCTTACCAATTACCAATTACCAATTACCCTGTCCTTATTATTATTTACCCTTTCTTTATAATTTATTATTATTTACCCTTTCTTTTTCTTATATATATATATATATAAGGAATAAATATTGTTTTGTGGTTGCCGTCCATTCCTCGTGGAGGGTATGAGCAAAGTTGATTACTAACTTTTGTCCTATTTAAGCTAAAACGACTCCCAAAAAAAAAAAAAATAGTAAAAATCACTTACATTAATAGAAAGAAATTAGAAGGGGTTTTATCAGTATGGTTTCATTCGTTATTATTCATAAAACTAAAAAGAAAGAATCTTTTAATAATTACTCTCTACACTTGTAATTCTGTTTCTTGATCGCGGAACAATCTTGATTTTTGAGTTTTGAGTGAGATGGCCTTGCGTCTGCAAATTGTGGCGTGCCCCTCCCCGTTGAATAAGTGCTCGCCGGTGGCCACTCCTATATTAGCTCCGTTTAGCCTCCGCCCCCACCAGAACCATCGCCTTCCTACTACTACTACTAGTACCACAGGGATAGGGATGAAGGCTAATTCATCGAGACTTGATTCTACTGGTAGAAAGACGAGCTCCATCCGATGTTATTCAGGTATCTCCCTCCAGATTTCCTGTGTTTTGCTCTCTTTCCCTTCCCATGCCCCAAGTAATTGATTATTTGAAATTGATTTATCATTTATGCTTGATCTCAATTCTCTAACTCCACCACCTAACTATACGTACTCTGTTGTAATTTGGCACCTCCTTTTAACTCGATCCAAGTCTTTCGGCCTTTCTTAAGTGTTTTAATCATCTATGTCAATGGTGGAAACCCCGTCGTATTTGGTTTGGTATTGCTACCGCACATGACTTCAAAAGTTATGATGATATTACTGGAAAAAGCAACATTACTTTAGTTATTTTATCATGATTTTGTTGGAATATTAACAAGTCTCATTTAGTTGCTCTTTCTGTGTTCGTCCTTAATGCTGCTGCAGCTCTAACTCCTGAGTTGAAGACTACCTTGGATAAAGTTGTTTCCTCACACAAGGTAGTTGTCTTCATTAAAGGAACTAAGGAATTCCCCCAGTGTGGATTTTCAAATACTGTTGTGCAGATACTGAAATCCTTGAATGTGCCTTTTGAAACCATAAATATCCTGGAAAATGAAATGTTACGTCAGGGATTGAAGGAGTATTCCAGCTGGCCAACTTTTCCGCAATTGTACATTGACGGCGACTTCTTTGGTGGCTGTGACATTGCTGTAGGTAAGCCTGTATTTTTGTCCTTCTTTCGTGCATTATGATGAAGTTATTGTTGGCATTTGGTTTTATGATTCCATTTTTTTTTTTTTTTTTTTTTTTTTTTTTGTTCCCCCTTCAGTTTCAAGCCTTACAGGAACCTAAATTGGATCATTTGTTGTAATTAACGTCCTGTAATTTATTGATCTTGTAGTTCACCTTTTCTTACTGACATGGAAACAAACTATTTCTTTCTAGTTCTCTCAAAGAAATGGGGACTAACTACCTATGATCTCCTGAAATTTAGAATGACTAACCTGCTTCTCAGTTGGAGAAATCACGATGGTTTTACCAATAGAGTCTGAAACGGACTATTTGGAATAACAATGGTGTTTAATTTTATGTCCTGATCAATATTGGAGGGAGCAAAGAGATTGATGATGGGACTAGGAAAATGTTTAATGAAGTCAGATTAAGATACAGTTGTACAGGCTTTGCTGTAGCCTTCTGTGGTCAGCAACCATACTCCCTAGTTTAAATTAACACATGAGCTTGCTTATGCCCTTTCATGCTTAACACCACACTCCTTCCTTCAGATCAAGGATCAAGGTATAGATTTTCTTTTAGCGTTCTTGCTTAACAGCCTTTATACTGACTTCGATTCAGTGGGAAAGTGTTTCTAGGGCAACATACTATAGCATTGGATTACATGAGTTAGGGAAGAAGGAACTGCTTATAATCAGTGGAAACATCTAACAAGGAATGTGGAAGAAATTGGGGGTGTTCTTTGAATATGCTTAGTCATAGACAAAATTTCCTTTGAAATGGTTTGGTTGTAGACTTGCAATTTGCAACTTGCTTTATCAAAATTTTCAGTTTTAGGTTTTCATGTAATGGAAGTCTCACATATTTCATGAATTGTGAGAACAGAGGCATACAAGAGTGGGGAGTTGCAGGAGGTATTGGAGAAAGCGATTTGTTCCTAGCGCTTTAAGGCTTGGTTACTTGGTTGGAGCTAATTGTTGCTAGAGCAAGCCACACCTTGAATTGTTCTTTTCTTTTTATATGTTGTTGCTCCTTTATATAACAATTATTTGTATCCGGTTCCTTTCAAAAGCTAGCCCCACTTTCCTTTATTTTATCAAACACTTTGCTCTCTGATTTTACAGTTGGAATTACATTTAGTTAACTCACTTTTCAATTATGCTATCAATCAAACGATAAACATACAATCCTTATATATATATATATACATATATATATACATATACATATATAAAAAAGATATGATTTGACAATAAACAGTAATTTTTATTTTCCAAAACACAACATCAAATATACGATATTTATTTTAAATTATCTCAAAAAATAAATCCAAATATACACACTATCTCAAACACGTACTTATTTATCTTTGTTTTTCTCTTTCTATCTCCACAAAACACTCAAAAAAATGAATCATATATCTTTTAGGGTACTAATATGTCTAGTTTTTATTTTGTATTAGCGTAAGATAAATTAAAAGTAAAATATGACTTTATTTTTGTGTCTTATAAAAATACCGATATACATTCGGGGTATATCTTCTTCTCCCCAAGTCTAAAATAACTTCAGATTAGTCACCGTGTACTGCCATTTCCAGTGCAGTGTAATATCAGATTTTCCAAACAAATGAACCATCAACTTGTAAAGTTAATGAATAAACAGTTTCTAACAGAAATATAAAGTTTATTGATTGAATCCCAATCTCGCTATAAACCAAATATGCTTCAGGACCAAAGTTCCAGCAGTATTCTGCAGGATCGACACAAGTTCTATAACTATTTTGAACACACTTTGAAGATTACAGCACGCCAACATCAATGTGAGATAAGAGCTCTATTACGAGCCACATAGTGCATAAGTTGGCAGGTGGGGCACAACATGCTTTACCCTCTGGCAATGGCTTGCCAGCTAATTTCTCAATAGCACCGGCATCAATTTCTTGCCACTCCACAGTTCAAAATCAACTGTCAGCAAGTGCAATAAGCTGATCAACGACCCCAGGATCTGCCAGTGTGCTTATATCCCCAAGCTCATCTAATTGCCTAGAAGCAATTTTTCTTAAAATTCGTCTCATTATCTTTCCGCTTCTTGTCTTTGGTAGACTTGGAGCCCAGTGGATTTTGTCCGGTGCTGCGAATGCTCCAATCTGAATCCCAACATAATAACTTAGTAAGATACAGCTTTGACATTTTTGTGTCCCATAGAAATAATTACATTTGGTCAGGAGCTGTAACAATAAAGTGCAATAATGTAGAACCAATTTCTTTGTTTTTCACCGTCGTCCCCACCACCTCCAACCATTATTTCTCTAAGAATAAATAAATGATCTTTAAATAATGAATTATCAATATATAAATAGGATTACTTTTCCTATGCTTGCTAGAGCTGCCTTCATACAGAAAGAGACCTCCAGGTTGCTCTATCCTCTATATTTGTTTCTCTATATAAATCCTATTATATTAAATTGCTTTTCAGAAATATTAACAAAGTTCGTTCTTGTGGTTTCCTCTCTTCCCCTCGTAGCATTCTACACTCTCTCTATCCTACAGCAGTAACAGTTCCTTGTTATTGTATCTTGTGACTGTTGTCAATTCTCAAAAGCACTAGAGAAAATTAAGATATAAACTAAACCTGCATTTCCTTTTTTTGTCACATTCCCAAACTCGTCTCTTTATCAGTAACAATGTCGTAAGGACGTTTGAAACTCATCTAAACATGCAAGTTTACATGATCCAGAGCAGATGACTTGGCCAAAAGTAGGTGTTTGGCAGAGTATTCTCATGATTTATAATATTGATAAAGCTAGCTTTGCCAAACCCGTAAGCTTAACCCAGTTTTATTGGTTGATGAGATTCAAGTATGCAGGATTTCAGCAGACAATGGGTCATATGGTTTTGGTTCTATGTGGTACAACAGACAAGTAGCCACTCCTGGGCCATAACCTGTACCAATAACAATTACAGTAGAAAGCTGCAGCTTTACCCATTTAATCACAAATAATTATTGCCCATGAAATAGTAGCAATGCATAAAAGAACAAATGAGAAAATGTATTCATGGATCAGTTTAAAAGATGAGGCTGTAATGCAATTCAACTTTTTTCCTTTGCAAAATGATCAATAAGAAAGTTCCAACGCACCTGCTTTCTCACAGTCATTATAAGACTTTTTCGGAGATCATCACTGTAAGGAACGCCTTCAACCAGAGTAACAAATGCATATATGCCCTGCCCTTTAACCTAAGATCATATTCAAAATGATGATGGCTGAAGCTGAACTTGGAAGTAGAGGTTCAATAGTGGAGGAATGTGGGTAATGAATCATATATGCCAGTGAGATCAAAATGATATAAAGGTACCTCATGCTCAACACCAACGACAGCAGCTTCAGCGCACTGGGGATGAGAAACTAAAGCAGATTCCACCTCTGCGGTGCCAATGCGATGTCCACTACATTTTATATAAGAAAGAACAAATAGACCCTGATAAAACAACTGTAACTACTTAAGAAAAATAGGATTAAGCCTCATCTGGTAATCATTTTCCCTTTCTTTTCTTTTCCTTTGGAAGTAGAAGCTGAAACTAGTGTTCTAGTTTGTGTTTTTCCTTTTTTTAAGTAGTTCCTTTCTATTTTTCTTTTCCTTGGTGTCTCCTTTTTTTTTTTTTTTTTTTTTTTTTTTTGGTGGGTGGGTGGGGGGGGGTTTTGGGTTTCAGGTCTGTTCTCATTAATCACTTGTTCCACAAGAAAAAGTGCTTTGTTTCTTTCTGCTTAGAAAGAAACCAGTTCTTAACCCACATAGGAAAAAGATCTTGGAATGGAAAAGGAGAGGACATCCCAAACTTCTTACACCTAGGTCCTCTACGCGTTAATGTGTGTTTGATAACTTAGTACAGAGAGCGGGGTGGATTGAACTTTTGCTGCTAATGGGGCATAGAATGAGACATTTCTTAGGCTGCTAAATTTTACATTGTAGCACACTAATTAATTTACCTCTGGTTGCATGTCTCAATCAAATTTGTGCATTCAACCTTTTCTCTCACTCTTTTGACCTTTTTTTCCTGGCTTTAATTACAGTAAGAAGAGGAAAGACCAGGAAGAAAGGTGGTTTGTCATTCCAAAACATGAAAAGATGAAGGTGAACACAAGTACCTCACGTTAATAACATCATCAACTCTGCCTGTGAGCCAGTGGTAACCATCCTTGTCCCTAATTATCAAAATATAAATATAAATATATATTCAAGATGGATACGTAGAGAGGAAATCACAAACATATACACACACAGTTATTTACCTAAGATCCCTCCACAATACAAAATTAAACTTTTTTTCCAAAACACTTCAAACATTACATTCACATCTCTTCCGCAAATACCCCATTTACAATCACACCTACTATTAGGATTTTGAAAAAAAATGTTAGCATCAGCTAAAAGCCTAAAACTTTAAGTGAACTCCAATTTTACCCCTCAACATTCAAATATTTTTATATTTTTATTGGTCGAATTGTCCTTAGGTGATATTTTAAAACTTGTACGAGCGTAAATTTAATATCATATAATTAAAAGGGGTAAATAAAATAATATACTTGTTATGGTTTATAATAGTTGAAGATGAAAAAATATAATAGTTTGTTGGTTTTTAATATTTTATACATACAAACATAATGAACTAAGGCTATTAGTTATTGTTATATCCATCACATAAAAATATCTTGTTCCAACGTATCTTTTGGTGTTATAGGGTAGAGAAATGAAAACATTGTCTAGAAAAATTAATATAAAAAATAAAATAATTTGATGATTTCCAAGACAACAATAAATTTCAAAGCCTAAATCTCAAAGAATTGTTTTGCATATGCTCTATAAGTTATTGGCATACCTAATGGTAATAGTAATTATCATAATAGCATCATGACCCTATTATTTCTATTTTTGGTCGACACAAGGCTAAACTTACAATGATATTACTAAAAATGTCTTTATTATAGTAATTTTGCTTAGAAAATTTTCTATTATAATATTCAAATGTTGATTCAAAATAATAAAAAAAGAACCTTACAAAGGCATCCTTTTCGAAATATATAAAATTACAACTCCATCCATGAACATAATGGTCATTTTATTAAATTTATTGCTTGATTATTTTTTATTCTTTCTAAATTAAGGGTAAACTGAGAATTTGACTACGTCAGTTTGGCTTAACAAAGTATTCTTTGGAGGGGATGTAAATGAAATTTCTGAAGTTTTATAGAGGGAAAGGTGATATATTTTGGAGGGGAGGTTAGGTATGAATAACCATATATGTATAAAGTAATTTTTGTATTTCTCCCACGAAACTACCTGCTACAACCATCTCCACTGAAATAGTAGCCAGGGAAGGCACTGAAGTACGTTGTTTCATATCTTTCATGATCTCCATAAAGCGTTCGAAATGCCCCAGGCCAAGAGCTTTTTACACATAAATATCCGCTGCACTCCCCTTCAATTTCAACACCCTTCTCATCCACTATGACAGGCTGCATTAGCAGGATGAATGTCATCAATGTGCCTCATAGAATTAAAATACAGTGACACCATCCCCCTGCATTCCTAGATTTTCTTTATTCAAGCTAACTGGGTAATCTTTAGATTGATCTCATGCACAACACAGAAAATGTATAGATTCAAAGTAGTAACAACACACACATATAAATTCTCATACAAAAATTATACACATCTCTGTAGTCTGTAAACCACACAACATATGTAATGTATGTGCATACGGCCGTGTGCATGTATCCAGTAACATATCTAATACCTGGATGCCAAAGAATGGAAAAGTAGCAGAACCAGGTTTCTGTGGCCAAGCACCTGGTAAAGGAGTGATCTGCAAGGTAATAGAGATGAATACTTCAACAGATATTAATATTACTGTTGTTTGCAGTAATATAAAATCAAATAAAACAACCAAATCTACCATGAAACCCCAGTCTCTGTTTGCCACCAAGTGTCAGAAATGGGACACCTTGATTCTCCAACTAAATTGAAAAACCACCTGGTTATATAAAGATAACATAAACACAGATACTTCAGCTTATACATGTTCCAGAAATATTAATACAAGTATTGACATGAGAAATATAAAAGGAAACAAAAGTTTCAAGGATAAATTAAAAACCTCCAGGCACTTGGATTAATGGGTTCACCCACACTGCCAAGAACTCGCAAGGATTTCCGTGAATATCGGGTGACATGCTGCAAGTTTAACATAAAAAATCAGCATCACCGTCTTTATAATGTTGTCTCTTCTTTTCACTCTTCCTCTCATTTCTTATATCTTTTTTCTTGATAGATGATAAGAATCAGCAATGATTAACAGTAATGAACACTTCAAAAACCATGGTACATGAAATATATACACTAGTTGAGAAGGTAAACTTCGAATCTGATTCATTAGATTGGGCACACTTCACACATAAAACTCAGCCAACATTTCAGTAATAAATTGTGAGTGAACATGTTTAACACATTAGAAAAAGTGGTGAAGTGATAATGCACTCAGTTTTCCAGAGCAGGGACCTAGGGAGTCTTTCCAATCATATGCTTTCAATAACTTCCTCTTTCTATAACCGATCCCAGAAATATGGTGGTCTTAGGAAGAATACAAAATTGATGATAGTTTCACATTATTATCTGAGCTTATCCAAAGAGATACTAAAACTTAGGGAATAAGGAATTATAATGCGAACATATATAGAAGAATATTACATGAAATAGGATTCTATTTAGTTATGAGAATGAGGGAGCGTGTAAAGATTATAGATGGAGCCAAATGAAGAAAACTCTGATTAGGACACAAGGAACTAACAAGAGACCAGACAACTTTAAAGAAGCCCCAAAGGTGAGACATGCTAATAAAAGAAGTTGTAGATAAAATGACAGGCTAAAGACGTCTAACTTGAGAAGAAAATTCATCAGCAAACTGTGATCAACAAAGGCCTATCTTTTTATTCTTTTTATTTGGCATCACTTATGTTTTTCACAAATTCTGTACTAATGGCGAAGGAATTATTAAAGACATTACAGAAAATATGAAGCTTGTGTTCACAGTCATACAAGAGGTCTCGTCTCAAGCAATACAAATCAATGATATCTACAATACTGCTTGGCTTTCAGCCATGTTAACGAGGAAGAACAGAAAAAATAGAAAAGGACTAGATATTTTCTGGAGAACTTGTCAAATATAGATTGGGTGACTTGTCCTCATTGTTAGTGATCAGGCAAGACTGATCCTATCTACAAGAGTACCATTAATTAGGCATCTTTAAAGAATGAAGAGGTTGTCAAACAGTCAAAACTCAGTCATTTGTGCAGAAGCTGACCTACAATATGATTCTGCATAAGGGAGATTCTGTCCGCCACCCAGTTAAGTGCTATGAATAAATACAAATTAGTGGCAGTACTCACATCCCATTCCCAGCAATACAAACGCATGTTTGAAAGACAACCAATATATCGTACATGACAATATAAGCTTTAAAGCTTGCTCATAAATATCAATTTTTCAAATTATAGTTTAGTAAGTGAAGTCCATAGTCCAGTCATGCCTTCAAGTTTGCTTGTAAAGTTTCTTTCCAATGGTTTCCAGGATTAGCCCATTCTTCATTATGCATAAGAGCAAATAACTTCTCTTACATCTTAGTTGCTAACTATAATCACTGATGCCTTCACAGGAAAAATAAATCAGCAAGACATAATCACCACCTTCTACTTCCAATATTTACCAGACCTCCGGGAAGACAAACGCAAGGCACTATCCATCCACGAAATGGCACCCAAGGAAAGAAAACCTCATGCAGTCAATAATCATATACAAATATGTACAAACAGCAATTAGAAGTATCAAGTGTGTCCTATTCTTGCCTCATCTCCTTCACGCATCAGAGAGCGCACCAATGTGGGGGCAGTGTAGAATATGGACACCTTATATTTGTCAACTATGTCCCAGCAACGTCCAGGATCAGGATAAGTAGGAGCCTGCAGGAAATTCAAAGTAATGCTAAGATGTTAGGGGATCAGCCCCCGCCTAACTATGGCTCCTCCAGTGCTAAATCATTGATTAAAATATTTGCAGAATCACACAACTGCATTTGATTTGCAGCTCAAGCAACTCAATTACAGGCATCACAAATGACTAAATGCAGGATGCAGCAACATGGCCTTCTTGTGATCATGAAAATATCTAGAAAGCTCAAAGTCCTACAGTTAATGTGCACATAATCTATCCCTGCCGTGTGCCCCTATACATGGATGATGCAGTAAAACATTTTCATGTCATATCTAGTAATGTTACTGATAAAATTAGCCCACATGTACTCAAACAAATACCCCTTCAAAAACCACAACAGTTGCTCCATTCAGCAGAGGGCCATAAGTGACATAGCTGTGGCCAGTAATCCAACCACAGTCAGCTGTACACCTACAGAATGAATATATAACATAGTAGGATCAGAAACTTACAATACATAATTCGAGATTCAGAAATCAACATCATAAGGAAAACCTCAGGTCCAGGAATACCAGTATATGTCTGATGGTTTATAGTCAAATGCATATTTAAATGTTGTAGCTGTATACACCATGTATCCTCCAGTTGTATGCAGGACTCCCTTACAGATCAACCAACGATAACTTTTTTCAGTAAGTTGATGCATAAGCAAAAGTGTAAATTATCTCATAATTCCAAAGCCTTGATACCTTGGGCTTTCCCGTGCTTCCACTGGTATAAAGCAAGAAGAGTGGATCTTCTGCATCAACCCATTCCACATCACAAGTATTGGGATATTTAGGAACAGCATCCTGGAAGGTATGAGAACATGAATGATTACATGCTGAAAAGCAGGAACTAAGAGATTTGCAGCTCCATTAACAGGGCCTCATTAACAATAGCTAAATAATTTAAGATATTCAGCCCATTGGAGTGGCAATGGATCAGAGATAACTTTTTTTTTTGTCAGCTAACCTGCCACCAAGTATCTCTTCCCTCCACCCACTTAGTGCTTTCCTTCTTCAAGGCAGTGTCGTTTTCATAGGTCAAGCACACATCTGCAGAACAAATAAATAATAAATACCAAAAGGAAATTCAAATGCATATATCTTTCTGAAAGCTATGTCCCTGAGGCAATACAACACAACATACTAATTGATCCACAAGGCAATATAATTAGTGAAGATGAAACTAATAGAGCAGAATAGATATCAGAATGAACATACTCTTTACGTAATTTGATCTCCATTCAGCTCATCTATCATGCAGCAAACAACTAAGCATGGGCAGAGTAAATTCTTGTTTTGCAACAATGAAATTCAAGTGAGAAATCAAAGATGCTTTCATTCATCATTTGGAGAAATCTGGAGAGTTAGCATGACAGGATTGTCATAAATAGCCTCAAGTCTGTTTTGGAAAACATGCGGACTGCTTTAACTTAATATGCTATTGTTTCATGTTACGACTTCTATGCTCATCAAATTACTTAATAATTAAGTGCCCGAGGTTCCTATGTCTTAATTTTCAGTGTTGTTATTCAAGTTCCATCAGAGATTATTACTTTTGCATTGTCCATTGCCTCCTAGAATGCGTTTTTGTGCAACTTATTTTTTCTAGTTATTAGAATAACAGAAACATCTCCAAGTTTCCAGTAGTTGTGGTCGATGATGACTATTAGGGTTTTATTTCCTGTGCATAATTGACTCCTAATTTACATAACAGCTGAGGATATTAGCTTCTTACTCATAATGAGCCAGAATCTCCCATGGTTTTGGAAATGACAGAATCCTTCACCCTAGTTCCCTCCTTTTTCACAATTAAGTTAAAAGTAATTGAAGTAAGAGTCAGAATTGCAGTTGAACCAGAAAGCAGTAACGTTCATATACTTACCTACAACGGCGCCACTCTGAGCAGATTCTGCCAAGGCAGTATCAACTATGTCTTTTAGATGGATGATCTTGGGTCCTCTTCGAACAGCATTGCAGGTTATTAAAACCTTTGGTTTGCAATCAGTGATCCTCTGGGATAGAGATTCAGATGAAAATCCAGCAAAAACAACCTGATCATCGCCGCAGATAAAAGTTTATGTTTCTGAGGAGGTAAATGATGAAAACAAGGAAGATATCAAATATTTGTGCAATACCGAGTGAACAGCGCCAATGCGAGCACAAGCAAGCATAGCTATGGGCAGTTCCATTAGCATGGGTAGATAAATCAAAACAGCATCACCCTTCCGGATGCCAATGTCTTTCAAGTAATTCGCTAACTGTTGGCATAAAATATTAGCTGACTTGCCAGTTGCACCATGACATATGGTAAGGGGAAGAAAAAAGCAAGTAGAAAAGCAACCTGGCAAACGCTCTGCAGAAGTTGGTTGTAAGTCAATGAAGCGCCAACACCAGGCTCGTTCCCTTCCCAATAGATGGCAATCTTTTCACCGTACCCCGCAGCAATGTTTTTATCAAGACAGTTGTAGCAGATGTTGGTAATCCCACCCTTGAACCACTGATGCGAAACAGAATGAGCATCCAGGTTAAGAGTGAAGAAAGTAGGGAAGAGAAGGAAAGCAAAGGGAGAGAAATGACCTCGATGTGGATTCTCCCCTTGCGAATATCGAGATTCTCAGAGTAAACGGGTTGACCCCATTTCTGTTTCCAGTAAAACTGGGACGCAATGTCAGACCAGAATCCGGCGGGGTCCTCAATGGAACTTGTGTACATCTCCAAATACTGCACCAGCACAACGGAAAAGTAGGGGGATTAATGAGTAATTGATAGATAAGAAGCAAGAAGGGGGAGGGATCAGAGAGAAAATAAATACAACTGATAATAAAGATTATAGAAAGCGGGAATGAAATGAAAGAATGGAACCTTGTGAGGGGAGGGGACGTGAGCTTGTGCAGAGAAATCTTGGCTGGGGACGATAAGATCATCCTCTTCGGAAGCAAGCGCCTCACCGAGAAGGACGGCATTCAATTTGGAAATCTGGCCGGCGCCGGAGGGCAGGGTGGACATAGACTCGACATGGCGCAGGTGATTGGAAGTGGTGAAAGAAGTTGGTTTGGAAGAGAGGGATGAAGATCCGTTGGGGAGAGGATCAGACATGGGCGGCAACCGGGGGGATCGAAGGGAACGGGGACGGAAAGAAGGGTGGTTGACCAAGTAAAGGGTTGGAGAAGGTGGAGTATTACAATTCCGATTCCAGTTCCAATTCCAATTCCAACTCCAATTCCACCACTGGTGCTTGGACTTTGAATTGTATGAGGGAACGCAAGCGCAACAGTACAGTCTCCTCCGATTTTCTTCTTCTTCTTTATTATAAGAATAATAATAATAATGACTATTATTATTATTTATGTAAGAGGAGTAGGGGGACAGCAAGGATGATGCACTAATAAAAATAAAATCTTGCCTGACTCTACGGCGCTGGCCGTCTTTCTTAAAAAAAGTAATATTATAAGTGTTGTCGATAATGTTAGAGCGACGAGGAGGAGGAGGAGGAAGAGGGGGGTGATGGTGGTGATAGTGATAAATACTACTAGTCCTACTGCAAGAAGAAGGAGAGACGGCAGAGCATATGGAGACGGCCATCCTTGAAGTTGAATTTGATGATCCTTCACACCCACGCCCTTCTATTTCTACTTCTACCTTCCTCCTCACTCCCACTCTGTAAATCCATACAACAACATATGTATCATCGGAGAATCAATGGGTTGCATCCATCCATCCATCTCCTCTGTCTCTCTCTCTCTCTCTCTTGTATATTAATTAACTCTCGTCTGTCGCGTAGCAGCACGTTCGCTTCACTCTCTGGCCCATCACACACTCTCTCTTCTTTTGTTTTGTTTTTTAATCTAAAAATACATCAAATTCATGTTACGATAAATTTACACTGATCGAAACAAATACCCATACCATAAGTATCTCCTGTTTTTCCTTTTTATTTTTTATCAGTTATTACGGAGTTTTAGTTTGTAAAATACTAATTCAACTCTCCCTTCCTCTACAAAATATACAAGTCAAAATCAACAACTACATACGCACTCTATTCAATTCAATGATCCTTAATCCAAGGAGTGATCAGACTCACCTCCTGTTTTTTTATTACATGAAGCAACATTTATAATAATTAGGCCACTTTCGCCCATTATTAATTCTGCTAAAATTAATTTCACTTTCATTCACAATTTTATAAAATACATATTATATTAAGATTTTCAGAACTAACTTTGTCTTTATGTTAAAAATACCATCATTTCACGTACACAAAGAATAAATTAACTAAATGCTAACAATCAATTAACCATAACATTTTTATTAAAATATAGTTACAGTCGAGCACCTTAACGTTATAAATAATTCAATAATACATATTTAATGGTTGGATTTTTTTTTAGTACTGAATCAAAATCAAATAAGTAAAGTGTGATTTTACTCTAAAATTAAAATTATATTTTATTTTATAATTTTAATAAATGGTTAGACTTGATTTGATTTAGACGGTTATAGCACCTTTGAATAGGTTTAAGGAAATCAAATATATACATTCTTAAATAGGGTTGGGGGGGGGGGGGGGGGGGGGGGGGGGAGTTCATACATGAACCATAAATAAAATTAAAGAATTAATAGTTGCATGGATAAACTAATATAGTTCAACGAACTCAAATATATTTATATATATACATAAACATACAAATATTACAAAGCAATGTCTAAGTTAAATGTTTCAAATTAATATGAATATTTAAACTAATTTTAAAATAAAAAAGTTTACATTGTTTTACATCATTATCCTTAACAATGATTATATTGCAAGGATAATTTAATTGGATAAAAAAGTTAATTAAGAAACATTGACAGCATTTACATTTACAATAATAAAATAGAACGGACAAGTGACGTTGATTTGCAGAATCCACCTTGTCACTCGGAAATTGGATCGACTTTAGTTCATTAACAATTACTTCATCCATCCCATAGGAATAATTACACTCTCACCCTTTAAATTTTGTGTAATTATAAGTAGAATCTAAATACTTTGAAAAATTATACTTTAACACTCACAATTACTTTCGTATAATAAATAAGTTTTTTCTTTAATCAAATTTTATCAAATTTGTTGATATTATTAAGAAAATTGAATGAAAATAGAGTTTTACATTAACTTATTATTGAATTATTGCAGGTCCAATAATTTTTTTTTGACTAAACTACTTTTATAATGATAAAAATATACCTCTTCACATGTATTAATATTTGAAAACATATTTAGATAATTTAATCATAAAAATATTTATTTGACCAGCAATAAATCAGTAACAAATCAATTATAGATAAATATGCATTTTTTTCCATTAATATCAGCAAATTCGATAAACTTTGGTTAGTATGGGGACTTATTTGTTAGATAAAAGTAAACTTCAAGGGTGTTATATGTAATTTTTCAAACGATGGGGAATCTACATATAATGCACCAAACCTCAAGAGAAAGAAGTGTCCCTAATATTTATTTGATCTTTCACGAATTTTAAAATAATATAAAAGTAAAAATTTTTCTATACCTTATAAGATTGTTTCTTAATTGGCTCTTATTGCAGTTGGGTTAGAGAGGTGAATTTTTTATATAAATGGGGTTAAATACAATTTACTCATTTGTGATATGTGAAATGAGTAAATACCCCTATGAAAAGAAATTAGCAAATCACCCTATGTATTTAAAAAAAAAATGAAACAAACTATCATGTATCAATGGTTTAGAAAAAGGGATAATTTGCTATTTTATTTTTATTACTCATTTATCATATCACACGGTGTAAATTGCATTTTTTCCACAGTCAATGTGATGAAAGTGAATAATAAATACATTCACACACACACACACATATACATACATATACACAATACATGGGGGTTGGGGGCTGGAAAGTTGGAATTGTCAAGGTGCACTATGAGCCGGATCAGCTCAAAAACGACACAGACCAACCCGAAAATAGCCTGACCCAGGACCGTCCACAACTATTTGTGATCGGTCTTGGGACGGTCCTAGACCTCTAAGTGGACTCCAATTGGGTTCATTTTTTAAACTCAAGCTCAATTCATGAACCAGCCCGATTGAGGCCCAAATCAGGCCCACATCACGTCCGAGTGTTCTTTTTTTAATTTTATTTTTTTTAATGATATTGAGGCTTCTTATGAACATCTTGGGAGTGTATTGCGTTTTCAGTTTCAGAAATGGAGGTCGGTAAAAATTAGAGAAACGTAGATAAAAAAAATGCAGAAATTTGTAAAATTTTACTTGAAAAACACAAAATGCTTGCATCCTTCAATTTTAACGTCTACTAGCTACAAGAAAAAGTAAAATTACTTCCCTAAACCCAAATCATGGGTGTTAATGTAATTCTTCCTAATATTTATTCTCAAAGTCATATTTCGAATACACTTTTAACAAGGTCATGCCTTTAGTTATTAAAGGTATAAAAGTACATGATCTATGTTATGCCAATACAATCCTAGTATACACGTAAACAAAATAAAAAAAATCAATATAATTCAAGGACAAATTTCAAGTACTCATCTCATTGTAACTCGGAGACAGCTTATCAGCTTAAACATCTACCATACAAGCAGAGATGGTATATCAAATGCGAGACATTACGAGGAATCAGTACTTCCTGCAAATCTTTATAAAAAAAACCAGATACCCAGCATGAAATCATTTTGCCATTTAGAACAACCAGTGCTTCCTCCTCGGCTTGTGATGCAATGGAGCATCTGCACAACACAATAATTTCTGAATGCAAAATGAAATCATTCTATTTTTCTTGACCAAATGTAACCAGAAATTAAGTTCTATCCAACGATTGTACAAACCTTGGAGTTCATAAAGGGAATTGTAATGCACCTCAGACCAAAAGCTTAGCCAAAGCTCTGCAGAGTAAATACATAAGATTACAGTAACATTAGGAATCATACAAAGGCGGCAACTCATCGCATTGCCTTGTTTGTTGTATCAATAAAGAAACCTTGCATCTCGAGAGAATGAAAACACTGGTGTGTTCATAAAGCATTTATTGGCTTACTTATTTAAATAGAATAAAAAAAAATTGCAACTATATCCCAATTTGGAGAATAGTTACAAAAGTACGGTGATGTTAGTATTACCCATGTTTTAAATATTCTTTTTAAAAGGCCTCGAAGTCATTAGTGCTACTAACAAGTCCACTATCGAATTGGCAATATTAATTAATATAATTAGTATATTATATTATTAATTATATAATAAACAATAATAACTAAAATTAAAATCTATTAAATGTTTAATCAAAATTTAACAATTAATAAAATTAAAAATTACACACAAATAAAAAGAAAATATATTTAACTATTGACTTCATTATTTTGCCGTCTATGACGTGCTTTGGCTTTTTTGTGATTGAATATGAAAGTTGTTTGTCTTGCCCGTGCTTGGAGCTAGTCCATCTCAATGAAATTATGATAGTTTGTCATTGACTCGAACAAGTATAGACACGTACACTAGTGTCGTGGGCCAACTGAAACTTTGGGACATCCCAATACTCTTCTACCATTAAAGGTTGTAAGACTTAGAATATGTCATTCTATAAGGTATTAAATCATAGTATTGCTTAACCATTGATGCAACATTAAGCATATATACAACTCATAACTTTTCAGAGCAAGGGATTCCGAGCTAGTTCCATCTGCCACATGAACACTCCTGCATGGCATTTTTGAGAACGTGAGTGTTACACCTAGGAGTGTTCATGTGGCAAATAGAGTCAGTTTGGATTTTGGAATCCTTTGCTCTTATGATCAAAAGTTGTGCGCTATATATAGAATTAACGTTGTATCAATGATTAAGCAATATTATGATTTAATGCCTTACAGAATAATATATTCTAAGTCTTTGCAAGCTCTACATATTGAGATGTTACAGAATTTCAATTGGTCCACGATACTACTCTATGTGTCTCTACAAGTCCGCGTCGACAACAACTATTAGAATTCTTCTAATGAGATAGACTGGCCCCAATCATGGGTAAGACAACAAATTCGTATCTAATCACAAGAAACCCAAGCTCCATCACGTAAACTAATGTGCTAAGACAAGGTTGTAGACGGCAAAATAGTGAAACCAATACTTGAATACATTTTTTTTTTTATTTGTATGCAATTTTCAATTTTATTAAAAATTAAACATTTTGTATATTTTTAACAATAAATTTTAATCATAAAAATATTAAATAAAAAATTAGAATATTATATAATTAAAATAATAATTACTAATTAATACATTAGTAATATAATTCGTATATTATATTATTAATTATACAATAAGCAATACTTAATAATACTATTAAAAAAAAGAAAAAAAAGTTGTGCCAAGTCATTAACAAGAAAAAGAAAAATTAACAAGAAAGTACCAACGAGTCACCCTACTTTTGCAACTATTCCCCAAATTGAGGTATAGTTGCAGTTATTTTTTTTAATAATATTTAAATAAATAAGCCAGCATTTACTTTGAGGTGCCTCAATAATAAATTTGGTCATGCTTTCCATTTAGCAACTAGATTATAACCAAAGCATAAGTTAGCCAGTAATTAAGTGTTACAAGAAACTGGATAGGGTTAGATGCCGGCAACAGAAACATGGCACATGAATAAAGCAAACACCATACATTTCATAAACAAAAAAGGTCTTTCATGATTGCAAGTACTTGTACCTCGCACAGGAACCTGATGCCGCGGAACAATTTCAACAAAACAAGTATCTCTGAATGATGTCAACAGACAGATCTTTGCTGCAAACTGCATTGCAATGACCAATTAAACTGATTTTTCACATCCTCGTACGTTAAATATATTCAGATGTCACTATCAGGCAGGATACATACATCTAGAAAGCCACAACATGAGATAAATGTGTTATTACTCGATAAAAGACAAGCTACACACAAGATATAAAAGGAAGTAAAATGATAATAGCACTAGTAGCAGATCAATATACTAGCTGCCAGAAGTTGTGCATTGGAAAATTATTAGTTGCTTCAGCATTTCGTATGACAAAGCAGATTTTGAACTCAAAAGACAAAGAAATACTGCTAAAATCTTTGAGCTACATTTCACATAGGAAAACTTGCACACAATGAGCATAGTTTTGTCTAATGCTAGAGTCCACAAAAACAAGCAGAGTACCCTACTTTATCAGCTGCTGCTTGTAGTGTAACATGGTCCCCCCATTCACCTGACCTGAAAATGACATATAATTGGAAAATTGAGAAGCAAATGCAAAAATTAGACATACAACGGAGTTCAAGAAGCACTGAGAAGACCCTACTTAGCCATTTTCTTGTAGTAGGATTTGAACTTCATGGGTACATATCCTTCATACAGGGCATGGTTATCTTTAAGCTGGAAAAACACATGAAATAATAAGTGCACAAAGTCAGCCTTCTATAATGGTTTTCCATTTCTTGTTAACTAAGGTAGGCAGAAGACTATTGCTAGACACTGGAAAAAATCAAAATGCAAGGTCTATATTTCAAGCTGCAGATAAAGTTCAACCATTGAACCAACCTGTTTCACAACCTCTTTCCGGACATGTTTGTGGTACTCAGGTGATCTATAAATCTGATCTGAAAGTGCACGAAACTAGAGAAAAAAAGTCAATAGATAAAAGACAAAATCTAAACTGGCTAAAAGTTGAACAAACCTGACAATTCCCATCTCCAGAGACCTTCACCTCGTATAAGCCATAGACCTTTAGCCTGAATATAGAAAATATCAATTACACTCTGTCAAAGAAATAAAACATGGAAATTATTTCACAATATGTATTCATATCATGAATATGAATAAATCAAGTTCTTTAATCAATCACTATCAATATGATCTTAATCAGCATTTGGGAAACAAAGAAAAACACAAAACGGAGTATGAAATATACACCAGTCGAGGTTCTATATTGAATCCTTTTACTATCGAAGAAACCCCATATTTTGTATATCTTCGTAACTTCAAGCACAAAGCTCTTTTCAGTATCAAGTACTTCCTGGTATACTCAACGAATGTAGTTAGCTCCTCATGGAGAAGACTGAGTCAATCAGAGATCCTTTGAATTCTTGCTATTTAACTACTCGGAATGGATCATCAGGTCCAACATGGCAGAGATATGAGTATTTTAGCTTATAGGATGTTCAATCAAAGTTCTAGCTAGTCTTCCTACTTCAGCCTAACAATGTATTTTTTCAGAGATTTCTCATATACCTGTGGATTAGCATTTCATTGCTCAAATCTTTAATTTACAGCCCACATGCATTTCATTTGTGTTCAAGTGAAACTTTGCAATGTTTTACTCTCAGCAACAGACACCTGAAGCAACTTCAATTTTCTATTAATAAATCCGTTACAGAAACGGATCTAATTCTAATTAGTACCAGCAAAAAGTAACAATTTGGTTTTGTTATCAAGTGGTTGCTTTCTTCATTGTATACAAGCAATAGGAGTGAGAGACAAAGGGTAGCTCAGTCAGCATCCAATTTTAGATACTCTCATAACAGCAAGTAACAGTTCATCAATGAGAATCACTTTTAAATCTAGGCGACAAAGAAGTTTAGCCCGTCTTTCCTTCTGTTCAATTTGCAGAAACAGTCATCCTGGAAAAGACCATAAGTCTTCCTGCATTTGCAGCTGCAGTGGTTCAGAATTTACTCCCAAAGCATTACAGATTAAACAGACAGAAAAACCCCACACAGCCATCTTCGATAGTCAGAAACACAGAGATTGCCAGCACTAGGTGATTCAGCAAGACCAGAACTATATCAACATACCTCTGGAGGAGCCGTTGGTAGTCCAAATTCGAGTCACTCGAAGAAGGAAAGTGCAAATTTATCCTTGGAATGTGCTGAAGATACATAAAGTGAAAAAGTAAAACAGATGGAATTGATGTATATATAGTGAAAAACAAAGGAAACAGCAAGTTGAAAAGATAATATTGGAATAATGATGTGCCTTATCAAAGAAGGGCAAAAAAGCCATATTCTATGGGAGAATTTCTTAGCAATGGAAGATTCTTTACGGTCTTAGTTTCAAATGTAATGTCACGAACACAATCTTCTTAGCTGGGCCTTATCTAGGTGTTTTTCCAAAACAAGTTCCTGAGGATAGATCAATTTGCCCACTAGACAGAAAAGGCCAAGAGAATATGAAGAAAAATCTTCCGAACAAACATCATTTTTATCTCTCAGGCATTCATAAAAAGACGTATTAATAAGAACTTTAACTGTTATAGGAAGTATTTCCATTGCACCTTGACATAACATGAAGCATTTATAACCTGCCAGTGAAGCTAGGTCATGTTACTAGCCATCTATGAAACTGATGCTTGGAAACACATGTATACAGGATAAAGTGCTCGAAATACCAATATTCAGAAAACTTTAGAGGAAAATTTGAAAAGTTGAAACTCCTCTCGACTTGATATTGGACTCCACAAAGTAGCAAGAATTCGCGGGAGCATGAGAATCACATATGAGTTCAGAAGTTAAAAAGAACTTTCCACATTCAATTCTTTCAATTTCTCTATTACCCAGCTCCTGGAACAATTGAAAATCCTGATGCTGTAACTATATTGAACTCTAGTCTTTATATATTCAACTTTTGTCCTTTTAATCCAAATAGGTTCAGTTTATGAACATATATGTTCACCAGGTTTACTTAACTATACGAATCCAATCAAGACAAAGACCATTGAAACTTAGTTGCACTGATTCAAATCTGGTTTTGATACTTCCAAGAATAATGTATTAATCGTGTTGCACTTGAGTTGATTACAGATAGTTTGATGTGGATTAAGTTGTTGTATGCATTTTGAGAAGAAGGTTGTTGAGTGCAATAAGGTACTTGGAACATCAGGGACCTACAGAACGTCTAAAGAGTTTTATGATTTTCTCCGTCTCCTTCAGAAAACTGATTAATATCCAGAAGTTACTCTCCAGTCACCATCCTCCCAATTATATTATGAACAAATTAACCACATGGGTCAACAAAATCCTGCTCTCCTAAAATGGAAACAACAATAAATTTGGGTTTTTTCTTTCTTTGCCATATTAGATATATAAGAAAATGTCTTCTTTATCTTTTCAAGTGAATACTGGAGTATCTCAAAAGCTGAAATTTTAAACCAGCATTTTGGGAAAAACAAAATCCCGTCATATAAATATTCCCTCATGAAAGAACCAATTATTTTCTCTGGAAAGATCAGGTGAAGCTGGTAATATCTGCATGAAACAATAACTCACTTCTCCATCAATAACTGCCATTTATGCTGCCTAATTAATGAAAATGATAAAGTAAGGCCACGAGACATCATATAAGAATGCATTGAAAAACTCAAGTAGCTTTATGTCATTGTTTCATGTAATGAAGCAGTCTTACAGGAACAGGTGCAAGACTCGATATCCTTCTACCTACTGCACCATCTAATTTAGCGTACTCTTCAGATAGTACAACAGCAATCATCCTATCATCCTCCACATCTTGCTGACTGCTTAAAGAAGTTGAACTTGAACAACCATAATTGGAAATTGATCCATTTCTCATTGGTTGGGACAGAGAGTTTTCTGATGTAAGATAAAACAGTCAGCTGCAAGAGTAAGGAAATGGAAAACTGGAAAAGGGAAACCAAAATAAATTAACCACGCCTAATCCTCATCAATGGCTTGAAACATTATTGCATCAACTCCTGTCCCAGAAGGAAAGCTTGTTTTCTTACTTTTGACGAGACGTCTCCTGGAGAAACAAGCTCTTCTCCTAGCATGCAGCCAAATCAAAAAAGAAGACATAGAAGAAACTGGGAAAGAGAGCCCAATGACCAAGGGGTCGCAAGTGATATCAAGTGCATGTTACATTGTTTCAAAATTTGGTACAAAGATTAGTGATGACTGAAGGAGGAAAGTCATGGATAGTGTTGCAACGCGAATCAAGTCCACCAAAAATCAAATTGAAGGGGGAAAAAGCAATCCAGAAATCAGTGAAAACTAAATCAATATGAAAAAGGTGGATGCTCAAACAGAGAAGGAGGAAAAGAAAAAAAAATATATATATATATATATAATAAAAGGAGGATCGTCAATTATCTCTTAGTTGTGCATCGGACAAGATTTTGAGCAATCACATCCAACATTAAGCCGTTGATACTGCTATTTCTTGAAAAAATAATGATTCAACCTACGACGTGTATGTAATCGCAGTATCGCCTGGATTTATGTTTCTTACCTCCTCGCAGTCTGAAAAGAGGGTGATGATAATGGTGGATTCAGATTTTAGAGAGTGGAGAGGGTGCAGGAGGCGATCAACAGGATTTTAATTCCGGATCTTTTCTCTCAGACATCACATAAATTTCGTTTCTCAACGGCAATTCACCCGGCAAAACCGGCGGTTCTACTTAACCGGCACTAATTGGCCAGGTTGGTAAACTATTTCTTTTTTGCTTTTGGGATAATTAATTGGTTGGTAAACTATCGGTTTATAAGAATTGAATAATTATTTTAAAAATTATTACTAAGTTTCCTAAATTTATTACTAGCTCTGTGGTGGGTATGTTAACTACTGGAATTCCATTACTCAGTGAATTTTAATTTTTAGATATTAGCCATTCATTTCTAAATGTATATAATAAATAATATTTATATTTTATAATATATTATGAATAATATATATATATATATATAAATTAACACATCACATATTTCAAAAAAAGAAAGAAAGCAATAAAATAAAAATAAAATAAAATAAAAGTATTATCAATATAATAATAAATTATTGCTGTTGTATTATAATCATCGTTTTTTAGAGATTTTTTTTTATATATTAATATAGATAAGCATTACTTAGTTCTCCCATGGATTTGATTATCACAATAAACTGAGAATGAAATATTTTGTTATATTTATAAAATAAATATATTATAAACTTTTGTTTTCAAGTTTTATATTCATAGTCATCATTAATATATAGGGTAAATTACATCTACCTCCCCTGAGGTTTGGCATAATTACAAATACCCCATCGTTGTTTGAAAAATTACAAATACCCCCCTAATGTTTGATAAAATTATGTAATCATTGGATGGAGGCATAGAAATGTCAACTTTGCCCTTACAGTATTTTTTTATTTTTTAAAAAAAAATTAAAATCTTATAAAAATATTGAATGGGATGGATGAAAAAAATTTAAAAATTATAAAAAATTATTGCCTTAGTTGATAAAAAAAAATATTTTTTTAAAAAAAATAATAAAATTATAAATTTTAATTCATAATGGTATTTTGGTCAGTTCACTATAAAAAATGCATAGATTGGGGTAATTGTTAGACGGTCCTTAAAATTAGGGGGGTATTTGTAATTTCTCAAACAACGAGGGGGTATTTGTAATTATGCCAAACCTCAGGGAGGTAGATGTAATTTAACCTAATATATATTACACATAAATAAAAAATAGATATATCTTATGTAATCATAAATATATATATATATATATATATGTATATCCAAACTTGAACAGTCCTGGGTAGGCAGGGAAATCAATGAAGTCAATGGGTGGGGGGGCGGGTGGGGAAAGGTGGTGAAGCGGCCTGATATAGTAAAAAATATCAATCTTATAAAAATATTTTTAAAAGCTTATAATGTAGTAGCAGCTGTAGTAGAAGTAGTAAAGAAAATTAAAAAATTGAGGAGGAGAAGTAGGAGTCAATTATAATTTAAGGGTAAACTACATCTACCTCCCCTGAGGTTTGGCATAATTACAAATACCCCCCTAATGTTTGATAAAATTATGTAATCCTTGGATGGAGGCATAGAAATGTCAACTTTGCCCTTACAGTATTTTTTTATTTTTAAAAAAAAAAAATTAAAATCTTATAAAATATTGAATGGGATGGATGAAAAAAATTCAAAAATTATAAAAAAAATTATTGCCTTAGTTGATAAAAAAAATATTTTTTTAAAAAAAATAAATAAAATTATAAATTTTAATTCATAAGGGTATTTTGGTCAGTTCACTATAAAAAATGCATAGATTGGGGTAATTGTTAGACGGTCCTTAAAATTAGGGGGGTATTTGTAATTTCTCAAACAATGAGGGTATTTGTAATTATGCCAAACTTCAGGGGAGGTAGATGTAATTTACCCATAATTTAATTATTATTTTATCCATCCCATTCCCAGACTCCAGTTGTATGTGAACACTTGGGCGTCCATTAACCATCAGATCAAATCAGAGCGGAAGTAGGCACTCAGCAGAAGTTGTAAAAGAGAAAAGAGGGGTGGGTGATGTGCGTAGGGAATAGGGATGGATGCTGGCTGGCACCCCTGACCCCGAGAGAGAGAGAGAGAGAGTAAACTACCGACTACAGCCTACAGTAACAGACGTCGCCTCCTGGTGCTTCTTTTTCGTTTTCATCATTAACAATAAATTTCAATCTGTGTATGGAGCTCCACATCAAGGTAGCCCAAGCCGTCCACGTCCTCAATCACGATACTCAATCCTGCAACCGCGTCGCAGCTAATCAGTGGCTCGTCCAGTTCCAGCAGACCGATGCTGCTTGGGAAATCGCCACTTCTATTCTTACCTCCGACCACCGTCACCTATTCCTTTCCGAATACGAGGTCGAGTTTTTTGCCGCCCAGATTCTCAAGCGAAAGGTCTCTTTCTACCTTTCTCCACTCTTTCTCTGCTTGAACCCTCTTCTCAGACCACAGGCCTCCTTCTACTCCACTACTTCTTTTATCTATATATCTTGTTATTATTCCTAAACCTAACCCTTAACTCGCATTTCTATCATATCAATCGGATGGCCGCATATATTGGGACCATATAATTTTTTTAACGTTTCATTGTTTTTGGTTATATTTTCAACTATTTTTAGAATATTGCCTCTGGATTGTAGCATGATTAATTTTAGCTGACTTGTTTTCATCTCCCTTCAGATTCAAAATGAAGGATACAATTTGCATTTGGCAGCCAAGGATGCACTCCTAAATGCGCTTCTCGTAGCTGCTAAAAGATTTAGTTCAGGCCCTCCTCAGGTATTCAAATGAGTTTTCTTCTCATTATGTTAGCCGTCGTACATATCATCATTAAAGTGTTTGCTGATGCTCCTTTTTTTTTTGGGTAAAAGCAGCTGTTAACCCAAATCTGTCTTGCACTCTCTATGCTTGTACTTCATGCTGTAGAGCATGGAAAGCCCATCGAGAAGTTATTCTACAGTCTGCAGAATTTACAGAGCCAAGATAATGGAAATAATGCTGTTTTAGAGATGCTCACTGTCTTGCCCGAAATTATTGAGGATCAAAACAGTGATTGCCATATACCCTCTGCTCGGCGTTACGAGTATGAGCAAGAGGTTTTACATTCTGATTTGTGCAACTGCTAACTTCTACCGATTTTTTCAATGTATAGCCATTCTTTAAGCTATCTGCTCACGTCAAATGTAGTTTTGCTTTGCAGCTTCTCGCACGCACTCCTATGGTACTTGACTTTCTATTGCAGCAATCTGAAGAGGGGTTTGGCAGCCATGTTCAACCCCACGATAGGAGCAGAAAGATATTGCGCTGCTTGTTAAGCTGGGTGAGAATAAATAAATTTATGCCAGATCCATGTGAGAGGGAAGGATAGTGGTATCAATTATTGTAATCTCCAATTTCAACTGATTTTCTAGTCTCACTAAATCATTGATGTGGAACCTAGAGTATGTTTACTTGGGAGGATTGGAGGAGGGATAAGGGGAAGCGTTGGAGGTCCTCGCTTTGTTTGGTAGAAAGTGAACTGATGAGAAGGGAAGGAAATGTGGAGAGACTACCTTCCTATACACATAAATCTGATCCTTCCAGCTCACCTGAAGTTGGAAGAAGGATACAAGGATTATTTATATACTCAAGAATCGGAAGAAAGCTCTTGCCCTCCTCAATAACAAAAAACTTGATTGGTTTATCATATCCCTCCCCTAGTTGAAGGATTTGAACCCCAACCCCGCCATCCCCCTCAAGATGCTGTATAGCCTTAATTAATTTAATTTTTAGATAAACAATAATTTCTTTTACTAATTCTTAAATATTTATGAAGAACCACAATTGGTCTCTGTGCTAAATCTTTTGATATGCAATTGGTCTCATTGAGCATGCCTCACCATGCGTTTTCTTCCACTCCCATGCTTGTTTTTAGTTGATGTGTCTGTTTACTTCCATGCGTTTAGGTTCGAGCTGGTTGCTTTTCGGTGATTCCTCTAGTCTCTCTGCCGACCCATCCACTTTTTAACATTGTTTTCAGTTCCCTGCAGGTATTGTCATTCCTACTTTAGATGGTGTTTCTTAGGTTTCTTCAAAATCAGATGCATAGCAATTTTTCATGACTTATTTACTATTTATAGGTTGCATCTTCATTTGATCTGGCCATTGAAGTTCTTGTTGAGCTTGTGAGTCGGTATGAGGTATAATCCTATAGAACTCCTATGTCTGCTGTACTGCATTTTATTTCTCAGCAGGCTTTTCTTGCTCTGTTTACATTAATTTGTTAAATGCGGCTTACGATATTTTAGGAATCTTGTTCATTAGGTACTTTAAATAACTTTGGACATCACAGAGATTGGTCTGTCTTCATCAATTAGTCACAAGTTCCACTTGGGTTAGTGTAAGTTAGTGCTTTGCCAGTATAGCTGCTAGAATTTATTGTTAGATTTAATTAGTTCCGAAGGCTGTTTGTTAATGATGGAACGGAGCCTCACTGGGTCTGGGTACACTAGAAGAGGATAGGCAGGAGCTCTAGTGGTAAATTGAGATTCTCCTGATATCTACTGCAATTATCATCCCATGAAGACTCTGTCATGATGAGATTTTGAGTGATAGTAACTGAAAACTTATATGAGAGATTAGAAATGGTCAAAGGTGGTCCTCGTTCTTGTTCTTGTTAAATTGACAAATGAATAGCGAAGAAAAGTAATGCTGATTGGTCTATTTTTGTAAGAATAGTTTCAAGGCATTAATTTAAGTTTTATCCTCCTCTAAACTCTTGGTTTCTTAACCTCTGAAATTTTAATCAAATTCGCTGTTGTGCTCTCTTTACAAAATTAATTAGTTAATGCTATTTTCTTTTTCCACCTCGTGTTTTTGTTGCTTGCCTCAACAAGCATGGTTAATTTCTTTAGGTTGCTTCCTTATGGGTTGTATTTCAGAACAAATTCAATTCCGATTCTTACTTGCTCAATCCTTATGAATGATCCCTTTCAAGGTTAAAAAAAAAAAAAAAACTACAGAAAGCTTCGGCACTTTCATGTCTATTAGGAGAATTCCCAGAAGAATGTTATCCAATAAGAACTCATTGACAACAGATTATATTCAACCAGAATTAACTTTATTTTTCAATTTTGCTCCCTAGGGGCTGCCGCAGGTTTTACTATCCCGAATTGGATATTTGAAGGAAGCACTTCTTTTTCCTGCTCTAAAGAGTGGAGATCAGAAAGTGATAGGACGGCTAGCATGCTTGATATCAGAAATTGGTCAAGCTGTGAGTATCTGAATTAATGAATTTTATAATTGTGTGCAATACATTCATTTGTTCCTGTTAATCTTCTGCTCATTTTGGCATCTTTCTCAATTGTAAGTATGAAGCAAACCGTTAATTCTTTATTTTGTCCTTTTTCTTTTTTTTTTTTAATTTGTTAATATTTCACTTGACACTTGGATTTTGATTAACCTGTCTGTTTATGTGCCAGGCACCCTTTTTGATTGTGGAAGCAAATACTGAAGCACTTGAACTGGCTGATGCTCTTTGAGGTCAGATTCAGGTCTTAGGAAATCTTATAAACAAAGTCCCATTTGGAGACGTCGCTCCACCAAAGTGGTTTTTATTAGGAATTAAAAGTTGCAAAGCTTGGATTGCTCTCGATTTGTTTAACATGTTTTATATGTTGTCAGTTGTGTGGCATTTCCAAGTGAAGATTGGGAGATTGCAGACTCAACGTTGCAGTTTTGGTACATTATATTTCTTATGCGTTCCCAGTACATATATAAATGATGAAAAAACATTTTTTTTTTATTGTATTTGGAGGCGTTATATCGTGGCCTTGTTCTGACTTTTACATACCAGGTGTAGCCTTGCTGGGTACATTATTGGGCTTGACGTGGATAGTGCTGAAAATAGGAAGAAATTGGAAGAATGTTTTGTTCCTATTTTCTCATCATTGACCGATGCTCTTTTGTTGCGTGTTCAGGTTTGTGTTTATGTTTAGGAACTCTTCTTGGTGTTGATGAATATAATAGCATTCCTGGAAACCTGGAGAGATCTTGTTCGCAGGGGCAAAACCACCCACTGAGGAATCTTTGGCATTTCTCTTACCTAGAAAATCTTTGTTAATTAAGAAATAATTTCCAGCTTATCCTACTCTCTTGGACCGTCAGAGAGACATCTTCCTTAAGTTTAACTATAAATGGGATGAAGGAGTGGGTAACTGATAGATAAAAATTAATCTTCCTCTGTTAGAAAATTCCAGCTTGCCAGTCTTTTTCGGTGCTTTCCTAGAATCATTTAAGTATCAAATGCAGCTCTCTCCTGAAAATTTGAGGAACTAAAACTTGTCACTAGCTCAGGAATGGGTTTGGTTTTGTCAGCCGTCATCTCTCTAATCAAAAAGCAAAAAAGATCCTGCCATTTGCTGCTGTTTTGAACTTGAACAACAGGTGATCCATTTAGTAAAAAAGTTTCATAGGGCTGATGTGTAAGATGCACGTGGGGGCATCGTAAATACAGTAATAAAAATTTAAGATTTTTTTCATATTCTTGGATCCACATTTTTGGATGTGAATATAAAGGTTGTGCTTGCTCGTGACATGTATTCAATTTCACTTCATCCAACCAAGTCAAGGTGGTGATTGGTTGTAGGAATATTTTTCTCATATGAAAAAAAAAAATTCGAACACATTTTACTACTCTCAATAAAAACATATCACATTTCTACCATTTTAGTGGTCCTAATCTCAACCGGAAGGGAGTTTAAGATGAGTGTAGAAAAAGTATAACTATATTGCACTTTTATGCTATTTGCCTCAAAAGTAATAGTTGAGATTTAGCTGGCATCACCACATTACAGAGAGGGAGGTCTTTAGAAAAAAGTTATAATTTAGGAAATTGCATCTTATTTTGGGACATTTCAACTTTTAAGGGATAGGAGTGATAAGTTTGGGGAAGAGGGATAAGGATTCATTGTGTTTCAAGTATTTACAAACATCTGTGGAAGTATCTTGGTTAGCTTAGGTACAGGCATTGCAGTGCTCTTCCTTTTTCATCTCGTTTATGCCACGTCTCCCAAGATTAAGATGTCTACTACCAAATCTTTTCATATCTTTGTGGTTCATATGTTATACTGGTGTTTAGTTTAGTAACAATAAGCTAGTCACAATACCCATTACCTCTTAATCAGGCCCCAAATGTGGAAGTGGGAAGAAAATATCCCCCCCACCCTCCAATCGTTAAGGCAAATGTAGAGTAGGAAGTACTTGAAATGATTATAATTGGTCCAAACTTCTCAGTTCATTCCCGAGATATGTTAGGGTCCATTCTGCGAACCTGTGAGTGGATTTTGTCTTCTTAAATACAACTTTACTTTCTCTCTTAAGACCGATTCATGTCTTTCCAGGTTGATGATTGCACATATAATGACACTGGAAGAACCCTTGATGTGCCCAATGGTCTTGAACAATTTAGGATGAATTTGGTGGAACTTTTGGTGGACATTTGTCAGCTTTTGGGGTCTGCCCTATTTATTCAGAAGGTGATGATTGCATTTATTCTACAACAGTTATCCATTTGGTACTCTCTTCTTGTGTTACCATGGAAGATTTGAGCATGCTACCATAGCTAAACAAATTTAAGATGCCAGTTCAAGCTGCAATTAATGTTCCAAATTTCTTAGCCCCACAAGTGACAGACTATTTGATGCAAAGGAAGAACATTACTACACTTGATATACCTCAAATCCTCTTGGAAGATATGGATATCTGATGTGGTTTATATCATGATTCAATAGGGAAATAATCAACTAATCTGTTCCATTACACAAGAAAAAAGGTTACTAGTTTGCATTGTGTAATGACTGATCCCTAATTATATATCTGAGATCTTGGAACCATGAATTGGGATATCCCTAACATTGACAGAGTGATTTTTCAGAAAGAGGAGCAATTTGGACAGAAAGGGGGAAGAAGTGGCTTACAAAAATCTTTTTTGTCAGTAACCTATGTCCAATCAATCAAATATTGTCTAATATGAAATAATACGAGTCAATGACCTTTGTCTATGAACACTTAAATAGCCACTGAATGAGATAAAGATCAAGCATTCTTCTCACAGTTGGAAACATGAGATAATCTGTCTTTTACTGGGATAGGAAGCAAACTTGAGCTATTCCTATGTCCATCTTGTTATCTAGTAATTATGAAGTAACTGCAAGTGAGAAATTGAAATTTTTTTGTTCTCATCACTAGTTGATTTTACTTTTATTTCTACTCTAATCCAATGTTACCTGTAAACAATGTATTAGATTTTCCTTGGAAATTGGAAATCTGCCAGCATTGATATTTCTTGGAAAGAGGTCGAAGCAAAGTTGTTCATCCTAAATGCAGTGAGTCTACTGAATGAAGTCCCTGCAAAAGTTTTCTTTCCTTGTACTTTTATCATCACCAGCAGTGATCTCCCTGGATGTTTATCTGTAGATTTCTGAATGCTAGCTCCTTTTAGGTTGCTGAAGTTGTTCTTAAAGAGGGACATCATTTTGATATCTCCATTGTCATGCAACTGGTGATGATTTTGTCCAGCAAGCCATCTGCAGACCTCAGGGGATTTATGTACCTTGTATGTCTTCTGTTTATTGCTTAACCAACTGAACGATAACTCTTCTTAAGCCAAGTCTAGGAATATTAACATCTTAAAGCGACCTTACCTGATGACTTTCTTTCTTGAATACTTCCGTTCTAGGTGTACAAATCACTTGCAGAAGTCATTGGTTCCTATGCTAAGTGGATGTCATCTTCTCAAACCAACACTATACAATTAATGTAAATGCTTCCAAACTTGCTACATTATACAGCATTATAGTGATTTCCTTCAGGCATACTTCATTTGGTATTTCTAATCTGTATGAAAGAAAGGATTATATGCTGAATGATGTTAGAACAAGAGGAATGTATCTGAATTTGAAATTATTCTTTTATACCAGCATTGAAGTGTATAATGTATTGCGAAACTCAATCAACTTTTCTACAATTTAATTTGCACTGCTGTAATATTCTCTGATTGACCTGCTATTTTCAGATTATTTTTGGGTTCTGGAATTCGTCAACCATTTTGTTCAAGTGCTTGTGCTTTTGCATTCCGCAAACTCTGTGAAGAAGCTGCTATGATGATGCATGAACCTTCCAATTTGGAAATCTTAATTTGGATAGGAGAGGTCAGTTTTATGGCTATCTAATAAATGCGTTAGATGTCATATCATCAGGCAACTGTTTTATTTTAATCTTGAGAGAACTCAGAGAAGTGGTAAATTTTGGCAGATACCTAAAATTTAAGCCAGTACATCCAATTTTAGTGAGGCCTATATTCATATTAGTGTCTGCCATTGTGGGTCTACAAGATGGTTAAATAATATTTCTCTGTTCATTGTAATCTCAAATAAGAATGTCTTGCCTGATACACATGACAAAGCTCTTGGACTGGTCGTTGATTTCCTATTGTTTTTTAGTGACTTAATATTCACAAAAATAAATAGAAAATTGCAATTCGTATTTTAGATGAAAAAAGTAAAGTATGTATCCATACCACTCTCCAGAAACTCAAAGCAACATAATAATAAGACCACTTTGGCATAAAAATGTCAACTCCATTTATGGCGCATAATCTTTTATGTATGGTGATGTAGATAGTAATATCTTAATCACACACTGCTGCTCCTGCAGACATTTCGATTTCTTCTTTAGTAACTGTCAACAGAAATGGCTGTTAGGGTTTGGAAGAGATGAAATTGCCCTTGGAGGATGAGGATGAAGTAGTTGGTGCCATCACTCTGATATTTTGCTCTATCCCTGACAAGAAGCTGATGAGTAACTTGTTTGCTAGATTGCTCTCTCCTTCTTATGAAAATATTGGAAAAGTTGTAAGTGTTTTTGGTCTTTTAATTTCTTGTTTCAGGGCATCTACTCCGAACTCCTTTGGTCTTATGGCTTAATCTGTACTCTCTGTTCAATACAAAGTATTTGCACTCTCACCATCACTTACCTAAGTGTCATAGGCCATAACAGTTGCAAGATTATGCCTCCGACATACTAGTTGCCTCTCAAATTTTATATTGTCGTCTTACTTTGCTAGTGCTTTTGACTAATGAATCTCATACTTTACTCTTTTGAGGGCTTGTATAGATTGCGAAGCATTATGTTGTGACTAGTGAAACTATAATATTTTGAAAGGCACAATCAGCTTCCCTCACAAACAACTCACTTTAGATAGATGTCAACTCTCCTAACACTCCTAAATCTCAAATTTTTGTTGCATAGCAAAGTAATGTGACTTCCTTGTTAGAGGGTCAGTGGTTAAGAACATCTACTTTGCTGTGTGGCTGTTGTCTAATCTCCCAATTACTTCCTTTTGCCAGACATAGTTTTGCTCAAAAGATTTATTTTAGTTTTGGAAATGTTTTCTGAGTGTCCTTTTCCTTAATAGAGGAATTTCCTATAATCAGTGAAGAACCATTCAAGATGCAGCCTTATCTTTGTTTATCAAGGCTTGTAAATCTAAGATGTTAAAATACCACTCCTCGTTGATTCAGATCGATGAAGATCATGGGCATACTTTGAGGCAAAATCCGTCGACTTATATGGAATCAATCAACTCAGCTGCGAGAGGGCTACATAGGTTTGGTCTTGCACTGTTTATGCTTATTTGTGGTTCTCGGGTGAAATATTTTCATGGACTGGAGGTTTATGCAGTCATTTATTTACCTAACATGACATAAATTGGTTATGGGAGAATTGTGGGAGTGGCCATGAGGCCTGTGGCTTAGTTATATTATCGGTTTAGGCATCTGGCCCAGTTAGCCAGTGCCTAGCTGTATTGGTTAAGCTTTCAATCTTAACTGATCCGTGTATGACTGCTTGTCAAAAGCACTTTAGCCCTTTATCATGATGTGAAGGACCAATATTTGCACTTGCTATATGACACAGTCACAAACTGGTTGAATATCCATTTATTTATGACTTTTTACGGGATATCCTACTCTACTTCACTATATGTGTGGTGTAGTTTTAAATGGTTAGTTCCGCAACCCTGCTATTAGTTGATTAAGAAAATGAACTGTTTATTTATTGTATTATGATGTAAAATTTCGATTGCGTTATGTTTCACTTTTTTATAGAATTCATAGTCTCATACATTGATGAACTTGTGATTGTTTTTGCCTCAAAATTTTCTGGTTCTAAGCTGAGATTTTTACTAATTTATTAAAAAGTAGGCTAATCAGATCAGTTGAACAAATTTATTACATTGACTTTGCTGTCTTCAACTTGAGCAATTTATCTATTTTTCATCATTATATGCAACATAGGACCGGGGAATATTCTGTTACATCTTGTGCCTAAGATGACCTATTTCAAATGCACACATTGTGAATATGTGTTCATCTGCTAAAATGTTTTTTCAACTGCAAGTGGTAATATATGTATGTAGATAGTATAAGCTTAAATTGCTAAGGAAACGGTTTATGGTGGTAACTGTCAATAGTTTGTATTCTAAATCCTATGTGGGAGGGCTATGCACGTTTTGTTAGGGAAAAGGCTCAGTTATGTGGGGATGCTGTAAGTGGTTGAAGAAGTTCAAATTAATTTGACAGTGGCAGGTGAATCCAAAATTTTTCATCATTAAAATTAAAGAAAAAGCAATCAGATTGAGATGTTATTACATGTTCTAGTGAACAAGCAGCAAAAGTCGGTTTTGCTTTGCTTGCTTTCAAGAGAAAGGAATAGGAGAGTTTGGAATTCGGGCAATTTCTATTTAGACTCGTGAGAAGTATCCTTTCATTGTTTTTTCATGGATTTGCCACTGTTGAGTCTGCCGTAAAGAAAATTTGAATAAGAACAAAATATAAATCTGCCACTGCCATAACCTCTGTTAGCAAAGTTGAAAAACAAGATTATCCTTTGTACATGATATTCAGAAGAAGATGAAAATAACTTAACAACTACACTCGAGTATTATAGGCCTACATCACCAAAATTTTTGCTGTATCCATTAGGCTCTTTGGTCACCATGGCTTCTCAGCTTCCATTTGAGGTATTTGAATGCGATAACGTTAATTTGGACAAACTCAGAAGTTCCCGTGATGGTGCAGATCGTTCCATCATCTTCTCTTTGTTTGCCGTGCTTCTTAATTGACTTAATTACCTGGAGAAATGTTGTGTCCTCGTAGAAATTGCTGCATATATCAATATCATGGTCTTCTTAGCTTAATCACTGGCTGATTATTGCAGGATTGGTACTGTGTTCAGCTATCTTGCAATACATTTATCCACTAGTCTGGATCCAGATGGGTCTGTCGTTGCTTTACTCGAGCTGTTTTGGCCAATGCTTGAGAAGCTCTTTTTGTCTGAACACATAGAAAGTGCGAACTTGTCTGCAGCTGCTTGCAGAGCTCTTGGGCTAGCAATTCAGGCATCAGGTTTCACTATTGTCATTATTTTTGTAGGCACCAAGACAACACCCTTGTAGCCTAAACCTGTCACATTGATCAAAGACCATGATGCCAGAAGACTCAATGGTCATCACTTAGGAACCTGTGCTACACGATGTATAACCTATTAGAACTGGATCTCCTCGAATATATGCACCGTTAAATTCCTGAGTGCAACTTTTATGTTCAAGATAGTTCAAGATAGAGTGCATATAATCTGGAAGTTAGAGAGAAACTGTTATTGGAACATCATAGTTTTATTCACTATTAAAATCTGAAACCAAGGGGCTCGTGTCATAACATTAGTTGGTTCATTGCAGGTGAGAAGTTTGGGACACTATTGCCGAAGGTTCTCGACTCTATGTCAATGAATTTCATGTCATTCCAAAGTCATGAATGCTACATGAAAACAGGTGAATAACATTTACAATGAGTGGGCTTGGTGTTTGCAAGTGCCTGAATTATGAATTCCAGAGAGAAAGATTTGTGAAATTTCATTATTGTTTGGGTTTGCATGGTTAAGAAAGTATGTAAATGTTATTCTGCATATCAAGTTAGTTTCTTGGATCTAAGAAACTTTGGCAGGCATCAATTCTGAAGAGAATATACTTAACCTTATCAATAGGTCGTGGTTATACCTTGTGCATCCCTGGCGGATGTTCGAAGTGCCTTCCTTTTATCATTTTAGCGAGCCATCTGTTGTTTTTGTCTCCCCTTATTATCATTGTTGTTTTGCCAGCTGCTGTCATTATCGAGGAATTTGGCGTTAAGGAGGAATATGGACCTCTATTCATGAGAACATTTGAAAGATTTTCTTCTTCAACATCAGTTATGGCTCTTACTTCGTCATATATTTGTGATCAAGAGCCTGATGTGGTTGAGGCCTACACAAATTTCGCATCTGCATATGTTCGCAGTTGCTCCAAGGTGCTCATCCTCATGTTCGACATGTTTCAGTGTATTGATTACTTGAGTTGTAAAACAAATTGTTTCACCTATTCTTCCGCATGATGTACATGTTTATGCATATCTCCTTGCTCCTACCCTTGTCAAACTAATTTCATATTTTGATTTGTCAATTTGCACAATGAAAACAATGCTAATTTGCATGCAGGAAGTCTTGGCTGCCTCTGGTTCTCTTTTTGAAGTATCCTTGCAGAAGGCAGGAATTTGTTCTACAGCTTTGCATCGTGGTGCAGCTCTATCAGCAATGTCATATGTGACCTGTAAGCTTCTCGAAGATGGGGTATTTTTGTGTATCCCATATGTTTCCTCTTTTTCTACACTTGTTATAGTTCAACATCACTACCAGAATTCTTGCATTCTGGGACTCTTTCAATGGGAGATTTTGAATTTGCTCCAAAAGGAAGCAGTGGTGATTTTTGTGTAGCTCATATTAATTTAGGATTTGTTTGGTTGGCGTGAAAAGTGGATGTATTAAAAAAGTGGAAGTAAAAATGAATGTATAAGAAAATGTTTGGTGTTTTGTTGGGGACAATAGTTGAAGGGGACTGAAACTAGATGTATATGAAACCATTGAGGAGTCCAATTTCGTTTTAGTGGAAAGTATAAGGCCAAAAACACGAAAAAATGCATATTTTATTTTTATTTACTCTATCCATTTATATAATTCCCTCCAATTCTTTTTTCCTTGGTGCTAATAATACCAGTACATAGGTTTTGAGAAAAGATAACCAAATTGTCGGAAAAACTACTATGTGGTCGATCATTGGTAGTAATATTTATTTTATTCAAACTGAATAGAATAAATAAACAATACTCATTTTGATGAATATTTCTACAAATAAGATTTTTAAATTTTTTTATATACTAAATTATTTAGTATAATATTAACTTTTTTATTTTCTAATATAAATAAAGAGAAAGGGTTGAACACTGAAATTACGAAAGCTAGTTTCTTCTCAATGTATTTTTCTCACACCAAACAATTGGAAGTATATGAGATTTACTCCCATTCTTATCATTAGTAAAATAGCAGGTTTTTAACTGGTTTCTAATGAGATAGTTGGTCTGGTAAACATTGCAAATGAAATAACTATATTTAATTAGTTTTTCATGATCTCCCTACTAAAAAAGCCGCCAATTTCACCTTATTGATTTCATTAACCATCTTTCCTTTAACTGCCATTTTCACCTTATTGATCTTTTAACTTATTCATGAGCTTTACAGGCTTCTTGGAGGTTGGCCTTGCTTTGTTGTTGGAACCTGAGGGATCCACATCTGAAAGATCTGTTCAGGATATGGTGATAAGAGTAATATCTATCAGTGGTGAGGGCCTCGTATCAAATCTGGTGTATGCTCTACTAGGCGTCTCTGCAGTGTCAAGGGTAAACATGAGATCCTTCAAATTATGATTTTTAAGAATTGAGGTATTAACTCATTTGCAATTCCTGACCGAAAGCTGCTCCAGTTAATTCTTATTTGTCTGAAGAGTACATGTAAGAACTGCATAAACATATTATTCAATTATCTTTTGATGTTCCTGCAGTTCCTTACTGAAATGATACATCAATTAGTTGCTGTTAGTAGTCTCTAAACCAGAGAAATCTGGCTGCTGGTGTTAGGAATTGTTAACCGGAGAGTAATCCTGCTAGTGCATGCATTCTGGAAACTGTTGTTTACAGTATCTTCTGTTTTGATATGCACTGCCATTGTCACAGGGTATTGGTAGGATCATGCTTCTGATAGATTGTAATTCTGCCCCATTGCAGGTTCATAAATCTGCAACTATTCTCCAACAATTGGCTGCAATGTGCAGTTTAAGTGAAATAACAAAGTGGAAAGCTGTTCTCTGCTGGGAAATTCTGCACAGATGGCTTTACTCTGCTGTTAGTCTCTCTCTATCTCTATCTCTATCTCTTCTGTGTTTGTGTGCATGTGTGCTACTTGTATGCTTGTTCTAGTTTTAGAAACTGGTTTGAGGACTTAAAAATTCTGTGAGCCAACAGAATTTCGCTTTGTGGCCGTTTTGTTTTGGATCAAGCAATTTCAATTAATTCTGACCTTCACAAGAACACTGTAAAAGTTTATTGGTAGAAAATCGAACAAGAGAACCTGCAGCTTCATCCAGACACTGAGGCATACCCGAACATGTGTCTCTCATTTCCTGTAACATCTGTTTAGTTTGTTTTACGCATTTTCTCTGCTTGTTTAACTTCAATTTGATGCAATACTGAATCAAGCAGATAGATCTCCTATACTAATTACGTTGAATTCTTAGTCAATTCTTGCATATCGAAACATGTTTAATCTCCTATACTAATTACGTTGAATTCTTAGTCAATTCTTGCATATCGAAACATGTTTAGAAGATCCTATAGGTACCATTTTAGAGTGGATTACTGTCGTCCCCTGATTATTATCTCATTGTGACCGTCGATGGGTTCAGTTTTCCTCATGTTACCTTAAATTGCTTCTACGTGGGGTTTATTGGCTGATGTCTTGATTATTGAATAACTGTGTGCAACTTGAATTATTTGCATTTGGGAATCAAAATTGGTATAACTTCCATAAAGTCATAGGTTTGGAACAGGAAATTAACTAGTGTCTGGAGTTGTAATTTCATGCACTCTTTTCTTGCATTTTCGTTTGGTCCTTTTCATTTTGATGTATTTGTGATGTCCTAAGAAGTTAGTTGCACCTCTGTCTGGAGTTTCGTGTTTTTAGCTTTTTATGTTTTGTGGTATTTTAGTTGCAGACGCTGCCTGCGGAGTACCTAAAACCAGGTGAAGCTGAATCTTTAGTGCCAATTTGGTTGAAGGCTCTTGTTGCTGCGGCTTCAGATTACCTTCAGAGCAGACAGTGTGGAGAAATAAGTAGCCATGGGCATATGCAAGGGAAAGGGGGAAGACTTCTAAAACGCTTGTTAAGGGAATTTGCTGATAACCATCGTAATAGTCCAAATTTGACTTGATATATTTTTCCATTTTCAACACTAATTTATTGCAGTTAGCCGGCAGCTTTGATGAGCTCTCAGTTCTGAGACTTGCGCATTAATCTAGAGGATTGACATCACATTATATCACATACTGCACCTGAAGCATGTATAGTATCTGACTTTCCTACTGATTTGATACATCCTGTGAATTCATCAATTTTCATTTGAGGATAAAATTTGACAAGAGGCATTGGAGCCCAGAGGAAACAGGGAAATGGGTTAATGCAATGGGTAAGTTGCTGCAAGTAATTAGGGTGGGTTTAGGGCGGGCCACAATCCTAATACAGCCCGTAACCACCAACTAATTGGCATCCGTTTTGTTTGCATGAAATCAGGATCAACTTTCCTGATTTCTTTGATTCTCTTTGTATTTCCTGAGACTGGGTAATGATATAGTATGTGGCAGACTTAATTTGTTATGCAAAGATGTGAAAATTTCTTGGCAATATTAGCTGCAGGGTTGAGGAAAGTGCATCCTACAATGGGACAAGTGATGTATCACGAAGAGATTAGCTATAAAATTTGGCATCGGGTAACAATGAAGTGAAGATAATATAATTGGTGTCCAAAGGGAAGAAAGTAAAATTGGCATTTAAAACAGCAAAATGTTTAGTCAATCAATAAAGGTAATTATCCTGAAAATGTTGAGTGCTGCTTGTCATTTTATGTTGGAACAATAGATATTATGAGTTTGGGATTCAGGTGTGGTCATAGAGCGGGAGGAGTCTATATATATATATAGAGGGAGAGAGAGAGAGGGGAGAAAGGAAGAGATGAAGAGAGGGTGGAGCTGGTAACGTGATGCTTAATTAAGCATCATGGGGTGTAAAAAATATATTAATTTTGAAGAATCAGAAGAAGAGAAGTAGAGTTTGGTGCAGAGTTGTTCATATGAAACGAAGAAGTGGGAAAAAAATAAAAAAAGCAAAGCAAACGACAGGAGGGATGGGCATTGGCGGATGAAAATGTCCAAGCGAGGTGAGGTGAGGACTCGCTGTCTCAAAAAGCTAAAAAGAAAATATACATTTTCCTGAATGTGTATATATACGTTTGTTTTGAGGTAAGGTGATGGTAATTGGTGAATGGGTGATGATTGCGCCGTACAAGAATCCGATGAGTTGATGTGGAATTTACGATAAACTAAACCCAAAAGGAAATGGAAATGCTATTATATTTGTAGCCATTACCAAGTGCTTGTCTGTCCAAGGAGGAGGAGGAGGAGGACGTATTATAATACATATACATATATATACCTATATGTATAAGATTATATAATTTATTAACATTGTTAGTAGTAGCAGACAACTATGAAAATTCATTAAACATATATGATGATGATGATGATGATGATGAGTTGAAGAGTGTGAGTAGGAGGTATGTCAACATAGCTTGGCTGGCTGATATTGGTAGTGGTATTGGTAGCTTTTAACCTATCATTCTCTTTCACACACAACACTCTGTCGGTCACTCCAACTCCGATAGCCAAAAGTGTTGCATCATATGTATTATGGGTAGTATTGTATTATGTATTATTACTTTACTGCTGTTATTGTCATATTCGACAACTCACTACTGCAATTATGCACTGAAAATCAATTAGGATTACATACACATACACATACATAAGAAGGTGGGGTGGGGTTTTTGTAGGTAATTGTGGTGAAGGAAAGAGGATAATTATGGGATTTGAAGAAATGGGAATGGGAATGGGAATGGGAATGGGAGACAGAGAGAGTGAGCAGCCAAAAATATTACAACCCCCATTCTACTACTTTACAACCCATACAAACAAAACAGCTTACTATACATACATACAATTATAACCCCCACCACCCCCTTTCTCTCTCTCTCGTTCTTCTCCTCTTGTTTCTTATTCTGAGTGGAGGACCCTCACCCTCACCCTCTTCCTCTTCCTCTTCCTCTTCCACTTCCTCTTTTCTTTCTCTCTGCATCTTCAAATTTTGCTCCCCCCTTTTTCTTTTCTGTCGTGTATTTGTAAATTCCGCAAATAAATTTGTGTGTGGATTGGGATTGGTGGTGTTTATTGTCGGCGCCAGGTCCCTTTCTGTCGCCATTATCTCTGTCTCAATCCAACCCTGATGATGTTCATGATTTTGACTATGCTTATCATGATTCCCTTTTTCAATTTCTAATTTATTCTCTTCTTCCCCTCCTTTACTACTGAGTGACTTTCACGCATGCTTCAATGCTCTCTCCAACTCCTCCTTTTCAGTTCCAATTCCAATCCAAGATTGATTCTTGAACCCGCCCTGCCCCTCAATCACATTTACACTCACTTCATAGATCCATCCTCTTTCTCAATTGCCTTCCTCCTTTCATATATTTCCGAGGAGTGGGTCTTCAATGTTGGAGTGCGGCTGAATTGATTTCTCCCGATCTGACTCTGCTTCTCCCAAGGACTAGGTCCGATTTCCCACCTTCTCTGCTCTTTTGCTTTTCCCCACGCTGTAATTGCTTCCCATTTTTCTTTCATGCTATATATTTCTGTTTTTTATTCACCTCTCTTCTGTTGCTTCGCCTGCTACTAACTATGACTTAACATGACTAATCTTGCATCCTCCCCACTAGGATCATTCCTCATTCATCTTAATTTACTTTGCTCCCTTATACTCAATTTTTAGCTTCTGTACTGGTCGGTAGTAATTTAAATGCCTCATCAAAATCTTTTTCCTCATACTCTACCAATGCAGGCAGGTCAGTTTTCATTTCATCCTCATTCTATTTTCTATATCTTCTCCACTCATTTTTCTAACTCCACAGACAATTTATATTCTTGCAACCTACATGGTATCTTAGGAGCATACAAGTTTTTCATTTCCACATTCTGAAGTTTTGGCATCATACTCAACACTTTATTCTGCTGAGCACATCACCTACTTCACTGCATGCACATAAGACCTCAACTTTCCATAACCAAACAAGATTTCTGTATAATTTATTTCATTTGTATTACATCTGGACAAGCTTTATTTTATCGCATTATGCAGTAAATATAATTTTGCATTTGCCTTGAGTACTTCTTGTTGTCATATCCTCCACATTCAAATTTTGTGACCTTTTAAGCATAATCCGTATTTCAGGTTCCATGTATGATACTTTATACTTTTCAGAACTACCAACGCTGTAGCTGGAGTGGATCCCAGACCAAATGTCAGGGACTCTTGCAGCAATTCTAGGAAGTGCTGCAGGAGCCGTGGCATTGGCAGGGATACTGGTAATAATTATTTGGTATTGCATTTTTCGCATTAGG
The DNA here is from genome assembly GCA_034509725.1 of Sesamum angolense. Classification (NCBI taxonomy): domain Eukaryota; kingdom Viridiplantae; phylum Streptophyta; class Magnoliopsida; order Lamiales; family Pedaliaceae; genus Sesamum; species Sesamum angolense. The sequence continues at coordinate 62,771 of JACGWL010000010.1, forward strand.
AACGTTACAAGAACATCCGAGACAGGGTCATCTGATCCATCTGTTCAAGGTAACTGTTTCTTACGAGTACACCAATAGTATATTACCACATCCAAATTAAGGAAAAAGTAAAAATAGAAAGTTTTTAATGCAGTTGGGGGTGCTGTTGGGATTGAATTTACTTTGCGAGATGCCAGGAGATTTGAGATGGAAGAATTGTCATTGGCAACAAAAAGTTTTAGTGACAAAAGTTTGATAGGGCAAGGAAAATTTGGGGAGGTGTACAAAGGATTGCTTCATGATGGGATGCTTGTAGCAATAAAGAAGCGACCTGGACCTCCTAGTCAGGAGTTCGTTGATGAGGTATCTCAATTATCTAAGAGATTATTGTGAGTTAACAGAGCCTTCTTAATTTGTTTGGCATGCTTGTAAAGACAACCTGGAAGTGTAACAGGAATATTTTGACATTATTCTCATTCTTTTTCAAATTTATCTTCCTGTTTTTGCTATTGATCTTTTCCTTTTCTTAGAGTTTGATAGCGGAATCTCTTACACGTTTTAGTATGGGTGACTGATTGAATCATATCACGCATCTGTTACATTTGCATGTCTATTGCATTATATACAACAATTTGCTTAGTTTTCAGTAATTATGGATTGAGACTGAGTTTAAGGTTCATTTCTCAGGTCCGATATCTTTCATCTATTCAACACCGAAATCTGGTGTCTCTGTTAGGTTATTGCCAGGAAAGTGATCTACAGATTCTTGTGTACGAGTACATACCTAATGGAAGTGTTTCTATTCACTTGTATGGTAATCTATTTTCCTTCGTTCCTCTCTCTTTCTGCCTATCTATGTCTCTCTATTTGTGTATGCGCGCATGCAAGACCTCAATTAAGTATGCCATATTAATTTTCTCCGAGATGCTTCCAATACAACAAAGTCCATGCATTGATGAACCATGAAATAATGACACCTTGCTGTCTTTTATATTGTACCTCTTTATTTGCAACTGTCTAATTCCTTTATTAGCTTCTACCTATACCTATATCTATATCATTTACTTTTCGTTCTCTTTCCCATAAACACCTTTTATTTTCACTCTCTTCGTCTTTGTTTGCTTTCACTAATTTGTTCTTCCTCACCTCTTCCCGTCTCTAGTATTTCTGATTTGCGTGAATACATCTCATCTACCCCATGTCTTATCCTCAGGCGCTGGTCAGGTTTCACAGGAAAAGCTTGAATTCAAGCACAGGCTTTCAATAGCTCTTGGGGCAGCTAAAGGTGATCTTCTGCAAAATCAGTGAGCATTTTGGCTTTCCTGGTATTAGTTTATCTTATCTTATGATGAAAAGGAAATAACATAATATCTAAGATGGCAGAACAAACACTTGCATAAGGTTCCGCATAACCTGAATCGTCTGCTAATTTTGGCGTCAAACACTGCGTAATAAAATGCTTTCGTCTGTGCTCATTAGTACTTTCTAACTCAACATTTGCAGGTTTGGCCCACCTCCACTCGCTCAGTCCTAGGTTGATACATAAGGATTTCAAAACGGCAAATGTTCTAGTAGATGAGAATTTCATAGCCAAAGTAGCAGATGCTGGGTTACGCAATTTTCTTGGGAGGTTTGATTATGCAGGCCCATCTTCTCAAGTGGCAGCCGATGAAATTTTCCTTGCTCCAGAGTAATACATGTGCTATTTGGTGATTTATTGTACAATTAGTTTGAGGGGTATTAACTTTTGTTCATGTAATTCTCCAGGGTCAGTGAATTCAGAAGATTTTCTGACAAAAGTGATGTGTACAGTTTTGGGGTGTTTCTTTTGGAGTTAGTAAGTGGGCAGGAAGCAAGAGACTTGCTGTCTTCAGATGTCAATCATAATCTGGTTGAATGGGTAAATTTGCTTTCTGCACAAATCATCACCGATTTTTCTATGTTGTGGACATTTTGTTCACATATTCGCGATATTTTCACTATGTAAGTCAAGAATTGACTTGCACTAGCAATGACTGTTGTGATCTCTTCTTCCTTTTTAAGGTAAGGAGATATTTTATTATTAACCGAGAAATACAGAATAGAATTGGTCATACAATTCATTAAGTAACTCATAATTGATGCACCGGTGCTCTACAACACGTCCCATCAGTTCAACTCACAACCTTCCAGCTATGTCAAATTAACTCAAAGGGCCATATCATTTGCATTGAAGAAAATAAGACTATGGATATAAGGGAGGCTTAGTTTTTCTTTCATTTTTCCTTTGCAGGTGCACAATCTTCAGGATTCTGGCAGCATATCTTCCATAATTGATCAGAGATTGGGTAATAGCTTTACAACAGAAGGCATGGAAGAATTCTTACAGTTGATAGTGCACTGTGTGAACCCTTCAAGTGAAAGGCGGCCTGTCATGAGCTATGTGGTAACAGAACTGGATAGAATCCTTGAGAAAGAAATGAGCTTGACAACAATCATGGGGGAAGGGACCCCAGTTGTGACACTGGGAAGCCAGCTTTTTAGGGCTTCAAAATAAGGAGTAAGAATGTAACACTCTTTGAGTCACGACTTTCGCCTGTGCATTATGGAACATATACTTCAGCCCAAACACCAAAGTAAAGAGTCCGGCTGTTTGTTAATTGTATAAAGAACAGTTGGATTATTTTTTTAATTTTTTACATAGCTGTGTTAATTAATGTTCTTGTAAACAAGTTTCTATACATTATTGTTAATATTATAGTGAAATTTGAGTGGGACTTGTGTGGATTCTCTGCACATACTTCATGAAGAAGGCTTTACTAAGTTGATTTGAGGCGGAGTGTATATCAGTTCTGGATGAAGAATTGAAGTGTTAAGTTGATATGGGGTGGAGTGACAAGGTGAATTCTGGTTAATAATCAAATTTGTGGTACGGTTATACTTGTTCATCTTTCAAAATTTTGGTGTATGTACCATCAGTTTTTGCTGCTTATACTATCAAATAATAGATGGAAACAAATACTTAAATAAGACTGCTATAGTGGGTAAGCACCATGCCAATATGTACACGATGCTGTCATGGACCTAGGCGGACCAGCTAGAGGGGTGTTGTCCAGGGGCTCCAAGCTAGCTTGAAGGTAGTTGGCCTATACTATGGACTCTCGTGGCGAAGGGCAATTGTACGTGATGCACCATCTGATGGTTCCCCACGTGCATGCAGATAACTAACACTGGCAGAAGACTTGGCATCGGTTTTTGGGACACACGACACACATGTGATAGTGTATAAGATTGTTTCCGCAGTAGTAAAATCATATGCAAGGCCTGAAACTCGAACTAAATTAAGGAAAATCAGTAGAATTTTACTTTCCAAGGATAGGACATCCAAGGAAGAGTATACTTCAATGTGGAGTCGGTGATCTGAATTCTCCTGTTGGTGAAATGTAATGTGCAATCAAGCAAAACAATGTAGAATCCAGAAAGGTTCAGTAAGCCAATTCTTCAGTAGGGGTTCGAGAACATGTATAATGTGGTCAATAAGGAAATAAAAACTAATATATATATTCAGTTGTGAGCTAAGGAAAAATAAAGAGATACACGCGTATAGTGTTATCTATTCAGTTGCACGAGATTACTACCAAGCCAAGTCTTAGATATACAAGAACAAATAGAACGAATATTACAAACTACAAAAATAGAAGAAACAACTTCAGCAAAAGCTTCAAATATAAAAATGTGCCAAAAGAAAGAACAGACTTCGGGTAGGATAACCATGAGTCAAGCGGAACCGGAGCCTTGTTTAGCCTTCAGAACAAGTTCCTCAGTAGTCATGCCTATGATCTCATTGGCACGCTTTAGTCCCACACAGTAATACCTTCCAATTGTATCCTAACACCAGAATTACAAACAAATAAATGCAAGTTGTGTCCAAATAAGCTCTTCCATACAATGGAAAAAGTGATCTTATAACACTATCAAGAAAGAAATAACTTCAATCCTAAAGGAATACAACATGTTTCCAATGTTTCAGGTGAAGACAAACTTTTCTATATCCCCAGACAGCAAGAATAGATGAGATGGGTGAAAGATATGGGAAAATTGCATAAACTATTTTTATATTCAGACTTGAAACTCAGAATAGAAATATGCAATCAAGTGCGACAAAGAACAAAGTCTTTTCTCTAAAGTAGTGAAAATTCACCTTTATTTACCCAGACAAAAACTCAGCATTATGGAAAAATTGACCTTTCTTGTGAAAAGTGTTGGGACAATACAACTAGGGGCAATCATCCTTTAGTTTTATCAAAACAAAGCATGTGAAATCTGAAATCAGTAGTATTACACATAACTAGAAGATCACTTTGGAAACCCCTACAAGGTGGAAACTGAGATCAATCATCCCGGAAACCAGGGGAAGGTGAAGATTCCCAATAAATCTTCTAAGAGAATATCTACAGATGGACATCACCCCAAAGAACAGATATATTCAATAAATATAAACCTTAAAATTGAACCTCACCCGACAAACTATGCCTAATTTCTCCAATTTGTCGACGGCATCATCAACATCAAAATTGCAATTTTGACCAAATTCATCACGTATTAATTCTTCACATTGCCGGTCAAGATCCTATTTTAACATCATAAGAATGTTAGATTGCATATCTGAAATTGTAATAATTAAGATGCAAAACTGAGGATCAAGCATTTCAACTAAAAGCAGTGTACAGCCGCCCATAGACAGCCTACCAGCTATGATTACCTCCAAAGTAGCTTTCCCTTGTTCCATCAATATGAAAAATGAAATTATGACCTCCTTTACCTGCATATTTGTGATATGGAAGTTAAGCAAGGCAGTGCATTAATCAGCAACTGCATCTCATATTAAACAACATTAAATATTTGAATAATTTAGTTTCCAAGTATCGTTGGATCAACCAGAGCATATATAAACATGCTCAGTGGGAGTAAATAAAGACCCCCACTTGTGCCAGTTCCCTCAAACTTTCGGAGGCCGGAAAATATAAATAAGTAAACAAGATAAAAAAATTGTAATGATTTAGTCCACAAATAATGCTGTGATAATTATTGAAAAATAAAAATAAAGTTTTTCTTACTGCAAGGTTACATGCATTCACCTCAGGCACACTAAAGCTTAAAAGTCATTTCTCTGCGTCACATAAGCTCAATTAAGAAGGTAAGAAACGCTCAAGAGTTCTCCATGTAGGTTTTGACAGTCTAATTTGGAGTTAAGATCAATTAATTATCTTACTGACTTACTTCTTGTTGAATTACATCATCGCACAAGTGAAGAAGAGTACCCCGTCCACTATCCAATTGCTTATCATACATTGATTGTGTGATTAGATTCTGATATGTAGCCATATTCTGTTGAAACCTGCCAATTAAACAAACTTCAGTTAAAACAAACAAGTCAACTCCATTCTCAACCAAATAGACATCAATATAAACACCAGCAAGGCAAAATTCCATAACCAGCATCATACAATTTACATCTGGGAGAACATCGTAAATGGATCAAGAGAATTTCTTGACTTTTTGTTGTAATAGGTACTGAATTGAGATTCCGGCAGTGCTCTTCCCGCCCAGGTTTGGTCATTGATCAGATGGTTTAGCTTGATACTCACACACATGCCAAAGCATACAGGCATCTCAAAAGTAGCATCCCCAGAAAAATCTATAGAACCAACAGGAACTCAAGGTGCATGCAGTGACATCAAGGGCACATGCACGGTTGAGGATAATTTCAAGTTTTTAGCCATTAAACTATAGTGTTTTGTTTCTATCTAGAGGGACTGAAAATGACAACTGCAGATACTGTACTGACTTGCAGCTTTTCAAGATTTTCTCAAAATTAAATACATGAAAACATAAAAGTCCAAGGATGGAAAACTTAACGTGAAGTAAATCTTAGCACAATAACCAATCACTGTGGAAAGAACAGCAAACATGACCCACAGGTCAGCTTTAGGCATTTCAAGAGATCCTGCAACAGCAATCTGAAAAAGTCCACCAAACATATATGTTAAAGATGCTTCATCAATAGAATGCAACTAAAGACTATTAATGGAAAGAAGATGACCAACCAGTCCAACTACTGCAGATACAAGAAACTTAACCCAGTCCATCGGTGTCAAACTTGGATTTTTTTTCTCTGGCTATTAGAAGAAAATAGAAGGTTGAGAGAGTATTTAGCACCAAGTCAAAACCAAAATTGGCAGAAGATGCTATCATCTAAAGACATTGAGAATGACCAAGGTAGAGAATGAAGAAATCTCACAAGGACAATTTCCATATCAGCCATAGGGATGTGTTTGAAATGCTTCACATATATGCCTCGTTCTTCCTTTGTTCGAGAACTTGCTCGCCTGCAGAGCAACCATTGTCAATTAAACTTTAATCAATTTGAAACAAGAAGAGAAATTTCGACTGAGTAATAGAACAGGGGGTGAAAAGGAAGCCAAGAGGGAGTTCATCAATGGATGGTTTCACTTTTCTTAGTCAATATGCAGTTGCATAAAGTTATGTCCTCTATTTGTTCATATTGTAACTCCAAAAATCTTCTAGGTGACAGTATTTAGCTTCAATCCAAGTAATTCAGTAAATTGCTCAACTGCACGAAGTGATACGACAAAGAAGAGTCCATTTGAACAAAGAAGACAAAGAAATAATAATAATCCACAAGTTCAATGCTGAAGCACGTATCATACAAAAACAGAAAAATTGCAATAGACATGTAGTCATTATTAAAAAACAAGAACTCAAAATAGATACCTGTAGACAACAATAATCCTATCAAAGGTGGGTTCTTGAATTGTAATTTGACTCAACAGATTGCGGAAACTGAAGCAAGAGGAAATAAAAGCCATTAACAAGATAACACTGGCAACCAGATTATAGCATCAACACACATACAGAGACTAACATGCTGGGCTCAATGTTTTTGCATCACATTTATGCTCAACCTCTAAGTTCCCCATATCCACATGATAGAAAAGTTGGCATGTGTTCATGCTTGTTAGAAAAGAAAAAGTATAAAATTGAAGAAACAAGATTAGAAAAGAATTTGCAGTTCACCCAACAAGGATGCAAAGCTTGTCCACTTAAACTCGTCCATTTCTTTATCGAGTCCTGTTCTACAGAGTGACATTCATTAAACAAACATGATCTTCAGTTTGGATATTGTTAACAAATATTCTAACAGAATGCACTAGGGTTTCAGGTGTAGAATTTTGTAGTGCATGTCAATAAGCTCAAGCTGCCACTAGAAGGAAAGGTTCTCATTACATTGGGATTGGGGATCAAGACCACAGGAAGCACTGCAACAACATAATTCAAAAAACCTGAGATCCATATTCTCAAGACGAATTCGTTCAACATATAATCCATCATCTTCTACTTCAGAAATAATTCCATCATCTTCCTTGGGATCCTTCTTACGCCGTGAAGGTGGCTTCCTAGAAAAAACCTTATCTAACCTGCAAGTGAAAAACACCACTTGCTTACAGTTCAAAGTGTAAGTACGCATAAAAGGACGAACCAGATTGATTGCTGAACAGATATCCATAATTCAGATTGCTTGATAACCTGTTGCCCTATGCTCAAGCTATATATTATTGTTCTATAGAATGTCACACACCTGGTCTTTCTCAAAATCCAGGTCCAAGAACGTGCAATGATTGCATCAACTTTCTCCATGAAAAATAATCAGTTGTCTTATCAATGCCAATCCCGCGGCGGAAGATTATGTACTAAAAATGAAAAAAACATAAGCTGGATAATGGAATTCATCTCATACTTTAAAGCTAGCATGATATATCCTGCAAAAACAAACTAAATCACCAGTAGGATCTTCATTCAGATTAAATGACAGGTGGAGCACTTACTCCTCTAGAGTAAGCAAAATTTTAATGTCCAGTTATAGAGCACATTTTCTTGGCATTTTACCTTATAACAGCAGTACAAACAAGTGGGTAGTTTCGAAAATGATTGTGTATTAAACTGTTTTTTTAGTTTAAAATAAATGAAGTCCTCCTTGAATTTTTCTTGGGCTTTCTTGTGTAAAGCGTTACCACCCTGGACTATCTTCAAAGAGAACAAAGACTACTGTGTTCGGTTGAAAAAATTGAGTGTCTCAAGGAGTACTCATTTTCTCCTCCAGCAACACGAATTGCAATAAATATTACTTTCTTTTGCTCTTTCGTTTTAAATAGGGCATTGTCTGCTTTAAGATTATGTCCAAGTGGTTCCATGGATTTACAAATCTATGTATTTTCTTCTACTGAATGATAATCTTTTACAATGGTTTTCCTCTTTAAGAGAATCTTGTCTTCCTTAACTAACACTTATTTCAATTGTTACTAAACAAGAGCTAAAGTGGGGCATTGATGTCTTTTCATAATAGGAACAAAAAGTTGTAAGGTGCAGACTTTATGCAGAGTAAGTTACTGTATAGAAGCAAAAGATCTCAAACCACAAGATCAAACAAAACAAAAAACACATAAATAGAACCAGAGCATCATGGGATGTCCACATATGGTTAAAATTAACATCATAAAGATAAGAGGTCAAATTATCATGCTTTTTTCAATATTTTATCAAGTTAGTGACATTCTAAATCTATTTACTTGAACAAGGTCTGACAAATTTTTCAATTAGTTCAAACTTCCTTCACGCCCATCCATTCTAAGCATACACTAGACAAATATCACTAAAAAGAATGGTAAAATTAGCTGGGCAGTAGCCAATACTTTGTATAATTAGGATATAATAGTAGCCAATATCTTATACTTGTCTTAAGGGTGGTAAAATAGGATTCACTCTGTATATACAAGAATATTAATTATTTCTGAGAGATTTCAGTTCCTGATAGAAGACCTGAAGTACTCAAGAGGATCGAAAATAAAAATACGTAGAGGAAATATGGATAGTTCCTTTTCTCAACGTTATCATTATCCAAATTCGCCTTAAAAAATTAAGCTCAAAACTCATATTAAATAAATTCAAATCTCAGTGCTCAGAGAGAAAGAGAGAGACCTTATCGGCAAAATCCGGGAGGTTCTCACGAGGATGAGACTCAAAGAATCTTTTCAGAAGCTTCTTATCAAGCTACAGCAAGCAAAAATAGTTATTTGAACAAAGTGGACACGTAATGCCTGAGAACATGCTTCTATTATGACCAAAGACACATGCAACAGTCTACCTTGGATTCATCAACCATTATTGGAAGATTGAGGAGATATTGCCCTGAATGTGCAACATCAATCTCTTCGTTAGTGGCTATCTTGAAATTACTTTTTTCCATGACCTGCAAGATAAGAAAAGAGACAACAGTTACACATGATTTCCTTTGCCCTCCACTCTAAAGGACAGAAGGTCAGAAACTTAATTGTAGAATAAACTGATAGTCAGAATGAACTGGTGGTGCAAACCCCTGCAAAACTAATAATATAGAAAAAAGTGCAAGGGCACACCCAGAACATAGAGGCTCACGTACACACAAATGTTCAAGCATAGGTTGGATGATAAGATTCTGACTTTGTGAATGAGAAAAGAGCCTCATATACATCAGATTAAACTACAAAATTACCTGAAACAGGTATCTCAAGAAATTCTGTTCAAGAATGTCAATTTCATCAGAAAGATTCTGCTGATCCAACTTATGAGTGCCATGGACAGGATCAAAGAGGGAATACAGTTGCTGCAAGCACATTCATGATTGAACCAATAAGGTTTGAGAAATATAAGAATAATAAATCAGAGCAGGACAGGCAGGGATTATAGATTTGACAAAAGATACTTAACAGGACAAGGAAAATTACCATGAGGTCCTCAAAGTGCAACATGTACCAAGCTCGGATTGTGTACTCCACTCTCTTACAGAGTTTCAAAAACTCAGCACGATCAGAACTATGTTCTGCAGGATGTGAGGGTCAGTAAATCCCATGATTGAGGTGATACATGATTCGAAGTGACAAATGAATGCGAAAGATGAAACATTTGTTTTGCTGTACCAAATCAATTGTATAAGAAAAAATTGAACGCAAAGGAGTGGATGAATTTCATCAAATCCATCATTTATTCAAATTTTGACAAAGAATTAAATAAGAGGCAGAGATTCGTGATTTTGACAGAAGCCAAACCCAATGGTAAGGAGACGAAAGCAAATATATATACATATATATATATATATATATATATAAATGAACATAAAAGAGAAACGATGATGGGAATAAGATATGTGGAGGTTGGAGGTGAGAATGATTAAAGTGTGATGCACAAGAACATGAGTAGTATTGCATTAAAATCAAAAAAATAAAAGAGGAGGAGGAGGAGGAGGAAAAAAAACCGATGAGGTTGGCCAAGTGGACGATGAGCTTGGGCTTGAGGATTGGAATGACCGATTCTCTCTCCAAACGGATCACGTCTTTGTTCATGGTAATCAACTTCTGCTCCTCCGCGGTCGGCATCTTTTGCAATAATTACAATTTCTATAGAGAGAGAGAGAGAGAGACAGGAACAAGGAACAGAACACAAAAGGTCTTAAAGGAGAAGTGAAGGGTTAGTAGTAGAATGTATAATGTTTTTGTGGGTGTGCGTGTGGGTGTGGGTGTGGGTGTGGTGTGAGGAACACTAACAAACATTTGGAATCAGAAAAAAGATCGACATTTTATAAAGTGAGAGAAGAAGAGCAGAGCAGAGCAGAGAGCACATTCACATTCACATTCACATTCACATTCATGGAAATGTAAATGGAAAGCCAATGAAAGCCACCACACCATACACTTTCTTGTGCTCTTAGTCTTGGACAGACACAATCCAAAAAAACGCCCAATAATTTATAACGATAACGATGCAGTTAAGACACCACCCGCACACACACTAATACTGCCACTTTAATTGCAGGCGCTACCCCCCCCCCCCCCCCTTTTTATTTTTTTATTATTTTTATTTATTAATTGTATAGATTATTCTATTAAAACATCAATTAATAAAGGGTAAATTACATAAAAAAAAAAAAAAAACCCTGTATTTTTATTTTTTAATTACAAATTTTCTGTGTTAATTTTATAGGCAAAAAACTCCCTACATTTTTCGAAATTATGCACACTCTCCTCTTCAGTTAGTCAGAATTAACGGCGTTAGAATTTTTAAGAAAATAACTGCTATACCCTTGTTATTATAGTCATTAATCATTAATAGTTTAAAATAAACGGTTCAGATTTAACATTATTTTAAAATATATTTTATATTAAATATATATTCATATATACAGTTATGTATATATATACACAGTGGGGCACCGACGGCGAGGTCTCCCACATCTAGGCGACCTCGTCATCGCCCTGCACAAGCAAAAACAGCGACGGCGGAGTCGCCTCCACAAAGGGGAGCAATACGGGGCGACATCCCCCCGGATCTGGGCGGCCGCCAAGCGACGTCGCCTTTGTCGCCTCGTTGTTGCCGAATCTTCTTCTCCGATGTCAAAATTTTTTTTAAAAAAAGTAAAATTAATTTAATTTTTTCAAAAGTTAAAAATAATAAAAAAAATCAATCTTTTAGTTTTAAATCATATACATTGATAATTTTATTTTAAATATAATTTTAAAAAATAATATAATTTTTAAGTGTTTTGATATTTTATTAATATATTTTATGAATAAATATACTTTATTTAAATATATTTAAATTAAATAATGATTTAATTTGTTTAACAATATATAATTATTATAAGTAACTTTTATTTATAATCATATAAATTTTTAATTTGAAAAGTGAATTTTAGTATATAATTTTGTATTGTGATTTGTTAATTTAATCTTTAACTTTTAAAAAATATACATACGTTTTATGTATTTTTATGTTTAGTTAATAAATTTCATAAACATAAAATTAACTAAAAATAATATTTAAACTAAATGATAAGATTATTAATCAATAATATAAATTTTATTAAAATATATTTAAACTAAAATAGTGATTTTCTTGTATATATCAAACAAATGGGTTTAATAGACATTTGCAAATATAAATAATGTCAAAAAGTGTTAAAAAATAAGCTCACTCTCATTTTAGATGTGTGAAATGCACTCTCTGTTAATTTCTAACGAAAATGGGGTATTTTGCTGTTTTTTAAATAACACCAGGAGTTTTTTGCTTATAAACATAACACGGGGATTTCGCGCTATTTCCTAAAATACAGGGTGGTGTTATGCAATTTACCCATTAATAAATAATAATTACCTATCAAAAACTTTATACTTCCTTGTCTATTTTCCTTTATTATTGATTTGGTAATTAGGAAAAAAATGGCTTTGTCAATTTCATTGTTAAAATAATTATATTGATGTGAATGAGTATAAAACCTGGACCTAAAAAATTACCACTTACAGTCGTCAATTTAAAATATATTGACAAATAATTTTAAAAGAACTCCTATGCTTTCATTGTTTCTCCTCTTATTGTTGACTTTATAAGAACAAGGATGAAGAAGATGAGAGAAGGGTATAGCTATGAGTTGATAAAGAACAAGGAATATGAAATGGTGGTGACTGGTGAGACAGACGCAATACAGGAAATAAATGAGAGTAAGAGGGTATTTGGCTCAGCTTATGAGTATTTTGAAATATCTGATAAATTGTATAAAAATATTGGATAGTTTTTTTATTCTTTTTTAAGAGCTTATAAAATTTTAAAATAAAATATTTCACATCTTATAAATTCTTTAGTTTAAAGCCATTCGACCCATTTTTTGGACAAATCACTACAAACTTCCTTTTAAGTTTGTCATAATCATAATTTCTTCTCATTAATTGTGTTATGTAATTGAAGTTGAACCAGGTCCAACCCCTCGCAAAAGCCCCATTCTTCTTTTTGTTTACAGGAGAAGAAGAATACTTAACTTACATTAGGGAATCACCATCTCAAGTACATAGAACAACTTGGTGGTATTCAGGGAAACGCAGTAAACAAAAAATTGCTTGCAGTTGAGACCAATGCCACCTTTCAAATGTTTTCCCAATCCAGTAAGTTACCTTGCATTCAACTAGACAAAAGTACAGCAAAAATGAAATTGCTGAGCTTTTTCTTTTTGTTTTCCCTGCTTCAGAGGATCAAAAAATTAGAAGCTTTATTTCACTAGAAGCACTTTCTACTATACTCACTGTCGCCTGCCAAAACCATCAATTCTTTGTGCCTTCCCCAACCCAAACAGAAATCTAAAAACCAGTAAGTGCATCAAAATCCAATTTCACCCACTGTGTATCCCTACTCCCCTACAACTTACGCCATCTCCCTACTAATGTACACAAGATTGGCGCTATGTATGTACAATGTGCCATATTCGGGCTTTTGCTATCCCACTACAATGAAGAAAACACAAAATCCATTGTCACCTCTTGAAAGACAAAATTTGTTACAAGATCCAGGTGCACTGAGGGAGCAGCTTTGCATACTGCAGCTCTCCTAATGTTCTTGCACCAATCATACTAAGTTGCCCCCACACTTCTCCATGCAAGCTATCTTTTGACCACCTCAACAACCAATTACCGACGGACTATAGGTTCCAAAATTCTGCCATGCAACACACATCTATCCAAGCTTACTTTTCCTCACTGATTCCATGACCTCAGGAACGGTTTACCCATGGATTCCTGAATTCCAGAATTCTGCTGTGGCATTCCTGTCCATCCAAGGTTATTGATCTTAATACCAGCAGCAGCCTCATGGCCACTCAAGTAGTTAAGTGGGTTAGGTGATTGTTGTAAGAAATTGCTGCTTGAGGGAATCCCTCCACCAATCCCACTGTAGTTTCCAGCCTCGACCATTCGTTCTGTGGAGCCCATTGAATCATAACTAGCACGAGGCCGTAGTTCACTACATTCAGATAGGACACTGAATAGGGTTTGATCTGAGTTACTTCCACTGCTCAGGCTATGGTTCACACCGACAGCAACCTCAAAAGAAGGCCATCCATCCCGGGTTCCATTCTCACCAGTATACCAGCTTTGACTCAACTCTCCACTGTTCAAATGAGATTGAGATTGGGGGGGAACTGGCATGCGTACAGTATTGACAGTTGCCCAATCATGAATATTGACGGGCAAGTGATCCTGTCTAGGCATAGCAAAACGACTTCCGGAATAAATACTCTCCTGAATGTTCTGATGCATGTAGAGATCGTTAATTCTCTTCTGCCTAACATCAAGAGAAAGTGGTGGATGAACCTGCTCCCTAAAGTGTCCAGGAAATTGACCTGCCTCCATTAGATCATGCGCTGGCTGGAACTCTATACCTGATTGTTTTTGTTGATTATGATACGACAAATTACCCTGACCCTTGAAGAGCGATTGAAGCAGTTCACCTCGATCTTGGTTAGAGTAAGAACTGAAGAAAGAGATATCATCAGGTTGTCTATGCAGCATATTCTTCCCAGCATATTTATCCTGCCTTTGTGTTTGCATATCAAGTATTCTCACTGTTTGGTCCTGTATAAATTGTGGATGCCCAATCGACAACTCTTGAGCAGAGGCATATCCAGCATTTATGGCTGTAGATTGATAATAAGAACCATGAACATCACCTGCCGGCCAAACATCGCTAGCAGATGGGAGAGAATCCCCCTGGCTGACAGGAATATCCACATGGTTCATATTTCCAGGGTACTCAGACACAGTTGGAGGATCTTCATCGGTTTTTGAACCTGCATTATCACATTCCATTTCCGCGGAGTTGGTGTGAGGATTACTATTAAATGAACTTATTTGCTGCTGATGCTGAAGAAACCCAGGGCTAGATGGTGTTATCATAGTGTTCCTAGGGCTATTATCAACTGAAGCAATCTGCTTTTGATTGTGATCCCGAATGAAAACATGTCGGGGGGCATCCTCAGGTTCGATCATCTCAGTATCATCATGCATTCGCTCCTCAAATGCATAGTCACTTTTCGTGTCCTTATCATTCTGATGATCATACAAAAGACCAGAAGAAGTAAAGTCAGACTCAAACTTTAGCACATTAAATACATTCAGTTCTGTGAAGCAGATTCCAAGACCAGCTACCAAAAATCGAAAAAGAAAAGCGTAAAATCAACCTCTATTCCTGTCGTCATTTCATGAATTGCCTCATCATGATCTCTCTGCTCTTCAAGTGAGTCATCAGACAACTCTCTCTCTACACCCTGACCACCGAAATAGGAAAAGGGTCACTCCCAAGAAAAACAAGGGGAGAAAAGACTCAAAAATTGGTTGCCCAAACAAGCCTCAAAATCATAGTATCCAAATATGCAAGAAAAGGGGGTAGCTAATACACCTCAAATGTGCTTGAAGGTGGAATTTCTTCTTCACTATCATCAGACAGTTCTGTTTGCCTATTTGGAGAACCCTCTTTCTCCTCATAAAGAGCAGCCTATAGAAAAGTAACAAAATAAAAATATTGTAGCCATCAAATAAAATTCAATGGTGCAGAAAATAATAAGGCATCAAACCTCCTGGTGCTCCAGCTTTTTTCCTATCTCTTCACCCAGGGCCAATGCAAGTTCTTTTCTCTGTAGTTGACTCTTTCTCCAGTTAGCAAAACATGCTGGGATATCTTTAGTTGCCAATTTCAACCTGTGACGTTAAATTATAATGCAAGTTCAGGATTATGCTGAGCTTCATAGTCTCAATTCAAAACTAAAAATGAAATTAACTAACCAGTGTTCATGCAGCTTTTTCCTCTCTTCTTCTTCAAATCTTTCACAATTTGAGCAGGAAATTACCGGCCCATCCTTGCTGAATGCTGCATGCTTCATGCTGCTTTTAACGCGTTCATGTTGTTCCTTGCTGACCTGCAGAAACAGACACAACATTAGCTGTAAAAAAGTAATAACAGTA
Source organism: Sesamum angolense (assembly GCA_034509725.1). NCBI lineage: Eukaryota > Viridiplantae > Streptophyta > Magnoliopsida > Lamiales > Pedaliaceae > Sesamum > Sesamum angolense. The sequence goes on from JACGWL010000010.1 coordinate 78,622, forward strand.
AGATGACCTCCCAAATGAGACAATAACATATGGCAATCGTTCATTGCCCGCTAAGAAACAACACAACTATTAAACTGAAAAAGGAAAGAGTCAGCTTAAAAGATGAATGGTTAATGAGGGTTGTTGCAATGGTCGTCCAATGGAGCAAGAAAAAACAGATGAACCAGTGTGAGAAAGATCCAAATGACCAAACAGAGAATTAAAGAAATTATCTGCCACTGCAAACAACCTTGATATAGGACATGTATTTGGTTCCATCACCATTGTGGATATTCCGCTTCTGTGGCTTTTCTCCTTTTTTAGATCCTGCAGTCACCTTTAGCCCACTGGAGGAATTATCAGAGATTTTGTTCAAGAAATCTTTTCTGCATAGTCAAGCACGTAAAACAGGTGAGCCTTTTTGCCATTGATCTATAAAACGAACCACAGTTTCAAGGCCCAGAGCTAGCACAACTTTTCCAGATAAACCACAATCCAAGATCTTCACGAGAAATATGGGTAAAAGAAAATCCCAGCAAACAAGAGCAGCATTACCTTCTTTGAGATTCTCCAAGCACCATTCCCAAGTTCTGGTTATCACTACTATAAGCAATCTCAGAATTAGCCCAAGAACAAGACTCAGGAGTGGCAATGATGTACTCCTCATTAACATCAAATCTAGTCTCTGATGGAGGCATACTTCGCTCAGTATGCTTCCCAGAACTGCAATAACATATAGCTTTTTAAATGTGAACCCGAAATAAGTCCAAAGGTCTGGCAAAATCCAACAACTTTGTGACCCTAGATTTGAACAAGATGAGGAACCTATAAAATCACAAGCATTTTTAAAGCAATTTATGCTTGTTCAAAATCATAAAGCAATGATGTAGTACGGAATAATCAAAGTCATTCAAATAGTAAGAGATCATAGGCAACTAGTTCAGGATACAAAAGAAAGGGTCTGCTGAAAAATGATCAACTTTTGTCAAACAGTTGCCATTATAGCATACAAAACTGGATGAAGGCATTAATACGAACTAACATAGGTAGAAGATTTCCCTATGATAGGAAAATATATGAAGTCCAGAAAATAATGCAGCGAGAACCGACATTAACATAAGATGATCACAGGAAACCAAAACAGAATTAAAGTCTTAATTGTATAGTTGTTAGTTAACTCTAAAGCTTCACATATAGATATCATCTCCTGGATTTTCATGCTCGTGTGAATAAGAGTTTACGGCGTCAAAACGGCAACTCCCATTAAAAGTTTCAGTATGCATCATCCCTTTGAAATAAGACAACAGCAGAAGACAGAGAACCATTCCTGATTGAGGACCCACCAAAATGAATAAAAATATAAAGAACCAAACGGAAAGGTCAATAAATTCATGATATTGAGGTTTCAAATTCATACATAATGCTATAAAAAAAAAAGCATACTAAAAGGGTAACCTCCACATATTATGCATGATGTCCACTTCAGCATCCTGGCAACTAGCCCACCTTTCCTTCCAAGTTTGCAAGCTCTCAATCATACTGACAGAAACAGCATGAGAGCATGGTGAGAAAAGAACTTAAAGCAGAACAAGTAGAGACAATATTATATGGAATCCAACAGGCTGATGATACATACTCATTGTGATACTTCTGTAAATCTAAGTAGTATGCCTTCTTGCTGGCTCTGAGGGACTGCTCCTCATGAAGAACATAATCGGGATGAAGTTCCCCAAAACAGAGAAAGCGCCCCTGCATCAACAAAGCGCAAGTCAGGACACTCAAACTTAGGGAAGGCATACGTGAAATACTTTTATATTCTACATAAGCGATATAAAAGATCAACATGCTGGCAATAAAAACATACAACCAGATTTAACACAAAAGTGTAAAAGAAGAAGTAAAAGTTAAACTGAAGTAAGAGCTAAGAAAATAACGGGGGTTTCCCATCAAGAAAATAGAATAACGAGCATCTGCTGTAGAACAAATCTGGTAAAGTCCTGCATTTGACTGCCAATTGAACTTTTTAAATCTTTCCAGAATAGGATAATAGTAGTGAAATCATCCAAGCAGGAGATCAATGCAAAGATTTGCATCTGCAGAAAACCAAGCTTTGTTTGTTTTTTCTATTTACAATACTTTTATTTGTTTCTAAAGAATAGAGAGGATATTGAAGACAGGTAAGTTTCTTTCAGAGAGGCTGAAGTATATTTTACTAAGAGAAAAAATAGATAGAGGTAAGTTAAGATGACTTTAGTAAAACAATGAGAAACATCACTTGCGTTCTAAACTATTTTGGAGAGGAGCAAAAATATGAATAAACCAAGCAAAAGCATGATGGCCAAAAATGAACCTAAGAGAATCAATGGATTATGTAATAAACTATGAGGTCCATTGACCTTAGAGTCAAAATAAAACGTCAAATAAGCAGAACTAGGCCTCTGAATATGACTAACTCATATAGGCCAAAGAAATCTCGTAGCAACACTCACCATTTAACAAAAGGATTTCCAAAATGGAAGTTATCCCCAGCGAGCAAATCTCGAACAATGGTATCCGCCTCAGGTTCTTTAGGTAGGAATTGTGAAAGAAAGCTTCTCTCGCTGCCAGACAAATGATTCTGCCAGACCTATCACAGGTTCCACATGAAGAGATAAATCTTAACCAAAGAAAATTCCACTCAGAAAATGAGAAGTCCCTATTGGAATCATCAGTAATTGTTACCTCATATGAGAGAACCTTAGAGAGGTTCTCTAATTCAAATATCTCCTCAGGAACAGAGAAGACATCAGCCAATATATTTGGGCGTGAGGACCAGGTTCAATACATGGAATCAAGTGCCTCCATCTAATACCAATCTGCTCCCTCTTAGAAACAACACTTTTTCTCTTGTTATCCCACTCAAGAGAGATGTTAGGCCTCATGTCCAGACCATGCTGCTGAACTTGCAACCTTTTCCTATTTACCCTATATTGTTCACGGGAAGTGCAACCTACCAAACTGGCAGCATTTACACGCTTTTTCCGCTGATCAGCTGCCATATTCCCAATTCAAATTCTATATCACAAGAGTCCCCAAAAGAGCATTTGCTGTCTTAACTTGAGCCAAAAGTTTACTCCTCAGGCAGGTCGGATAAAACAACAACTAAAAAGGAACAAAGATATAGTTAACATGCAGTCCAACTAAATTTCCAAAAAAAAAAATTAAAAAAAAGGGAAAAGAAACCGTATTATGAAACAAAGGGAATAAAGCACATCTGCATTAAAAAATATAAAGAGTACGCTATACTATCCTATGAGTGTCCTAGTAGTTGCGTTTAAGATTCCCAAAACGTGCAGTAAGTGCAGTTGAGAAATTCATGCATCAACGATCTTTCTCCTAATCTTCTAGGATAAAGTAGAGCTTAAACTTCAGTGAGTAAATGCAGAAATTGGGTTGAACCATAAAAAGATAGCAGATTTTATCTTAAAAAAGAATTTTAAAAACAAAAAATGAAGTAAAAAACAGATTAGTAGTAACAGAGGAAGAAAGGGATCCGCATCAAAGCATGGAATGAGCTACAGGTAAGTCCATTGGCAGCAAAACAGAAACTACAAGAAGGCCCAAATTTTGCAGAGAACTCAAAATTAAGGGAAAGATTGCATGCAACAATAACAAGCAATTACATATAGAAACTCGGAAGAAAAAACAGGAATCAAAACGGAATAAAACAGTTGAGATAAAGACAAGCATCCAAGTAAAAATAAATAAATAAATAAATCGGGCAGCGAACTGGAGAAATAAAAGAGGAAGGAATTGAAGAGGAAAAGAAAGCATAGAGCGAGAAGAATAGAAGCCCTAAAAAATAGAGAAAGAATCGGTAGAGAAACAAGTACCTGTGGCAGAGGCGTAAATTAATGAATGAATGAATCAGAGGAGGAATTGAGAAAAAAAGGAATAGATAGAGATATATGCGTATGTACAGCAAGTACAAAATTGAGGCATTGGAAAAAGGAGGTGGTGTGCGTTATCCGAGTGGGTAAAGAAGAAACAAGATAAACAGAGAGAAGGGGAGGGGAGGGGAGGAGGAGTAGTAACTAAGGACTAAGGAGAGGGGCACACACACACACACACACACACACATACTCGTATATTCATCATAAACATATACATATAGAAATAATTCGAATAGGTACATATAGATAGGCTCTGTGACCCTCTTCTTACACACCAAACTCTCGTACCAGCAGCAGCAGGAGAAACACGCACCAATTTGTTGTAGACTGTAGTACTTGTAATTGTATTTGTAATTGTAAATAAATACGCCCACCCTATTCTCAAAAACAATAACATAACATAAAATAAAATAAAATATAATGCCCACCCTATTTTATTTTATATTATTTTCATAGGGATGATTGGGGCACGGGCGGAAATACTCCTACTCATGTAGACTTGTGGTGTGTATGGATTGGACTACATTTTTACAATACAAATTATACAATTGTTGGGGCATTGGATGGAGAAGCCAAACACTGACCACAATTTTATTTATTTTTCTCTCTCTTCCCCACCCACACACTATATACGGATTTCTCCCTATGAATTTGAGTCCGACTCCGTATCTCCCTTGTTCTTTTTCTCTAAATAAATCTACATATTCTGCACTTCTATTATTATTTATTTGGGATTTTGCTTTTTTCTAATAAATAAATATTTTTATTTATTAAATTTTACTTAATTTTTTAATATTAACAAAAAAAATATTAAAAAATAATATTTATTCTCAATGACTTATTACTCATTTATTATAAATCAAATAATTTTTTTACTAAATTATACTTATGACGGTGAATATACCTCCTCACATGTGAAAACGTATAAGGATAATTTAGTTATAAAAATATTTTTTTAATCTACATAAATCAATCTAAATTATATATCATTTTTTTCTTAAAAAAAAAAACAAATATCAAGAGTACAAAATATAATTTTTAAATCAAGATTAAAAATCAACCTTCGTGGTGGGATGGAGTGTAATTGTACCGGATTATTATTATACAATAATAATGCCATTACTTTATCGCTTCTTGACTCCATTCCACAACATATTATTTTACAAGTCAATTTTGGCTTTTCTATCTGATTTGGGAAAATTAAGTGATTTATTTTCGATTGACGTTTTCATATTTTTATGATGTAATGTTTGTTGTTGGGTATATTTTTTTTACATTTTGGGTACTTTTATGTAAAATGACAAGCTCACAAGAAAAAAACTCAAGTGTAGACAAACAAATCCAATTGCAATGTTGCCAATATAACCCGTAAACCCACGAGTTAACATAAATCCAGTTTATAGAAACACACTAGTGCACTTGCCGATGATATATCCATATTTTGACAATCACTATCCTCAAATCTCCTACAAAGTCCAATCTCCAATGAGAATACAAGAAAATATAGGTGGAAACCTCAAGGCTTAATTGTATGGAGCTGGGCCCTCGCGACTTCTGCCATATATATCATAATGAGAACCATTGCAGAGGCAAAACCACCCACCAAAATCAGCAGTATTTGGCAAAGGGATCCAACCTAATTGCGTGCACACCCCAACAACAACGAGCCATTCAGGATTCTTCATCCTCTCTAAGTTCTCTTGTGGGTTTCAGAGAGACCCCAACTCAACACTGTCAGCCAGCTTAACAACTTCCTGAGTTTGGTGCCTTATGAAGACCAGTGTTTACCACGCTGCTTGACATTCCATATATCAGGTTCAATATTGGATAGACCGACCTTGAGGGAAGCAAGACCCATAACAACTCTTTTGGGTGAGATGCTGATGATGATGAGAAAGCGGAGCAGGGAATTGTATACAAATACGCCGCTAGTCAAGAGAAAGGGGTAAAATACATATTACCCCCTTGTGATATACAAAATATTCAAATAAGTCTCTGTAATAAAAAAAATACCATATAACCCCCTGTAAAATTAAAAAATGTGCATATTTGCCCCTAACCCGCTCCCCCCATTTTCTATCGCTTTTTTCTCCTACATCTGACGACCTCTTGACGTGTGCTTTCCACCGTTAGAAAGCCCTTCCAACAACGATCATTTTGACATCCCACCCACCACCAATCGCTCGTCCGTTGGTGAGTAATCTCTATTTTTTTGTTTTATATTTTTTAGGTTTATATATATATACATATAACTAAATTATATTTTCTTATATTATATTTTTAAATATGTATAATTTAAATACAGGGGTGATTTGATAATTTAGGGGCAAAATATACATATTTAGTTGCAGTTTTGGGAACATGAAATTTTACAGGGGGGTAATATGTACCTTTTTAAATTTTACAGGGGGTTATATGGTATTTTTTTATCACATGGACTTATTTTAACATTTGAGGTATCACAAGGGGTAATATGTATTTTACCCCAAGAGAAAGTATGCAAATGCCCGCTATTTGGATCAAATGTACGCAAATACACATACAAATATATATAATTATGTATAAAAGATACATGGTTGACAATAAACAATGACTTTTATATCCTAAACACTATGAAACCTACAACACTTATATACATACATATGTATATATAAAAAAAAAATATATATATATATATATATATATAAGAGACATGATTCAACCATGAATAATGACTTTTGTCTCTCAATACACAATATTAAATATACAATACTTATATATGTACATATCTAAATATGAAAATATATAAAAGAGATGTGATTTGATAATGAACAATAATTTTTATTTCCTAAAATACAACATCAAACATATAACAATTATTTTAAATTATTTTAAACCGTCTCTAAAAATAAATCCAAACATACACAATTATCTCAAACACATAGTCATTTGTCTTTGTTTTTTTTATCTCTGTGTCTTCACAAAACATCCTGAAAATGAATCCAACCACTATTGTATTTGTTTCTAGAGACAATTAAAATAATTTAAAAGAACAAGTATTGTATGTTTAATGTTGTGTTTTGAAAGACAAGAATCACTACTTATTGTCAAATCATATATATTTATATTTTATATATATTATATTGTATGTTTAATATTGTATCTTTTCAGACAAAAAATACTATTTATTGTCAAATCATGTCTACTTTATATTATATTTATATATATGTGTGTATATATATTAGGGATAATTACACTCATTTCCCCTGATATTTGGTGTAATTACACGTAGACTCCATGTGGTTTGAGAAATTACACCTAGCACCCATAAGGTTTGTTTCCTTCTAACAAATTAGTCACCCCCGTAGTCAGAACTCACTGAATTTATTGATATTAATAAAAAAAAAAAAAAAAAAATTATATTTACCCCCGATTGACTTATTGTAGGTCAAATAAAAATTTAAATGATAAAATTATCCCCATACGTCTTCATGCGCGAATGCATATGAGAAGGTCTATTTTCACCATTATAAGGGTAGTTTAGTTAGAAAAAAATTATTTGATATGCAATAAGTCAGTAATAAGTCAATCGAGCGTATATATAAATTTTTATTTAATTTTTTTATTAATATCAATAAATTTAGCAAATTCTGACTAACGAAATGACTAATTTGTTAGATGAAAGCAAGCATCAGGAGTGTTAGGTGTAATTTATCAAACCACAAAAGGTCTACGTGTAATTTCACCAAATTTCATGAGAGAAGAGTGTAATTATCCCTATATATTATATATATAAAGTTCAAGAAAAAAAAATCACACAGACAAAATGTAAAAAAAAAAAAGGACAAATGTTTTGGCCTACATCTCGAAGATGGGCAAAAAATGAAACAAAACTCTCTCTCTCTATCTCTTTTTTTTTTAATTTGTAAAAGAAAAAAAAAGATAATTATGTTGTTTAATTGCTTGGTTCATTTTCATTACAAATTTTCAAATTCGAAATCGTCAAAAAAGACAATTTTATGATTAGCTAATCAAAAGTTTTTTTTTATTTTTATATAAAAAAACATTTCCAGTAGAAAATAAAAATTTTGATAATGAAAGCAAAAGCAATTGCACGAAGAAGCATATGAAAATTTACTAATATTAGTTTAAAAGGTATAGTGATATTACACTTTAAATATAACTAAACTAAAATGAAATAAGAATAAAAGAAAGGATAGTTTGACAATATATTATATTATACTAGAAATAAATGTGACTGTTTGAGGAAAAAAAATCCAACGCAACGGTAACATTTTCAAAAAAGAATTTGAGTGGGTGGAGTGGATGAGGATGGCGGGCTGAGGATGCACAAAATTTTTGGGAAGGACTGTGATACGATACGATTGCGACGACAGGAGAGCGGGAAAATTACACTACCATCAAATCCAAATCTCTTATTTTTGTATTTTTATTTATTTTTTTACCATTTGTACAATGCACAACTACAGTCAGACAACACTTGGGATTGGGATTGGGATTGGGATTTGGAGGAGGAAGTGCAAATCATTTTTATTTCTTTCTCTTTCTCCTCTCATCTGCTGCTTCTGCTTTTCTTAAACCCTATTCAAACCCTTTCACCTTCCTTCCTTCCCTCCTCCCCAGTCCTCTCATCTCCTCTTACCCATCGATCATGGTGGTTCAATCCGATCCCAAGCTCTCTTCTCCTAATGCTGCTCCTGTACGGAGGACCAGTGAACGCATAAAGAAAATGGAAGCTAAAACCTCCATTCCTCAAAAGAGGACACCCTCCACTTCCAATGCTCAGATCCTCAAGAAAACAAAGCTTCCTCACAATCATACTCTCCAAATAAATCCAGAGCCTGTCCGTGTCGCTGATAGCCTCGCCGTCTCTGCTGAAAGAAATGTTTATACAATGGTGACAGAGACACTCCGCACATTCAATAAACACTACCTCCATTTTATCCAGGTAAATATATGTATTCTGTAGATGAGTATGCTTCTTCATTCCATCTTCTTCTTCTGTATGTATGCCTTATGTGTTGGTTATATTGGAGTTTGAGATTTATATTCCCCTCTGTGACATGCTGATTAACTTGAATGTTGACATTCAGTAATGAGGAAACTTGTAGCCTACTGTTTTTTTCCTCATCTACTTGATCGGTATCATGCTTTATGTTACTTCTGGATTCTCTGGGCTAAATCCGTGCATCCTGTTATGACTTTATTGATTCCTTTTTAAACAGTAATTACTTTTGAATGTGACATTTCCTACTCAAATATCTCTTGCCAATGGACTCTTTACCATGACATTTTGCAGGCAGAAGAGAAGAGATGTGCTAGGGAGGAAGCTGATCAAGAAACAAAAACAAAAAACTGTTCAAAATCCAAGGTTTGCTCATTACCTTTTAATTGCTCCTTCCATGATAGATTCTCGAAATGCTGATAATTCTAACTCTTCCCACTCCATTTATGCTTTTCCATTATTACATATTCCATTGAGTAATCGTATTGTTCATTATTATAAGATCTATATTGTCTATCCCTGTTGCACAGAATTCATGATTTTACATTGTACTAGTGGCTGCTGTCGATCTTCTGTTCCATTTTCAGCAAGGAAGCAGATGTGGTTCCTAACTTGTGAAATTGAAATATGTGCAGAAAGAGCAAATGCTTGACGATTATACTAAAAAGTCTTCCAAGAGACCTGATCTGAAGGCTATATCTGAGGCATGTCTTTTATTATACTGCTGCATGTTTATATTCTTATACTTGATCATACTGTATTGTATATGAAAGGCTAAGTTCATGGACTTAATGCATTATTCAAAAGTTTTAGGCTGTCTGAATGTGTGCTTGACCAAAGAATTTTATTGCTTCCTTAATGTACTTCTGCATGTTTATATTCTTATTCCTGAGCACGCACTAATGTATATGAACGGCTGATCTCATGGACATAATCCAGCACTCGAAAGTTTTAGGCTGTCTGTATGTGCGTTAATAATTTATTGCTTCCTTAATGTTCTAGTGTTAATTTATGTTGTTTCCAGAAAGAGATGTTACAATATAATGGCTCAGTTCTAAAAGAGGAAGTACTCATGCAATTCAAAGTTTCGAGTGTCCAATTTCTTATGTCAATTTAATTGATGATCACAAGACATACAAATAAGCTATCTAATAGTTGTACACAAATAAAAGCTAGCATACTGAGCAAAATACCGCTTTGGTGGAAACATGCATTTTGTACAAATATCTAGCCTGATGTGTTTCAAGTGCAAATTTTACAGCAATGCAGTGTCTCTACTCTCTATCTGCTTCTTCTTGATGTCCTTCATTAATAAGTTTATGTATGATTTCTTCACTTTTTGATACTGAATTGGCAGATGATGAAGCTTAATGCTACATTGTACACTGAGAAAAGAATTGGCCACATTCCAGGTTGGTGACTATGCTTTTTTATGGAATTGCATGCTACATCCTCAAAGTTGTTCTGAAATCATAATGGCCTACCACAAATTCAAAGTTTAATAATGTGAATGTATTTATTCTCTGGGGCATTTTCAATAAACTGCTTTCGTGAACGTCTGTGGTCTGTGGTCAAGTGCTGGCGAGAGAAACGATGATTCACCTGTTGGTACTTGATCATTTATTCATAAACCTAAGGTGGCATATCCATGTTTTGGCTTTATGGTCTTTTAACTATCTGGATCTTCAGTGAATAATGAATTATACTTGTACGAAATTGCATCATACACGCAAAGAAGTGAAGAACTATAAATTGAACGTCTGATGCTTCTTGATGATGATAGGTATTGATGTGGGTCATCAGTTTTTTTCACGGGCTGAGATGGTTGTAGTGGGCTTCCATCAACACTGGCTGAATGGAATTGATTTTATTGGGCAAACTGCCAGCAAATCCAGGAAAAAAGGGGTAAATTTGAACATACCGCATATTGCCATATGCATTCTCATGTTGGCTTCATCCTAAAGATTGCTTTCCTCTTATAGCTAACATTAACCATACGAATGTGATAGCTCAATTTATGGATGTTGTTCCTATTAATTTATTTCTTGCGGTGGTGAAATTTTGGTTGCCGAACATGTGGGCAGACGTCTGTGAAGGAGTTGGTAGTATCTGGTTGTTTTCTACATTCTGGGCCAGTATATAGTGGGAGAAAAATTTATGATTTCCTTGCTTCTCTCTGTTTTGAATTATTACATAGCTCATTTAATGTCTCTGAATGTGCTGCATCATCTATATGTCAAACATCCCGATGCAAAGTTACTGTTGTGCTTCCTCTCTCAGTTACAGACTGACAAAAAAACATGTTTCCAATTCACATTGATGATGGATTATGGTCTGCAAGTTCTATTCAAGTTGACCGTCACTACTTTTATTGGTTTGAGACCTAAATCATTAAACTTTAAAGTGTCTTTTCTCATTTGCTTTCCCCATTACTTTTTGCAGGGTTTGGAAGGCTACAAACTTCCAGTTACAGTATCCATTGTTTTGTCTGGCCAGTATGAGGATGATTTAGATAATTGCGATGAAATTGTGTATACGGGCCAAGGCGGAAACAACTTGCTTGGTGATAAACGTCAAATTAGTGATCAAGAAATGAAACGAGGCAATTTAGGACTTAAGGCATGTCAAATTTACATCCTTCTGCAATCTTCTATCATTTTCTTTGTCTTCATGATTATAGATGGAACAAAAGGACTTCTTATCCCTCTTGTCAGTTTGGCTTTTTGAGATCTTGCTTTGTGTAGTATGTTGTACTCGCCTTGTTAGAACACAACAATCTTCTCACCTCCATTGCAATTGTGACCTGGAATTGATGACGATTTATTGAGTAATTTAAGTATCATTTTCTTTTCTGCAGAACTGTATGGAGCAATCTGTGCCTGTTAGAGTAGTTCGTGGACATAAATGTCAAAATAGCTATGTTGGGAAGGTTTACACCTATGATGGCTTGTACAAGGTAATTATATGTTTGGCCAGGAACTGAGTACATATAACCTGTCAAGTGTTTGCCTCTTTTTGATGGATGGTACTTTATCTTGAAGGTTGTGAATTACTGGGCTGAAAAAGGTGTCTCTGGCTTCACAGTTTATAAATTTCGGTTGAGGCGGCTTGAGGGACAGCCACCATTAACAACAGATCAGGTACTTTCTATCTTTCCATGTGCAGTGTGTCTCCAGCAACATAATGCAAAAGTGATGTACTTTCGTTAGTTGTCATTTATGTTCTCACCTATATTTCCTTTTTTATGCCTGGAGACTGTGATCTACTCTAAGTTTGGAAAGTCCTAGTTAACATTAACTTACTCGTTTCTAGTAACTGAACCTGTGTCTTCTTTGTGGATACAAAAATCATTGTTCAGTCTGCATTACGCATTTTACATACCTATTTTTAATGTTTGGGATTTTCTTTTGATTCTTGAGGTCAACATGCTCTTATGCAGTGTGAATGTGGACATATTTTGATAGATGTTGGGTATACTGCTAGACAATTTGCATATATGTATGATACAGTCCTTTTGACTTTGACTTGATATAAATATTGCCATGAGTATTTCTTGTTCACTATTTCAGGTTCACTTTACTCGAGGTCGTATTCCTAAATCAATATCAGAAATACGAGGGTACATATGTTAATTGTTTTACAATCTATGGTTATCTATCTGTTTCTGCTATCCCGTCTGTGAAGTAAATTTCTTTTTCTCTTAACTGAAGGTTGGTGTGTGAAGATATAACTGGAGGTCTAGAAGATATTTCCATCCCTGTTACTAATTTGGTTGATGATCCACCCATTTCACCACCAGGTTGAGTGAGATTCTCTGGTTTTGTTGTTAAAATAGTATCTCTGAATTTCTGTACTAAAATGTGCTGTGCAAGAGTATTTCTTCAAAATTTATTTTTCCAAGGTGATTTGAGTTGATGATATCACACATGGATATAGTTGGCAGTTGGCACTTAACTTCTACAATCATTGTATAAGGGTAATCTTTTGATATATTTATGGTGCTGAATATGGCGAGGCTAAATAATATAGTAGCCTGTATTTCCTTAAAACTTGATTATCCCAGTTTACAATTAGCTTTGCACTATAATTTATCTGTTCCCTACTGAGTTGTTGCTTCAATCTTCTGATGAATGTGCCTCCACTGGTTAAGAGTATTGTTCTCAGAAACTGGTTGATATGTTTCCAATGCATTGATTTAACATTCTTCATACTTTTCATGATCAATGAATTGCCTTTCAGGTTTAAGTTTTGCAGTTACATCCACTTATCATATAAATTATCTTCACATTTCTCTTTTGATGCTGAAATCCAGGTTTTGTCTACATCAAGGATATAAAATTCAGTAAAAACATAAAGGCCCCTGCAGTTGCTCCTGTGGGTTGCAATTGTCAAGGTGCATGTGTGGATTCAAGAAGTTGTGCGTGTGCAAAACTCAATGGAGGTGATTTCCCGTATGTGCAGCGTGATGGTGGAAGGTAGAAAACTTGTGGCAACAACTGAAACTAAAAAAACATCAGTTGAGACGTTATTTTTAAAACTTGTAGAAATTACATTAAATATTAATGATTCCTTTGAGGTTGCTATACATGTTAATCTATTAAAATAGGGAATGGTCAACATAGCTTCTGATATTTTGATTAATTCTTTTATGGGCAATAAAATCTTTCTAATCTAAGATGTATAGTCATATCTTTAAGTTATTTCTTGTGGCCCAAATGTTTTATATACGAAGATCACGTCTGACATTCTGTTTCCAAAATGAAATATTCAACTAATTTTGTGTGATCCTGGAGATGGGTTCACATATCCTGACCATTGGAATAGGTGTTCTCATCACTTTGTCACCAAGGTCGCTTTGCTTGTATGTTGCTTTTTTTCATATCCTTTTGGGCTTTTAATTTAAGCTCTTTGAAATCTTATGAGAAAAAATATACACAAGAAAAAGTTTAGAATCACAAAATGTTGTAATGTTCAAGTTTCACGGTGTGACCCTTTTGGCACCAATGAGTATGATTATATCCTTGTCGGTTATCTGTTTCGCTGAATGCATTTGACATAATTTGTCCTATAAATAAAATAGAAACTTCATGCATTATGAATGAAACATATGTGTGTGACATGGCTTATTTTCCTTCTTATTGCTTGTATTTTGTTGTTGTAGTTTGTCCATTTAACAATTCCAAATCAATTTCATTTGCTAGGCTAGTTGAACCGAAGGCGGTTGTGTTTGAATGCGGTCCAAATTGTGGATGTGGACCTAAATGTGTCAATAGGACTTCTCAAAGAGGGCCTAGATACCGCTTGGAGGTTTGTATATGCAAGCACTCACTTTACATGATGCACTTTTCTTATAATAGTAAATTCTGCTTCTATAATTTTGAGGTCATGTTGATATTGACAGGTCTTTCGTACCCCAAAGAAGGGGTGGGGTGTAAGATCTTGGGACTACATACCTTCTGGGGCGCCTGTATGTGAATACATTGGTCTTCTTAAGCGAACTGAAGATCTAGACCCTGCTGCTGATAATACCTACGTGTTTGACATCGACTGCTTGCAGACAATGAAGGGACTGGATGGAAGAGAGGTTCATGATGCATTTCTTTATTTGGAATAGCACTAATTCTCTTAGTAACATGCTTCTTCATTCTCACCTAATTCTTGTATTATTTGGTTTCAATCATTTTTCATTGAAGGATAGTGACTTGCATTGGCTTCATCAACTCATTTCTTATTTTAAAATGTTCTTGGATAGATTTTCTGTCACTGCAATTTACAGTCTGCAAATAGTTGCTAAATAATCCAGTTATATTCGAAACAAAGGTGCTTGTTGTTAGGATTTGATTCATGGTCGGCAATAGACAAGAAGCGTGGAGTAGGAATGCTTCCATCCTTTCTCTCTTAATGCTCTCTGTTTTATTCTCATTGACTTGTTTTCATTTATTTACTTTCTAGAGTCGATTGCGGGATGTGTCTCTGCCTTCCTACTTGCAGAAGGTTGATGAAGAGGTCTCAGAAAGTGTGCCATTCTGCATTGATGCAGGACACACCGGTAACATCGCTAGGTTCATCAACCATAGCTGTCAACCGAATTTATTTGTCCAGTGTATGCTGAGCAGCCACCATGACATCAAACTCGCAAGGGTGATACTAGTTGCTGCTGATAATATACCACCACTTAAGGTTCATTCTTGGTTCTGCTTTTCCTTGCCTGTATGTGTTGCAGCATTGCATGATAGAATAAGTAGTTTATGATCAGTAAGTAAAAGCCTTAATTATGCATCAAGAATAAGTAGGAGTTGTAATTTGCTTTGGCCTTATCTTGCAGTGCTTGTTTTGACATGTGGTGGTGTTTTATATAGGAGCTTACGTATGATTACGGGTATGCCCTTGATAGCGTGATGGGACCTGATGGGAAGATACGGCAGATGGCTTGTTTTTGTGGTGCACAGGAATGTAGGAAACGGCTGTATTAGCTATAGCTAGCTGCGTTCATTGCAACTGTAGATGTGCTTTTCAATAATTGTGAGATTATTATTGGTTGATGATGAGGAGGAATATGTGGTAGCTGCAAATTCCAACTTTTGACAGACATTGATCAGGGAAGCAAGTTTTGTCTTGTTTTCATGAAATGTCAATACACGAATGACATACAGTATGTCAAAGGTGGGAGTTGATTGATGAGGCATTGCCAAGGAGTAGATGTTGGTTGTGGATGCTTGAATGAGATAGATGGTGATTTTAATACTGAAATGGGTGTTTTAGTGCTGCTGGCAATGGCATAGATCTTTCTCTTGTACTGCACCTAATGCCCCTCGTGGTTTGTTGTAAAAATTAAGTTCATGCTGTCATGGTTTGTTTTTAAATTCTCGCGTCCCACCACCAAGTAGACACAGCTGTTGTATAGTTTAATGCAATGTCCATGTACACTAGAAATTAGGGATAAATACAAGGAGAGATATTACATTACATCATTCTTTTGTGTTTGTTTTCTTCTGTCTTTTTGAATTAAGGTAAATTACAACAATTTTTTTGTTGAAATTTGTTATAATTATGAATATATTTTTATTATTTAAAAAATTATCAATAATTTTTTTATTTTAATGATTGTTTAATAATTAGTTCAATTTGTTAAATTTTTATTTAATTTTTATAGAGAATTGGTCAAAATATTTTTTAGATTAAAAATTATAATTTTATTTATTTATTTTATTTACTTCGTTTGATTTTTTTATAAAGCTTTATTTGAAAAAAAATTGTTTGGACAAAATTGATAATTTTATGTTTCCATCTCATGATTATATAATTTTTATTAAATATTTGAAGGTATTAATAATTTTTTAAATAAGGAGTATTCATAATTATGGCAATTCTAGACGCAGCTCCTTGTAATTTAAACTTAAATTTGATTGATTTTATCTTAGTAAAGTAGTGTGACGCCGGAGTGTCAGGATTATTATTATTAATCTATTCTATAAGACTTTGCAAGAAGCAAAGTAGCCAAGAGATGGAGGTGGGGTTGGAGTTGCTGAAAAACTACAACAATCGATTGTTGCTTTACAGTGAAGTGAAGAATTCCTTGAGAAAGAGATGGGAGATGTATATATGTAGATATAGGAGGAGGAGATGGTCTGCTTTACTCTTTTTATATATGATAGATGATAGATAGATAATGTTGAATTAATAAATCATCCTTCCTTCACTTCCACCTCCTTTTGTTTTTGTCGACAAATACAAATACAAACAGAAATAGAGAAATAGGTCGTCAACGTCGATGGAAGTCGTAAAGCTACTCTTCTTGTTTCGTATAGTTGCCGCCGGAATATGCTTCGCCACTCACCTCCACTCCACTTACATTCCATACAACACTACCTCCGCCATCGCCCCCTCCAAAATCAACGTCCATTTGGTGCCTCACTCCCACGACGACGTCGGATGGCTCAAGACCGTCGATCAGTACTACGTCGGCGCTAACAATTCCATTCGCGTACTGCTCCATTACTTTTACCCCTTCTCTCCAACATTCTTCTTTCTTTCTCCATACATATACATTTCATAATTATTCACCATACCTCCACCTCCTTTCTTTACCTCAGGGAGCTTGTGTCCAGAACGTTTTGGATTCTGTAATCTCCGCTTTGCTGGATGACAACAATCGGAGGTTCATTTATGTCGAGATGGCAAGTTTCCATTTGTTTTCTTCTTTCTGTTTCCTCCTTATTTGCTATTGTTTGCCAGTTTTCATCTCATCTCCTCGGCTTCCGTGGTCCTGTCCAGGCATTTTTTCAGAGATGGTGGAGACAGCAGAGTGACACTCTCAAGGCTAAAGTCAAACACCTCGTCAACTCTGGTCAACTGGAATTTATGTATTCACCCTTACCCCCCCCTTTCCCTATTCGTATTCCTACCTACACTGTTAATCTTATTTACAGTATGGCCTCTTCTATGATTCAGAAATGGGGGTATGTGTATGCATGATGAGGCAACCCCGCATTACATTGATTTGATTGATCAGACAACTTTGGGACATCGATTTATTCTTGATGAATTCGGCAAGAAACCAAGAGTTGGGTGGCAGATTGATCCTTTTGGACATTCTGCAGTGCAGGCTTATTTACTTGGCGCAGAGGTATCCATTATGTACAATCCATTTGATGAATCAATAGTTTATGCCTCTTATGTGGAGTAACATAATCCGGTAACTGGTACGTTTAGAGACTGGTTTCTACATAAGACGTGATTAATAGAATTCCAATAATTTCAACATGCATTTCAGACGATAAAGTTGTTCGTTCATGTAGAAGAAAATATTTAATTCACTTTGGTACATTATTATGGCGCAGCTGGGCTTTGATTCACTCTTTTTTGCTCGAATTGATTATCAAGATAGAGCTAAGCGGAGAAGTGATAGAACTCTTGAGGTTATTTGGCAGGGCTCGAGGTCCCTAAGCTCGTCATCTCAGGTTTAATTATCATGCTGTCTACATTATTTTACTTGTTGCTGTGACTGTTACTTTCACTTTTTTTGAGAATCATGAATTGATTCGCCTTTACTACAGTTGTTCTAGACCTAAACTGTTTGTTGGTCGGTCCCCTTGTCTAACCCATTCTCTAACCGACTTTTAGACTCTTGATGGGTTGAATCCCCTTCCACTACTGATGGTGTTCTACACATAATTTGGGTGTATGTTTGACATTGCTTCTATAGGCTAAGTGCCTTTCTACTGGTGTTTTACACCTAAAACTGGCTGTCTAACATAATGTCTCTATTTACTCTACTGTGGATGTGTGTGCATGGCATGACGACGCTTTGACCTCTAAGGACCTCCCTTGGCGTCACACTGAAAGAAAAGTTTTGACTTCTGTTGTCCAAGTTGAACATTAAAATCAAGATCTCCATGTCCAACTTGAGGGGAGTGTTGAGAATCATGAATTGATTCTCCAAATAACTGAAAAGTCACAAGAGAATCACAACAAAATCTTAGTGATTCTTACGATAGCTATATGATATGATTTTAGAGACATTTCCTTATTCACATATGTAATTCACCTATATAAATAGTAGGGGGAGGTTATATCATCAAACTAAGAGACAATAATATGATTTAGCCCTTTGGCCATTTGTCTCGTGGACGTACGTCATATGACCGAATCACGTAAATGTTCTTCTTCTGTTTCTCTCTTCACTTGTCTAAAAGACAACTTTCTCATGTTCAAATGCTACACTCAATATCTCTAGCAGATCTCATTGTTGTTGTCACGTATAAAAATGTTGAAGTGGAAGTTCTGACTCTCTATCATGATTTCATGGCCAGATCTTCACAGGGATTTTTCCCATTCATTATGAGCCTCCAGAAGGTTTACTTTTGAGATAAATGATGTGTCTGCTCCCATTCAGGTAATATCATATGAAAAGAAAGCACTGTTATCTTGTTATATGTTATAGAATGTTTTTTAAAAGCAAGATGAATTCAGGACGATGATCTCCTCTTCGATTATAACGTGCAACAGCGAGTGGATGATTTTGTAGCGGCTGCTGTGGCACAGGTATTATGTATGATTGTTGTAACTAATCACCAACTTGGACCTGAAGTTATATATATTTCCGGCTGCATCCATCTTAGCATCATCCCTCTGTTTAAATTGGTGTTAGCTGGATTTCTTGAGAAAACAAATCTCAGTGAATTAGTAACATATTGGATTATGGGAATGCAGTATTGAAATATGTTTTTTCTAAGACATGGCAAAAATATTTGAAGTTTTAGGTGTCACATCTTTTCTTTTCTTCTCTCTATCTCGCTTTTCTTTTTGTGTATGTGTGTGTTAGGTGTCACATCTTTTTCTACTTGTATCTTTTGACTTTTGTTGTTGGTCTTTTAGTTAACCTTGCTCTTCCCATTTCAGGCAAATCTGACCAGGACAAACCATATAATGTGGACTATGGGAACTGATTTTCGTTATCAATATGCAGTTTCATGGTTTAGACAGATGGACAAGTTCATTCATTATGTCAATCTGGTACTTGTCTTCACTTCTTAATAATTTTACATATACCCTATGTGTGCATGTATGGATGGAACTTTTCACTTGGTCCATCCTTTTACTTTGTCTCAGGATGGGCGTGTCAATGCTCTATATTCTACACCATCCATCTACACAGACGCAAAATATGCAGCAAATGAGAAATGGCCTCTGAAAACTGGTGACTTTTTCCCGTGAGTACAACCACAGCTAGTTACTCTAGAGTTTCAATTTGGTTTGAATGGTTATTTATATATTTATCAGGTATGCGGATCGGGAGAATGCATACTGGACTGGCTACTTTACCAGTAGGCCAGCCCTGAAAGGATATGTGAGAATGCTCAGTGGTTACTATTTAGTGAGTTTCTTGTGTCCTTTTTACTTGGATTGTTGTGATGTGTGGGAATACATGCCTATGATCTATTATAGCTTTTCCATAACCGGGATCATCTTCTGGTTTTAATTTTCAGGCAGCAAGGCAATTAGAGTTCTTCAAAGGCAGGTATGATTCTGGACCAAGCACGGATGCATTAGCTGATGCATTGGCTATAGCTCAACATCATGATGCAGTTAGTGGGACAGAGAGGCAGCATGTGGCTGCTGATTATGCACTGCGACTTTCAATAGGTTATAAAGAGGTACCTTGCTGTCTGGAAAATGTTCTGTCAATAGTCTTTTCTTAATCTTCACTTTTTTTCTCTATCAGTTTTATCCTAAACTGGGGACTCAAGACTGTTTGCAAGTGGTATATGCTTGCTTATTCAGTGCTAGCCTTTGCCAGTGTGATGGATGTGTTTTCTGCTTTCTAGATAAAAAGCTGAAGTCCTCTGACAGGTTGTGTAAAATTTTCAGGCTGAGACAGTGGTTGCATCCTCATTGTCTGTGTTGACAGGCTTAAGGTTGAATTCTACATATGCAGATTCAGCCCCTGAATTTCAGCAGGCACTACATGCTTCCCAACTGTGCATTAAGTTCTTTGGTTATTAAATTTTCTTTTCATTTTGTGGTCACTATACCAGATTATTACTTTGTAGTTTGTGGCATCTGAAGACACATTCTACTCGATTTTTTCAGTTAACTAAGTTGTACTGCTTCACTGCATTGAGATTAAGGGAACACTTGCATGACCCTGGCAAAAGTTGACTTGCATGCAGTCATTAGTAGTGAATTGTTCCATTTTAATTTTCTTTTTCCATCCATTAATTACCATCTCAAAAGTATTGAGCTTTTGCTTTTCCTTACCAATTAAAACCAACTGTCTGATTTTGTTTTTCAAACAATTGATTATTTTAGTAGAAAACTTACTGTGTTCTGATTTCTTGATCTGCTTTTCTGTAGTGTCCCCTGCTCAACATAAGTTACTGTCCTCCATCAGAAGCTAATTTCAGCGATGGTAAAAGCTTGGTAAGAGTCATCAACACCAAAAAAGATCCATATCGCTTTTCCCCCTCTTGCTGGATATTACTGTATATTGCTTTTATTTTACATTTTCTTTTCCTTTATTATAGGTCATAATAGCATACAATCCTCTAGGATGGAGAAGAGTGGAGGTCATCCGCATTCCGGTATGTAATCTGGTGTTATTTGATCAGCTTTGAGCACCTGGAGATGTTGATAAACACCCATATTTTTAAAGAACATTAACTTATATTTTTGAGAATATGAATGCATGCCATTATGGTATAATATGAGGTCAGTCTGCTTAAGATACAAGAAAAGACATTCTATTGTAGGTTGCGACTTTTGTAAGTTGAAGTCAAAGGCTGGAAGAAACCTATTTGCATGCTCCTCATTGGTTGAATTGAACAAATTAAGTTGATATCATCAGAATCCAATTTGATCATGTTGCTAGGGGGGGTTCTCTAAACCCATTCCTTCCTACTCAACAGACTCATTGGAAGGTTGCATGAAACGCAAATTCTTAGGTTACCTTGAGTGCTCATCCAAGTTGCTTTGGCAGAACGTCCCTAAGATTATTAGAAATCAAGTCACTTTGGTGAAGCACAAGATATCTTGTGACCAATCTTTCTTACATAGTTACACCTGTAAAATTAAGTCTGATGCTTTTCTGGCTCTAGGTGGAGTTAGTAGAACTTAGATTGGTCATATTTGTCGCAGGTTTCTTCTCAAAACTTAGTGGTTCTGGATTCTACAGGAAGGGAGATCGAATCTCAGCTCCTTCCTCTTTCTAACGTCTCTTTGCTTAACATGAACTACCACATCAAAGCATATCTAGGTATATCAGCCAGTAGCTCAGCGAGATATTGGCTCGCTTTTTCAGTATCTGTTCCACCCCTTGGTTTCACCACATATGTTGTCTCGAGCGCAAAACCGACAGGTAGGCATGGTTTCATGTAGGCTAAAAAGAGTGTTTGTTACACTGGGCAAGTAATTTTTTTGACGCTTTTTCTTTTCCACTTTTTACCAGAATCCAGGTCAATCATCTCAACAGTCTATACCCCAGAAGGAGGTGTTGATAAAACATTTGAAGTTGGTCAAGGAAATCTAAAGCTACTTTACTCGGTCAATGAAGGAAAGCTCAAACGTTATACAAACAGAAGAAATTCCGTAAGTGGGTTTCTAGTGTTCTGAATTTCACTCTCATATTGAAATTAAGAAATTCTTATTGCTTGTAGACATATTCTCTATAAAAGACATATAATGTATTTTGCTTTGATCATAATTCTTGGCGCTCATCTTAAGGGAAAGCTTTAAAATATAACTTGGAAAACTTATTACAAAACAGAATGTTATGGACTGGTAAAATAGATGGTATCATAGCTGTTTTTGAGCATATAATGCTGATGGGTTCATTTTTTGCTTAACTGGTGAAGGTTGCAGCAATTGCCGAGCATTCATATAGTTACTACACTGGTTATAATGGTACTGACAGAGTTTTCCAGGTATTCTGATCTCCTTGAAAAACTTTTAGTACCATTTCTGTTTCGCTATACTTTGTCTATTTGTTTATTGCTGAAAATTATGGGTTGTTTTTCAATTTATGTTTGCTTTACTAGATAGTAAGTATGTGAAATCATTGGTTCTTGTTTTGAAGGCATCTGGGGCTTATGTTTTCCGCCCAAATGAAACATTCCCTATTAAAACTGAAGGCCAGGTACGCTTCTTGCTTAATTATTCTTATTCCAGACCTCCAAATAGCTACTAATTATTGTCTTGTTATCTAAGTTTTGATCTCATTCAAATGTGTTTTGATTTTAGGCCATCAAGTAAAATGATGTGTCTCTTATTTCCAGGTTCCTTTGACTGTTATGCGTGGTCCATTACTGGACGAAGTGCACCAGCAGCTCAATACATGGTTATATCAGGTGCCATATAATTCTTGCTGGGCCTTCTTCCTGTCACATTCGGACTAATTTTGAACAGGCCTTGAAAACTAGAATAGGAAATGTTGCAATGTTTTGTGCCAACAATGGGAGTAATTTCTTCTTCAGCCTTGTTATGTAGCTCTTTACTTCAGCAGACTGATTCAGTCTTGGTTTTGGTACCTTCCATGTCTAGCAGCTAATTCCAAATATATGCAGGTCACTAGGGTCTACAAGGGAAAGGAACACGCTGAAGTTGAGTTTACTGTAAGTTTGACTTATAGTGGGTCTTTAGAAAGCACGGATAACTGGCTTTAATTAACCTTTTGTAAGTTGGATTGCCTCATCTCGTTTTTAATTTCAGATTGGACCTATACCTGTGGATGACGGATTTGGGAAAGAAATAATAACTCAAATAACAACTGCCTTGGATACAAATAAGACCTTTTATACGGACTCCAACGGGCGTGATTTCCTTAAAAGGGTATGCTTCTAGCTTCAATTGGAAACTTGTGATGCAGGGAGCCAGAAGAGCTACTCAACTTGATTTCTCTATATGAATGTACCAGTTTATATATCTGATTCTGCTAAAATTTGTTCCTTGCAGATTCGAGATTATAGAGCTGATTGGGACCTGGAAGAACACCAACCAATTGCTGGCAATTACTACCCTGTATGCATATGAAGCTTGCATAACAGCTCAGCATTTAATTTATGTTTAGCTGCTGCTAGCTGCATTATGATACTTTTAGGTCATCAGATATCCATGCATTTGCCTACTTAAAACATGTTTGGATGGCATCTACAAGTAGTGCTAGAAGCACATTTTTACTTCTCTACTTTGTGTAGATAAATCTCGGAATTTATCTGGAGGATGAAACTACGGAAGTTTCAGTGTTGGTGGATCGTGCAGTTGGTGGGTCAAGCTTGGTGGATGGTCAAATAGAGCTGATGCTTCATAGGTAGGTTCACTATTGTCTTCTTAATGCCTATTTTCAAATTCTTGGTTGGTCCATCTTGTCAGCTGTTTGCACTCACTTGGGATACCTGTACTCTTATATACTGTTTTATGTTGCATAGGAGACTGCTCAATGATGACTCTAGAGGTGTTGGTGAGGCACTAAATGAAGAAGTTTGTATTCTTGAAAATTGCAAGGGTTTGACGGTAATTATAATGAGTAATATTACCCGTGTTTACGTGCTCCGGCTGTTTCACCTTCCTGCCAAAAGTTATTTACATCAGTTTCAAATAAATGACGGAGTTCAGAGAAATGCTTTCATCCTATTTTTTCTAAATTTCTAGTTTTATTTCAGGTTCAGGGGAAATTTTATCTCAGGATTGATCCTCGGGGAGAAGGGGCAAAGTGGCGCCGCACATTTGGACAGGAGGTTTATTCTCCACTTCTTCTTGCATTTTCTCAAGAGGTGAGAATATTATACGTTTGTTATATAAATGAATGTTTTCCCCATAGATGACTTGTCAATTTTGTTCATGCAGGAGGGAAGTAATTGGATAAATTCTCGTATAACTACATTTTCAGCTATTGATAAATCGTATAGTTTACCAGAAAATATTGCGGTGATCACTCTCCAGGTTGATAACCGAGTTTCTCAATTTCAGTCATGTTTGTAGATGGTATTAGAACTCAACCATTTCCTTTTTGTGCTGCAGGAACTTCAGATTGGCAGAGTTCTTCTTCGCTTGGCTCACTTATATGAGGTCTTAAATCATGTTACTCTAAAGTTTTGGTGCTTGGCAAATCTTTGACTTTTATCTTTGAACTGATAAAAGAATTTCCAAGTTTTAATTTCATTCTGATTGAACTTTGTTGTGTAGTACATAGAATAGTTAAGCACTAGGACCTCTCTCTTTGAAATAATGATAATCTAGGATCAAATTAGAAATAGAAATGTCGTATGCTCCCCTTTTGTTTATTTCCATTGAAATCTAGAAGCATCAATATTGAAATATAGAAGCACAGATTTTGTACTCTATCGAGAAGGACATAACTTTTGACCTTGTTGATGCCCTTGTCTGTTTTTCTCTTCTAACTAGACGTTGCATATAAAACTGATTTAAAAATTTTAGCTAGCTTATTGGGCTGTTTTATATATAGTCTTTGTGGCTTGTAATAGATTTAAGTGTTACATTGCTTTTCATATATCAAATGTTATATTTTCCGAACAATTTATTCTGCACCCTTTAGTAAGCGCAGCCTAGACTGAGGTTTACTTTTATCTTTATTCAACTCCAACTATTTGCCCAAGTGCATCAGATGCAACTGGTAAAGTGTGGAACTGCAGTTTTGTTTAACTTGGTTGCCTATACTTCTTTTGACCCAAGCAATCTAGTATTGAATTGTTTGCAAACAAGTTCAGCTGGAAGCATGTGCGAGTCTTCCTCAGGATATAGTTCTGTAGTTGCAGTCATGTCTTCTGGTCCACTTTGATTTTTAGTATCAGCCAATCTCACTGTATTGTGTTTCGGACATGTGCAAAGACTGGAGAGGATAAAGATTACTCAGTGGTGACTGGTGTGGAACTGAAGAAACTCTTCCCTGACAAGAAGGTAATTTTGAGTCTGAATTGGGTAACTGCTAGGCATTGAGGAGCATCCATTGTGAACTCATGTATATGATCTATGTCAGTTAGCTGGTTGTCAATGTGGATTTAATCATCTCGGTCTTTGAATGTTATCATGTGCCTGGTAAATGTGGATTTGGTATGGAGTTAACAATTGTTTATTTTTCCCAAATGTCTGTTCAGATAATGAAGGTTGCAGAGATGAGTTTATCAGCGAACCAAGAAAGGATGGAGATGGAGAAAAAGAGGCTAGACTGGAAGGTAGAAGGAGATCCAGAAGGCGGCAAAGTAGTTAGAGGAGGACCTGTGGATCCAGTGAAGCTTGTAGTTGAACTTGCACCTATGGAGATCCGGACGTTCATTATTGACTTGAATTACCTGAAAGTTTTTGGTTCTTGAGAAACAAAATGGTGATGCTCAGATATGGGGTTATGTGAATGCAGTAGCTTGTTGGATGTCCGCTAGAGGACAGCTGACCTTTCATATGTGAGGTGCTCAGTTGAGTCTTGTTGGGTTTAGGGGGCGTGTATTTGTATGTTTAGGAAAAAAAGCATGACGCCTGTTGTAAATTAAACATTGTGATTATTGAATACGTGGTCATTCTTAGTTAACTGATGTGTGCGAGAGAGTTGTGTTGTTTCTTATTGAAGGGTCGTTGCCGAGGAGTATGCAGACTGTAGTGAAAGTGCAATAATATGTTGATCGAGTTTAATACAATCTAACTTTTTGAATATTGCATATGAGCAAATTCTTTTTTTTATGGAAAATAAAAACAATTAATTCTTTTTTTTAAAGAAGAAAATAGCTGTATTTTTTACAACATAGGGAGTTCCATTTTTAAAGGTCCGCTTTCCTCGTCTCTTTTTTTTTTTTTTTTAAAGGTGAAAAACGGGTGGGCTCTCTCTCAATAAAAAAAGATAATTTATTCATTTATAATATTTTTTACAATTTTTTCCCTTTGTTGATTTTGAGCTATCAATTGAGAAAAGTTAAAGTGGTATTGGTATTGATATTGGTGTTGTCAAGAAATGTGGTGCTCCAATTGCAAGGATTGTGTTCAATAGTAGAAACTTCAAACAACGAAAAAGCTGAATAATCTATCCTATTATAAGCTCTACATTGACATGACATGACATTTATTTATTTCATAATAAGAGAGAGAGAGGGGGGGAGTAGTACATAACAATTGCTTTATTACTAGTAATAACTTTAAACCAAAAATAAAGATATCATTTTGCTCGTCTTTATCCCATTTTACTTTTGTCCCATTCACAGTCCACTCCCCATCCCACCACTGACCGCACTCAAGTCCGGACAGGGTCGAGGCAGTCAGAACTCAGAACAGATGAGATGACTCCCTATCTAAACAAAAACATTCGAAGAAACGAGAGCTAAGCTAGCTGCTCACTTCTGGCTTCATCAAAGTGAGTAAAGCCACCCACACCTCCATTTCCAGACAGAGATGAAGAAGAGAAGTAAAGAGGCGCAACAATTGGTGATGATGTGTGTGCTACTGCTATTCATATTCCTAATTGACCTTGTTCACTGCAAATACATGGTCTACAACACCTCGCAGGCCATAGTCCGACAAGCTCAACGTTCATTTGGTCCCTCACACACACGACGACGTTGGGTGGCTCAAGACCGTAGATCAGTATTACGTCGGTTCCAACAATTCTATTCAGGGCGCATGCGTCCAAAACGTCTTGGATTCTCGTCTCTCTCTTGGCTGACAAGAATCACAAATTTATTTACGTTGAGCAGGTTCGCCCTTTCACCTTATTCATATCCCACTTTCATCCTTGATCAACTTTTCCAACTGTTGCTTACCCTATAATTTTCCTTCCATATCATTTACCCCTTATCTTCTCACCTTACTACTTACACCCTAATGCAGGCATTTTTTCAGCGCTGGTGGAGGGAACAGAGTGAAGCAATCCAGCTCATAGTCCGGCAGCTTGTCAGCTCGGGTCAGCTGGAATTCATGTAAACTTTTACTCTTACTCTTCTGCCACCTCTATGCATTAATTTTCCTCAATTGCGCCTGCCATCTTTCTGCTGCCACCACTGCATTCCAACTCCTATTCACCGTTCATACAAAATACTTCCATTATATTACTGTTCGGATAAGAAAATTTTGAATGCACCACGTTTAAGAACAATGTTCTAAAATGGATTCTCTGTTTCATTGAGATGAATTACCATAGACCACTATCTGTAATTGCCTGCCCTATACCATCCCTCTACCAAACTCAGACTTGGAATGATATGTCATATTTTTGAAGAAATGGGGGAATGTGCATGCATGATGAGGCGACCACGCATTACATCGACATGATCGATCAGACAACTCTCGGACATCGTTTTATTAAAGAGGAGTTTGGTGTGACACCAAGAGTAGGATGGCAAATTGACCCTTTTGGACATTCTGCCGTACAGGCTTACTTATTAGGGCAGAAGTAAGTCTCCTCCTTTTGGGCTTAAATTCAGGAATCCGTTTTTTCCCTTGGAGAAGCAATGCGGGAATTTTTCGATTTTCAGAACTTTTAGTTCTATACTTGACTGCTTAGGACAATTTAATGAACAGAGAACTTCATACAGATGAGTAATCAATTTTTGTACTATTTCTGGATCTGTAGCTTGGATTTGACTCACTTTTCTTCGGACGAATTGACTATCAAGATAGGACAAAGCGTAAAACTGAGAAGAGTCTTGAGGTCATTTGGCAGGGTTCCAAGAGCCTTGGTTCTTCTGCACAGGTTTTTGACATAGCTATAACAACTTCAGTTGCTGACCTGACATTTCAGCATGATCCTTTTAGAATACACTGGAAGCTTACTCAATGAGTATACTCATCCCTAGTTCCAATTTTCAGATTTTTGCTGGTGCTTTCCCAGAGAACTATGAACCACCCTCAGGTTTCTATTTTGAAGTTAATGATGCCTCACCCATTGTTCAAGTAAACCCCTAGAAACCTCAATCCATTCACTAATTATGTCGAATCGCAAGTATTTTGCATGACTTTTATGTACATACATTTCATTTATTTGCTGAGTTTTAATATGAAGGATGATATTACATTGTTTGATTACAATGTTCAAGAGCGAGTTGAAGACTTTGTAGCTGCTGCATTGTCCCAGGTATTTTGGTTTTTTTTTCCCCACATGGACGGACATTTATATTCCCAAGCTACCTGTGACTGAAATAAAATCTTCTTCTGAGTTGTTTTCTGTAACTTCTTTCTATGCTAAGCATATGGCGAAATTGCAGGCAAACATAACTAGGACAAATCACATCATGTGGACCATGGGCACTGACTTTAAGTACCAATATGCGCGTACATGGTTCCGCCAGATGGACAAGCTCATTCATTATGTTAACATTGTGAGCACCTCAAGTTTCCCGATCCAATGTTTCAGCTTTGAAATAGTGATTAGCCTCAGGATTCCAATGGATTCAGTCCTGGGTATCTCATCAATAAGCAAAGTATACGATAGATGGATCTCATAGGGTGCTCTACGTCACTCGTAAAGTTGTTTTGGTTCTAATGAAGATACACCGTGCTTGTTCCATGTTGATTTCAACAAAAATAAGAATTTATGGATCTCCTTTCTGTTATTCCTTTTCCATAAATTTTGCATTGCTTTTGGAGTTCCTGGAAGAACAGTTATTTAATGGAAATCCTATGCTTTTTCCATTTTTTTTCAAGTTTATTTTGATATTAAGGTTCTTGGTTGCATTTATAAGCATATTTTGTGCTTTGTTTACACCTACCTTTTAGATGTGCATATGCTGCCAATTATTTGAGCATTCAGCATGACCGACGGATATGTATTTCTCTACTTTGCTAGAGACAACATTTGTTTGTAATGATTAATGAATATTTGAAAAATTCGACGGCATATGAAATTTCAAATTCTGTGGAATCATATTCCTTAACCCTGATGACATGTGTCACATTCTTGCATATTTCCCTGCAAAGGACGCAGATAGCTTATGTGTCATTCACCTTCCTATTTATATAATACTTTATCAAACTGCAGGATATCAGTAATGTGCTATGTAAATAACTGATTGCTTTTGATTGTTACCAGGATGGACGAGTGAATGCTCTGTACTCCACACCATCTATATATACGGATGCAAAGCATGCTACCGAACAGATTTGGCCTTTAAAGACTGATGACTTCTTCCCGTGAGTTAAATAGTTTGTAGATGCATTTTCTAAGTGCTCTTAAGTTGGTAGTTCTCATCTTGACTTTTGAAATAAATGCACGCTTTTCCGCAGGTATGCAGACCGTGTAAATGGTTACTGGACTGGGTACTTCACAAGCAGACCAGCAGTGAAGCGCTACATCAGAATGCTGAGTGGCTATTATTTGGTATTTGATTAAATGATTCTATAGGTGAAGATCTATAGCTTAGTTGTGATTCTGAGGATCTTTGTCTGTGATCAGGCTGTAAGGCAACTCGAGTTCTTAAAAGGAAGAAATAGGTCTGGTTCAAGCACAGACTTACTAGGCGATGCTTTAGCAATCGCACAGCATCATGATGCAGTTACTGGAACAGAGCAGCAACATGTGGCTAATGATTATGTGAAAAGATTATCCATGGGCTATGTGGAGGTGAAAATTTTAATGATGGCCTTTTAACTAGTTCTTTTAATTGCATTCTTCCCCATGTGCCTGGTTTCCAAATAAGCCAAAGTACTCAATACATCTCCAGGCTGCGGAGCTGGCTGCGTCATCATTAGCATGCTTGGTTGAGCCCTCAGCATCTGCTGGATGTGATGATACCACAAAATTTCAACAGGTAAAGACTAAAGAGCTATGCATAACCTTTTAATTTGGATGCTTAGTGCCTTAGCGTTAAAATCCAGAGAGAAATGATTGGTCGATAACTGAATCCGTAGATTAAATTTCTAAAACCTTATGCCTTGATTTTCTGACTAATTGCAAGATGGTTGCTTTATTACCTTTTTATGACCACGAAGTCCTACTGTGTCAACTCGAAATGGAATTATCCTCTCTCAGAGTGACCCTTTATATTCTAGTGATTAATTCCACTCTGTGCATAGAGAAGTTTGTGTGAAACTTCTGCATATAACTTCTATTCTTCAATTTTGGTAAGGAATGACATTTGAAATAAAATAAAGAAAATATGATTTTCTTAAAGTAAGCAAAGATGTCTACTTTTGGAGAATTCCTCTTTGTTACAAAGTAAACCATGTGCTGATATCCAGGTCGAGTGTGGAAATTACCGGAAAATCGAATTATTATTGATACTTGTAATTTTTCTCATAGTGTCCACTTCTGAATATAAGTTACTGCCTCCATCAGAAATCAACCTTTCTAACAGGAAAACCCTGGTAAGAGCTTAAATCTCTTTCTTTTTGTCACTATCATGCCATATCATTAACTTCTGAAGTATTGTTTGAGGACTAAAAGTTCTTGATCTCGTTTTAGGTTGTTGTTATCTACAATGCTCTTGGATGGAAGCGGGAAGATGTAATCCGTATACCTGTTGGTATCCATGCTCTGATCTCGGTTTTGTTCCACGCTCATTTTTCAATAGTTAACTATCATTTTTAGCATCAACTTCAGTTGGAATTCTAAGGGATAGACCATGTTTGGGGCACATAGCATCCGTGAGAATATCAAAAAGTATGAATGTCTAAAATTGGACTACAAGCTTGATCCATCAAGTATAAGAATGGAGGGTATTCCGGAATCTTGTTTATTAGGCATTACATGTGCAAGATCCTGATCGTATCATAAATGGAAACTGTGGGGAAGCCAATTATTAGTGATCTTGCTTGATATTGATGATTAATTCCTCTGAATCTAGTACTACTACTACGGGGTAGAGAGGAAATCTCATACTGACTGGATCATTAGCTCCTGCATAAAGGCCTAGTTTGAAATTAAATCCTTTACAGGTTATGCATGAAGATATTGCTGTTCATGATTCTGCTGGTAGAGTAATTGAGTCGCAGCTAGTTCCTTTATCCGATACTCACGTAAGCTTGAGAAACTACCATGTTAAGGCTTACCTGGGCCATACCAAGAAAGACACCAAAATACTGGCTCGCATTTAGTGCATCCACACCACCTCTTGGATTTAGTACGTATACTATTTCTAACGCCAAAACCAAAGGTGTGATCTAATTGTTTAACACAAATTAAGTAACAAAATATCATCGACCTCAACCTGAGTATTGATTTGCACTTTTTTTTTTGGTCTGATTGAAACTAGGTGCTGGATCAGCAAGATCATCCATACAATTGTTTCAAGATAGTGATAGATCTACTTCTTTTGAAGTGGGTCATGAGCATCTGAAGCTTATCTTCTCTTCTGAAGGAGGGAAACTTGCTCATTATGTTAATCACAGAAGTGGGGTGAGCTATGTGCTTAATGGTCTAATTCTATGTTTTTGATGCTTGCGTCTTTCTGTGTTGAAGAGAATGATCTGTTTTTTCTCTTTATTTTTTTAGCAGCTATCAACATTTGTTGCATGCATGCATGAGCATAAATTTAGACACAGATTCTGATTGTTTTCTTAATTATGCATGATTAATACCTGCAAATTCTTAAGGTCAATGAAAGTATTCAGCAGTCATTTAGCTTCTACTCTGGATACAATGGAAGTGATGAAGATCCTCAGGTTCTCCAAATTACTCCTGGCATTACTCAAGCTCGATAAGTCACTTCTTCAGTATCATTGATTTAAATCTGCTTGCATTTTCTTAAGACATCTCTTTAATGTTGTTCCATATATATTTGTTTGAAGTCTTCTGGAGCATATGTCTTCCGACCCAATGGAACATTTGCCATAAATCCGCAAAAGCAGGTGAAGTGCTTCAAGGGCTGAGCTACAGTGCTGCAAAAAGTAATTTCATTTCGATTGATCTAACTGAAGTTCATTTGACGAATTGTAGGGTGTTACGACAGTAATACGTGGACCAATTATTGATGAAGTTCACCAAGTGATTAATCCATGGATCTATCAGGTGTATTTCTTCACAGGTTACTGTTTCTTATGGTCTTCCACCAAAAAAAAAACAGGTTGATGATTAATTTATGTAGGGAATGAAATCAAAGGACAGGATTGTGAAACACTGAGTCTCTCATGAATGACGTTCTTTTGTCATAGACTCCATAAATCATTACCTTACAAATAGCCAAGTAAATGGTTTCTGAAGATATAGAAAGCTATTATATCATAGAGTAAAATCATGATCCAGGGCCACGTCTGGGAACTCAACTGCAATCCAAGTTTGGAGTTAAGAAGTGGCTACTGGCCTGATTTTACCCACTTAGACTCACAACTCTAATTTATATGTCCCTCCAACCCTACATTACCAATGCATTTCGGATTGTTGAAAACAAGGCTTTAGAAGTCTCTTTATATCATTTTCTTCCACATGTTGTTCTCTGTTTGCTGATACTCATTTTGTCATCCATGTAGATCAATCGCCTTCACAAGGGAAAGGAGCACGTTGAAGTTGAATTCTCTGTAAGGATACATCTTTGATGTTAAACTATAGATATGGATTGCTTTGCTACAGATAGTGTATGTATGAACTCTCTTCCATCACAGGAAAAGGTTTGGATACACATTTTTGCTGAGTTCCACTGTTCTTCCAATAGACTCATATTTGTAATGGGAAAAATCCAAAAATCCCCCTTGTGATTTTAGAAATGTTCAAAAACCCCCCTGTGAAAATTAAAGTATCAATTACACCCCCTGTGATACAAAATAAAGTTAAAAAAAACCCCTGAGACCAAGGTTTGCTGCTGTTCGCGGACCGAATTTTGGTGCTAAAAGTGTCTTTTTTTTGACATTTTTGCCCTTATCTCACATTTAATATATATAAATATATAATACATGATATATATAATTTATATATGTATATAATTTATATAATACATAAAATAAATTAATAACTATAATATAAATATTAATATAATTATATTAATATTTTTAATATATTTTTTTTATTAAATTAATTATATTTTAATTTAAAAAAAAAAAAAAAGAAGAAGTCGCCGCCGCCGCGCCCTCCTCACCCCTGGGCGACGGCGTAGGAGAGCACGACGTCGTCGCCCGGGGAAGGCGAGGGCGACGCCGTCTCCCACCACTGTCGTGGGCGATGCCGTCGCGCTGTGTGGGCGACGGCGGCATCTGGGCGACACCGTCGCCTAGAAATAGTTCTGGGCGATGGCGTTGCCTAGACGGGGGGCGGGGGTTGGCGCGGGGAGCGGGAGCGGGAGCGGGAGGTGGGCCGGCGGCCGACCGGCGGTGTGAGAGGGGGAAACCAATCGGTGGGGGGTGGGGGGGGGATTATTAGTTTTTAAATAATAATTTTACTGTTATAAATTATAATAATGTTAATTTTTATAAATTATAATAATGCATATA
Source organism: Sesamum angolense (assembly GCA_034509725.1). Classification (NCBI taxonomy): domain Eukaryota; kingdom Viridiplantae; phylum Streptophyta; class Magnoliopsida; order Lamiales; family Pedaliaceae; genus Sesamum; species Sesamum angolense. The sequence goes on from JACGWL010000010.1 coordinate 112,384, forward strand.
ATATAATTTTATCTATTATGTGATCCAACTCATTTTCTAAAGTTACGTAAAATTAAAAATCCCCAAAAATATTCACTTGGCATGCCATGTTATTTTTTGGTCAAAAATTAAAATTTTGGTCAATGAAAAAATATATTTTATCAATTTTAAAATTTAATGAATTTATAAAAAAAAAAACTAATTATCGGATTAAAATTAATATTGAACATATTCAACAAATTAAAAATATAATTTTTTCTATATAAAATTTAATATAAATAATTTTATAGGTAGATTTTAATAGATATTTTTTATATAATATTTTTTCTATATAAAACCTTTTTTAAATAGTTTTTATATTATATAGGTATATTATAATAGGCTTAGGTTGACCAAGTTGACCAGGAAGGGCATTTTAGTCATTGTCCCTATAAAATTAGACTCTTTTTGACCGAGGGGGCGGTGTGATATATTGTTTGTAACACAGGGCGTGAAATTGATATTTAATTTTTCATAGGGGGTTTTTTGATCTTTTTGCATAACACAGGGGGCAAATTGAATTTAACTCTATTTGTAATGTTCCATTCATCTCATTTGGTATTATAGGAGTAACAATATATTATATCTCAGGTTGGCCCTATTCCTGTTGATGATGGGATTGGAAAAGAGTAGTGACTCAAATCACTACTAACTTGGAGTCCAATAAGACTTTCTATACAGACTCTAATGGTCGTGATTTTATTAAAAGGGTATTTTTTAAACAACTCCTCCTAAATGACTGATCCTAAACCAGATAAACTTGGACGTGCCGTGATTCTCGAGTTTAACATTTTACCAAAGATCTTACACGTTTCGAGGTGGAGACGTTTTTATGCAATTCAGGTCTATCAATTTTCCTTTGTCTAATGAAAGGTTCATCTGCTATTTAGATTCGTGATTATAGGGTGGATTGGGACCTGAAAGTGAATGAACCTGCTGCCGGAATTATTACCCTGTATGATCTTCTCATTAAGACCAAGTTCATTTAATCTTTTCACATAATTCACATTTCAAATAGACGAAGCCATAAGATCCTCTATTTGCTAAAATACTTCTGCTCCATTGTTCAATGAAATTTGGAGATCATTAATGCAGATAAATCTTGGAATCTATGTCAAAGATAATAAGAAAGAACTTTCAGTTTTGGTGGATCGAGCTGTGGGAGGATCAAGTTTGGTAGATGGCCAACTCGAGCTGATGCTTCACAGGTTTATTCCCACCCTATAAGTCTTTCATTATCGATTGAAATTAGTTGACATATGTTCCAATCTCTTCTTTCTTGTATAGGAGATTACTTCGTGATGACGGTAAAGGAGTTGCAGAGGCCTTAAATGAAACAGTCTGTATTGACAATCAGTGCAAGGGATTAACAGTCAGTTCATTCGACTAACACTAGAATATTCATGTTTATTCCGTGCACCTTATTGACCCTTTCCCTCTTCCTTCGTTGAGTATTAAACTTCATTTCAATGTTAAAATATAAGTTTTAGATTTCTCCATTTCATATTACTAATAACAAACACTCGTCCTATGTAGATCCAAGGAAAGTATTATTATAAGATCGATCAACTTGGAGAGGGTGCTAAGTGGCGTCGTTCAGCTGGCCAGGAGATATATTCCCCGTTTCTTTTAGCCTTCACTGAACAGGTAAATCATAGCTTGAATATACATTTGTGTTCTGAAATTGACCTGTTAAATGAAGTTCTTGCTGCAGGATGAAGATAACTGGATGAGTTCTCATGTACCCACTTTCTCCGCAATAGACTCCTCCTACAGTTTACCTGATAATGTGGCTATTTTGACTTTACAGGTGATTAGGCTTGTTCCTATAAAATGGATTTATTTTATCACTATAGTAGCTGAACTAATAAAATCACCAGAAGCAAGTATTCTGGTAAATTAGGTTAATTAAAATTATGTTTCCTGAGGCTGTTGCTTGCTTATTATTTTTTATTTCATCCAAATCTTAACTATCTATTTCTTACATTTTGCAGGAGCTGACTAACAAAGAGGTTCTTCTGCGCTTGGCACATTTATACGAGGTTGTAAATCTTTTTGACTTATTTTAATGATTAAAACAATATAACCTTTTTGAGATGTGAGGCAGTCAAAACATCAAATCTTGGAGTACTCTTTATTTTTTTTTCCTGGTTTTAAGGTGATCTTTGTTTATGTTATTCATTCTGGATGAATGATAAATGATTATGATTACAAATGCTCTGAAGTAGCAGCTGAAATGGCAAAATCCTAACAAAAATTGAATTATTGACTTCACAGAGTGGATAGGAGTTCTCTGCCAGTGGTAGTGGCAATGATATATTTTGCAAGTAGCACTATGTTTCATGTGTACACTTGCTCCGTTCAGTTTCTTGAGATTTAGTAAAAAACCAAAAGACCTTGTTCTTATTTTGATTGATTGAATAGATTGGGGAGGACAAGGAACTCTCAGTGATGTCACAAGTTGAGCTGAAAAAGCTTTTCCAGAGCAAGCAGGTAAAGTGAGATTTGTTGAGAAGTAGAGCAGCAGATTTGTCCTATTAACATTTGGGATTGAAAAGTTTTTGTGTGGTAGATTGGTAAAGTAGTGGAGATGAGCTTGTCAGGCAACCAAGAAAGGTCAGAGATGGAGAAAAAAAGACTGGCGTGGAAGGCAGAAGGGTGGGGTGGAGAATCCAAGTTGACAAGAGGAGGAGCTGTGGATCCTGGGGAACTCCTGGTGGAACTTGCTCCCATGGAAATCCGGACTTTTGTCATTCATTTTGATGACATGTTTATTCAAGATGTTGGAGGAGGAAGCACAATGCTTAAAAGTTGTCTGTAAGAGAGTGGGAGTGATGTAGCAAAAATTTGTATGACAAACGTACAAGATTTCGGTGGTTCTGTTTTATACTTTTTTCTTTGTTGTTTTGGAATAAGAAAACATCAACTCTAGTCTACAAGACTCTTCTACCTCTCCCTGGCAGGAATATGGATGTTGTCTGGCTATGTTTAAATTGTAAGAGTAATATGCAAAAAAAGATCCAAGTATCAATAGGTGTTGAGAATCTGGCAATGCATGGGTGGCAACACTTATTAAAAGCTTGATTGATGAGAAATACTGGCAAAATCTCACTTTTGGTCTCACTAGATATAGTCATTCTCACTTTTGATTCCGAGCTTTACTGGTTCAACACTTTTGGTCCAAAAATTCAATTTTTTGAATATAATTGGTCCTGTTTCATTAATTCTAACGGAAACGGTCACGTGCTTTTATCAACTATTAGTCAAATGTCAGTTTTTTTTTTTGAGGAAAAAAAGGTACCAAAAAATATTTTTTGGCTATTTATATGTAAATAACCCAAAATACTATACAACATTTTCATCTTTTTCTCATCACTTTATCTTGATAGCAATAGGCCAAAAGATGTTACAAACATTTCAAAATGCTTCAAATATTAAATGCTATTATCAAAAATTGACGACTTAAATATATAAAATCCCCTTGTATTTTAAAGATTAGGATGAAAAATCCCTTTCTATTTTTAAAAGAAAAGCTGAAACCCTCTACAACTTTTGAAGGATCAAACTAATGTATAATTTACTGAAAATATAATTTATATTTTTATCCTAACAAACTCATCCTAAATAAGATTCAATTTAGAAACGACTGCTCTGCTCTTTTGTGAGCTTTTAATTGTTGTTAATAAAACCACAAGTATGCATGCGCATATAGCCATAGTGATGTTGAGTTTGGTCTTTAATTAGGCTTTGCCTTGCTTTGCTTGCTTGCAGCTGCTACCCACTCGTCCCCCTATTCAAGTTTCAACAGAAGGAAGAGAAGGAAAAGAGACAAAGAGGTGGCTTCATCATCCCCCGAATAGGTCTGCTCTGCTGGATCCGTCGTCCGGAGATGAGGGGTCTGCGAAAGTCGTCCATTAGGACACCCGCTCTCCTCCACCTTCTCTGCGCCACCGCTATTCTCTCTCTCTTTGTTTTCGCCATTAACTCCTCCTTCTCCGCCGGTAACATCTTATGCTCTCTTCTCCCTTTCCACCATTTCACTCCATTACTCGCTCATAATCTCCCAAATTCCCTCTTTTATCTTCCAGGCAATCAGCAAATCACGAAAACTAACAAACTCGATCTTGGGATTTTGTCTGATTTCCAGTCCACTCTTCAACAATGCGTGGTCAGTTTCCACTTACCTCCGGATCTTCCTTTCATTTCAATTCATCTTTGCATTCTCCACCTAAGATCTGCACTATTTACTTAATCTTGCATTTTGTTATTGTTTAACGATATGGTTCCAGATTTACGTGTTGGCAAATCTTGGATTTTTTTTTTTTTTTTTGAATTTCCAGTGAAGTAATATTTCTAGTTTTTGTTGCTATCCATTTGGATATTCTGCTTATCATTAGTAGTAGTATTAGTAGTAATTATTATTATCATTTTACTGCTTCCTTTAGAGAAAGAAAAAAAGAACTCTTTTTAAGGTTTTGAAGATTGATTTGTCATCACCATTGGATTTTGCTTGTAGGCAAACAGAGGACTTGGACTCACTGCTCAGATAATAGATTACTGTAATTTGATTCTCAAGTTTCCTGAAGGACTAATAGCACCTGGGTTGGTCTCTTATCCACTTGCTCAAATTTTTATCTTAGCATTTTTTTTAGTGCCTGTGGAGCCTGCACGTCATTCATAACTATATGTATTTGTTTGCAGTATAATGAGCAGTTTAAAATATTTGAGCCCTTGGAGTACAAGTATGATGTTTGTGAAGCAATATTGTTGTGGGAACAGGTTTGATCATTGTTGTTGCAATTACTTTCCTATAGGTTGCTTCCTGTACATTAATCAAGCAGAAATTATCTGAAATGCAGTATCGTAATATGACTACAGTTTTGACAAGAGAGTATCTAGATGCACGACCTGATGGGTGGCTAGATTATGCTGCAAAGAGGATAGCGCAGTTGTAAGTTTGACAGACTTCTCTTTGAGTGCAAATATTTGCTATTATAAAATATTCTGTTTTTTTAACTTATTTAGTGTAGAACTTTTCTTTCCTTGTAAATTTATTCCTCCTTATTTACTTATTGTTATAGAGGAGCAGACAAATGCTACAAAGACTCTTTGTGAAGAACATCTTAATGTGCTGTTACCAGCAAAACCACCCTTCCATCCTCGCCAGTTTCATACTTGTGCGGTTGTTGGGAATTCTGGAGATCTCTTAAAGATGGAATTTGGGAAGGAAATTGACAGTCATGATGCCGTGATAAGAGACAACGAGGCCCCTGTTAATGAGGTAAATGTCTCCAGTGGTTCTGTCATCTGTGGCATTGATATGTCCAGGTTCTCCTTTTTCATTTTTCTACATCTGTGCCCACACTCATAAATGGCCTTGGCATGAGGAGTGAAAATGTCAATAATTCAGTACGTATGTGAGAATCATCTTAATGTGCACAGTTAACCTGTTAGGTGGGATGTTACCGTGGTTTTTCTCTGTTACTTCAGTCTGGAGAATATAGATCAGTTTTGGTGCACAATGATTCTCTGTTATTTGGACTAGACTAGATCAAATTTTGGTGAATAAATTGATTATGTACGTTACCATATTTAATACTTTTTGCTTCCTATTTAAAGATTTGATAAAATTTCATAATCTTTAAGAATTGTGATTTTGATAATTTGATTGCTATGCTGTTTTCTCTAAATGCTATGCAGAAATATGCCAAGTATGTTGGTCTGAAGAGAGATTTCCGGCTCGTAGTTAGGGGTGCTGCGCGGAACATGATTCCAATTCTCAATGGGTCAGGTAAACTACAACAGTCCTGTAGTTTGTTTTAACCACTGAGTTGTTGCATTTTGATGCAGATCCGTGTTTGTTGTCCTCCTTGTTCTCTTGTCACTGTTCTGGAATTTTGTCTTAGTAATGCGTGGCTAGCAAACATGGCATTATGCAAGAGCTGTGAGAAATTGAAGCCCACAGACTTAGCTGGGTTGAGGCATAGCATGCCAATTGTTCTGAACAGCTGATTGTATTGCATACAATAACAATAATGCTTGGGCATCTCCTGGCTCAACATTTAAACCTATTTGAATATTGGTGGTCCATCATACCAAAGACAACAGAGATCAGCTGAAAGTCAAAGAATTCAGTTTCATCAACATCATGTGATATTAGTGTCATCTATACTTCATTCTACAATTATTTTATTGCAGATGATGAAGTTCTTATTATCAAAAGTCTGACCCATAGAGATTTCAACACAATGATAAATATGCATTGTGGGATGATTTTAAATTTGTAAGAATTTTTTCTGGACCATTGTCGTCTTTGACTTACTGAAATAATTGTAGCCATGAGTACTAAAGTTGACATTCAGGATTTAAATCTGTGGGTTCATTATTTATTGTTAAGTGACATTCTTATAAGTTCTCATCCAACAATGCAGCAAATCCCAAACCCAGTTTATTTATTCCAAGGAATTGTGCTTCGTAGAGGTGCCAAAGGAACTGGAATGAAATCAATAGAACTGGCACTTTCCATGTGTGAAATTGTTGACATCTACGGTTTCACTGTTGATCCTGGATACACTGAGTGGTCAGTTCAATTTTTTGCTTAATATTGGTGTCCCACTGTGAAGTTATTCTCTCTGTGTCTTGAATTTTAGCAATGATTCAGGACCCGATACTTCTCGACACCAAGGAAAGGGCACAATCCACTTCAAGGAAGAGCATACTACCAGCTCCTAGAATGCCTTGGTGTTAGTATAAATTTATTTTGCTTTAGCTATACTGTCTCTCGTCTAAATGCCACTGTCAAATGAATTTGCTTATTGTGAAAGATAAATTGGCCAGGTTATTAGGATTCATTCTCCAATGAGAGCTGCAAGGAAGCAAGACTGGTCTGATATACCAAGTCGAGAAACAATAAGCAGAGCTCACTCTGCTGCAGTACGCTTGAAAAAGAGTCAAGCTGGCCAAGAGGGTGATCAGGGACAATTCCGCAACTGTAAAGTATGGGGACACTCGGGACCTTACGGCAGTGGACCTGTATCTGGATCACCAGATATGAGTGATGTCCGGAAGAATTCAAACTACAGCAAATGGGAGGTCACGCCTTTTGAGAAATTAAGTAAAGCAGCACAAGATCATTTCACTCAGATGGAGGGCGTATCCTTATATAAAATGGATGGCAATAAGTTGGATGATCTAGTCTGTGTGAGGCATTCCTTGAAATCTGAAGTGTGATAGCATCGTCAGCCTTTGGCTAACTGGGAGCTGCTGCAGTTACCTCTCTTTATTGGGATCTGCAATTAGTGAAAACTTTTATCCCATTTGCTGCTCTGTTCAAACAGATTGTCTTGCAGTTTGCATAGACAAAGTCATGTTGGCTGGTGGGGTTATGAGAACAACAGTGGTGCTCGGGACCATACATTATGCCTCTCTTGGACATCCATGTGTGACTTATGAAAGGATAGGCTCTACGTCAGGCAATACCGTGGATGCTTTCTGAAAAAAACCAGATTTTCTGTTTAAACATGCATGTATTGAGAAAATCAGATTCGAATGTTCTGACGTGCAATAGCAATTTCAAATATCATACCTCATGGTGGTGAATGTCAACATTGTATCACTGTTTACAACATACTCTCTTGAAATATACAGTGTTCATATGAAACTTGAATTGGATTGTTATTGTTTGATGACCCACAATGTTAGTCGAAAGGCAAGAAACAAAGCAAGACTCATTTGAATGGACTAATAATCTAGGGAAGATATTTTTTTTAGTTGGCGTGGAATGAATGATGAGGTTGTCTTAGAAGATAAAAAGAAAAAATGTAACTAGAGATATCCTGGATCGTTGAACTCCCACTCAGCCTCGGGGGTTCCTTATCCAAATCCTAAATATCTTTGCCGCTCATCAGACTATAAATAGAGGAAGGTCTCAAGTTTCAAATTCAAGCCTAAACACAAAAAGACATCATAAAAAATGCAGACTGCTTTAACCTTATCATCGTCTCCCCTTGTGCCATGTGCACCTCCCCGAAAATTGATCACCAGCTCTCCACCAAATCCCTCCAGGTTTGCTTCGGTCAGATCAAATGCTCTGGCAGTCAACTACAGCTCCACCATCTCGTAAGTGCATAAATTTAGTCCCCTGTTTTTGTGTAGCCAAAACACAATATATAATGTCCATGGAAGCCATTTTCATCTTCATCTATCTTCCAATTCCATTTTTTGGCTAGTGTTTTTCCAGCAGAAGCATGTGAAACAATTGGCGGAGATACATGCCTGGCAGACATGTATCCTGAAGTGAAGCTGGAAGCAGAAGCTAAGAAACCAAAGACTGCATCAGAGGCAGTTGAGAGGGAGTATTTGGATTACACAGATCCAAGGACGTAAGAATCGCAATAATTGCACATAATACATATGTATAATATTCCAGAAAAATAATAGATATACATAATTGCAGGGTGCTGCTGGGCGAGGCTTGCAATGTCCTTGGAGGAGAATTCTGTGACCGCCCATACCAGACGGGAATATGCTAGAAAGCCGCTTAATAATTTACTGTATAAAGATATATAGATGGATGGATGGATATATCAAATATCAATGTGCAGTTGCTGCATAGTTTGTGTTGAATATAAGCAGCTTTCCTTCATCACATAAATTTATACAGCTGAGATGGTTGTGTTATTATTATTATTATTACTACATCAGACAAGAAATTGAGGCATTGATCAGAATAGCAATTAGCATACAACAAATAATAACATTCTTGTCTAAGAGAAGGGGGGTATCACTGTCAAGCTGTGGGTGTGAATGTGAACTCAAACTGGAATTGGCCACTTAAGATTAACCGTAGAGGAGGGAGGGGGTATTTCACTGGGGTGGGGGACATGCTAAGCTGCTAAGTGCTAATGCACCCAATCAAAAGAAATTTATGGTTAATCCCCGATTCATTGTTGTATCAGAAAAAGAAAAGAAAAAAGAGAGAATATAAAGCAAGGGGTAAGGGAGGACTGTTGTGAATGACGGATGGTGTGGAATTTGATTTCTTGCATATTAAACAGCACAACAAATGAATGAAATGGAAGAAAGATCAATTAAGGAGCTCTTAGACCTTCAGACCCCCAAACACACCTCATTTACGAAACACCATATTCCACCACCCTACTCAAAATCCACAGAATTCAAATTAGGAAACCTAATTCCATCACAAGTGTTTCAAGGACCACATAATCTCATAAATAAATTGAGACAACCATTCTGATTTACAACCTGCTCATGCTCAACCACTTCTCCTACATACTACCATCAATGCACTCTGTTGTTGCTTCACCGATGCTGATCCAACAATCAAGATTGATTAACTTCTGATAACATCACGTTGGTCCTTGAGAATAAGTCCAATTCATGATGTGATGGTGCCCTCCGCTCCCATCCAACCTACTCAAGATCTAGTGAGGCTGCGCAGCAGATTGTTTGGATGTCTGTTTAGAAAACAAGACTAACCCTATATAACACCATGAAACCCAGCAGAATCCAGAAGCACTGCTTTGATCTGCTCCGGCAGAACCTCCTCACCTTCTCTGCATTGCTGACGAGCCACAAAAACAAACTCGGTATTACATTCTACAACCTAGATTATTGATGATATTTCAGTACTCAATTACAACTGATTACACACTAGACAGAGCTTGAAACTCAACTGACTGTTCTAGTTTATCACACATTAGCTCACTCAGGAAATCTCAATTGGGTTGGCTGGAGCACAAACTTAAAATGGCTTCTCGATGTGCTACGCTCACTAAAATGTTGGATTCAATAGTTCATAATTGACATGATATTCACCTCTTCAAGTTGTTTTTCTTTCAGGGGGTGAGAAGGCATGTAAAAATACAGAAAGGATCACTTTTTTAAAACAGCATTGTGAGAAGTGTGACTGAAAAGAACCAGACTAGAAAACAAATGGGTACTGCCAGTAGGTTGTAATGTTTGTACACTAAATATTCAGAGCACAATACAAATTATTCTGCAATTTTATTTTCCATTCAACTTGAGCGCATCCAAAGTGGACTGAACAACATCCACAACTAATGTATTTGAACTGGCTTTCACTCTTATACTTTGCAAGTTTCTTCTTCAAATGAAAAGGTTCAATTTGTTTTGTAGGCCATCTAATAAATGATGACAAGGACTACAACAGAAACTGGACACCAAACGAAGGCTGTCTGATAAGAGCCTCATCTCAGTTCTTTGTTTCTGCTGCAAACCATATTAGTTGATAGTAGAAGAGAAAACAAAGCATGAGAAGCAGAACACTTTAATCACAACTACAGTTGAAGTCACTTATAATCATATAGCTTATCATGGAAAGCTAGATTGTGGTTTCAATCGAATAGCTAGCAGGAGAACGAATATGACATAATTTTATCTGCTCGAAGGAAATATGATAATTTAAAATCTACCTCTGCACGGAAAACATCCAAAGCAAAGCCGTTGAAACAGCTTATGACAGCTTGCTGAATGTCCAGTCCAAGGTTGTCCAGAGCCCTCATAGTGGACAGCAAGAGACCAGGTCTACGGGCACAGAACATGTGTATATTCACAGCCCTCCCTTCTCTCAACCTTACTTCGACCTACAAGACAGCAGGAGCAGAGAGATTTGAGAAGATGCCATGACGAGAAACCAATACATGTTCACAAGTAGAGGAATTTGAGTGACAGAATACCTAAAACAAATCATATATTCAAAAGAATATGAAATTAAAGTACCACGTCTAAATCAAGGATCTATCTTGGTCCTGTAAAAGTAATTACAGTGAGGCTGTGCAAGTTTATAACCATGTCCCTGATGGAAATCATACGCTTCATTGAACCCTATCTGCAAACTGTATAGATTTGATTTCAAAAGGCCACTGTTGAATTTCTAGAGAATGTTCTATCGTAAAATTCTATCCAAACATAAGAATTAGAAAAATGCACATGAAGGCCAATGTATTGACATGCTTCTTAGTTTCAGGCTCAAAGGTGTGTTGGCACCTTTGCAGGCCACACTCCAATTGATTTTGAAGTGACGACAGGATCAAGATGCTTACCAAATGGAATTGAGGGGTATGTTGCATCATAGTAAAATAACCTTTTAGCCCAATAACAGAAGAGTTTAATCATTCACAATGAAAGATGCATGACATCTACCTTTGCAGGCTGGTTCTTGGGGCTGGGGGTTGAGCTTGCAGAGAGTTCTTCCTTCACACGATAAGGGAGAGTAGGAGGGGTCGGTGTCAAGGGATGGAAGCTTGTTGTTGGATGCAGTACTGATCCTGGTGGGCTGGTTTCAAGTTCATTGTGAAGATCATTTATGCGTTGCAAAAGCTCTTTTAAATAATCAATGGCATCTCCAAGTATTGAAGCTCGATCCATCTGGAAGAACACACAGCAATCAGTACAGCAATTACTTGTGGACTAATTTTCTATTTTCTTTTATTTAAGAAAAGGAAAACACATGATACAGCTTCCCATCTGAAGCACGGCCAGTTATAGAATCCACACATAGAAATATATTGGTGGACAATTTCAGTATTCCAGTTAGTAATAACTAAAGTCCAGTGTGAATTCTACAAGGTTTTGTGCTTAGGAATTTTGGTCTGCCCCTTCTGTCTCACTTTCAATGTAATTTTGAATTTGGTCAAGCAGACATGATGAACAATGAGCCTTGAATAACTGATGGCAAAACCAGAGACATGAAATTAACTCTCACGACAAAATAAAAATTCCGTTATCAATGTCCCAAATGTTTATCATTAATTGGGAGCTCGAAGTTGGGCATACCTTGCTGATTTTGGGTACAACGGATCTAAGCATGTATAGTCTATCGTTGAGCTTCTTCCTCCGGCGCCTCTCCGCCATTAAGTTTTTGGCCGGCATCCCCTTCTTCTTCCCCTTCTGATCTCCAACCGTAATACTGCTATTCACGTTCGAATTATCTCCACCGTTATCAGCATTTCCCTCCCCTAATTTCTCAGTTGGGTCGTCGGAATCATAATTCATGGTTGAAATATCAGCACCCATATCCTCCACTTCATCCTCATATTTCCTTTTTCTCTTCTTTCCCAACTCCATTCCTCCAGTACCATCGAGACTCGTCAAACCCTCATCGCATCTCGAGCTCAGAGTCCCGAAAGTTTGCAATCCGGAACTCTGTCGCAAGGCTGCTCTCTTCTGAAACAGAGTCGGCTCAGCTCCTAGGGGCGGCAAAACTTCAAGTGGTCTCAATACTTTGGACCTGTTAGGAAAAATGGCGCCAGCATCGAAATCCTCAAAACTGAATGGATTAGAAGCGCCTGCGCCTCCAATGGCGGCAGCAGCGGAGGAGGAGGAGGAGGAGTTATCTTGGGAAAAGGGAAGCATCCGGGAGGCGGGTGGGAACTGGGAAATGGGTTGGAATTGGGAATTAAAACCCATGAAAATAGGAGGGGAAGTGGAGTCTTGGGGAGGGAAGAAAGTAGGGTCGCAGCCCAAATCAAAAGCATTGTCGAAATTGTTGTTGAAAAAAGAAGGGAGTAGAGATTTGGGGGGGAAAAGAGAGGGGATGTGGTGTGAAGAGGGGTCGAGAGGGAAGAGGTGTGGGTGAGAGGGAGAAGAGGTGGTGTTGTCTAAGGGATTAAACAGAAGGGTGGTGAATTCAGGGTGATAGAAGGGATTGGGAGTGGGAGTGGGAGTGGGAGTGGTGATGGCATTGTTAATGAAAGAATCGGGCTCTAGCATGGACCTGAAGGAGGAGAGAGAGGCAGAGGCAGAGGCAGAGGCAGAGGAGTTGATAATGAATTCATCATCATCATCAGTGGAGGGGTGGTGGGTGGTGCTTCCGGGAGGAGGCCATGAAACAGCTTCGTCTTCTCGAGCGTCCATCCAAACGGGGGCGTCGGACCTGGGTAGCATTGTGGACTGGAAGGGCTTCTATGGAGGAAAAGAGAAGATAGGCGAAAAGGGAGTTACAGTTAAGAGAGAGGGAGAGAGGGATTTGAAGTTTGAATGATAATAACAATCATTCTTGTTCCTACAGTTGCTCTGTTGTAGTCTAGATAACTCCAACTCCAACTCCATCCATAGAAGAGCAGCTGCCAGCAGGAGGAAAAGGATGTATGGGTATGATATGTATGTATGTATGTATGTCTGTGGGCTTCACAAATTACCACCTCTCACAATTTGTCTTCCTCTCTGCTTGCTATCATTCTATGTATTTTTGTACTCTCATTTATCTTTTATCTTTTCATTTTTTACATTTCAAATTCTATTATATTTTATTAAAATAATTACACTTTTCTCTCATAAAATCTAGTGTAATTATACATAAGTCCTCAGTATTTGAGAAATTATATGTTGCACCTCTAATATTTGTTTCCATCTAACAAATAAATTTTTCACTTAATCAAAATTCACAAATTTGCTAATATTAATAAAAAAATTAAATAAAATTTGATATTTATCATCGATTGATTTATTGTATGTCAAACATTATTTTTTCGACTAAATTACCCTTATAATGGTAAAAATATATACTTTCACGTGCATTAACGCGTGAAGATGTATGAAAATAATTTTGTGAATTTTAATAACGAAAGCAAATTTTAGGGATGCTAAATATAATTTTTTGAACTACAGAGAATTACATCAAACCTCATAAAAGATAAGTGTAATTTATTCCTATTTTAATTTATATATACACATTATATATGTTTATTTAAAAAAAACAAAATAAAAATATAACAGTATTTAAAATAGAAAATTTAATCGTATTAACAGAGCCCTAGTAAAATGCTGATTATTATAAACTAACAGAAATAGCAGTCCCCGGCCCCCATTCTAAATAAAGATTATTAAGTTTTTTCTTTTAAAAGGAATGGAAGAAATTTTATGTATGTCGTAAGTAAGATTAATTTGTTAATGACAAATGAAATTGAGACTTAATATTAATGATGGTTTAGAGATAATTATATATTTTGTATCTCGTGTTACATAGATATGTAGTTGTTGTTGTTATAATTAGAAAACAGAATTGAGAGGGCTTATAGTTAAGTATATAATAAAATAAAATAATTGGTTTTGATAGTATTAATGAGAAGTGATGATGAGAATGGAGGATCGTAATTAAGGAAGTTTGAATAGAAAGTTGTTGGATGGATGAATGGATGTTGATGATGTTCCGTTGAATGAATGAATAGAAATCCCAAGTTCCTCGTGACGACTACTCCTCCTCAATACGCCTTTTCTTTTTCACTTTTCACCCCACCTAACTCATCTATCTATATATAACGCCTAAAATTTATATTTACCCCCTTATCACAACCTCAAATGTTTAAATAAATCCATCTGGTAAAAAAAAATATCATATAACTTTTTTGTTAAATTGCGACTAAATATAAAAATTTTGCCCATAAATTATTAAATTATCCTATATTTAAATTATACATATTGTAAAAATATATCATAAGAAAATATAATCTAGTTATATATATATATATAAAGAAATCTAAAATATAAAATGGAAAAATGAAGATAACTCATCGACGGACGAGAGATTGACGATGGGTAGGGTGTCAAAATGATCGTTGTCGAATGGGCTTTTCAACAGTGGAAAGTACACGTCGAGAAATCGTCGGATATTAAAGAAGAAAACGATAGAAAATGGGGGGCATGGGTTAGGGGCTAATATACATCTTTTTAAATTTTGTAAGGGGTTATATGATATTTTTTTTTATCAAATGGGCTTGTTTGAACATTTTGGATATTAGATTAGTAATATGTATTTTACCCTATATATAACTTATCCTCAAAATTCAAACATGAATTCACTACTACTTGATAATTATATATATAGTGTTTGAATAATAATAATAATAATGTTGAAAATGTAATTAGGTAGGGTGTGGGTGGTGCTAAAATCCAGAGAAGGTCCGGAATTCAAAATGTAGCGGCATGATGTACGTAGTGGGTTGAAGAAGAAGAGCAAGGGGTGTGATGGGAGGGAGGGACTGTCTTGCTTTTCATCTTCACGTGAATACAATACATATCGCCAACTACGTACCATTCATATTCATATTTCATACTATACAATACCTACTGCTACTCTTCCACTTCGGCTCTCCCTCTCCCTCTCTCTCTACACGTGCCGCTCATGCAACTCCTACTAATCAACACCTCATTTATCTATCTATCTATCTATGCCCAACACACAAACACCACACGCTTCAAACACCCTTCAAATTTCTATAACATTGACCTTTCTCTTTTTCTCTTTTTTTATTTTTTCTCAAATACATTCATCATTATATAGTCGTTTCTAATTTCAAATTATAATAATCAAATATATTGCTTTTTTTTTTTAAATATTTGAGTTTTGATTAATTACCAAATTTTATGCAGTGCTCGGTCCACTTTGAATGAAAGATTGTGAAATAAATGCTAGCTAGAAGATAAATTAATGTAAATGAGTGATGAAGAGAGTAATTGCTCGTTTTGCATATACAAATAAAAGGTTGATATAAAAAAATCTAATGCACTAATTGCAAAGTACATAGTTTCTTTAAGCTAAAGCGGTAGCATGAAGTTTAAAAGTTGCAGTATGTAGACTCAAAGATAAAATATGTCTTCTCCCATTGAAGGAGTTGTGTATTTATAATAAAATCATAAGTTGGTTAGGGAAGATTATGGATTTTGGTAGAAATTCTATATGGATGCCACTTAGTCCACCTAAGAACATCATTTGAGATGAGCTTTGACTTTAACTAAGGGATTTGAAGTCCTTAAGCTTTCTTGTGAGACCTTTTTGAATCGATGCCCTCTCAAATTTGAATCGGTTGAATTTTTTTCTTAGCCAATTTATGTTTTGAGGGCGCCTACTGGACTCCGTGGGAGCTCTACCTGAATTGGGCTTCTTGGGGGAATGTTGGGCCCTTACATTCTTTTTTTTTTTTGACCGATTAGGCCTCTTTGAGCTAGCATATTAATTTTTATGGGCAATCAAATTGAATGTGTATTTTGAACTTCTGCTTCTTATGAATATGAAAAAAGAATACAACATTTTACAAATTAATTTTATTTTAAAATTTTTATTTCAATAAAATCTAGAGTTTTGTTTTTTTAAATAATTCACAAGTTACAATATAAAAATAAAAAAAACTTAAAAAGGATATCCTTAATAGTCTATTTATATTTAATCATACTTCATAATATTTTCAACCAAACACTATATTGCATTATCACATAAAATATGACGCATATAATTAATACCTCGATCAAACAACATATAATAAAAAATGAGATTAATTATCATTTAATTTTATATTCCATCTAATTTCATCATATCTAATTCTATCACGTGAACCAAACGCATAAGTCAAGATAGTAAGTACGTTTACAGAAAAAACTCTAGCTATATCATAACCCGGGCAGGGCGAGATCCGTAGCACAGAATGCATCATATATCTCGTGAGTGGCGATGCTAAAAATATCAAGCATGGACACATATCAAAATTATGTAAATAATATTGAAGATGTATATATAGTGAAATGAATGAAATAATAGATTAGGTAGGTAGGTAAATTAAGCAATAATCAGCAATACACATGAGAGGTCTCTTTCCGGGATCCCAAACAACCATGTGGGTGGAAATGGAATGTTCCCTACCCCTCTACCTCTTTCTGTTTCACGCCATCCATCATATTCTCATCATCATCATCATCTTCATCTTCGTACGCCCCCGCTAATGGACTACCTTAATTAATTGCCTTCCACATTAATTATTATATCCTTCATACACACACACACACACACACACATATATATATATATATATACATATTGTCCAAAAACACAAATTAACCCAAACATAGCCATACAATAATTATATATATATATATATATATTATATATATATATCGTAATGAATCTCAAGTACAATTAAATTAAAAGAAATTTTTAGAAAAAAAAACCTTAATAATATATATGTATATATGTTCATGCATGGGTGGTAGGGAATTGAAGAGTTTTGAAGGCAGTAAAGCCTCCGTCCACAACAAGGTTATGGCCTGTTACGTATTTAGCATCATCGGAAGCCAAATACAAAGCTGCCCGCGCCACATCCACTTCTTCACAACTCGCACCCTTTAGCTCCCCCAACCCTTTATTATCCAACAATCTTCTCCCTACTGCACCCGCCCCCCATTATTCGAGCAAATTGGTCCACCACTAGCGGCGTGGGAATGGGCGACGGCGAGATGCAATTTATTCGAACCCCATGTTTGCACAACTCACTCGCCGCCGACTTCACTATCCCTGGTATTGCAAATTTGGACACCGTGTATGGATGGGGGCCAAGCCCACCCATCACCCCGCTAATACTTGCGGTGCACAATATGCAGCCTGAGGCCGCCGGGATCATGGCCCGGGCCGCATGTTTGATACCCGCAACGGTGGCCCTGACATTTATCCGCATGACGCGGTCGAATTCATTGAGGTCAAGATCAACGATGCTGGGTGGAAAGGGAGAACCTGCGATTCCTGCGTTGTTGCACATAATGTCGAGCTTGCCGTGGCGGGCCAGGGTGAGGTTAACAGCTTCAGCGATCTGGGCCTCACTGCCAACATCACATGCTACAAATTGGGCTAGAGGTCCCAATTGATGGGAGACTTGTGGACCCAAATGGGTATTGATATCGGCAATGACAACTCGAGCTCCATGTTGGATAAACTCTTGTGCTGTAGCCTTCCCAAGCCCGCTTGCACCACCAGTTATAAGGGCAACCTTCCCTTCAAGACTGGATATGGATATTGTCATCATGTCAGTAATAACAATAATAATCATCATCATCATCTAATTAAACATTGATGATTCCACCTACCTACCTACTTACAAATTTCTTCCATAGCTGTGACGAATATATATATATATATATATAGGTGGATTCATAATTTGTTTGAAGAGAGAAATTAATTTATAATTAGGTAGGGTAGGGTGGTGATTGTAATTAACTGATGTTAATGCCAAATCATTCAAACCCAATAGGTTTAAATAATGATAATGGAGATCAGGTGAAGGCAAATAATTAATTAAGGGAGGCCCGGCGTTGACCAAAAAAAAATGCAGGCACAAGGTAGCTAGGATTAATAATATTAAAGCCTTAAAAGACGGCATAAAACATGGGAATGGTATCCCATCCAAAGCAAATATAGCACCTTAATTTTATTTGAAATTAATTCATCATCACCCACCTACCTCAATCATATACTATGCAATGCCATAACACAAGAAAAAACATGAAATTTATAATAATTATTGATGTAAATATATATAGATATGCATGAAACTTCCTCAGGATCATTCATATGGATCTTTTCCTTTCCATTTCCCTTTCCATCATAAAGTAATATATTGCGGAATTGAAGAGATTATACATATGTTATATATTACCGACGTCTTGCTGCTGTTGTAGTACTATTAATGTCCGTTGATGGTGAAGAAAGTGGTCGACGTTGTCTAATTTGCGCCAACAGTTGTACAGCACTAGTAATCCTCCTTTTTGACTCTGATCTGCAAATGATCGATATCATATCATGAGTGAGTGCATGCAGATGCAATAATCACACACCACATCATCTAATTTTATTGTTAATTCCTTGTTACGTATACTATCATCATCATCATCATCATCATCATATATATATACAAATTAAAGCAAAGGCTAATTAATTAAATGGATATGTATGTGCGCGATGTTCATACCTGCAGCTTCCGAGTAATCTTAACATTTCGCAAATAATTTCGATCGAGAATATAGTAGCTGGGAAATGAAAGAAGTTGCAGTTTGTCCACAAGGAAACCCCAACAGGCAGAGCCACCACCTACGTACGATGTCTTACCACCTGAATAATATATATACTTGAGTGGACGTCGCTTCTACAAGATGATCTCTCGCTCTCTCTATTTGTAGACACACAGACAGAGAGAGAGAGAGAGAGAGAGAGAGAGAGAGAGTATGAGCAGTATAGGAGTAGGTGTTGTTTGTTTGTAGTGTTTGAAAATAACAATAGGAGTAGGGCATGGGATGTGGGGAGGTTGGGGGCATACTTCATACATACATACATACCTATATATATACGTGTGATGAAATTGGGAGGGAGGTAGGTACCGTGAGAGTTGAGAGAGAAATTGAATTGGATTAATGGAGTAAACGCGCATCTCCATGCAATTTGGACACTGAGCATGAGCATGAGCATGAGCATGAGGTAGCTCATTTCACGCCACACCCACAGGGCCATACCCACACCTATTCCAATATTTAATTATTATTTTATGTGTCCACTGTACTGTGCTCTGCTGTCCCCATCTTATTTAATTAATAATAATGTCTCATAATTGTCTCTCTCTCACTTTGCCCATTAACTAACTTTCCTAATTATATATATATATATATGGAAAAACCTATTCAGAATCAGCCAAAAATTGCCTAATCTATAATTCATGAAAAACATGGTTCTCCTATTAAATAACATGAGGAGGTCGAACCAAATACTAGCCAAACTAGCACCTTGGCAGATCCTATTAAAGCCCATTTTGGTCTACTCTTGAAAGAATGCAATCCACACCTTATCAGAGCGCGCTTAATTAAGGATATGAACCCAAATCAGAAAGGTAATGAAATCAAACACATGAATGTGATTACTTGATTATGAAAGGAATAGGAGCATGCACCAAACGTTCAATGTCTCACTTTACTTTTCTTGAAAAATGCTCTGAAAGTACAAAAGTGTTTTCTTAGTAAAATAAATTCAATTTCTATACTAGAAACACTTGATGAGTATGAGACGGGTTGTGTGGAGAAAGACATATAGGGTGACGGCCCAACACTAGCTCAGTGCTCTAATCACAAATCTGTGTTGGGCCTATCATTGCAGCACTTGGACTTGCCTACTATCACTAACACTACAAACTCTCTTTTGAACCCAAAGGACATTGATTAATATATGTAGCTGCTGCTGCCTACCATCCACAAATATACCACAATTCCTTAATTATAATAATGATCAAGCAATCTACGCAACCTTCCCCACACCACAAGGACTTGAAGAGAATCAGCTTTTACCGACCTATGTACTCAGAGGATATGAACCCTTAAATTATCATATTCCTCCTAATAACACCTACCTACCTACCTTTTAGATTAATACAGAACGTACGTAGATGATGATGATTAATTATGGTGCATGATATTGAATGACAGAAAATAATTAAACTCACCCTACCAAATTAATGATGATGATGATGAGTACGTAGTACGTACTTCCTTCATGACCTTCCAATTAATTAATTGTAATTGATCTATAATCTTAGGGGGAGTTGGATCCAGATATTGGTCGCCCAACCGCAGATAGAGAGCGTCTGATGCTGATTTTGTGCAAGAGAAGGAAGAACGAACGGTTGCCTCATTGGCAAAACTGCTCTTGTTGAAGGATTAGCCTCAAATATTGCAAATGCATCTGTGCCACCAAAACTCACTTCAAACAATTGCTACCTACCTACTTATTAAATTAATATTCATTTACATCAATTAATTACCACAACACGATTTTTGTACATATATATATATATATATATAATATAGGTCTTCAGCATTGACATGGCCCTTCGTCTCATAACTCTAGTTGATGAAGTGAAACCAAGTAAAGGTTCGGTCATTCTTTTCATCGATGCATGAGCTACACACACTTATTGGAGCTGGAGCTGCTGGTGGCCACTGGCCAACAACATTGGAGGAATTGAATACAAAAAATACATGCATGGAGAAAGATACATGGAAGGGTTTGAAGAGTGCAAGTTATGAGCAAGGGCGATTACTAGCTAGGCAGCTGGTGGAAGATGAATTGGCGGAGGCATTAATCTTGAATGGTTGTGTAGTTGCAACTTGCAATGGATGTTGATTATTGTGGTGAGGTGCTCATTTTCTACTTAATTAAGCTTGTGGAATTATTAAAAAATATTAAAGTATTATTTTAATTAATCTTTTAAGAAAATAAATAAATTTAAAATATTTAAAAATTAGTATGATAAAGAGAATTTTCTTTTATAATATATATATATATCTCAATTCATGTTTTGATAGGCTAAGAAAACTAACCTTCACTATTATTAATTTGTACGGCTCATACAAGTCAGAATCATAATGTTGCTGTCAAGAGATAGATAAAAATAATAAGAAAGGAGGTCGAGGAAAGGGCTAAAACTTAAAAAGAAAAAAAAAAAAAACAGACAAAATGGAATTTTGGAAAAGTGTTGAATCTCGAAAAATGGGATGCGATTATAGTTGAAATGGAACAGAATTGGAGGAGATGTAACTGGAAAGAAGGAAGGATTGCATGATGTAAGTTGTCAGGGCAAATGGGCTTATTAATGTGAATCTCCTTGTCCTGGTTATGATTTGGGTCTAGACTTTCTCAAGATTCCAGAACAAAAGCTAGAATAGAAATTGGGGTACTGTGCAGCCCCAGCCCCAGCCCCAGCCCCAGCCCCAGGTCCCCTTACTCCCACTCCCAGATCTATCTATCCATCGTCCATCCATCCATCTTTACCAATCAAAAACAACACACACTCCCACACACACATACTAACAGTACAATTCTCCATCATCAAATTCAAATGTATAAACAAACCACCATTTCATCAATTCCCCAGTAACTAATCTCCATACATATATAGATCTTCTTCAACATTAACTATTAGCCCATGGGCGCTTCACAATCTGCTCAAGTTCCCTCCGAAGACGAACACCAAGAACCCGAAGAAGAAGATGATGATGATGATGACGACGACATTGATGAAGATGAAGACGACGACGACCCTCAACACGATACCCCTAACAATACAAGAGATCACGCCCTTGTCAAGAAAATTCTTGAACAGGAGCCCGAAATGCTCCCTTGCCACGCCTCCGCCTCCCCTTTCCCCCAGCTCTCTACTTATGGCACCCCACGCATGGGCCCTTCCATCAAGGTCTGGGACCCCTACAATGTCCTCGCCCCCTCCTCCTCTTCCCCCCCACCCACTTCCACCGTTCCTTCTCCGTTGGCCCCGCCGACGAAGATCGCGCCCTCACCGAGGTTTACTTGATTAGCCACGGCGAGTGCCACATGAATTTGAGGCCCGATTTGATCTCCGGTCGCTGCCCTGATGCTGCGCTCACTCCCAATGGCAAACGCCAGGCTCGAGCACTGGCCGTCTTTTTGAAATCTCAAGGCGTGAGGTTTAATGCGATTTACACCTCGCCTTTGGATCGTGTCCGAGCCACGGCTTTATCGGTTTGCCAGGTACGCCATTCTTCTTGCTTGCTTTCATGAAATTTTCTTATAATCTCGATAATGTCTTTGGAGCACTAGATCCATCGGATAATTTGTACTTTGTACTGTATTTGGTGATAAGTGGCTCCCGTTATTCTTTTGCTATTTCATTTGGAAGAAACTTAGCTTATTTCTGTGAACCAAATCCATCGGATGAATCAAACACTGCGATTACTGCTTAGACATGTTTAAAGTCTATATCAAAATACTTATCTGAGCTGGTGTGAATCTTAAATCCAGAATTAACAATTAGATCGAAAAAGCTGCTAGTATGAACAAGCTACTAGACATACTTAGGATGTGACCAATTATGACGGCCAAAAGAAAGAAGTGGGCAAAAACTGGAAAAGAAATGCCATTTGATTCATCAATCCTCATAAAAGCAAAGTTCAAAGTCCCATCTTCAAGTGATATTTGGAAATAGTATATGTTGCTGTCCTGTTACAGCAAAATGGGATCTTTCTCTTATTGTGTTGCATCAAGTACTGCTGGTGTTTTCAAGAAAGCATGTATTCTCTGAAATTTAAAATGCTGAAGTTCAATGATGGAATTCCCTGTGTGGAAAAATCATGGAAGCGCATATTTTCTTAATCTCATTTTCTTTTATTCCCAGGTAAAGATATAGACATTTTTATTGACATTCCACTTATTTACTAACACTTCTAGTTGGAGTTTGAGGTACTTTAAAAATTTATGCACTTCTACTCCTGCATGACTGCGAGTGTCTGTGATCTGACATCGAATCAATCTACTCCAGTTAATCTACTGTATCTACCAACGATTTGGCAATATGGGAAATTCCACGTACGAGGATCATTAGTTTATTTGAGCTTCCCACATTAACCATGACGGATCAGTTTGTCTTTTTGCTGGAGGCCTGACAAGAAGTTTCACTTTTTAGTTGAAGCTTCAGTGCGGGAATGGAGAAGCACTAAGTTGTTTCTTTCCTGTTTTGTACCCAAAAGCTAATAATTCTTGGCAAGCCTTTTCTAGAGCCAGTTGCTAGGAGTAGCTGAGCCTGATCAAGTAGATACCGTCCAAGACTTAGGCTTACACCTTTTATAAAGATTAGATTAATCTTTTTCGCCTGACAAACTTCTTAGTGAAGCAATAATTATGTCATTTTACATTTATTTGCAGTATAACACTGTAATTCAAGCTATATATTGTCCTTTTCAAGGTGAGGTGTAAAGTCAATCTGAAAATTGTAAATTATAACTCCAGAAGGCTGAATAATTAACCAAACAGTGAAGCTTACTTAATTTTGTTCAAACTGAGAGATCGCTACTTTTCTGTTGTCTGTTGCCCTGGAAAATGTCCAAATCATCTAGTCAAGATCTGGTGCTTATGGACTTTGCTTGGTCATAGGCTGGACATAATATTCAGTGTTTTCTCCCTCTGTCTGAGTACTCAAGAGTAGTGACTATGGAATTTTTTTGTTTTGGCTCAGAGATATAGTTAGGCTCTCTATACAATTCACGTATTTGGAGAGTCATGTTCAATATTTTCATGGAATTAACTCTATTATGTCTTTTCAGTAAATTAAAGTGATGTTGATAATTGATGTGTTCGGCATAGATGGATTATCATTTTTATTGAAGTGTGTTACAGCAATGGTTGTGGGCCAGATCTCAATCATTTGGGCAACTGTTTTTCATGATCCATCTGCCACACAAGAATGTACCTTCTTAGCTGTTCTAGAGGAACGGGCTTTTAGTAGTTGTTAGCAGGTCAAATATCCTAGCTGGGAATTCTTTACCTTCTTTATTAAACGTAAAATTGTGGAGCGTAGGGGCTCTATTTAGAGAAGCTAGTTGAGTGAATGGGGGCGTAGAATAATCAGTATGAGTTCCTTTCTATCAAAGTAGGAATGTACTAAATGCCTTCCCAAAAGTGTGGCTTTTGTTGTCTGTAACTGGCTCAGGTGTATAAGACTATTGGAGGGCACAGATATCTATCTGTTTCTTATCGTGGAAAAAGCTTGGCTCACTAGAATTTCTCTTCATCAACTGGAGCAAATACATAATGGGTCGGATATGTGCTGAGAATGGTATTTGTCTGAGAACCACTAAGACATGTGCAAATGTAGACTAGGCTTAGGTATACGTAATTCTAATTTCTTTGACAGCCAGGTGTTCTATATATGGTTCATGATAAAATATCTGCTTGTGTTGCTAATAGCAATGTGTTTTATAATGTGCATCTTGCAACTTTAACTTAACTTTGAAGGTAAAACTATTCCATGAGATCTTTTTTGTTAGATATAGTAGTTTAAACAATTATAACTGGCATTGAAAATTCATATCATGGAACATTATATTGTCCAACCTTTTAAATTGTGCTTAAGTTGCACTAAGACTGTGACTCAAATTAAACTGTGCAGGAGTTGAATTTCTCAGAGGAACATATACAGTCATCAGATGCACTTCTGGAGATGAGCAATGGGCACTGGGAAGGATGCCATAGGTCAGAGATTTTCTCACCTGAAACTGTGAGTTTAATGGAGAAATCCCAGCCTGATTTTTTCTGCACCATCTGGAGAATCACTCAGGCAGGTAGAATTCCGGATGGTTCAGTTCCTAAATGGTACGATCGTGGCATTTCCTGACAAATTTAGGTCTGATTTCTCCCCACCAGATCCTAGTGACAACCCAGGTTTTGCAAACCGCAGCTCCCATGCTCTTGCAAATTTGATTCCTGATCGGGAGGGGCCTTCCCTAGCACCACCCCACTGGGATTTGCTGCACAGGCACCGGCAAGGGCTCCCAAGGAAGAAATCTGGTAAGAGCAGACTCCAAATTGTGACAACAACTGGAGATCATGAGGCTGATGATGAGATGTCCCCTCGCGAACCCAATAACCCAGGCTTAGTTCGTGACATAAATGTCAGGAGCAACCCCCCTGCCCTTGTGTCTTCTTGTGTTGGGGTCTTCAGTCACTCTACCCCAATTAAATGTCTTTTGACTGGACTCCTTGGCTGCAGTCCGGTAATGTCACAAGATTTGCATAGAAGATTCTTCTATCACCGTGCTTCAACATTCACGGAAAGTTGGTTGGCAAATAAAGAGATTGAACGACACTTCACATCTTAGGCTTCTTTAAAGGAAATAAAGAAGATGATGAATGGGAGTCCCGAAGGACAAGCAAATGCTAACAAGCTGAATACCACATATTTTACTCGGTCGTCTCTATATTCGACAATCTATAGTTACATTTTGAGGCTATGTTTTTGCTTCTTGTACCCCTCAGTATATTTGATTTGCATGGTTGATGGTCTGCGTTTTCCAGTGAGGGATAAGCTGATACTGGAGTTGGGTCAACAGTCATGAGTGATTCTTTCTGTTTGTAGCATCAAAGTTGCTGTTGTTATCATAGATGGGAGTCGAACGTCTCCAATTTGGGAGGATATTAAGTTGTTTATTTATGAAATCCATTTTTTTGTCATTTTTATATTTACTTACAAGTGATTCTTTGTTTCTGCTTAAATGATTTGTTCTTTGATGGAATGAGAATATTGCTGCTGCAAGCATTGCAAGCTAATGAATGAAAATCAACGAAATGGAACTTAAATTTAGGTATTAAATTAATGATAGTTTGGGACGAATAAGAGTGGTGTTAAAGAGGAGGATGTTTTTTGTATGGATATGTTTGTGCTACTTCTAAAAAATAGAGGCCCTAGGCTATGAAGATGGAGGAGATGCGAGCCCAAATCAGGCCCAAGAGGATTTACCGATAGGCCCAAACTCCTCTCCCGAATTAACGGATGGGAAAAATCACTGATAAATACTGAAACCCTCTCACTTCAAAGAGGTAACCGTCGATTATGCTTGGGCATAAGAAAATATTTATTGAAATGTTAATTATCTTATTGTTATATTATTTTTAATTTTTTTCATTCACTTGTTGACTTCAAGTGTTACTGCCGGGGGCTGCAAAAACGCGACTCTTGTTGTGTCTTAGTGATGATAGAGGACGAAGACGAAGGGTAGGGCGGGCCCAGGCAAGGCATGTCCATTGCGGTAAATTTGGAAATAGGGCCGTTCATTCTTGCTTTGCGTTCCTCTGTCCGTATAAATAACGCACATGTCCTTTCCCCACCCCGGTAATATCGCTCCATTTCACTTTCTTCCGTCGCAAGAGCTTCGAACATTTCTGGGAGGAGCCGCCTTCTCTCGGCCTCACCCACCCCACCACCACCACCTCTTCTCTCTGATATATTAGAGATGGCTCTCTCCTCCGACCGGCAATCTCTCATCCCCAACTTCCTTTACTCAACCTCTTTCACCTCCAAAACCCTACCTCTCCATAATATGGCCGGACATTCCAATCCTCGCGTTACTCCTTCACCTTCGCCTTCCGCTCCCAAGAGCAACTTCCTTATTCCCGCTCCCAGCGAGCCTGGCAAGATCGAGATGTTCTCTCCTCAGTACTACGCCGCCTGTACGGTTGGTGGAATACTCAGCTGTGGTCTTACTCACATGGCTGTCACCCCTCTCGATCTCGTCAAATGTAATATGCAGGTCCAGATCTATGCACTTCTACACCATTTTCCTTTCGTCCTATTATTTTCATCAGCTCCGAACAATATATTTGACTTTTCTGTGTGTGTGTGTATGTGTGTGTATATATATATATATATATATATATATATATTCGTTGCTGACAGATCTTACTTCTTATTTGGTTTCTTTCTGATTTCGAATACCTGAGTCGTGATCTGGTCAACTTGACTCTGGATTAGATCTGTGATTCCTTTTGCTATGCTCTTTATGTTGATTAGTAATTTCTATACTTGTGTGGAGTTCATGTAAATTCGAGGTTTGTGGAATGTGCTTTGTTACTGACGATGGACAACTTCTGTATCCTTTCACAAGCTAGGATCTGATCTGTTTTACTCGCTGGTACATGTTCGTGTGTTCTTATGCAGTTTTGAGGGATTAATAGAAGTCAGATTTATGGATACGAGTCAGAAATGTAGATAACTTATTTAGATTCCTTTGATTTATGTTTAAAGAAAAAGCTGCAGAAGTATCCTCTGATTATTACCATGAGACTGTTTTAAGACTTTTTGCTTATCGAGCCTTACAAACTGTGTTGAGAGATGGGAGGGAGCTATGCTGGATCTGAACCAAAAGAAAAGATGGGAGTGGTCCTGTGGTTTGCTTCCATGCTGGTTATATTATTGGTTGGGTCATATACATTTGAAACACCGCGTGAACTTAGTCTATTCTATCTGCTTCCTCAGATTGATCCTGCAAAGTACAAGAGCATCTCATCAGGTTTTGGAGTGCTACTCAAGGAGCAAGGAGTTAAAGGTTTCTTCAGGGGCTGGGTACCTACTCTGCTTGGTTACAGCGCCCAGGGTGCCTGCAAATTTGGATTTTATGAGTTCTTTAAGAAGTATTATTCTGATCTCGCTGGACCCGAAAACGCATCCAAGTACAAGACCCTGATCTATCTTGCTGGTTCTGCATCTGCTGAGGTGATTGCTGATATTGCTCTTTGCCCCTTTGAAGCTGTGAAGGTGCGAGTTCAGACCCAGCCTGGTTTCGCTAGAGGCTTGGCTGATGGACTTCCTAAGTTTGTGAGATCTGAAGGTGCACTTGGGTATGATTTTTGTGTTCATTTCATCTTGACCTGATTATAGCATGCATGTAAAGTTGTATGGGCAATTAAAGCTTTTAACTATGTGCAGATTGTACAAGGGCCTAGTTCCTCTTTGGGGACGTCAAATTCCATGTAAGTTATGACCTACATGTGACTTTTTCTAATTTTCTTGTTTGCTTTCTTTTGTAATGTAATACCACGAGTTGTTTGATCAAGGACCACACCTCATAGTATAGGAACTTTTAAGTGCTGACCTTTACTGCATTTAGCATCAAGTACTCTCTTTGAAATTGGGTGGTGTATTCCTAAATTGTTGAATGTTTTTTAAACTCTTGTTGGTCTATATTATACCATTGCTGCTTCTGATTATTTTGCGGAATAGATCTATACATGTTTTCCCTTTCAATGATAAGTAAGCTACATAGTGATGTGGCATACCAATGCTACTTCCGTGCGCACTGCCCTCCACTTATTCTTTTGAAATGGATGAAAATGTTGATTCCAGAAATTGTAATTTTTGTACTTGGGTGTTTATGTTCTGAATTTGTATTTCAAATATAGCAGCAAATTTAAGGAATGAATTATTTTGCTTTCAGATACAATGATGAAGTTTGCATCTTTTGAGACTATTGTGGAACTCATTTACAAGCACGCAATTCCCACACCTAAAAATGAGTGCAGCAAGAACCTCCAGCTTGGAGTCAGTTTTGCTGGTGGATATGTAGCTGGTGTTTTCTGTGCTATTGTATCTCACCCGGCTGACAACCTTGTCTCGTTCCTCAACAATGCCAAGGGTGCTACTGTTGGTGATGTGAGTGTTGTGTTTGTAGTCTCCTCTATTTACCTCATCTTTGTAATTTGCTTCTGAGTTGCTCCGACATATGTGCTCCTTTTCCTGCGGTTTTTATTTCCTTGTTATTTTGCTCTTCTTATTTCCACAGGCTGTTAAGAAGCTTGGACTATGGGGTCTCTTTACTCGGGGACTTCCTCTTCGTATCGTCATGATTGGAACTCTCACAGGAGCGCAGTGGGGTATCTATGACGCTTTCAAAGTTTTTGTTGGCCTGTAAGTTCTGTTATTGATTTCTTTTTATCTGCCTGCTTTTGCAACTTGAATTTCTGCATTAGTATGCACCTTGGTAACTTCTATTTCTGATTCCAGGCCAACAACTGGTGGCGTCGCTCCTGCACCAACGGCTGAAGTTGCAAAGGCGTAGAGGCAATTACAAAATTCTAATGGAATACAAACTTTTAGTTGGTACCTTCTACAAAGGGGGGCAATAAATGTTGAAGATGTTTTGCTAGCACCCTAGCAGATGGAGAGAATTCTTTTCCTTTTTAGAACTGTGTCAATTGTCATGCTCACAATTAATTTGGTTGTGGATGTCTGAATACCCACATATTCTGAACCATTGCGGATTTTTTGTTAGAATAGACAGTGTGTTAGGATCGGTGACAGGTACCCTACCCCACCAAACAATTAAAATAACGGGCAGATATGGAGGACAAAACTTAGCATCGCCCAGCTACTTTTTCCTGAGATATATAGCTGGTGTATGAAGATCAATTTTTTCTTGACATTAAGAATACAAGTTTTGCTTGTTTCTGTCGGTATCCTTGTTCAATTCCCTTTTCCCCCATGGTTATTGTATTTCACTTTCATGTGTTCTCTTCTTTCATATATGATTGGCCAGTACGAGAAGCAGCTAATGCCACTTGAATCCAGTTCTTGTTGTTAGAGGCCTTTGGGTTTCTGGCTCTGGGTCATGGCAAATTGAATGACAAAATATCTTTCTTATTTTTTGATAATTGAATGAGAAAAAGATGTTGCTTGTTATGGCAAGAGCCGTATGAATCTCATATCCCCAACCCACAGGGAAATTCGGAAATGGTTTAGACCTCTAGTGCACATGGCTTCAAGATCATTTTCTTCTTCCAGATGAGTCAGATAAAGTTGTTCACAATAAAAAAATGAAAAATCGAATAAACTTTCTAGTTTTCTTTCGCCGTCTCTTTCAAGTTGTTATTGTCATGGACATGGATACAGAAGTATGCAGTCTTCGTTTAGCCTTTTTCCTAAATGGTTTTTTATTATTCATCTGTTTCGCGTTTTGAAATTTCAATGTGCTTTATTTACTTCATTATTTTTAATAGAAACAATAATTACATTATAATTTTAAGATAAAATTAATATTTCAATACAATTTTCGATAATGTTCAAAATATAAAAATAAATAAATCAATAAATTATAACAAAACTCACATATAACACTTACATGTATGAAACTCAAACTTATAAATTAGTATTTTTTTCGTGAGATTTATATTTGGCAAGACTTCATTCTAGTTTACTTTATTTTTATGCATTTATACTATTATAAAAAAAAATTTTAATCGTACTAATTTTTTAATATTCTAATTTGTCATTTATTTTCTTTAAATAAATTTGGTTGGTTATATATATATATATATATATATTAACTACCCACTGCTCTATATATTCTCTCTTACTTTATTTTGCCACATTTTTACAATTTATTATTATAATTTGTTTTTTATATTTTTATTTTATAATCTCACATCAAGATTTTTTTTATACACTCGTGAGAATTATGTGTGACGATAACTAGTAGATTTGGGAGAGGGGGATTGGGGGTTGGGTTGATGGCAATTTAAACAAATATAAATATTAAAAAATAATATTCTTTTTATCCACATTAAGAAATCAACTGAGTTAAAAAAAATCAAATTGCGCCCACCGTGGGGCTCGAACCCACGACCACAAGGTTAAGAGCCTTGCGCTCTACGACTGAGCTAGACGGGCTTTGCTGGTAAATTGACAACATAGCATATAATTTTTGATTTTACGTTGGTGATCATATACTCTGTTTAGATATTTGGTTAGGACATGACAGAGAGGTGGGTGGATGTATAAATGATTAAGGAATGTAATGAATCTCTTATAGTGAGTACCTAAAATGACCTCATCACATGAAGTAACATTTCCATACCAATAGCATCGTATTCGCATTCATCTTCTTTCCTTGCTTCTCTTTAACGAACAACTCTTACATGTATGTATATATGTATGAAACAAGGAAGAACAACAGCTCAGGTCTATGACACACAGACACAGATTGAACAATATGAGGAAATTAATTAATAATTAACTTCATTACATAAAAAGCAGCTACATATTAACAAGTTCGGACATGTGACAAAAGGAACAGACCTTTCTTTTAGGTCTGAGCCTAAGGGCCTTACACACAGCACATATATAGAGCCTGGACATGGACGCCAATACTAGAAGGTATGCCCCCACTCATACATGTCTTGCTGCCCTTTATTTCAGCTATATATTTACATATCCAAAAAAACTTGCCTTCCAACCCCCAAAACCCAAAACTACTACACACTCAACCCACCTGTACCTTACAAATTCATTCGAAATCTTCAGCATTGTAGTCGTCGATGGGTTCAAAAGACGTGCTCGATCCTAGACTTGGTAAGTTGATGGATTCTCCTAGATAATCGAGGGGCGAATCATCCATGAAGTTAGCGTCGTATTCATACAGCATTTCCGTGCCATCCAGAGCTGGGGGTTCAGGGAGCATCAGCTCTGTTGTCGTTTCATTTATTACAAGATTATCCAGAATCCTTGGTGCGTCATAATCTTCCTTCTTCCTTGCTTCGATCACCTGATCATATGTAATTAGCAAAGACGTTAATGAGGAATCATAGAATTAAAGAAATTATGTTCGTGAGGCCAGTAACCAGCCCTTGCTTACATATCGTCCATCTTCAACATTCTGGTACACAAGAATGTAATCGTCTGGGACCAAGCCATGAGTGTACACAAAATCTCCTGATGAGGTGAAAAATGACCTTTTGAGCAACACATACAGAATTCTGAGAAAAACAAGGGAAAGATTGTTTTGGAGATGCTACCAGTGGACTCCAGCACGTACATCCTGCTGCTATTATTTGGCCAGTATCTGTATTAGGAAATGGCAAAAACATAGCCACAAAGGGTGACTACAATGTTTAATCATGAATACTGGACGAGCATCTAAGCGCAAAGTTAGAGCTACGAAAACGCTCTTCCGCTAGCAGCAATAGCATGGGAATCGCGTAGCACGTAAACAATTAATAGTGATAAAAACCAATCAGTTCAATTCAAACCTGAACTTGAACCACCACTCATGAATGCCATCCATGTCAAGCATGCTGATAGAAATCCCTTCCTTGGCCTCGAGGACAGGGAGATGAATCTCCGCATCTCTCTGAAATTAACCACAATAAACCACTCCATTATATTGTTACTTTCAGATAGTACGATGACGCCTAGAGAAAAAAATTAAAGGATGTATGGAGGGGCCGATTCAGTTGTAGACCGATTGCCAGTAAATCATGATGTATAGCAAGCAAAATTTGAGGATGCAAACCTTTGGAAGGACCATTCTTCTAAGGGCACTTACGTCACTGTTCTTGAGCTGCTTCTTGAAAAGATAAGAAAGTTTTGAAAGATCAATTTCCTAAAGACATTTCAAATAAGACTCGTCAATAATAATCATCTTTTAAAGGAAATAAGGAGTAGTACTAGATTAAGAAAATCCTTGTCAAGTGTCTAAAGCACCCAACACCTACAAATAAATGACCAACTGCGAGTTTATTAAATGAACAAGGACTTGCTAGATTTAGTGGTGACATATATAGGGCTAATGGTCGCTATAATGGACAGCCAAAAGCAGATGCACCCTTACGCCAGTGGTGGTTGGTAACGAACAGCCGCCACCAGATACTTAAAATAAAGAGCAAATGTTAGTTTGCACAGGAATAGAAACTGAATCATTAGAAAGGCAATCCTCAGCTGGCAGCTCTTTAATCAATAGCGGCCACCGTCACCATCACCGACACGGACACGGACACGGACACGGAAGCAATCACTTAAAGCACATGCACATGCACATGCACGCAGACAGAGTGAAATTTTTACATCACTATCTACACATTCTTAACATGCATAAAATGAATAACTGAAGGTTCAGTTATCTTCCCCTAGTTAATGATGACCTCAAAGTTTGTCCAAACCAGACTTGTTTGATCTATTTGACAAAGTTAATTAACGTGAAAAGCAATGCTGACATTTGAACTACTTAACCAACATTAATGACGGCGTAGTTATGCACAAGGATATATAGAATTGAGTTAAGTAACAAAGGTTTGTTCACGTAACTTGGAGTTAAGATCAACCTAAACTGAAGGAAAATACACAGGAAACAGAATGATATTGGTAATTATTGTGAAATAGCAAAGGGGAATGGTGTATTTATGGAATTTTGATAGTGCATTTACAAAAGGAGGAAAACTCCAGGGTGCACCGCTTAGGTAGTAGTATAGAGACATAAGTTGTCAGAAAAAGACAAACATGTAGAAGACCTGCTGCTGAGGTCCTGCAATATTTCTCATCAAAAGTAAACATGTAATGACATGAGGAGAAAAGCACAAGTGATGGGGTGGGAATTAAGGCAATTAAGAAGATGATGAGGATAGTGGATGAGAAAGAAAAATTAATGATTATTAGTGTTGGATTAATGGAACATCCATCCATCACTACTATCTAATTTATCACAATTCACATATGAATATGAATATGAATATAATGATAGAGAGGGAGGAACAATATAATAATATCTCATCTCATCTCATCTCATCTCATCTTTTCTATTCCACAATATTGCCCAAATCCAAAACATTACCCCGCCCCATATATATCTATATTAATTAAAGTTACACCCTATTAATTACCACCACTTCATGCATCTCATTATCACAAACATTGTTTTGGGGAAAAGAAAATACAATTGAACAATTCTTTTGATTTCAATTTATAAAGAAAATAATAGCAACAAACATATATATATATATATATATATATATATACGTTCAACACAACAATTACACTTCATTAGATATTAATTAGCTTTCCATTTTTTTCATAATAATAATAATAATACTCCCACTTTTTACCCAATTTAAGTGAAATATGAGAAATATTCAATTCTCATTTTTATTATATATGTATGTATGTTTTGGTAATTAAGAAAAATTAAGGGTAAGAGAGACAAGAATGAATTTAAGTAGCGAGAGGGTTTACACGTGGGGCAGGAAGAGGAGGCACGTGCAAGCCGGGAAAAGCGAGGGAGTCAAGGCTAGCCCGCCTGGACCTGCGCATTCTGGGACCCCTCTGGACATTGAAGCCGGGGCCCGAGAAAAGGTCAGCCCGGGTGGAGGAGTGGCGCTGCTGGTTTATTTGGGCTGCTGCTGCTCCTCCTCCTGCTATCTCCTCTCACCGCAGTGCCCCCGCTGCTGCTGCTGCTGCTGCCGCTCCTCATTAAGAAGACTTTTCCAATATTCCCATTTCCATAACTGTAGTCCATTTTGGTAGCAGAACAAAAAAAAGTAAAGGAGGAGGAGGTGGAAGAGAGAGAGAAGGATAGTATGGGTAAGTGGGAGAGAGGGGGAAGGGGGGTTTCTTATAATGAGAAGGAGTGATGGGTAGTAATGGGTTAGTGAGTTAATTGTTCTAAATTTAGCAAGAATGGAGTGATCAGAGATGACATTTGTGCAATGGTGATTCATGGTGGTGGTTCAATCTTTTGTTTTTATTGCCCTAAAGACGTTGTGGGAGTGAGAGAGTAAAAGAAGAGAGAGATAACCAGAGTTAAGTTAATATTAGAAGAGAGAAAGAAAATAAAATGGAGAGTAGAGATACAAGAATCCAAACATAACATGCATTGAAGGGAGCGAGGTAAGAAAATAAAAAGAAATAGAGAGAGAGTGACGAATGGAAATGGTGGAAAAATGAGGTGGTGGAAGAGGAGGAGGTCCAGGTGTTGAAAAAGCTCTGAGAGGAGTGAGTGAGTGAGTGAGTGAGTAGTGTTTTTTCTTTTTTTTCTGGCAGCTGAAATCAATGGCGTTTCTAATTTCTTATTCCTCTCGTCAATTTCTTCTTCTTCCTCTTCTTCTTTGCTTAACTATATGTGTACTTACTGCCCAGAATTGGATTGATCATGTTGTTGTTCAGTACTATATATATATCTCCTTCTTCATACATACATACATACTCTCTCTCGCTCGGTAGCGGTTTATTTGAAAAGAGTTAGGCGGAAAATGGAAACCCCCAGCCCCATGCACCACCGTCACCTGTGTGCTTGCCACCTCACTCCCCACTGGGCTCCACCTCCCACCCTTGCTTTTTCTTTCTTCTTCTTCTTCTCTTTCAATTTTCCCTATATTAGAGTGATGATGAGAAGCAGCCAAATAGCTTTAATCACATGTTCATTATTCCTCCTCCTCCTACGCCTACATTCATTCACTTCCCATAATATTTATATCTATATATTATGTCAACTAGTGATGTCATATGGGTACGTATGCAAGTACCCAACTAATGTTTCTATTTTTCATCTCACATTCACATTAAATTTGATTCACTCTAATTAATTAATCACACCGTAAATACATTATATTTATCATATATTTGATTCGAATTTTTGTAAACTAGGTTCAGATTAAAATTTTCCTGGATCCACCTACATATCATTTTATTAAATGATCAAAAATACAATTTTATTAAAAAAAAAAATTTGTCTTCCATCTCACCTCTTAATTTCTCTGCTTCCACTTTGTTATTATAATTCTAAAGCTGGAAGAAGATGCATGCAGGATGATGATGAAGCGGTAGTGGAGGAGTTAAATGCAAGCATACTAATTAAGTCCATCACCATTCTGCATCTCTCTTCTTAAATACACCTTAATCATGTTTTTCATTTTATATATGTAGGATTATATAATAACCACATTAATTATACGTACGTACAATAAATTTTAGTTGTAGCTACAAATCTACATGATCATATAATAATAATAACAAACATACATTCAAGAAAAGACAAGTGTGTGTGACAATTACCTACTCACTAATTAATTAATTAATACTTCTACTTCATTCCTGCATTCAACATTAACTTGTTTATACACCTCCCTTTAATCCCTATTATGTTTTTTTTTTTTGGATAAAACAAAGAAAACCCACCATTCATTTCAATTCTACGTTTTACTTGCACCATCCACTTTTTAATTTTTTTTCCCCAATCAAAATAATATTATATATATTATATTTATAACACCTAATGTTTTGTTGTGGGGGAAGTGAAATGTAATACGCAATTATTGAGGATTTATAAAAGGCTAAACTCTATTTTATCTCTTGTATATTTTTAAAAAATTTATGTATTTTAAAAACTCAACGCGAAAGTACCCTCTAATGGAAGATAGAGTGAACATGCTGCTTTGTATAATTTTTTAGGCATTTTTTGGATTAAAAAGCATGCCCTTATTGTGTTTATAATAGACTTGGGCCTTTTTTTTTTTTTTTTCCTTTTTGGCATTTGCAACATAAGTAAAATTAAATCGTTATAAAGTGTCACAAAGTAGTCATATAAATTATTTAACATATTAAAGTGTCACAAAATAGTCATATAACATATTTAACATGGGTTAAATGCAATTTGCCCCCCTGTGTAAAACCCCCTGTGAAAAATAAAGTAGCAATTTACCCCCCCTGTGTTATTAAAAATAGAGTAAATACCCCCCTGACGCATTTCGTGTATTACACGCGCGTTTTTTATTTATTTTTTAATTTTTTAATTTAAAATTTAAAATAATTTTTATATCTTTATTTAATAACCGTTAGATCTTGATTGATCTAAGGTCCAAATTTAACTAATAAATCAACGGTGTAGATTTTATTTAATTCAAATCAATGGTTTAAATTTAAGTAAATAAAAATAAAAAAAATATATTATTTATAATATAATTAAATTAAATATATATTTATATATATATACATATATATAATATATATATATATATTATAGAGAGATGAGAGATGCGAGAGGAGGAAGGCGACGAGGAAGCGCTGGCGGATCGGATGGGCGGCGCGGGCGCGGAGAGAGGAGGCGAGGGAGGAGGAGGGGAAAGAGAAGAGGAGAGGGGAGGAGAGGCGGCGCGCAGGAGGCGCAGGCGGATTTGGGCACGGGCGGGCGGAGAAGGAGGAGACGAAGGGAGGGAGGGAGAGAGAGGAGCGGCGGCGGCGGACGGGAAGGTGCAGGCAATCGGCGGCGGCGGAAGGTGCTCCGGCAAAGTGAAGAAGAAAGAGTATATATATATACATATACTATTTGTATAACTATTATATAAATTAATATAATTGATATATATATTATTAGATATTACTTTATAAATATATTACATTAAAATATAAAAATATATATATAAAATATATTTTTTTTGAAAATTATGCACAGTTGCAAGAGGGAGAGTGTTATACACTTTCTGACTTAAGGGGGTGTTTTGCTCTATTTTTTATAACACAAGGGGGTAAATTGCTGTTTTATTTTTCACAGGGGGTAAGTTGCACATTTTTTATAACACAGGAGGTTAAATTGCATTTTTTCCTATTTAACATAGTACATAGTATTCATATTAAATTATTATCATACAAATTTATAACATTATAATATTTAAAATATTTAGTTTTTTTTCAATGTTGACAATAGAAAAATATTGCATGATATTGTTATTAATATTTATATTTGTATTTTATAAATATTTAGATTTATATATTTTAAAGCACATAGTTATTTGGATGATATATGTATATATATTTGATTTTTTTTTTTTTTTTGTTGTACTTAATACTATGTACTAAAATATACAAAATTATTTTTTTCATAGAAGAGTGTAGGCACACGCATTCTGCCACTAGTAGGTTTGCGAAATGAGTCGAGCCCGTTCACATTTGAGCTCGAGTTCGTGCTATATACTTTATGTTCGCGACTTCGCGAGCCAATATATCTCTTATTTTAATTTTATATAATAATAAAATACGTTATTGTTATTTATATTTTTTAAAAATAAGCTTAGAAATCAATTTTAATTAATAAGTTTTGATCCTTTTTTTTTTTGTAAATAAATATTCAAAATTCACCATAAATTAGAATTATTAATTAATATCTTATATTTTAGTTTTAGATGATATTAGATATGGTATTTCAGTAATATTATCTAAAAATCAAGCTTAATTAATAATTTAATATATTTTGATAATTTTTATAAAAAAAATAGTATAATGCATATGAATTTTATCATTATAAGTTCAATATCTATTGCAACAAAATGGATTTATTTTAAAATTCACCATATATTAAAAATTGTTAGTCAATATATCATATTTTAACTTGATATTAAATATGATATTTTGGTTTATAAGATCTAAAAATAAGTTTAATTAATAATTTAGTATGTTTTGATAACTTGTTGGTAAATAAATATTTAATATAATTCATATAAAATTTATCATTATAATTTCAATCCATTACAACAAAATATATTTATATATATTAGAATTATTAGTCCATGTCTCATATTTTAATTTTAGATGATATTAAAATATCGTATTTTAATTTATATTATCTAATTTAAAAAAAAGCTTAATCAACAACTTAGTATATTTTGATAATTTTTTTGTAAATAAGTATTTAATATAATGCATTTGAATTTTATCGTTATATTAATTTCAATATCCACTACAATAAAATGCATTTATTTTAAAAATTCAGTATATATTAAAATTGCTAGTCAAATAACAATGCTTTAATTTTAGATGATATTAAAATATAGTATTTTAATTTATCTTACCTAAATAAAATTAAATCAACAATTTAATATATTTTAATATTCACTATAACAAAATACATTTGTTATTATATATCTTAACTCTATATTCATTTAATGTGTGTAAATAAATATATTATTATTATATATTAATAAATAAATCAATCAATCAAGTAATTAATTAAAATTAGAAATAGAAAAGAAAAGGTATTGTTGAGTAGGAGATGTGAGAATAATTGAGAGCTCTTCCTCTCTCTAACTCTCTCTCTCTCGCGCGCGAAGTGAAAGAAAAAATTCCAGAACTCCAGCTTCACGTTCATAAATCCATCGGCACACGGCGCACCTTCGCTCCGACTCCACCATTAATCGGTGATTTTTCTTCTTTGTATATTTTTTTTACAGTTTGTAGAAAAAATATTTTGAGCAAGTTTGCTTTCAAGGTGTTTGATGAAATGCCTGATTGAAATCTTTGTTGATTTTGTTGGCTGGATTTTTGTATAACTGTTGTTTTTTATAGTTGGGGAGTGACAAATGATGTATTGGAGATGGAGTTTGGATTTTTTTTATCCTGTAAATGTGTATTTTTATATCTTATATGTATTGACTGTCACGACTCCACCATCTCCTGCCTTGTGTTTTCCTGGTGATTCATGACCTGTTGTCGTACTGTTGCGCCGGTTTTTCTTTCTGAGAATGACGATGCAGTAACAGGAACTTTCCTTCGCGAGCTAGTTCGTGAGCTTGAGCTCGAGCTTAGATTTTTGGCCGAGCTCGGCTTGTTTGCACCCCTAGCTGCTAGTGTTCCATTATGGGAGAGTCTCTAATCCATTTGATGTGTTATGCCGATAGAATTGCTTAACAATTGTTCTTTGGGCTGGCCTTTTATGGAAATACGTAACTATATTCATACGAGCAAAGCGTAACGGGCCAAGATCAAAAGAAGAGCCCAATACATGAGCAAGGTCATCATGCAGATCTGGACATTCTTGAGCTGTACATACAAATCTGGATATTTGTGTGTTACACTTCAATGTATGTCGGTGTCATACCATGGGTTAGAATGGGAGGTGAACTCGGGTATGTTGTTTGCTTATGCTCGACGCAAGGGTGTGCGGTTTGGAGGCCCAATTTCTACTTGTATTAAGATTTGATGATGAGTTGAAAGTGAACATAAAGTGTTGGAGTTGAATGTGAATAAGTTGGGTTTAGTTGTATGATTCGGATGATCGGTTTTGGGATGGTGTAGGTGGAGCGCAGTGGCCGCTCAAGCATACTGCCAGCATTAAAGTTTCTGTGTATTGGATGGTGTTTGTTTCTTGGACTAGTTGGTAATTGGAAATTTGGAATTGAACGCTGGTGGTTGATTGCCTGAAAATTGAAAAGAGAAGATTGAAAGTCGGTCTTTTGGTGGTTGATCTACGATTAGTGGATGTAGGGCCGTGGTCGCCTTTTGTTGCATGATTAGGGATGTGGTGGCTGCTGTTATTTTGCAAGAAACAATAAAGAAGAAGGAAGACAAAAGAAAGCTGAAATAAATGGGGGGTGGGGGAGGGAGAGAGACAGATAGAGACTTGGAGCAAAACGAAAAGGGAGAAGAGGACGAAATAGAAAAACAATGTATGTTGGGCTATTACGGTGTAACATGAATAACGTTTAGCCACAAATCTCACAAGGGTTTATGTGAAAGCAAGCATATCGAGAGCAGCATAGTTTGTGTATCTTATTTCAACAAATGTTGGGACTTCTAGCATTCAAGGTATTTGGAGTTTATGTGTTGGGATTCACATTACAAGGTAATTGCATGTCTGTAATGCAAATAATGTTAAATAATGCAACTCTTATTAAATTAAGGAAATTTCTAAGGTTTCAGGTTCTCCGTGATGCGATGTACTGGACCATAAACTTCAAACTTAGAAGTTTCATCTCTGGCTTAGTTTGATAAGGACCCAAGCTCTCAACAATATCGATATGGTTAAGATGCAGAGTGAAATTTACGAAATAGGAGATCACCAAAACAATTACCAATCATATTCTCCATAATTATGAGCCGTGCACACTGTACACTTCATTTAAATTATTCCTTTGTTATCAGGTGCAACGTTTTGTTTCACATATTGTTAACATAGTTTCTATTTGTTGATGATGACTAGTGCTTACTGAAGGCCCCAGGTTGAGAATATATTGAAATATTTCCAATACATTCTGTCAAGATTGTGCTATGCACCAGTTACTAAACTTGCTGTAGGAATGGATATACTGATAAACAAGAAAGATCAGCCTGAATCAAGGCAGCAATAATCTGAACCCTTCTGATTTTACTTTGTTGATGGAATGTGTGCAATAAGAGAATATATTCAGGTGTCCTTATACAAGTATTTGATAAAATTTTGTGAATTGACTATTGAGTCATAGCACAGCAGAACTATATGGAAAGTAGTGTATGCTCATTTCTCTATTAGCTCTTTTTTAGTTAGTGCATTGTTTCTGACTTGACTAATTACACAGAAACCCTTCTTTTACTGATATTTGGTATTAACTGCACTGGGTTCCCCGTTCATTATTGTTGAGTTACCAGGAATACTGGATACAACCTGCATCCTGCTAGCTGCTTTATTTTGTTTGATCTTTTCATCCAAGGACGCACATGATCAATCTGTTGTTTATGCAGTCTTTCTTTTGTACTCGTATGTATGTCTTTATCTGGTAATGAGATTGGTGGGGATTTTGATGATTATTTTCCCAGGTTATCCTGTGAGACTGCAACACAGCCTTTCACTGTCATTTTATCAAGACTTGATTCTCGATACCCCAGTTGCTGGGAGACTTTTGGACAATCTGACAAATTCTCTGATTCTTTTCTAAATGATGTTGGAAGTTGACTTTTTTTTTATCACATCTTTGAACATTTCATAATTTGTGTTCTCTTTTTCCAAGGGTATAAAGAACTTTTTTTTGCCCTTTTTATGATTGTTACTTAGCTTTATCATGTCATGAGAACCTGTCGATTTTATTTTTGCAATTTTTTGATGTTACATATCTATATGCATCTTGTGTGGTCGAATCGATTCTATTCCGGTGCAAGCACATAAATTGAAAAAACTCATTTCTAAATTTCATTCCTGATGTCTTGCCTGTGCATTAGTGCGATATGCATTCCCAGAATTTCGAAGATAGGATTCTCGCTTCATTTTATTCGTAAAATGTATTTCAGAAGTGCTTTGTACTGACTTGCATGTATCATATAATTTAGACGTTAATTGTATAATTCTCCATAATAATTGTTGCAAAAAATAATGCTGCTGATTATGAGGAACTTGATATATTAAATAGATTTGTCTTGATGCATGGAAATTTTGACTTCCTGAGAGCGATCATTGGGCATCAGAGTTAATGACATAACAGGGTTGGCATCTTTTATTGCATTTGCTAGAGTAATTGTATGATTGCTTTCTTAACTTGGTCTGGATTTAATTTCTTGTGGTTCTGCCTGTCAGTATTTCAACGTTCAGGCAGAAGATGCTTTAGTTTTTGCTATTAAGGTACTTTATCGGAAACCTCAGCAGTGTTTTGCTTGCTTAAACTGAATCTTAAAAACTTGAACACTTGATGTTCCCTGAAGGTGTTGGTTTTCATTATGCAGTTGCGTGGTCGCAATTGTCTGCTTTGCATTGTTCCTGGCCCGTACCTTTGATTGGGGTTCAAAGTATTTTCTGTGCATTTGTGGAACAAAGTCATTGTTCTTTCAGTAAGTGAGGATGACTTCTTTTGTTTCCCTAATGTCTTCATGAGTTTTTCTTTGCTAATTTTTTCAAGGAAAAATCTGCATGCTATTGTTTTATTTTCAGGTAAAATGTGTACGAGAATCAAATATGTTATCTCTATACTTGGAGAGAATCGAATGAAATTGCTTAAGGAATGGAATGTAATGCAGTGCCACTGGGGTTTTCTAGGAACTGGTTGCAGGACTGCGTCTCAACACTGGTCAATGTTGAGTTAATAACGACAGTATAGGATCAAAAAGCTGCAGATAAAAAATGCCATGATTGTCTATGTCGGCAATGATTGCTCAACTACAAGTCTAGAACCAAGGTAGTAATATTGTTGTTTGTGTAAACTGCTTATGCATTTGTATCCTATTGTAGCATCGGAGTTCACACTATTGTTTGCTTCTAATCATTTCAGCTGTGCTTGATCCTCTAGTTTGAAGTAATACCATCTGCATTGATGTAACTATGCTTTCCTATATCCTTTGGTTAGTTATTTGTTTCCTTTTAAACCTATTCAGTGCTCTATTTGCAGCTTGTATTGGCCTCAGCGTACCACCATAAAGAGTATTAATTGGTGCTCCTAAATATCAATCTTGAAATATGGTAGGAATTGGTATTGAGTTACCTCCTAAAAAATTTCATCAATATCTTGTAAATAGCTTTTGATTATTTGGCAAGTATTTCTTTGTATTATGGTTTAGTAAATTGTATGTGATAACAACTCATGATTATTCTTACTCATTATAAGTGGGATGACAATTTATTGACCCTTCTATTACCTTTTGTTTTTTCTGTTATAAAAATCTTATTAGGAGATATTGAAAATCTTGACTAAAGCGGACTTAAGTATTACTGAATCCGGTTCAATTTATTACTCAATTGCTTTGAGGGGCCTGTGCATTTTGAAAAGATGATTTCCTCTCTTTACATGAAAAAAGTGTAAAAGGGACGAGATTAATACAACAGGCCCACGTCACAAGCAAGGCCCTCGGGCTGCACGATTTATACCTCTGCGGTGTGTGAATTATTTCAAATCCCTAGCCCTGAAAGTGCAGAGACTCTCCATACATGGCCGATATTAGGAATATTGAGGAGGGAAGTACATTCCCTGAAAAACGTAAGCTCGACCCACCAAATCCCATCGTCAAAACCCTAGAAGAGAAGGAAGAAATCAAAGAAGAGGATAAATCTGATTCCAACAAGAGGCAAAAACTTGAAACCCCCATGGAAAAGGAAAACAGCATCATCTGTTCTTTCACTGTTGATGAAAAAATCACAGATTTGAGTGATGGTAAGGAAGATGGCAAAGCTGATGAAAATGATAACAAAGAGGAGCACTTGGAGGTTGAAGCCGAAATTGTTGACAAGGAGGAAGGGATTGCGGCTGTTGATAAAGGGAAAGGGATACTAATTGAGGAATCCGAGGATGAGGATGACTATGATGACTCCAGTGATGACTCAGACAGTGATTTCTCTGACGGACTTGATAGTGATTCGGAGGATAATCAACTTTATTAGGTTAACTAAGACCCTTCTTCCCATTAGTACAACATATTTGTGTTGGAGGAGAAAAAATGTGATGTATTGTGTTGAGACACAATTAGATGGTATTTGGACCTCATGGCTAACTTTTGCTTTGACTTCTGCGCTGCTGTCAATTAGTTTTGTCGTTGTTTTATTTTTGAGTGATTCATATAGTTCCATTGTGGTATTTAAATTCCATGTTTGAAGCCTAAAAAATCAAAATGGTTAGTCATTTACTGTAGTTACTGGATTACAATTGATGATCAGGGAAAACTTAGGAAGTGCAATTGTGTCTATTGGGGAAGTAGGTAAAGCTAAAAACAGGAATCAGATTTGCAATTGTATTCCTTTTTGTTTACTTGTATGGTTACAATCTGTTTCAGGTATGTGATCTGTTGTATGTACTTGCCTGTTTTATGTAGCGAATCTAGTATCTAGATCTGCTGTGCATGCTCAACCAGCTATATTTGTCGTCTGCGCTAAAACCACATCCCTTTTCCCCTTCACATCTTGACGAGACTGTTAAGCTGTGACTCTGACTTTTTGCACTTTGGGGACACAGGCTGTAAATGCATCACCTTGATGTTGTCAGGACATGCTTTTGTCCAGCATTGGTTATTTTCACATTAACGCTTTGCCTGTGTGGTTGTATAGTGGCAAATTAACATTATCCCAGTTGACTTTGTTGTTAAAGATTCATCCTATCACTTGTGAATGTGTTGAATAGTTTCCCAAAACCACTGGAATGATCCTTAACCTTGATGTCATGTCCTACTGTGGTGATACATGATCTAGGCTGACTTTATGGTTTTTTTTGATAGGTTTCATTTGAATTCCATCCTAATGTCTAGATCAATGCATTAACTGATGACTTTTCAATGCATGTGTGGTAAA
Organism: Sesamum angolense; assembly: GCA_034509725.1. NCBI lineage: Eukaryota > Viridiplantae > Streptophyta > Magnoliopsida > Lamiales > Pedaliaceae > Sesamum > Sesamum angolense. Next base: position 157,312 of record JACGWL010000010.1, read on the forward strand.
TATGATTACATGTGGAATAGTATTGACTTCTATATCCTACTTTTCCTCATTGGGAATATGTATTTTGCTTTTTCCGATAACATAATTTCACTTTGTTAAAGTGATCCTAGTGGCCACTGAAGGAGCAGATGAGATGGTTAGAACACTTTCAATAAAGACAATGAGATGCACCAGTTAATGAATGTGTTTGGATGAGTGATTATGGTCAACACAGAGGAGACATCAACCTAGAATCACCTTTTTGCTGAAATTGTTCTATTAACCTTTTGTATTTGATTTGTTGATATAACGGCGTCCCATGGTGGGAAGGGTGAGCTTACAACTATGATACAAAGCTTTTTATATTAGTGTAAGCTAATTTCTCTGTAGGTTGGGCTTTTATGTAGTGAACACTCTGGATTCTCAACATAGGAACCCTTTTTCTAATACTTTTTTCAAGTAGAAGATTATACTTGAATTGTGGTTAAGTTTCTATAGTTTGGACTGTGAGCAGGATTCTAATAGATGTTTTGTTAGCCAAGAACAAACTTGATCAAGTCCATTGTTTCACTTTTCTTATTTGTTCGTATGTTTGTAACTCTCTGAGACTAGGTGTAGGCTTTGATGAAAATTTCTTTGATCTATAATGTTGGACTATAATGTAGCCTTTTCACTTAAATGTTGTAAAGACTTGATTCGTCTTGTTGTTGAAATGCGCTCTAATAATCTGATTAGTATCTTTGATTCTTCTAGAAACTGTGTTGGCTGCATCCTTCTTATGCAATTTATAATGTTGTGTTCTTTGCTGGGGAATATGTAAAGAACTTTGCCTATATTTGTGGGTGGCTGATGCTTAGCTTTGGCATGTCATGTGAAATTTTACATTTGATCTTTTGAGAGAAGTTGCTGGCTTTCTACTTGTGCTATGTTGAAATCAGATGCATAACTCAATCAGGTTGAATTGATGTGATTCCTATTCAGGACGACATTGTCAACAGGCTGAAGTTTCCTTGCAGATTTTGATGCATTACATGTTCCCAGAATCCGTAATATCATGGTATATCTAGTGTTGGATAATGTGAGAATTGGCAAAAAGATGGGAATTAGGGGTGGGCATGGCTTTTCCGTTTTTGGTTTTGTTAAGTTATATATGTCTTGTATGATAATGTAATATATATTACAGGTGAGGTCAATTTTCTTGTATATCTGGTTGGAAAAGTGATGCTGCTTTTAGTAAATTTATTAGTTGTATTGTGAAAAGGAAAATGGGGAGGGTGGGAGCAGAATAGTTGGATGAGAGTGAAGGTGATGATGCATGCAGCTATAATTTTGATTGGATGAGTGAATAGTTAAATAGTGGTGTAGTGTAATCCAAGTGTGTATTTAGTTAGTTGTGGTTTTGTTGTGTGAGAGGTTGCTGCTCACAAGTGTGTGGGAGAAGGGGCATTAGTCTTTTGCCTTTCTGTGTAACAATAAAATAATTAATTAGCTAAACAATTGATGGGAGTGGGAGTGGGGAAAGTATATAGAGTTGCATGGCATCTTAATAGCATTACCTGAAAATATCTTTTAAAATGAATGAATCTATAGTAAGTAGCACATTGAGTGGCCCATTTTTGTGTTGAAAGGGAGATTGATCAGTAGATAATAAAGATGGAAAATACTGTTGATTAGGTTGAGGGGGTGGGGTACTCAGCTACCTCCTTCCTTCCTTCCTTCCTACACATGAGATGAGAGGATGCTGTGTTAAGAGGGATAGATAGAAAAAAGAATGAGAAATCACATGGGTGCGAATGATGAGAATAGGAGGCATATGAAGATGGGTTATATCATTATTAACACCCTTTTGGTAATGGCTTTTGTTAGTGAATTGTGAATAAATGTTTGTGTGGTTGGTTTATTGTAATGATGTGGGCATTGCAAGTTTGTGTATTACCCCCTCCTCACCCCCACTCTTGTTAATTCTTTTGGCCTAACCAGCAACCGCTCCCCCCAAGCAATAATCACACACTCCAGACACCTTTATAGTTTTGTTTGGCAAGCAAAATTGAGATTGGTTGGGGTTTTTGATCTTTTAATTATTTGATGCCAGACAAGTTTTGGCAGCTCACAATCCTCTCCTCTCCTCTACCCCCCTCTCTCTATATATATAAGCAATCAATTATGAAATAGTAGTAATAATAATAAACAATTTTGAAAAAGGATTTTACCACAAATTGGATATCCCAATATTAATTATTAATGATAATAATAATACCTAAGCAACAAGCAAATGAAGTGGCCCCCAAACCATACAAAAGAGCAAGCACAAGAAGTAGTGAACACTGATCACTAAACAACATAGAAGAAAGAAAAAAATAAAAATAAAAAGGGATAATCACATTTATACCCCTAATCTATGGTCTATTTACACAAATCATTATATCTTTTGCATAATTACAAAAACTACCTCTGATAGCAAAAAAATAGAGGTAATTTGTGTAATGATGCTAACATTTTAAGAGGGGCGTATGTAATTTTTCAAAAAAAGTAAGGGGTGATTTGTGTAAATGATAAAGATAATGACATTTTGATGGATATATGTGTAATGATTTAAAACATAAAAATAATTTGTATAAACATGCCATAGATAAAAAAATGTAAATGTAATTATCCCTAATAAAAATATTAAATAAAACACACACACACACCACAGAAGAAAGAAAAATGGAAAATTAGAAAATTCAAAACCCTCAACTCCAACTCTAATCGTAAATCACTTATTTCACACACAAAATAATTAGGGATAATTATATTTACACCTTTAGTTTATATCTATTTATACGAATTATTTTTATTTTTTTATAATTATAAAAATTACACTTGATAGTAAAAATAGAGATAATTTGTATAATGATGTTAATATTTTTAGATGGTGTGTGTGATTTTTTAAAATAGTAAGGGATTGTTTGTGTAAGTGATAAATATATTTTGATGGGTGTATGTATAATTATTTAAAAATATAATAATTTATATAAATAAACTATAAATCTAGAGGGTTAAATGTAATTATCTCAAATGATTATAATGTCTTGAAAATTATTAAAAAAGAAAGGAAAAAAAAGGAAAATATACACAAAAGCTCGAGAGTAGGGAAAAAGAGGATACTCGCCCCAGATGTGGAAGATGCGGGCCACAGGCACATGACATGGGGGGTAAGGTGGCGAGTAGGAAACATGGAGGAGGAGTTGGAGTTGGGTTGCAGAGAGAAAAAGACAGATGCATGTTAGTGTTAGTGGACGGTCAAGATTCCTTCCTCCTCTCTGCCTCTTCTCTTTCCAATTCCATACGATCTCAGCCTCACCTTCACCCTCAGCTTCAGATCTCTCTCCTTTACCCTTCTACTGCTACTGCTGCCTTTGAACCCTAGTCAAACTTCGACTATGCCCTCCCCTCCCTACTTACTTGCTACTACTACTCATTCATCCTGCTGCTGCTGCTGCTGCTGCTGCTGATGCTGATGATGAGATGTGTGGTATAGTAGCTTTAACAAATCACTCATGAATGGCTGCTGAGGCGAGAGAGAGAGAGAGAGAAAAGGTAACACCACACCCACCAAAGATAGATAGAGAAGAGAGAAACATCACTCTCTGATTTCTGATTCTTTCTCTCTCTCTGATGATGATGAGGAGGAGGAGTGATTGATATTGATTTCTTTCTGGATCTTTAGTCCTTGTTTCCGTTTCACTTGTCATAATACGGAAATTTAGCCTTGTTTTTTCTCTTTCGGATCTTTGAATATTGATTCGTTTTTTTTCTTCTAGATCTTAGTCGTCGTCATCGTCGTCGTCTACTTTGAGTTTTTTGGGTCTTCTTTTTTTCTTTTTCTGTTCGACTTAGTAATCATCACCTTTTGATATTTGGATGATGATAACTGTGCTCCGTATTATCTTTCTTTCTCTTATCCAATAATACTACTTCTATTCTCTTCCTTTTTCTCTCCTCAACTTCTCTTCATTTCTTTCAGATCCATTCCCCAAGTAGAACATAAGAAGTTGTCACACCCCTTTCCTTTCCCATCTTCATTTTCCTTTTCCACCTCAAATCCAATTCAATTTCAGATCTGTTTCATCTTAGATCCAGCTCCCAAACTTAATATTACTTTTTCTCTTTTTACTTCACAAATCTCAAGTTTTTCAGTTCCTTCATCGTTGACTGACTGTCGGAAGAACGCTGAGTCTTTTTTTTTTTTTAGCTGGATTAAAAGGTGTGGTGGTAAAGGGTTTTGTTTGGAGTTGGATCGGATGTGTTTGTTCCAGAGTGTGATGAATTACTTCCCGGAGGAAGTATTAGAGCACGTCTTCGATTTCCTGACCTCGCATCGGGACCGGAATGCGGTGTCTTTAGTGTGCAAGTCGTGGTATAGCGTCGAAAGATTTAGCCGAGAAAAGGTTTTTATTGGCAACTGCTACGCCATCGATCCCGAGCGTCTGATTGCTAGGTTCCCGAGGGTTCGGTCCTTAACTCTTAAAGGCAAACCCCATTTCGCGGACTTCAATCTAGTGCCTCATGATTGGGGCGGCTACGTCTACCCTTGGATTGAGGCCATGGCCAAGAGTGGAATAAATCTGGAGGAGCTGAGGTTAAAGAGGATGGTGGTCTCTGATGAGAGCCTTGAGCTGCTTGCAAAGTCTTTTCCCAATTTCAAGTCTTTGGTCTTGGTCAGCTGTGAGGGGTTCACTACTGATGGCCTTGCTGCCATTGCATCCAATTGCAGGTATACCATTTTCCCTTTCCTTATGAAATCCGTATGGACTCTCTTTTCTGGCTTCCTGCTACCTTTTCCTACTATGAGGTTTGGTGATGTAGGCTTCGGCATTTACATTGTCTTGTACAATTGGAAATACCTTTGTTGTCATCTTGAGCTATTACACCTTGCTGGGCTTAGATGTTGATGCTGACTTGTTCTAGTCTCGAATCATTTAGCTTGCTACTTTTGTTGCCAAGTGTTCTATTTTTTAACGTCGGAGAAGGATATGGTGGATTTCGACTCGTCTTTTTCTTTTTCCTTTTGTAGGTGATTGTATGGTTGTCGCCAGCGTATTAATTTATAATTTTTCTTTTTTGTATAAATTACCTTGCTGTAGGCTAATCAAATTCGTTTCCGTGTCACCGACTTAAGGTTTTTCTACATATATGTAATTTGTTTCTCTTATTCCATGCATATTAAATTTATGCATATGATCTATGTGGATAAACTCGTGCCACACAAGGATATGGATAAAAAGCTTTCTTGTTTTATGTAGTTCTCTCTTGCTGGGTAGGTGGAGATGAACTAGATCAGTGGAGTTAGATGCTTGGTTCTGGCTGAATAGTATATTAGTCCCCAGGAGTGTTCTTCTGTTTTGTTGACATTGATCTTTGTCCAACAGGTTTCTTAGGGAGCTCGACTTGCAGGAAAATGAAGTTGATGATCGCAAGGGACAGTGGCTCAGCTGTTTTCCTGACACGTGCACCTCTCTGGTCTCTTTAAATTTTGCATGCCTCAAAGGAGAAGTTAATGTGGCAGCTCTTGAGAGGCTAGTAGCAAGATGTCGTAATCTTAGAAGTCTGAGACTGAATCATGCAGTGCCTCTGGACACTCTTCAGAAGATCTTGGTGCAGGCACCTCAATTGAATGATCTGGGGACTGGGTCTTTTGTCCATGATCCAGATTCAGACGCTTACTGCAAATTGAAAAATGCTATTAAGAAGTGTAAATCAATTAGAAGCTTGTCGGGATTCCTGGATATCAATACACGCTGTTTGCCTGCTGTCTACCCAATTTACAAATTTGACATCATTGAACTTGAGCTACGCTCCAGGAATCTACAGTAGTGAGCTTATAAAGCTAATCTGTCACTGCAAGAAATTAGAGCGTCTATGGGTTTGTTTTCTTATACAAGTCATTATATTGTAACTTCTTTTTCCCTCTATTTCCTTGAGTAATGAAGATTGGAATTGGATTATGCAGATCTTAGATACTATTGGAGATAAAGGGCTAGATGTTGTGGCCTCCACATGTAAAGAACTACAGGAGTTGAGAGTCTTCCCGTCTGACCTTTATGGTGTGGGTAATGCAGCTGTAACAGAAGAAGGACTAGTTGCTGTATCAGCTGGATGCCCCAAGCTAAATTCGCTGCTCTATTTCTGTCAGCAGATGACCAATGCTGCACTCATCACCGTGGCAAAAAATTGCCCCAACTTTATCCGCTTCCGGTTGTGCACCCTTGACCCAACTATACCGGATGCAGTGACCAATCAACCACTTGATGAAGGCTTTGGGGCGATTGTTCAGTCGTGCAAGGGTCTGAAGCGGTTATCAGTGTCAGGTCTTCTGACAGATCAGGTTTTCCTTTATATAGGAATGTATGCTGAGCAGCTGGAAATGCTTTCAATTGCCTTTGCTGGGGATAGTGACAAAGGAATGCTTTATGTGCTGAATGGGTGCAAGAAACTGAAGAAACTGGAGATCAGGATAGCCCCTTTGGTAATGTGGCACTTCTAGCGGACGTGGGAAAGTATGAGACAATGCGATCCCTTTGGATGTCGTCCTGTGAAGTGACCTTTGGAGCATGCAAGACCCTTGCAGAGAAGATGCCAAGACTTAATGTGGAGATCATTAATGAAGGCGAGCAGATTGAGGCTAGCCCTGATGATATAGAGTCGAAAAGATGTACTTGTATCGAACATTGGTTGGGCCTCGGAGAGATGCACCAGACTTTGTTTGGACATTGTAGATGTGCCCTGAGCGCATTAACCAGACTCATTCCTGTTTTCCTTTGAATTAAGTAGCTCTATATTGCTTAGACAGACTTTTGGTGCTATGCATTTCTAGGTTACTGGTGGTTATTGTTAAACTCAGCCTGTTAATTGGTTTGAACTTTCCATTTGTACAATGTTTTGTTGATACGGACAACATTTATCAAGTCTAGTGTTATCGAGTATGTTCCTTTGGTGCTGTAGTTTCTTCATCTCTGTGGTTCAAGTTGGTAGTTGATTCTCGTCAGTGTATCCCTATGCTTTCCTTGCCTATAGGGAAACTCTGGGATGAGGAAATTGGCGGTTTGCACGGATAGCATGCAAATTAGGCCACCTTATTTTAGGTGATCAACTATGATCTCTCTTTTAATCAACCTTTATTTTTAGTTTACATACTTCTTGGTCGGCTTGTTATTGTGTCCTCTAGCTCTATACAAATTGTGATTGTGCCTTGATTTGAATCAAGAATTGGAATGGTGTCCACTAGCTCTGTCAAATCGTGATTGTGCTTTGGTTTGAATCAAGAATTGGAGGCTTGTATTAATTTGTCTTCATGGCATGGTGATAAAAATTAAGGTTCCAAAATTGTCTTATTCTTATATGTAATTTATCAATTTCGTCCTTGCTTTTCATTTAATTCTCTCACCAAGTATACTCAAGTATGCTGACATGATGGCTACGAATTTGACTTTTTAGCCAAGGGTAAAAGTATTTTTTTTTAATAATTATAACTTGGACAATATATCAAAGCAAACATGACATACACTAATAACTATATAATACATATTTGTAATAATATGCAATAAACATTGACATGCCAATCAACCAGCTGGTTACAACTTTCAACCACAACTTAGTATATTCCACCCTAATTATATCACCCAAAATAAAGGTGCCCTTAGTAGAAACAACACTGTATGAACTACCTAAACTTTGAGCGTTCAACAACATTTTCAGATGGTAAATTACCGTATTACCATATTTTTTAACGTATGAATCAGATCCTACTCCAATCTCGCCGGTTCAACATATTAAGCACAGAGATGCTGAACTTGACCATCTCTATTAGGAAACCTTGATAAAAAGTGGCAAAGACCCCTCGCTGCAAAAGTGATTATCTGAAACAGAGCTGCACAAGAACTTCTTTAACGAGCTAGAGACTAAAAACTTAAACCAATAAAACAGAATAGTAAGCTTGACCATCTTCAGTGTCATCTGAAACAGACACACAGGAATGAAGAAAATACAACCTTTATTCGCCCACATTTTCGCCATACAATCATTTGTACATTGAAATCCCAATTCCAGGGGCAAAAAGAACATTCTGAAAAAGTTGTTAAATACAACTTGATTTCTTTCACCAACAAGAATTACTGTCAATAGGCATTCTCGTGAACAAGGGACACAAACAGTATTTCCATGACACTGACAGAGAATCTGGCACACGAACTTCAGAAGAAGCACTCCTCTAATATACAACAGCAACAGAGGGCAGATAAACTGCACATGACAACCAAATTCACTATCTTCACTATGGTGGTTTTCTTGAAGGAAACACCATCATGCAGAAGCATCGAAATAGAGAAAAGTAAGTAGCTCTTTGAGTTATATCCAATAAGTAGCATGAGGAATAGGAAAAAAACTCCTGAAAGCTTGTGAGTAATGTATAATGAGCACAAAAACATCATTTACTTCAACCTGTAAACAGATCAAAGCAATAATTTGAGACTGTCAACCAGGGGCTTATGATGAGGGTAATTGGCAGAACCCCTTAGCTGGGCACAGTTTGACTAAGCATGAAGAAAAATTATGCTTATAGATTGGCACCCCAATAATCCTATGAAAACATCAGATAATGACTCCATGAATAGGCTCTATAGGTTCTCTCTTATGCCGCAGGGTTAAATATATTGCAACCTACTCAAAATGGTACAAGTGATTGAGATATGAAGCTTTTCCTTTTCTTTTTTTAATTTTATTTTGGGTGGGGGGGGGGTGGGGGGGGGGACTACTTACTATATAGAGCATGTCTAATGGCTGTGCATCCCTCCAGTGAAAGCCACCAACTCTTGTCCAATCTATGCAAGTGCATCAGCGCACCCATTACCCTCTCTCATGGTATGCTGTAAAGAACATTGCCAAAGCATTCTCAGTAATGCCCTGCAGTCCACGATGACATCCCCCAAGTTGGTCTAATTAAACATTTGGATGAAGTTTATTGGTCTAGTGTAACGCACTGAACCAAGCCTGATACTTTCAGTTTGCTCATCCATTAATACTGACTGAAGCTAAGCTCATTAAGCTAATTAATAATGGTAAATAAGAATAGGAAAATCCCTCCAAGTTGCTTGAGTCTCAGTGGTAGATGAATCATAACTAGAAGTTAATCTGCAATGCTTGTTACGCAGTCAAGTGAAAGGTTAAATATTAGATCATTTCACTCTACTAAAATCATCTAAGCCCCCAGACAATGTGCAAATTATGAACAGCTATACATTTCCTGTTGTTATCTGTTTTCCATCTTGCATAACAGATGAATTGTAAAACAGTGGAAAAGAGCAAAGAATGGCGTACTGCCCACGATTCTGACATATTTAAATCCATCATAAAATCTCCAATCTTGTGTTGGATGAATTGATTTACATACAAGTAAAGACGCAAAGAACAGGTATTAAGTAATGTTGGGTTTGCAGCAGGGAGAGGGGGGAAAAGGAAAATTTAACATACCAGCCTCGTAAAAAGGAGGTACAACCAGAGTCATCATCTTGATGATAATGATCACAATGGTAAACCTGGGTGGGAGGCGGTGGCGGAGGATACCCTTGATTGAAGAATCCTTGATAACCACCTCCATGTTGTGGGGGTGGAGGATACGGGTACCCTGAAGGCGGAGGGGGCGGATAAGGATAGGCTTCATAAGGAGGTTGAGGTGGCGCAGATGGGTATCCGGGCGGTGGATGGTAAACCGTTCCATACCCTGATCGAATAAAACAAATGAATGCATTTGATAAAGAGAGCATGAAAGATTGATTGAAGAAATGACATCTAACGAGGAGTTTGGGAAAGAAGAAAATCCAATAAGCAAGAAAGAAAATTTACAGAATGATAATTCATATTTGTAGTTGGAAAGAAGAAAAGAGACCTGGAGGAGGATGGTCGTCGTGGGGGGGCAGTGGTTGATAACTCATTTTGGATGTCTCCTCGCTCTCCCTCTACCTCTGCCGAAATAGGATCAGAAAAAGATTGAAGAAAGGAGAAGATGATTTTGCAGGAAAAGGCGAAGTTGTGTATCGGGGAATGAGCAGAGAGTGAATAAAAAGGGCGTGGGCGTCCTGTTTCTATAATTGTGCAGCAGATGTGGGCCGCTCATCAAATGCATTGGCAGGGGGGGCCTAGGCCCTAGCCTAAGGCTTTCTTTCTACATTAAACCCATCATCAACTTCTCTCCCCCCACCCCCCCATGTAACATAATCATAATCTAATCTAATCTACTCAGACTCAGAAGACCACTGATCCTGAACGTGTAGGATGGGGAATCTTAGCAATGACGTCGTTGACCTTTGAATACGGTATGTACGTCTAGAAACATTTGACCCACGCAACGCAACCCACTCCATCTCACAATTAACAACAATACGACGCGGTTAAGCAATGAATGCGAAATTGGAATATGCAATGGAAAGGGGTGTCCAAAAGTCAGATTTGCGCTACCCCTTTTCCTTTATAAACTGCTGCTTCAACTTCTTCATTCATCTTCAACCTCTCGTCTACTTCTTTCTCCTCTAAATTCAAATCCAAACCCAACAACCATGAACCACAACAGCAACCAACATGTTGTTGAATCTGTTAGTTATCCCCATCTCTCATCCTCTACCGCTTACCCTGACACTGACCCTCCCCCTCCCCCTCACCATCTTCCTCCGTCAATGCTCATGTTCAACAAATGAAAGCTGATGCCCCCTCCTCCTCCACCGCACCTCCACCCAACAATGATGAGAAATGGGGGACGCACGTAATGGGCACACCCGCGGTTCCCACATGCCACCCAAACAACCAAAAGGCAGCCTTATGGGGCGCGGGCGCAGCTGATCAGAAAGACTACCAAAACCACCATCACCCTTATATCCAATACACCCCTATAGAAACAAGTACCACCACTCCCTTTGACTCTGTTCTCCAGAAATTCAACACTTGGAGCGCCAAGGCTGAGTCCACTGCCCACAACATTTGGCACAACTGTACGTGTGTGTGTGTATTAACTAATACATATAAGTATTCCGCTTGTTATATCAATTATTAAGTAGTTAGCTGATGCTCTAATTTGTTGTTGGGGTTGCAGTGAAAACTGGATCATCTGTATCTGGAGCTGCCTGGGGGAAGGTGAATCTGAGGGCAAAAACAATAACAGGAGGTGGATTTGAGGCTCTTTACAAGCAGACATTCGCCACATTTCCGAATGAGACGCTCAAGAAGACATTTGCCTGTTACTTATCCACATCAACTGGTCCAGTTGCAGGAACCCTCTATCTCTCTACTATCCACGTCGCTTTTTGCAGCGATCGCCCTTTGTCCTTCACCGCACCGTCTGGGCAGGAGACTTGGAGCTATTACAAGGTGCGTCATCATCAACATCCAATAATAACCAAAAGTTTTATGATTTGGTAATAAAATGATATGTGTTGTGAAAATGGTGCAGATTTTGATACCACTGACCAAGATTGGCAGCATCAACCCAGTGGTGATGAGAGACAACCCAACTGAGAGGTATATACAGCTGGTCTCCATCGACGGCCATGATTTTTGGTTCATGGGATTTGTTAATTATGAGAAAGCAACTCATCATCTCTTCGAAAGCTTTTCAAGTTTTGCTGCACCTGGAGTTCCAGTCCCCGTCCCACATTACCACGCCCAGAACCCCGAATCCGCTGCCCAACATTGAGCTACAAAGATTATTATTTCTTCATTCAATTTCTTCATTTTTAGATAATTGCTGGTTGAGTGTGTGATTTTCTGATAACTAGGATTGAGCTCTAGCTCACAATAAGTTTGGTAGTCATTCTACCCTTGAATAAATTACCACTATATTTTGTGCTTCAAGTTTCTAATGGATGTTCTAAGACGTAAATGCTTCGGTGCAACCAACCCAAGTACGTACGACTGACTGACTGCTCGTGAGAAATACCAATAAATACTCCAATTTTGTACATCACACAGCAATATTAATACATTTGGGTCATTCCAACAATAAACAGAAACATCAAGACAGGCAAACGATTACACAACACGATAACCCTATAAACCAAATAAATAAATAATAATTAGGCAGCCGAACCAAAATTCTAATTAGGTAATGCCCAACACATGGAACCAAAATTCTAATTAGGTAACATCCTACATCAAATTAGATAACTAAGGCTGCACTACTGGGTGAGGCAGATGATCACCCTTCATACTAAATATGACTTTTACCAGGTCACTGTATCATCACACTTCTAATCAGAGCAGTCGCCATGAAAACCATATCAAAGATTCTATAACATATCACCATAATCCAAGAATGAGAAATTGCAGACAAAAGTATCAAGTTGTGGATGCAAAAATTTTATGTAAGCTGCAAAATGTAACGATCCTGGATTCAAAAGTGGCTGGCAGACAGTCAAGCTATCTCATGTCTAATGTCTACTGTTTAGCTCTCTACAAGTGTAAAATTGTACCGACAGAAAACATCTATGGTTGTAACGACAACGCAGGGTGTAAGAAGAGAGGGTCACCCAGAACGCGTTTACAACGCAAAGGGAATTCAATTCCACATTGATCACTTGCATCTCCTGTTTAGCGCTTTCTTCTTGCTTGCCTTTGATGCACTCGATTTTGACGGAGTTGACACCAGGTACACAAACAAAACCACAATAGATATCACTGAAACAAGCGATCCGTATTTTGCCAAAAGTCTCTGCACAAAAGAAAAAACAGTGCATCAGAACTCGTTAAAAAGAAAAGATAAAATACTAAAAGTATTTACAGTCCCAAAAGGAAGAGAGTTCTTCCATGAGGACATGATCCAATAATTGATACTGAAATGACATCTATCTAAAGTCATACTATTATAAAAGAGAACTTGTTGTGATACCAACTTTTTACAAGCAAATTTATCATTTAAATTCATTTCCTCCCTTCAAAAAGATTTGGCCATAATAATCATTTCAATATCTTTAATAAACTCACATTACAATCTTTTTTTTTTTTTCTCGCCTCACTCCACGTTTCTTTCGTTCTCCTCACACCACATTTGTTTGCCTTTTTTTTTTTTTCCCCACAAATTTCATTTTTCTCTAAATATCACACCAAGTTTTTTTAACATGCTCGTGGGGGCCAGGAACAGCGACAGTTAGTAGTTTATAAATCACAGATCATCCTCATTCCACCACCACCAATCATATGTGAAACAAGCCTACCAGAAAGTGTTTCACCCCCCACTTTTCACTGACTTACCGCCTAGAAAAACCAAAATGACAATGGTAATGCTACTTATGAAGATTGAAATAATAAATTATCTTTTTCCTTGCCCTCTTAAGCACCAAAGTGATTACATTTCCCTTAACGACTTAATAAGAAAAGGAATTACAAATGTACAAAATGATTCACCAAAGTATCAGAATGATAGATGGGTAATTAAAAGGGAGTCATACCTTAGCCTAATGATTTCAGGTGCCACGCAGAACAATTCCACGCCAAAAGATGAAAGGGGAAAACGAAAAAAAAGAGGGGGAATGTTATTCAACAAATACCAGCATGAAGCAGAAAGCAAGTGCTAAATTATTTCAAAGCTTACCCAATCAAACTTCTTCTCCGGAGGCCTATCTGCTAGAACATCGAGAGGCAGGATTGGAGTTGAGTATGCCTCCTAAAATTTCACCAGTTAAAATATAGCAAAACCTCCACAATTATAATTTGTATAATAGCACACCAAACCTGTAAGGCTTTTTGTAGGAACGCGGAAATAAACTGCTGGTGCTCCATAAAAGACGGTTCTTGTTTTTGCCTCCAACTCAAAGGAATGTGAAAGAACAGTCCCACTGAGAGTACTCATATTAACAGGATAAAGGGATTAGTTGGATTAGGACTAATTGCAAGTATAGAATAGTCAAAGGCAGACGAGGCACATTATGTTTTGGTGCAAAAAATTTGAATAAGGACTTACGCATCAAGCCTTTCCCATGACACTGAAGTATTTCCAGAGACAATGTCAAAGACATCTTGAGACCAGCTATCATCGTTAAGTGTCACATCATAAGCAGTCCTGAACATGCAGAAGCACATTGCATTATACCACATTGCATTATACTAATATTAATAAAAATAACAAAAAAGCGGTGTCGTCTCATTTGAGAGTCCTTGAGAAGCAAAAAATTTGCAGTATCTGTTTACATGTGTGCACGTAAAATCGTAACAAAATTACAATATATCCAGCAGCGCTTCTTCTTCATACAAGAAAGCTGATAATTTATAGATCAAAACTTAGGGCCTTAGAGAGATATATATCCAGAAACAAAAGAAACCTCGTAAAATACGGGAATCCAAGCAATTGGAGTAAGAAGAATGCTGGCCATCTCTATTGGAGTGAACTCCACTGGATCGGTCATTATGCAAGCTGGGTTGTGTATGAATCATTTTCAATGGTACAATGAACTGGTTCTACAATTAGATGGTGGCTTCCATGGTTAGAAGTAGAACATGCAATTCAAGTATACAACATCATCAGCAAGGTAAAGCAGTTTGAGTGATTGGGTAAAGTTAATTTGGTAATTGTAGCCCGAAAGACTCTCTGCACAGGGTGGGAGCACATGCACATTAATCAACACATATCCCATTCAACGGAAACTGTTTCAGATACTAATCCAAAAAATCTGATTTATGTATGAATTAGAATATCCAACTCCAGATCTTCTCTGGCAGAGAAAATCCAGAGTCTTGGATCGGGTTTCCTCAAGTACCTTTGGACGAAAAAGTCAATCACAAAATTTTCCGTCTTGAACAATCTAAGAAAGAAAGATTAAATCGAGAAGGTGAAATAAGTTGTCCAGACGTTACTGAACCCCTAATTACCCAAGTCCCGATCTAAGTTCCAGCACTTGTGTGTTTTTTAAATTAAGAGCAAAACCCAAATCCTTAATGCATTTATTAGAGAACCATAATTACAAATATCCAATCTCAGCCAAAAAAAAAAAGCAAAAGCCTGAAAAGGAAAGATTACAAGTAGGAGAGGAAGACAGAAGATTCCGCCAGTCAGCTGAATCACACATCTCTATGAAAACGCAGAAGAGAGAGAGAGAGATCTGATTAAAAAGGGAGGAAAGTGGAATGGGATGAAAGCATACGCGTATCCTTGATTGTAGATGTCAATGGAAACGGAGACACGTTCGGAGCCGGACTTGAGCCTGGTGAGGGAGGCCTTCTTGTGGGCCACAATAAAGGGGGCGTCGGAGCTGGCGATGGTGGATGCGGCGAAGAAAAGAGCTGCAAGAATAGAGATGGCAGGAGCGAAATTGGAAATCGCCATGAGTGCGTGAAGGGAAGGTTGTGCTAAACACCCGCAAAGTAGTTTATAAGGTTAGGGTTGGGTCGTTGTAATTTGCGACCTGTGTCCAGTGTCAAATATGTCAAAAAATGCCAACACATGCGGGCTGATCTGGTCACTCACAATTGACAAATACCCCCACACCTATATCATTTTTATCAAAAGGCCCCTCGAGACGGCGTCGTTTGCTTGGTATCAAGGAGTTGACAAAAAGTATGGGGTGTGGGTGGGTAGAGAAATTCATGATAATAGATTGAATTGGGCTGAGACACAATACAGAATTGAATTCAAATATTTTGTATAATATTATGTGTCTCTTCAATTGTAATTGGGCCAATCCAAATCCAGTCCAAACAAAATCTCTACTATTTACAGTAATCATCTGATGGGCTATTCAAATACTACACCCAAATCATACTTCATAATATATCATTTTCATTTTCATTTTCATTTATTTACCAAAAAAAGATTACAATATCTTAGGAGTGTAGTCTAAAAAGTTGGTGGAGTCTTCCAACTGCATCATCCTCCATCAGATCTACAAACATTTGTTTGATTTTATCATCACTTTCTTTCCTATCAACACCACAATCTCAAAAATTTACACACACACACGCACACACTTCAATTCAATTCAAGAAAATACAAGGGGGGGAATTAATTAATTTATAGAAACAAAATAAATATATTTGTGGGAAGGAGTGCAGTGGAGCATTGTGGTGGGTCTCGGGGGTCGGAGATGATATGATATGATATATAGCGACACTACAACTGCTACTGCACAATTCCAATTCCAATTCCATACATCGTATCGCAAACTAACTTAACTTACTCAATCCTCTTTTCTTTTTCTTTACAAAAAAGTCAAATCATCATCATCATCATCATCATCCTAACTATATATCCTTCCTTCCTCACTTCCAATAATAATAATAATAATAATACTTGAAAGAAATTACTCTTCCTCCGCTCTCGCCATGTGATGCATTTCTCGATCCCTGAGCACTCCAGATTCCACCCCCCCCACCCTCTTCTTTTTTTATACTACTCTACTGTTATATCATCATCTGCTCCCATCCAAGAAACTTCATTACTCCTCCTCCTCCTGGATCCTGTCAGAAATCAGTATGTGTTCCATTTAATTTTTATTCATACCCCACATGCTCATGCTCACGCTGCTTTCTTACTACTTTCTTCTCTTTGCAATCAATCATATGTTCATAACTACTATTCAACTGCTCTTACTTTTGTTTTTTAATCTTTTCAGCCTACCCTCTCATTCTCCTCTCTTCCACTTTCTCTAACTTTTTTCTTATGTAGGATGTTATATTTTGAAACCTCCCCTGCAACAACAATGGGGTGCACATCTTCAGTCTATGCATTTGGTAAAAAGAAGAAGAAGATTATCCCCCAAGTCTCCATATTTTCCCCCTCTTTCGCGTTCCTGTCCATTCCGATATCCACTCAACACTCCGAAGCTTAATCCCTAAGGATCTTGCTCATAGAATTACTTCCCTCAGAAATCAGATTGTCTTAGTTGCTGAGGACACTGGTCTCTTTTTCTTCTTCTTTCTTTTATTTATTTGTTTCCATCTCTCGCTCATTCTGCCTTGCTGCCTTTGACTGCCTCATTTTCACTCTGAAATCTGAATCTTGGCCAGGCGGGTCAGCCATCGCTCAACTAACAAGAGCATTGGAAGAATACTTGTCCCTTCTGCTGGGCCTTGCAAAGAAAGGTTCGTCGCTGTTTCCTACATATTGTTTTCTTCACAGGTACTTTTAAATGCTTCTTCGACGACAAGTGCCGCAGTTTGCAAAGTTTGATGAGAATACGGGCTTGACTTGGTATGTAGAATACGGGCTTCAAGAATTGGTGGAGTTCAGATGGAAAGAGTTAGAAGATGGAAGGCAGGTTAGAATTGAATCCTACGAGCAAATGCAACTCGTTCATTTGATGTTCTTGAAAAAATAAATGAATAAAAGATTGAGATTGATGAATGTCATGCTGAGCAGGAAATCTGTGTGTCAAACTCCTGGTTTGAACTATTCTCTGTTCTACATATGATGGCTGTGCTCACTTTGATGGAGGCAAATCTGAAGCTAATTCCCCAAGACAGTGGCCTGTCTGAGAGGCTTGTATCTGCAGGTTTCTGTTTACATTGAACGAAAATTATGAGCTATGATAACTTGACCCCAACAACTATCCTGATTGGATGGTGATCATCACAAATTTGTATTACCAGATTGTATGAGGGATGCCGTTGATTTATTGCTGAAAGCAGCAGGATATTTGAATTTCTGCATTGGCAATGTTCTTCCCAGGCTACCACCTGACATAAAGTCTGTAACATTCAGTATTCAAATCGACAACATATTTACTTATGATCTTAATCATGCATATTTTGTTTATCGGCATATTATTAATAAAATGTCTCTGTATGAACAGGAGCAAGCTGCCTTCAGATATGCACGAGAGCATCCTAGAGGCAATTTCTCATCAAGCCCTAGCACAGGTACACAAATCTATTATGAATGACCTAAAAGCAGATGAAGATAAACAACACCAGCTAAATGCTAACGAGTACTGGAAGCACCTAAATTTGTTACTTCTTTTAGGAACTAATATTACAGAGCATTTTTCTTATCTTGTTGTGATCCGCCTAAACATCAATACTATTCATCCCATCCCCAGACCCATATATATGTTGAGACTTCACTTGGAATTCCAGTCTGTTACTTATATGTTGGTAGAATATACAATCACTACCAATTTAGTGCAAATTGCTGCTAATTAAATAAAATTACACTTGTGCTTTCGAGCATCTAAGCTGCGAACGATAATGCACAATTTTATTGAATGAATATCTCAGGGAACAGAAATTCAGCTTGGGCTGGCTGTCCAAAGCCACAATGCAACTTTATCTGTGAAGAGGAGACTAGCTTGTGAACAACTGAGTTTCTTTGCGCAGGTAAAAATGATAATAACTGAGTTTCGTTTCGATCCAGCACCATTGTTGTTGTTGTTATTTCCTTCCGCTGACGTTCACCGGTCCAGATCAAAGATATTTATTGCACCATAAATATTTAGTAGCTAGAAGAGTTTGGCTGTCGAGATGACAGAGTACATTCACTCACCACATTCTTGGTCTAGTCAGGCCCATTGCTGCGTGTCTGAAGTTAATGCCAATGGTGCAGCTCCAAAGAAGCAATTGTTGTTCCTGAAGTGGAAGTATCTAGAAGCAAAGGTGACCATGCTGTCGTACTATTTATTTTCTGAAGCATTGAATTGTTTTGTTATGTTGGTTAGCTAACGCATTGAAGAGTTAGACGACAGGCGGCAGCCTACTACTATCATGGTCTAATCCTTGATAAAGGCACCGAGCCATCCTCCCATGTGAGTGCAGTTTGCTGTTTCCTTGCTGCAGAAGAATTGATAGCCGAGAGCAAGAAGGCATGCTTAACCTTTTGCCTTGCAGAACCAATTACAAGGTTAAGTATTGAATAAAAACTTATGTTAATTTATTTATTGATGAACTCACGGAATTATCTGTCAGGGCTCCTCCGCCCTGGGGAGCCATGAAGCATTTACACAAGAAAATTCCAGAAACCGCATCGAAGAAATCTCAGATGTATGGGTACCTGTTGGAGCAAGAGAAGTAAGGATTTGATACTTGGATTGGATGTCTCCCTAAATACGCATGTGAATATATATATACATGATTGGGGTTTGTGTTATGCAGGGATCTGCAAAATTTGCCTGATCTTCCAGAATTTCAGTTGTCACTGAAACCTGATGAGTATGAGTTACCGGAAGTGGATTCTGCATGGGATTGTGGGAAGTGGGAAATTACGGAACAAACATTAAAGGAACACCTGAATGAGGATGAACCAGAAACTTGAAACTACAAGGAATGACGTGTTTCTAGTGATGTAGTAGCAAGGGGTTGATACAGTAACTTGTTTATTGAATTTGGATAATTTCTCACTCTGCTCTTTATATTTCTGAGTAGTAGTTTTGTACTAGTGTAATGCCACAACTTGTTATGATTATGTGGAACAACATTCTCAAGGAACATTAATAATTTGTAACCTCCAAATTTGGGAATCTAATATTTCATTGACTTAACACAGGTAGTCGTCGCAGCTGTAGGAGATAATAAATTTGGAGAAAACCTCCAAATCCCACAACCACACTTCACCATAAATACACACATAACTATGTAGCTAGGAATGCATTTAACATCGCAGGTAAATGTTGTACTACTACTGTCAAGAGCATCTTTTTGGGTGTTTTATTTATTTATTTTCCCACCATTTTTCTTTTGGACAAACAACACACAAACCTAGTACACATATAATTCCGGAAAAAGACAAAAGAAACTGGAAACTAGAGAACAGGTGGTGCTGGGTGCGACAGTAATTTTATTATTAATTAGGTGGAGAGTTGTCTGAATTGATGAATTCAGATTGGGTGAGATTTGAGTTTGTGGACGGACATGATTGTAAGCACGAGTAGGCAAATGAGAGCCAAGAAAGATGCGACAATTGAAACCAGGATCTTGTCACAGAATTTGGGGACCCGATCACAAATTGGAATCCAACCCGTTTGAGGCTGTCCGAATCGTCCAACGTACCCGATGGCCATTGCAGCCGAGCCTCCCGATAGCAACAAAACCGCGCTCACCTGCAATATTAATTCATTCATTAATCCCATGAGAATTCAGATATATGGTAATTAAATAAATAGCAATTATAATAATGACCATATGATAAAAAAGAGCAACTATTTCTTTTTCTTTCTTTTTTTGGTTTAAATATATGTCAATTCTTTTTTCTCTGAACAAAATAGATACTGTCAATTTTAATTTTTTTTTTTGTTAAAAGAAAAAAAGAAGAAGAAGAATAAGAAGAAACAAGAACTGACACATAAGGAAATCAAAATTAGAAAAAAGAGAAATGGAAAGTAGTAATAGGGTGAAAGGAAGGAATAATACCAGATCATGCAAGAACAAATAAAAGTAATTGTTGGGATTTGATTTAGGACGA
Source organism: Sesamum angolense (assembly GCA_034509725.1). Classification (NCBI taxonomy): domain Eukaryota; kingdom Viridiplantae; phylum Streptophyta; class Magnoliopsida; order Lamiales; family Pedaliaceae; genus Sesamum; species Sesamum angolense. The sequence goes on from JACGWL010000010.1 coordinate 177,695, forward strand.
TTGAGTGAAAGAAGAAGAATGATGGAAAGTAGAGAGAGGCCGCATGCTAAAGAATCTGCAACCATCTTGAACCTGCGCGCACGCATTAACCAAATATTAATACCAACTTAAAACTATAGACAGATTAAGAGAGAGAGACCTGAAAGAAGAGGAGTAGGTGTAACGGGCATCCATCACAATCCCGAAGAAGGCGACAGACTGGTTACTGGTGGTCATGGTGATGGCGGCGGCGAGGGTGAATCCGATGACGAGAACTCGGAGGGTGAGTTGTGCAAAGTAGAAAAAGTTTAGAGGGTAGTAGTGGATGTTGTTGTGTTGTGGAGGATGAGAATGAGGATCCATATCACTCTCTCTCAGTCTCAGTATGACAGTCTGCGGTTGGGTGTGGTGTATAGAGGCAGAGGGGTTTTTGTAGATGGAGAGAGAGAGACGCTCTTCACCTAATTATTATATATATCATCATTTAATAGCAAAATCCTATTTTCATTACTTACCACATTTATTGGGTAGCGTAGAGGAAGAGGCCCGCCTCAATTATTACTACCCATGCAATCTCTGTCTCTCTATTCTTCTTCACTTTGATTTCATCATCATCATCAAAACCCACACTCTCACTGCATGTTTTCTTCTGTCAACTCTCATTACAAATGAAATATTTGCTAATTCAGTCCACTGCCCATCATCTCATCTAATTAATTAATTCATCATGTACATGGTGTTGCTGGTAAACCATCTCAATCACTTGGTACGTTTAAGCTTTGTGTTCATAAGGTATACGTACCACCATAATTTGAATATATATCTTTTTACTTGGCCTACACATACATATATGTAAGACTCCAGAACAATATATTCTACTCCTTGGAGAAGCACAACACTAACACTACTTAATTATAACATTATTGTTTACTAATTTAATTATCAAATTCATCTCACTACTAAACAAACAAACTTATAATATCTATAATTTTTTATACTGTATTTATTTTGAATACCCCAACACTCCAACACCACTCTAATAAATGAGTTATTAAGAAAATAGGAGAGTGAGAGTGGGAATGGGAGCCCTGAATTCAAATATCACTACATATATATATTTGTCTCGTTATTGCATTTTATTTATCATTGTTACTCATATTGATGTATTGATTATATTGAAGTAATGTATCATATATATGTATCAAAATGAGTTATTTTAGTTTATTTATCATTATTATTATTTATTTGAGAAAAAAAAAGAAAACTTTATAATTTTCTGTTTAATTTCTTGGTATCAACACTTTGGTGGGTGGTTAGTTTATTAGAAGAAAAGGGAATAATTGGTGTTGGCTACGCTGCCCCCGGGAAGTGTGTGGGAGTGCTTTGGTGAAAAGTTTTCCAGCTTTTGTATTTTGGAGGTGTTTGACAATTCACATATTCATTTTTGCTTTTGAATTTGTTAAGAATAATTCCTTTAATTTAAAAGCTGAAAGCATTTTAGAAGTTGCTTCTAGCTGCTTTTCTTTTTTTTTTTTTTAAATCAATTCAATTTTATTTTTTATTTTTTTATCCTTTTATATAATCATAATTTAATTTTATCAATTTTAATTTATTTTAAAACTATATATTTAAAATAGATATTGAAACTTTCAAGCAATTTAAATCATTTAAAAATTTTATACTTTCACATAGAATATTTATATTTTATTTCCTATATTATCTATTATTATTCACATATCATTCAAAAGTATAAATTGTACGACTATGATTAATTAATAAAATAACTTCTTCTTTTCTTCAATCATACAAGTCTAACTATTGTATATGATTCAACAATTATATATTACTTTAGCGGAGGATTATGAAATTAAATATTCTATTTTTTATTAATATTTTTAAAATTTTAAATATAAAATATTCTAAATTATTATTTATTCTAAAAAAATAATTATTATTGACAAACAACAAGTATAAATATAAGCAAAAGTAATATATTTATTACACACGACGACAAGATGATCCTTAATCAATTATATTTGTTTTATACGTGAATCTTTTCCAATCACTATCTCATTTTACTTTTAGAAATAATTACACTTTCCTCCCTTAAAATTTATTGTAATTACACGTAAACCTTCTATGGTTTGGAAAATTACGTCTAGCACCTCTGAGATTTGCTCCTATATAACAAATAAGTTTTTCAATTAGTTAAAATTCATCGAATTTGATGATATTAATAAAAAATTAAAACAAACATACATATTTACCATCGATTGACTTATTATTGACTTATAGCAATCTCTTTTTATGATCAAACTACCCTCATAGGTCTTCATACGTTAATACATGTGATTATGTACATCTTCGCCGTTATAATGATAGTTTAGTTTGAAAAATATCATTTGACATGCACTAAGTCAGTTTTATGTCAACCAAGAGTAAATATCAATTTTTAATCATTTTTTTGTTAATATTAATAAATTTAGTTAATTTTAACTAACGAAAGGTCTTAGTTATTGGATATAAGCAAATTAACCTCAATAGTGCTTGACGTAATTTTCCAACCCACAAGAGATTTATATATAATTATACAAAATATCAGGAGAGATGAGTGTAATCATCCCTAACTTTTATCTACTATTTAATTTTTTTCACAAATACTATAACTTTTGATTATGGCGCGACTTTCAACTTTTATTACAAAGATTACTTGTCTAAAATCATACTCCAAAAACTTATTGGATCATGAGTGTGAGGAAAACAACCCCTTTTTCTGGTAAGGGTCCATCTTACTCTCAACTACACCTAAATGTTAGTTGGGCCTATCAAACTTGTATTTCAACCCTAAATTTATTTATTTTTATATTGTTTGACTCCTTTTCTTAGAATTAATATTTTTGATTAAGTATTACCAAATTCACATTTCGATAAAAAAAAAAATAGAATTTGTAATTATTAATCACAGCACAAACTATATTTCATCTGATTTCCTATTAATTTATAATAAAACCAGTTAATATGAAATTAGTTTTGTAATTTAATTACAATATGAATTGTATAATATATTATTAAGATTATGAATTTAAAAAAAATGCTATAATTGCTTTTTCTAAAAACAAATTTCTCACAATGAAGAAGTGAAAAAGTTGGGATTGGATACTTTCCTTAGATTATTATTATTTATTATTATTTTGGGTGTTGGACTAGTAATATGGCAGAGTGGATGATTGTCCATAATATAAAGAAAATAATATTTATATTTAAGAAAAGAAATGAATGGGAGTCAATACTTTTCCATTCTTATTTGTTGTTATTATTATTTGGTGATAGTAAAAATATTTCCAAATCAAATATCCATTAATGTTCATACTATCGCCATTATATTGAATTATTATTACTACTTACTCTTGTTTGAGGCAGGAAAGAAGGAAAGGATCCCATCCCATTCCCATATGCTCTCCTGTCCCTTCCCTAATAAACAAAAACAAGTAACTTCAGATTAGTACCCAATGGGTATCGCCGGAACCGCTGTCTTCCCCACCCCCATACCTCCTTTCACCCGCCCAAACCATCTATCTCCTTCAATCTCAAACTCTAAACTCTCTGTTTCCGCATCACTCATTCCGACAGACAAACACCCACAACCACTGAGATCAACTAATTCTAGCTTTACGGAAAACGGTGTCCTTGAGAACAAGTCGTCGTCGGCAGCAGACACAATCCCCAGTAGTAGAGGTGGCGAGGAGTCAAATGATGATGATGATGATGGAGGGTTGACTTTGAAAGATTACTTTGAGCATTGTGGGGAGTTATTGGGTAGGTGTAGATGGGATGGTGGAGGGCCGCGCTGGTTTTCACCTTTGCCTTTAGACTCACACTCGCGGTTACAAGATTCTCCTCTCTTGCTTTCTTTACCTGGTAACTTTTATTATTACTACTAATTAGTACTTAGTATTAGTTATTTGTCTGGAAATGGACATCAACTTGGACTAAATCAACTATTCCCTATCATCACCGTCTTTTCATTCAAAAAAACAAAAATCAGTATCCTTTTATCTAGATATAATGATATTAGCTTCTTGTTACTCTACTAATTAACTGTTAAGCATATTATGTTTTTCTTTTTTATATATATTTATATTCCACATGTATAAATTTATATCAATTTATATACAGTACATGGTGTGTATGTGTAAATTGCAATATATGATCATGTAATGCCAATTTATAGTAACTGATGGGTGCATCCAACCCTAAAAGTATGGGCCCCTTTTTTTACCATAATTCAAACACTTTCATCTTTTCTATCCTCAAACTGAAACCACATCATAAAGAGGGGAAAACAAAACAAAATAAAATAAACTTAAAAACTAATCTATTAATTTAATGGCCTGTTTCTCATGGAATATATCTTCAATTATCACAATTTTCAACTATTTTTTTTCATGTTAACTTTATTGGGTGCAAATCTATATATACTCTTTATCATTGCAATTTAATGTCCGCGAATTTTATAGGGGTTGATGGAGTTGGGCTGGGACTTTTATTGCAGCATCAAAGACTTGGGCAGTAAGTTGTTCCTCATACCACATTCTGTAGTCTATACTATCACTAATCATATACAATTGCCACTAATTTCAGACACAACATTGCTCATTATTTTCTTTAATTTCCCTCCCGTGAAGGATTTTTGATATATGGTGCTTGCACATTCCCCTCACCGACAGAACATCATTCCCAGGTGTTGCTTCTCTATATCTCATTCTCTCCCCCTATCCGGCTATCACACAAGGCTTTCTCATAATCACACGACCACAAATGTTTCATGAAATGTTGGAATTGCTTGATTTTACATACTATTTTGTTTCTTCTTTGCTACAAGTTTGAGGTCTCTACATGAATTACCGAGTCTAACAAAGTGGCACTATGATGAACAAACCGAAGCTGTAATTTTAACAAACTAACGGTTGTTGCACAATATTATAGAAATTGGAGGCAGCTAGTAGAAGGGTATATTAATATATTTTAATCTCTCAGACCTGGTAAAGTTTGTCGAAAGCGCGGTTAGGTTAGAGCATTCCCGTACCCCAAATAGACCCATATATCTTGTTGGCGAATCTTTCGGGGGATGCCTTGCTCTTGCTGTTGCTGCCCGTAACCCAGATATCGATCTTATGCTAATCTTGGCGAATCCAGGTAATTTATTCATTTTGCAAAACTTGATCATGCAGATGAAATCTTAAACAGTAAAGCTTCAACTGTTCTATCTCTTCCTGGCAGCTACCTCTTTCAGCAAATCCGCTCTGCAACCAGAAACTCTAGTACCGTTATCAACAATGATGCCTGAGCAACTCCGTTCCAGCTTGCTTTATGTACTAAGTATACTGTCAGGTTTGTTTTACTCAACAAGTTGTCCGAACTGATTAAAATTAGGCGGCAATGCATCCGTTATGGCTTGCTGAAGCTGCATTATATGATGCTGTATGGAAGCAAAGATGCCTAATTCTCATTAATGCTATTACCTGTCTTTCATTGGAAGATAAATTTATTTATTTGGTTTTGTATATATAGATAAATAATTTCTTTTGATGACAATATAAATTTTTTCTAATACTTAATTGTCATACTTTACTCTGCTAATAATGATAATCCATGTCAACTTCTTTCTTACTAGGTGCTCCTTTTAAAATGGTGGTATCGGCCACAGGAAAAACGTCTTCCTTTAAGATAGTTATACTTTACTCTGCTAATGGTAATAATTCATGTCGACTTCTTTTCTTATTAGGTGCTCCTTTTAAGACGGTGGCATCGGCAGCAGGGAAACGTCTTCCTTTGGATCAAGTGATCACAGAGATATCTCAGGACACTGTAGCAATGTCATCATACCTTTCTGTAAGACTCAAACTTGATAAGTAAAACTGATGATCATCCATGCCTTATTTCAAATTACAAACTTGGTATTCTCCTTATCAGGACTGTGTATATCTTTTACTTTTCATTTTGTTTCATTTCTTGTCAAAGTAACTTCTTGTTGGAGTTGCAGAGAGATTTCTCTCTTTAGAATTGAATTTGGATTCAATTCGCTTTTATTGATTAAAATGTAGATTTTCACATAAATTATGTTAGGGTCACAGGTTCTTTCTGATGTCTTGACTGCGGAAACGCTGGGGTGGAAGCTCAACATGCTAAAATCAGCTGCAGGGTTTGCCAATTCACGACTTCATGCTGTGAAAGCTCAAACATTAATACTTGCCAGGTTGTCAACCTACTCCCATCTTTTTGGATCTTATAGTATTAATGTGGTTTCTTTTTCTTAAAGATTACTTTCAGCATAGACCTGCTAAAGTTTTCTGACTCTTACTATTTAGTTCATCTTCTAGTCCTATATGCCTATCTAATTTCTATTCTATTTCTTGTATGAAGCTGATCTTTACATTCAGTTTTACGCATGTCCTATTCAGGTGTTTCTGCTTATCGTGCGGCTGATTTTTTATGCAGTGGACAAGATCAGTTACTCCCGAGTAGAGAGGAAGCTGAAACTTCGTCAGGTGCTGCCAAAGTGTGAGATCCGTGTGTTTAATGACAGTGGTCATGCCCTTCTTGGTATGTTGATCCCCACTTGTCTCTCACACTAACAAACAGAAGAAGAATCGGGATAAAAGTGAGTCCAGTCAGTGTGAAGCACACACGACTTGTTCATCAAGAAAATGAAGGACTCTTAATTTTCTCTTCTCTTAGTTTTCTATCATCAGCTGCTTTGGCAAGCAATTGTCTCACATCATACCTTATATTTCAAGCTTTTACACATATTATGATCTATAACATGATGACCTTGATTTTTCTGAGTCATAGTACATTTTGCTTATGTTGATGTCATGATATCGATTTGCTTGCAGGAAGATGGTTTCAATTTGGTATCGATCTTAACGGCTACCAGTTTTTACAGACGTCGAGGACGCCATGATTATGTCTTAGATTACGTGCCACCAACTCCTTCTGAATTCCAGAGAGTCTATGAACCACAAAGGTGAATTGAACTTTCTGACAGACTCACTACTTTGCAAAACCCTTTTTTTTAACACTAAAACTTAAGTCTCTATTCCTTGCATGTAATCCATGACTATCACAGGCATGCCTGCTTGATTCAATCTTATTCTTATCATTATATTAATATTCGACTTATACGGAACTTCTACTGCAATTATGATGATTAAACCAGCGCCAACCACTATAGTTCTTTGATTGGTCTACAAACATGTTTCTAGAATAGGTTCTTACTGCCTGACTATAATATTTACATTTTTCACCAGATGGATTGAAACTGCCACTAACCCTGTGATGTTATCAACTCTGGAGAGTGGGAAAATTGTAAGAAGTCTTGCTGGGATTCCATCTGAAGGACCGGTACTATACGTTGGTTACCATATGATGCTTGGCTTTGAATTAGTCCCTCTCGTGTCCCGGTTTTGGATGGAAAGAAATATTCTTTTGAGAGGAATAGCACATCCAATGATGTTTACCAAGTTGAGGGAAGGAAGATTACCTGCTTTATCAGCTTTCGATACATTCAGGATCATGGGAGCTGTTCCAGTATCAGCAGCTAATTTCTACAGACTTTTCTCGTCAAAATCCCACGTTCTACTGTATCCTGGAGGAATGCGGGAGCTCTTCATCGAAAGGTAATGTAGCCTGGCATCGTGTACTCCAATTGATGAATATGGTTATCATTATGAGGTGGGTGATTTTGTCTAGATAATACGTTGTTGTTCAATCATGATCACTGCGTTGTACTTACTGACATTAAGCCAGTATTTGCACTTGATTAATTACCGTTTCATGAATATTCTGTTCAACTCTCATTTTCTTAAATTGCAGGGTGAGGAATACAAACTATTCTGGCCAGAACAATCGGAGTTTGTTAGGATGGCTGCCAAATTTGGAGCCAAAATCATACCTTTTGGCTCTGTTGGAGAAGACGATGTTGGTCAAGTAAGATTCAATATTGTAGCTTCTATTTTCACTGTTGGAAGAAGTTTAGACGATGGTGATTTTCTAACGTAGAAGTGGATTTTGTAATCCTTTACCAGCTACTCCTTGATTACAACGACCTAAGGAACATTCCATATTTCAAGAATTCTATAGAAGAGCTAACAGATGAGGCTGTGAAGCTGAGGTATCTAGTTGCATTACTCACTACTTGTTACGTCTAAAATCCTTACAAATGTCAACATTGAAATTAACATGCAAGTATAAATAAAGTGGGTGAGCTTTGTTTATTTTGTCCTCTAAAAAGTGATATATTCTCACATCTGTTTGTTCCTCTATGGCTACATTTTGGTCATAGGAATGAGGCTGTAGGAGAGGTTGCAAACCAAGATGTTCACCTTCCGATCATTCTGCCCAAGGTTCCAGGACGTTTTTATTACTTATTCGGGAAGCCCATAGAAACACAAGGTATGTAGTATGTAGACATGTTTGTTGGTTGGCGGTGTGGGCAATAGGAATGATGTAGCAGTAATTTTCAGGAAGGGAGCAGGAACTGAAAAGCAGAGAAAAAGCTCACGAGTTGTATATAGAAGTGAAATCAGAGGTTGAAAAATGTCTTGGGTATTTGAAGGAGAAGAGGGAGAATGACCCATACAGGAATATATTTGCTCGTATAGGATATCAGGCAAGGCATGGATTTGATTCTGAGGTACCCACTTTCGACATCTAGCTGGATGGATGGATGACCGCCCCGTCCCAGTCCCAGAATAATGATCGCAAATTCATTCATCGCATTATATATGGACAAACAGGGCCGCTCTTGGAAATGAGATATAGGATTCAAATGTAAAGAGAATATGTGCACTTTCTGAATAATAAACAGCCCCAATTTCATACAAATATGTCTCTCCACTCCTCCACTCCACTCCACTCCACAATGCATGCATGCTTCTCTTTTTCTTCTTTTCCTTTCTGAATTGCTTGTTATATTGAGGGTGCAGATGGAAACATAAATAGAAAACAAGAAAAGAGGCCATCAAAATGTGAACCAGTTACAGAGAGAAAGAATGAAACAATAAATGTATTTGCAGGAAAAAGAAAAGAAAAGAAGAGACTAGTTTGAGAGGGGGAGAGTAATAATATATATATGTGTATATGCAAGATACAAAGTATATGAGTTTGTCTGTGAGTTGAGATGATCGTATTTGTTAAACCACCCCACCCTCCTCACTGCTACAAGGCTCCGCCCAACCACTTCCATCACCCTCACCACCCTAACTTCACTACCTACGTACCTTACTACTCTCTCTCTCTCTCTATATATATATATATATATATTCTCCTCTTCTTCTTCTTTCTTCAGTTGGAATTAATTAATTACTTGGATATATATAGAAGAAGATTTATTAATTAGTTTAACTTGTAATTATAAGAATGATAATTTGTGTACTGCATAATACTTCTCTGACGTATATATATATATAGCAAAATGTACAAGTGCCAAACAACTACGTACACACACACACACACGCGACAAAATTACAACTGAGAAACTAAAACAGAACAAGTACTAGGTCTATACCATCCATGCTCATGCTGTTGCTGTTGCTGTTGCTGTTGCTATTGCTAGCTAAACACGAATATACAAATTTTTACCTACAACCATCCCTTCAAATTATCAACAAATTAAATTTCACTATATACATTCTCACATGATTCTATATATTAATATTATAATATATATATATATATATGTTGGTATTAAACTGGAATATTGAATGATAACGAGATATATATTATATCATACACTCATTAATTACTATTTAAATTTAATCAGATAGTAATATTCCAACACCTTAATTACATATATGCATCCGAGTTAGCACGTACAATGCACACACACACACACACACACATATATATATATACATCTCATGGTATCTGATCATCATCATCAACTTCATGAAACCAGCTGGCCAGCTGATATTAATATACTTGAAATGAGACATTAAACTAAAATCATCTCAAAACCCTATTATATATATATATATATATATATATATCGGGGTCTAATGAATTAATTTGTCACCCTAAAACTTCATTTCTCATAATCAGGATTAGCATACAAACAGTGTTAAAACCCCTAAGCATTAGACGTACGGATATATACTTAAAAAAATGATCACAAACGAAGGGTGAGGTCGAGGTTTACGTCGTCATGGTGAGCAGAGTCGTGATCTGCTAAGAAGGCCTGAGAAACGGATCGTCCGCCAGGGAATACTGGCGAGGTAGAAGAAGTGGCGCCGTCCAAGGAGGTGGCCTGGTGCCAGTAGGCAGCGTAGGGCGGGGGTGGAGGCTGGTGGGAGTGGACGGAAGCGGTGAGACTTCTGCGAGTGGCGGCTCTCTCGCGCTTGTGAGCATTTTGGTGGCCGCCTAAAGCTTGAGAAGTGCAGAACTTGCGGTTGCAGTAGAGGCAAGAGAAGAGTCGAGAAGTGGAGGGAGGATTGAGTTTGTTAGGTGGCTGAGTAGTGTTGAGCTTCAAGAAGTCGTAAGTGCTAGGGTCCGCCATTTGGGAGAGAGAAAGAGCTGGTGTATGGGAAATGGTAAGCAGTTAGAGGAGGAGTGGTGGGAATGAAATGAAACTAAAAGGTGCAGTGGAGGGAGATGAGGTTAAACTTTTTAAATGTATAGTCGTAATAGATACGGGGAGGGGAGGGGTTACGTTGGGTTTTTAGTTTGTTACTTTGTTTTGTCTGTTTCCACCATTACCATTTACCTCTTCTTTCTTCTCTCTTTTACCCCCACCCCCACAATTTCTTCAACATTTCATTACCTGCTTAAATAAAACATTCATTTCACAATATTATATGTGTGATGGGATATATATATCAGCGATTATACCCAAAAAGCACAAATTATGAAATGAATATGTGCATGAACAAAAATACTAGTATAAATTTCAGAAACTTATAACATATGACAACCGGTTGTTACGACCCTACACTTCTTAACAAAGATTAAACAAGAGAAACATATTTGTTTGGGTTGTACACTTTACTCTGCACTATATATATAAACTTCTCCTGCAGATGCATTGTTTCTCTAAAATTAGGAATAGGGATGTTGTACCCTTTTTTCCTAAATGGTTCCACTTTGAACTCACTCCACTCATTTCTCATACCTCCAAATTAACCTAATTATTCATTCACTTTACTAATTAATTATTACTTTAGAAGGAGTACTATATATGCATGGGCCGGGGTGTGTTAGGGAGAGAGAATATTAATTTCCACCCTCACATGATTCAATTTTAAGATCACACTTACAGTAGTAATTTATGGTAAACTGATTTCCCACTCTACCTATATATCACTCACTCTCCCCATTAATATAGTACAAGGACGGTACATTTTTGCAACTTTATTGATAAGACATTAAGAGTATGGGCTTCACATCCAAATATCAAACTACACATACTGGAGGAGGAGGAGAGGGAGGGATTGAGGAGACGTGTACGACGAGAATTTTGATACACAAAGGAAAGGCCTCATTGTCCAATCAACCGGAGGCCTGGAAACTAATAATACATGCACCAAACTGAAAAGATTCATCACCTTTTTGTTTCCACCAAAACTAACCCTATAATCTTCATTTGTATTCCACATAGGCTTGCATAATATATAGTACTAACATTGTCATTTTATGCTGACAAAGTAAGTAAAGCCTAATTTAGTAATTTAATAATGCACAAGTTATCCATGATATACCATTTTTATTGACATATTCACAATATGTATGTATGTATGTAATATCATGCAACTCAACATTTTTATTATTAAATAAGATTTTTCATACAGGAAATAGAAGAGACCACTAGCAGGTTAATTTATAATGGTAAAAAGCAGGAGCAGGAGCAGGGTACGTACCTCAAGGAATGCGTAGTGCGATGAATACGCATGTGACAGCAAAAGGCAAGGTTTTGCTCCTTGTTTGGGTGCAGTGGTTGTTATGTCAGACAGCGCCAAACTAGCAATCTCTCTTTCTCTTTCTCTCACACACACATACATACATACATAGAGACTGTACTGGAGACAAGCACAGAGAGAGGGCTAGCTAAAGAGTTGGAGAAACTGCATGCACATATACACATATATATATATATATAAACCAATTATGAAAGGACTTACTTAAACTGCTATATATTCCAATTGAGATGTCACGGATTCAAGAGCAGTAATTGAATCATTAAAATGGCAAATTTATAAAAAGACACGAGGACAAGACATGTGACATACCCATCGCCCCCTCCACTCCACTCCACTCCAACCACCATCATCTGAACTTCAGGTTGCATGATCCGCCCTATCCCCCCCCCCCCCCCATAGCCTGATTTCACCTATGGATTCACACTTCACAGCATTCCCATTCCATTCCCCCTTTTCCTGATGATTGAGAATTAAGCATAGGATGAGTCAAAAGGAGGACAAAGTTGTATAGGCAGGCATGCTACCTACATTACACTAAATAATTGGGGCACAACCACATTCATTTAGAGAGACTGGACCACGCCAGTTACAACTGAGTCGCCCCATTTTCCCAGATTGTGAACTTTCTTGGGATATATAATTCAGTTGCCATTCAGTGTGAGACCCACACAAACACCAAACACCTCTTTTCTTCAACACCTTCCCAGTCATCTTCTTATGTGATTTTTCTTTTTCTTTTCGGAGCAGGGTTATGGGATTTGCAGGTTCCCCTGATCAATCTCTAGAGCAATACACACGGAATATAATTTTGAGCCTCAAATCTCAGACTCTAACGCTGATCTGGACATCCAGTTGCAACAACAAAACTGATGACGTCTTGCTTAGCCAGAACCAAATTTCAACTAGTCTATAATTCAATCCCAATTTCCAACAGCTTCACTAATGCAAGAGCAACAATGCACAATTGTTACAAATTTCAGTTTTTTATTCTCTTTTCTCGTCTTACATCCTTTACACGTAATTAGCGCCACCAAGCTCAGTGGCTTAGGTTACAACTAATAACAAGCAAAACAACATATTCTTCAGAGGAGACACTTTCAGGTGCTGAGATCGAAGTACTTTGGATCTTCAGGAAAGTGGTATTCAACATTCAACTGCAATAGAAAAAACCTCCGTCAAGCACAATCAGATGAACTCATCATTTCATATGCCCAAGGGAGGAAAGCAAACAACAAAGAAGGAGCCAGGCATCAATTGATACAAAAAGTCTTCCTGCAAAAGCCCAAGTTTCTCACACTTGAAAACCAGAATCTAAGCTATGAAAAGAAAAGAAAAAGAAGGAACCAGCCCCATGGGGCCAAAAATTGAAGTCCAGAGTTTAATTGTATAGAGAGAATGGTAGCAACAACAAACTGAACTAAAGAGCATGAATGATGATGGATGCTAAAAGAAACTACCCTTTTATGTAAGTGAAGCCCTATGTCTCGTCCAATTCTAAGGCCTATGAGATATAATACATACCTTTCCCTCGTCAGCATCTGAATGGCGTTGAGGAAACACAACTCTGAGATCATCATAAAGAAAAAATCTCCGTTTTCCTTCACTATCTGTTCTGCTTCTGCTAGCTGACATTGATCTTTTCTTTGGGAAAGGACAAAGAAACCGTAGGTGAAGAGCATAACGAAGAGCACCAACACCAGTTGCATTCCCATTGACCCTTGAACAGCAATGTTCAAACTTTCTATTAGTTTTGAGGAAAGCATCCACCCCATCAGTCTCACATGAATTATGCACTGAAACTTTGCTTCCGTAGCCAGTTCGTTCACTTTGTTTTTCATCTGAGACAAAAGAAACATTGTCTTCATCCTTCTTAGTCAAATTTTTCTCTTCTTCCCTGCCAGATGTGGAATTTGAGGCTGAGGAAGCAAGAAAGACCTTCTGACGCAAGAATGTCTGTTTGAAAGCACAAAAGAAACAACTTCAATAGTGGAACTCAAGCGCACCATCCAAATCTTGGTTTTCCACCAGGAAGAAAATTGTTGAACTGAAATGAGAAATTTCGCCACAAAACATAAGATGCTATCCTTGTTTAATTTGATCATCTTCTCTGGTTAACTACAATGATTCTCACGATAGGATCACAAAATAAGTACCATCACAATAGCTCAACTCATAAATTACTTTTCATTTTCACCAAATTTCTTTCTTTGATTTATTCTGCATGCTCTTAATTTCATTTAGTCAACAAACCCTTGCTATGAAATATTAGTATCACAATAGTTCAATGTTTTCGACACACAAATTAAAGCTTGCCACTGCATTTGAGTCATGCAGATATATTGTATTCATTGTAGTTACTCTTAGAAACAACGGAAACATCAAAAAGCTAAAAATCATTGCCTGGTTAGATTTACCAGAGTTGGGAAACGGAGACTTGAGCGAGGGACTTGAAGAAGTCATGATAGTGAAAGTAGGCGGACTGATCTATGAAAAATATTTGTCAGGCACAAAAGCCAGTGGTTCAACAAGTAAGCCAAAGGCTAAATTGGGAAACGGAAGTAAATGAGTGCATGTTCTTGAAGGTCATTCATCATTGCTTCTTGATAATATAGGATGGGTATAGGTAAACCGGCTAATCTACACTAAGCATGTCATTTCTTAGGTCTTAAGTGGCACCACTATAGACCTCGTAAACCAGGTAATGAAAAACTATATAACAATCACGACCTTTCAACTGGAATTAAGAAAGTAAATACAGACTTATTGTTGGTGTAGCTTGAAGAGACGTTGAGTAAGTAGGCCTTACCTTGGTTCCAGCTGGCATGTCACTTAAGTCGTAGTTACAGAAGTAGGTGTGTACTGGTGTCTTCTCAGGATTGCTCACGACCTGGCAATCATTCTTTTTCTTGGTTATTTGAATTTCTTCAACCATAATGTAAAAATACACCTACTACTATCTCAAGTTAATCTTTATTAAATCATTGTCACTTGTATGGCATTACACCCATTTCATGCAAAATATGTCTGGCCCTTTCTGTTTTGATGCCAGATCCGGGAATATATTACCAACTATTGTCTACTTGGGCCAATCCTAATAATCATAGAAAAACCAAGAAAAACCGACTTTAACAAATTCCACTTAGGAGAAGTGGGTGGACATGAAACTATCCGTCTGCTATGACATGGAGGTTCAACAGTCATGGTAGAAAGAGTCTAAATGAAGTGCTGAATAACACAGTAGACACTGTATATGAAGACTGATATTCTGCTGTCACTTTCAGAGAGCAGCCACAAGGCAGAACTCATAACACAACCGTATGGAGCCTCGGCCATATAAAAGTAGAATGAAACAATCCTTTTCTTTCCATTTTGCGGATCATTGTTGTCAAAGATCTTTTTAAAATTTCCACCCCTGTACTTGCTTGATCGTGAATTACCAGCAAGATCTATAGATGCATAGTATAATAAATAGCTCTCTCCATCAACACTGATCACCGCAAATGGAAATTTTTGTGCCTTGGGAGAGAAATTTCCTCCAGTTATGCTCACTACAGCAAGAAAACCATCTATTTTCTGCAAAATTCAAAGCAGAAAGCTGATGTTATTCAAAAGTATACGGAGAACCCCATAATAACGTTGTCCAATCTCAGGTCATGCTGTATACAGCACTGGCATTGAGCAATCAAACAAATACATAAGAAACCAACTTAGATAAATTAACAAAAGAAATAACCTGACTAAATTTTCCAGAAGAAAGCCGACCAGAGAGCAGAGACTCCTCAAACGACCCAACCAATGACCTCCTAACAGAGAGGCCCCTCAAATTTCTCCCAAATGTATTATAATTGATTCCTGTTCGGTGACAAAAAGGCCACTTTGTTGAGCATGAAAGTTGGGCTTCTTTCTGTAGAACATCTATATCTTCACATGATACTCTCGAAATCCTGAATTCCTCATCTTCAGAGGAAAATATCACTCCTGAAATGTTCTCATTGAGACAATGCGCAGCCTCTTTCAATATCTCCTCTTTCTTGTTGTTCTTTCCCCTGAATGCAGGTTTTACTTGTTCATAAAATATTGACCCAAGAGGAGACACAGAAAGTGGCGATAAGACTGTTTCCTTTTTGGTTATTGATTTAAATCCTGAGCCGCATCCTGGCTCATCCGATCCAGACAAAGGATCAGTCCCAAGTGATGGTAAATATGAAAATGGGACTATTTCCTTGCCCTCTAGTACCGGGCCATCTGTGAAAACAATTGATGTGGTTTTATTGTATTTATACAACTTGTCATTTAGTTCTGAACAATTAGTCACAGACCAGATTGGCATAGTTGCGTGGTTTTTGCTGCCGACATTTGCTTTCTTATTGTCTTGTGCTAAGGAAATACCACATGTATCTTTACTGGAATGACAACTGATGGTAAAATTCCTGCTGCAAATGTCTAAGGAATCGCCATTGAATTGCTCGGGGAACAGTATTTTATTTAGTGGAGACAGCATTCTCTTCCTGGCATGAGATCCACTGGGCTCAGCTTCTTTCAGCTTGATGTGGACAGAAGCAGAATGAGAATAACTCGGTGCACCGTCTAATGCATCAGAGAGCACATCCTTTTTTTCATAGTTGAAACCAACTATCCTAGAGACAGGAGGCTGAATATTCCTCCTTGTTTCAGGAGTTGAAGAGTCAACTCTTTCCTCCGACGGTACCTTTGCCACATGAATATTAGGTGTAGCTTCCAAAAACCCTTTCTCAGATACATCAGGAGACGTTGGAAGCCTCACAGAGGTTCTCCACTGAAAATCCCCCAAAGAATAACATCTAGAATCCGGCCAGGTCTGGTTGACAGCTCCCACATACATCCCCTCTAAATCACATCTGCTGGCACCACCAAACTGTGCCACACTATAAGCATATGTGCTTAGTGGTCTAGTTCCCCCATCCGATGTTTCACTAGAGGAAACTTGAGGTAATCCCATCTCTCCCCAAACAAGTTAAGAAAACTATGATTAGTGGAGAACTGCCTATTACTCTGGTTCCAACACCCAGGCAGCAAAGGCTTCCTAATAGTTTACCAACAGGATACAACCAACATTCCAGCAGAATGTATCAACTTGGAATGTAGGTAGAATCTTCATCTCAATTAACAACAGTCATTTCAACTTAAGCCCAAGCTGCTGAATACAAGAAAGCAGAGAAACAAAAGAGTTGTTGAAAGCATAGTGTATAGCTTCCAGGAAAACCATAGGAACTCCCTGAAATAAGAGCACACCACATCACTCATTCTACAAAATCATACATCTTAAAAATAACAGTAATCTGTCCGATGATCAACTCTAAGATACAAAACAAAAGAAAAGCAATTATTCATTTTCATTCAACGATTTCAAAGGCGAAAAAGAAATAAAACAGAAGTTCAGAAGCAATAGAGTTGATCAAGTGGAGAGCATAGAATTAAAAATATGCATTATCCGGAACCGAAATGATGTTGAATATAATGGGCATCGCGATGTAGGAAGGTCATTCAACAAGTAACAAAAGGTAACCCGCGGAGTTTAGTTCCACGGCAGACGTTCACCTTAAACAGAAGAATGGAGATTGGAGGGGTAGAATGAGGAAAAGGAAGGAGATATTCGGCCACCGATCAATGATTCTGATAGTTGCGTCTTCACATCAAACAATTGTTGCTGAGCTGAAAATACAATGGTTGAATGCGAATGGAAATAAAAGAGGGGGGATATGCATACGTATGTATGTATGATATCGATATTGTTGAGAGTTTGGGTTTGGGCCTCTTCACTTGAAAATCATCTTGGGAATGGGGAGCTGTACTGTACGCGCTCTCATTCATCAGATCACCTTCACCCCTCCTCCTCCTCCTCTTTCTCTCCTTTCTTTCTCTCTCTCTTTTCCCGTTTCTTTCCATTTCAATTTTCCTATAAATAATAATACACACTACAAATATAATATACATCCCTCTAAACCATATATTGACAAACAAACAAGCCTGTTAACGCATCTCTATTTAGGACGACCCACCCTTGATAACAACCACCACCCACAACAAAGTAGGAATATTGCTCCAATTATTTACACAGCATCCGAATTCTCTCCAAAAATGATTAATTGATTTACTCAAATTTTAGTTTACCGCTTCCTTCTATCCCAAAAATATTTGTGTTTGTGTTAGGAATTAATGCATTTAAGCAATTTAGAATGATTTGCATGTTTGTATTTTTTTCCGCAAAAAAAAAAAAGCTTATGCTCATGCTCATGCTCATGCATGTTTGTGAATCGACACGTTGAAACTATATCACCTGGTGATGGCGCAACGTGGCACTCCCTTATTACCCATCTGCCTCCAACTGTGTCTCGACAAGCTATCATTACATTCTAGTAATTGCTATTTTCCATAGCTCGGCTTCCTACACTTATATAATCTCCCGCATTTCACCATATAATTATTGCTTTGCTTATACCACTCTGAATTCTTACCAGTATAGTATTGAGTTTGAGTATTCCAGTGGAGTAAAACCTTCTTTTAACAGAACAATGAATTTAAAAAGAATGGTTGCAACCAGTTCCAGAATGAGCATCATCTTCTAATCAATTACTATTTTCCATACTGAACTTGAGGAGCGAACAAACTTCCGTGTGGTGTGGGGATCAACCATGCACATGCAGGAGCATACCATGATCATGATGATGTTCTTGAATCTTGGGGCCGGTATTGTTATTCATTGAATTCCCTGGAATTTTGAATTACAAGATTTAGACAAATGAGAGCGGCCGGTACGTCCGATGGTGGAGATTGCGAGTTGAGTGTCTTTTTTAATCAATCTCATCATACAAATGACCAACGGAAATTTACTTCCTTCTTAGATCACCGACTGCAGTTGCTACAATATTTTCAGTAGCTTGCCATTTTCGAATACCTGAACTGAACACGCCAGTATAAGATTCTGCATGAGAATGGATGACTAATCATTCATGTAAATTGTACTGGTCGTGTTAAGGAGATGAGGTTGACGAACTGCAAGAGTTTCCTCATTTTTCAACAATTAGAGCTCCCAAAAGTCAAGCCGCTCCAAAATACTACTTTCCGCCCCATTAAACTGCCCATCATCACAACTAACCATGCCTAAATGCACTAGCAATTCAACCAAGCAACTCTAGAAACCAACTTCATAGTTTAGTCGTGTGTGTGTGTGTGTGTGTGTGTGTGATAAATGTACTGCGTGCTTTAGCGAATGCAATGTACAATCAGTTCCGAGAGCTACTTTCACACACATACAGATATACACAAAAACAATACACCAATTACTTGAAGCATACAACTTAAATAAAACAAACCCTAGTAATCCAGTCGGTACCAGATAAATGCAGGCAAAGACGTCAACTTTTTTTTTTCCTTTTTCTTTTTTTGTTCTTTTTTCTCTCATGAGGGAGTATTCAGAAAACCCCATTACACTTGGGAAGTAAAGAGGCCAACCTAACCCCAGGGATCAATTTAAGCATTGGACATCAACTTTAAAATAGAGGAAGAAGTTCAAACTTTCATCAATTAGCCAACTTGATCCATCTCCTGCAACACCATTAATTGTGCTAAATCCTTATAACAACTCAGCCCTCAATGAGAACAGGGTTTTCCGCGCTCTTTCTTAAGCAACGGTTTTATCTTCACTAGTGCTTCCCTCGTGTAAATATAATATCAGAATCACTGCCTAACACTGAAATTAACTGAAGGCACATCATAGATACGGTGACAGCTGCCACAGAAATATATTAAATGTGAATTTATGATGAAAAACAATGAAAGCACCGGCCTACCAATTCATTATATGGATTAGCGATACACCGTTCACGAATATTTAGCCATTTCATGTGCTGGGCTAAAATGGTCTGGCAGCCTCTTCCATCATCTTTTTAACTCTCATCAATCTTCCTACCTCCTTAAGAACCTGTTCAAGACAACAGCATAAGTAAAATTTTGGCTGCAGTAAAAATTCCAGAAAAGCATTCTTTTCAAGTTTCAACTTGAATCACCTCCATACACAAATCCTCTGAAGTTACGGCATCCAGTTCATCATAACCCAATTGAGAAGCTACTTCTGCTCCGACACACGGGGGAGAGAGAGAGAGAGTCCATCAAAACAAGGAGAGAAGACACAACTATATGAGGTGAAAAAGAGAAAACGGACAAACTCACTTTGGAGTGAAATGGTTGCATCAGCTGTAGAATATCCACTTCGCGCACTATTATATACTGCAGTCAATTGAGCCAGAACCTGCCAAAAATCATAGTGAAATTCTCATGAAAAGGCAAGACATTACGAGAGACGATGCATACAGTATGATATTCACAATTCTAAGGATGTATCTAGATAATCAACAGCAACTCAAGACACAATTGAATGAACTCCGAAGAAGACTTGCATATTGGCGTATCAGAGGCAGAAAGTTGAATTCTATCTTCCATTATCTCTCTTGCCACCAAATCTAATGGCACATCAATCCATATTGAAATTCCATGCCTCAGTAGCGCCCTAAATAACAGTACTTAGTTGGTCATCCATGGCATATAATGCATAACTAACTAAAGGCATCTCAAATTACACATACAAATTCGTTGCACTTTTAAACAGCTCCATTTCCAGCACAAACAACCAGCCGACCCATCGATGACAACTGCTTCAGTACTTCGGTCTACAATTAATTTCAGGAGTACTTCTATCAACCATAAACTTATGGTGCATACAAGCAAGACATGATCTATTATATACAGAAGAATACTTAAAGAACCTCAGATGCAAGATATCCCTCCTCATCTCTCTCTATGTATGATATGGCAGCAGTTTTTCCTCCATAGGCTTCCTCTACCAGACTATCACTGCAGAATGACACCACACTTATTGAAGCCAACTGCTCTAGCATGTACAATAATGATTAATTAATAAACAGATGCTCATAGAGTTACCTGTCAAAATAATAGTACCGTAATGCATCGGCAAGAATCCTTCCCAAACTCAATTTATAAGAGTTGTTTATCCCTGTAGTAACAGAAAATTATGATACAAAATATATGTGCAAGGAAAAGAAAGATATCCAAGCAGTGTAGCAAAACAATCTCACCAACTAGAAATATGGAAGTTCCCTTCAAATCGGGGATATCTCTGAGGCTTGCTTCTGAAATAAACTGAATACCTGAATGAGTTCTTTAAAACAGACTCAAACTGGGTGAAGGATTCAAGCATTCCAAGAAAAGAAATCTGAGACTCACTTTGACTGCTAGAGGTTGATCATCCCCAACAGCCTTTGTCATGATTGCATCTAATAAGAAAGATGTGAAAAGCATAAATGAGCATCATCTTTGCTTATTATCGCTTCTGTTCTATGGGTGACAACAAAAAATACCAGTCAATGTGCAGAAAACTTAATTAAATTTCAGAACACATTCATGGCAATTCTAAGATCAATGGGCACGGTTCAACCACAATGCGGCATATTTCTGAGTACAACAAGCTATATATGTGAAATTGAATATCCCCTGGACAACACTGTGCCTACAAAAAGAGAAAAAGTACTTGAAACTCACCTAGCTAGATAACAACGAGTCAAACTACTCAAGTTTGATTAGCATTCAACTCAGTTTTAAATATAAATTGGGACTCGAGAAGAAACGTAAATTATGCTTAACGAATGTGTTTTTGACTTAATTAGATTCGCATGCACAACAAATAATTTTGTAACATGTAAGTAGCAAAAAAAAAAAAAAAGGGCAACAGCATAGTTTCCACCGCATCAAGTGCTTGCGTTCTCATCATCTACTTACTCAGTTCCTAAAAATAAAAATTAGTGACTTCAAAACTTAAAAGGATCACCATGAGCAGACCAAATATATTGGAGACGCGTTCGTGGGCATACCATACGTATTTGGGCGAAAAAAGCAGTGATGGAGCAGAGGAGCGGAGTTTACCTGAAGTGCTGTTCTCAAGGATTGCGCAAGTAGCAGTAGAAACGAGCTTTCGGCGTGCTGAAAGTTTAGGTTTGAGGGAGAAAATTGAAGTTGGGAAGAGTGGAGGATAAACACGAGTTGGGGCGGAGATAGGATAAGCGAAGGATGGATGATTCCAGGCGGGGGAGCTGCAGCTGCGACTCGCTTGGATTATATCCATATCCACCACCACTTCTCCCCTTTCCAGTATTCAGTATGTGTAGTACAGTTAGTGTCTGTAGGCTCTGGAGAAATACAAAGTAGATGTATATATTGGGCATGTTTTGGGCCTGTAAGTATTAATCAAACTATTGGGCTTCAAGACAGCCCACAGTAATGATGCTCACAATTGGACAGTTGTTGAGTTGGGCACCAGATTTTAAACGTACCTGCTGTCATCATGCATTTATTTGCCAATTAAATGATTTGGTAAAATTTATTTATGTTATGTAATAAATTCGATGTTATCGTAAATGATCAGTTGCACGCTTTCTTAGACTTGAAATCTATATATATATATATATAAAATAAAATCCTTGATGCGCCATGTACTTATAGATTTGTGAAACTAATATTGATTTGTGTAAATTATAATTAATAATAATTTTATACACATGATGGAAGTAGCTCTATCTATATATTATCACTACTTCTTTCTCTCTTTTCGTCATTTTACCCACAAAAAAAAAAGGAGGAGCTACATCCACTACACCAAAACTAAATACGCAAATAGTGATTGATAAACAATATGTATTTGTTGTTAAGATGGCTGCTTGGTTTGACATCATCACATCAAATGCAAACTACTTCCTACAAAACTACATATGAAAAAGAGAGCGAGAATTTGTGAGAATTACATATACAATGGTATTGTTTGTAAGTGTAACAATTCCTGTAGTTAAATTTTTCCAAGACCCTATCCACACGCAAGAGGAAAGGATGGCATATAAGCGCCGCAAGGCCACCGGGACTGGGGTAGAGCATGAAAACGAAATGCATAATCATCCACCACAACCACCCAACTTGAAGAAAAACATTGCATATATCCCAACGTCTAAATAATGCCAAAAACAGGGCTATTACACACACCTTTATAAGTAGTTTCCAAGTTCTTGTTAGCAACAAGATACCCATGTTCATCCTATAAAAAAGCATGTGCTGTTTTCTCCCACCCCACCTACTACGCCAACAGAGTAACACCCCACAACCCACAAGAGAGAGAGAAAGAGTTACACCACATACAAAGCATAATAATTGCAAAATTGTGTTATATTTGGCTCTCAACGTAGTCGGATGAATTGATTTAGCAAGAGAAAGGGGTTAATTCAAGGAAATACATAGAAGTGGCAAAAATAACTATATTTACAGACATTTACCCTGCAAGAAACTCCCAAAATATACTCAGCCCTAAAAACTGAAAGAAGCCAAACATTCCACGGACAAAATCCCAGAGAGTTCAGCTGCCACCTGCATCCACTGAAGTTCAAATCTGAATTCAGAAGATGACATGACAAGTATTTCACTCAAAAATATCAACCTCCCATTTCGTTCTACCATTATGCCAACTTAATTGTAAGAATTTACTCTGAATGCAAGTAAAAGATTAGCAACACATTCTTTGGCAAATAAATATAATATCTATGCAGAAGAGCTAACTACCATGATAACAGTATTCACTTCACCTCTTATTTGTCCAGAATTTGGTGGCTTCATGTTTGATAGGGATATTGGCGTTAGTGGAGGAGAAGCAACTTCCTCTGCCTTCTGCACAATTTCAGACGATTCCAATAGCTTACCTGACGGTAAAGCTGATGCCCTCTGACTACTAGAGGGTATTGAGAAACTTCGAGAAACAGTTAGTTGTGGAAGTGGAAGAGGAGATCCTTCTTTTGATTGCCTTGAAGGATTCCTATTCGTTGGAGATACTTCTCGATTTCTGTTGACTAGGGGAGCAGAGTGCCCAAGGGCCACAACACTTCGCATGGGCTTGGAACTAAAAGAATCAGGGGGCCTAGGGAGCTCATGAAGCTCACTTATTTTGGGTGAAGATACGAGGGGAGGTGAAGCATTATGAGATACATTTACCAATGAGGGAGCCTGCGGACCAGATGCACGAGAAAGCAATCCAGAAACTGAGTGAGGTGCTCCAGTGGAACTTATGGGTCCACTGGTAGGTAGGAGGGGCTTGTTGGATGATGGTTTGCTTGCCAATGGACCAGAAAATGCCTGCCTTTTAATTTTCCGAGTATCAAATCCACCCTGAGTATCAAATTGTGGGACAGCAGCTCCCTCGGTGAGGGGGCGGGGTAGTGGGAGAAAGTGCTTGTTGTTGCTCGTCTCTTCAACGACTACTTGAGCCTTTGAAAAACTGCGTGCAGATAAATGATCATCTATGGACTTCTTTGGCTTCTCAATGTTCAGAGGAGAAGAATGCCATGGATTTTTGGAGCTCTCAACAGGTAGTATAGTGGTGGACTGGGTTGCCGATATACTTGGGACTGAACCCTTTGCATCAGCTGGAGTGGGCAGCACATGAGTATTAAGTTTCTGCACGGCAGTCCGCATTTCTCTAATTCTGTCAGAAGGGTCAAACTTCTCTGGGTAGATTGGTGCAGAATGACTGCCTGCTCGAGATCTTTGACTAAGTATTTCATCCCCTTGGCTTTTGCTACTGCCCATATGCACCTCAACATCTTTTACCTTTGGAGTTTGTGCGCTTGGAGCACCCAACTGATCCAGCTGCATATCCATGAAACAGGACCCATGTTAACTATAACGCAGTTGAACTTGATTAGGCACATAAGTTGATGGGAAAACACCAAAAGGAAAGAGATCCAGGCAATAGCTAATCGAAAGTGCAAATAGCCAAAATGATAACAATTTGTTCATGGCAAGGAGTCGCACTTATACACCATTTAATACAACTACCACCGTTCCTGTTATGCACTGGATCCTATTAACTCCGAAGAATTAAGAGATTGCCGTAGAAATATATTACACAAACTGGAAGAAACTAATTGAAGTTTCAAAAGAAACACTATGTTTTTCAAAAAAAACTTTGCTAGTAATTCTTGAGAATCCTAAAGACAGCTTTCAGATACAAAACTAGTTAATCATGCTCTAAAACTGAATTTTAAGGTTAGCTTATCTAATCATAAATATACTTTTTTATTGTTTTACAGTTCTTGGCGCTAAATGCTTTAGCAGTTACCACAGAAGGGCAACAGAAAAAATCTACTTGTATGTAGACAAAGAAGCAGGTGAGAAATATAACAAATAAAAGGTTCAGAAAGGATAACTTAAGCCACAAACAATTGGAATCAATAATTCATGTCAAGTAATCATATCAAGGGTGTAAAATTCAAAAGGCTAAGTTAGCAATAAGCCAAACAACTAGCAAATAAAACTCACCTCCATTGAGTTCCTCGACGTGCAAGCATTGTCTAGCTCCTGCTTGTTTTGTCTATAGTCAAAACTTAATTCACCATAATCATTAGTTTCGAAACTGTTCCTTCATCGTCACCTTTCTCCACTTCATTCAATTCACTTAGCTCATAATCAATGTGTTGCTTCTCTGCAACATTTCTAATATGTGGTTCAACTGCTTCGAGAGATTGAAGTCCTTTCCGGAAAAAATTTAACTGCTTTCAAGAAACAAGTGGAAAAAATCATCAAAATTTGAAATAGAACGCAAAAGCTTATCAAACTTGAAATCATGAA
This sequence comes from Sesamum angolense, assembly GCA_034509725.1. Classification (NCBI taxonomy): domain Eukaryota; kingdom Viridiplantae; phylum Streptophyta; class Magnoliopsida; order Lamiales; family Pedaliaceae; genus Sesamum; species Sesamum angolense. Next base: position 203,359 of record JACGWL010000010.1, read on the forward strand.
AAATACAAGAAAACCTGTGCAGCATGGTGACGAGCTGCTTGCGTTAATAGGCTCCGGCTTTGCCCTTGCTTCAGTGATTCCACCCGAAAAATGCAGAGCCTTGCAACGTCATCATATTCATCACAAACAACCTGCAATTGCTGTGAGGTAAAGGTCTCTCCTTTTCCATGTCTCGACTTTCCCTTTTCTCTAAATTGTCCCACATGTATTCAAACATCTCCCTGTAAATCATACATGCAATCAGTAAAAAATAACTTGCTACAGAATATCCAGCTTAAAAATATGAAAATACCATATACCTTTTCTCGTCGCATTGCAACTTCATCTCCTGCACCAGTAAAACATAGATCATCACCAAGATTGGAATTAAACTAATGCACCAGCAAAGAGGTAAGTAGAGCGCCAGAGAGTTATATACATGCATTTGTTTTGCCAAAGCACCAAGCTATTTAATTAACAATGCTTAACTAATAGAGTTCACGGTATAGATGGGATTGGTAAAGTAAAAGTTTCTAGCAAACATGCTCCTGTGGAAGGAAGAAAAGAAGGTTTATGTTTAGAAAGCATATTATGCCACCCATTTATATCCATCATCCAAATCTTTACCTTCCAGCTTTCACTCATATTTACAGAAAACACATAACACATCCCTTAAATTTCTGCTATGTCGATAGAGTTTTAAATAACCTTCTTAAAGCTTCAGTTTAGGAGTTCCTGCCACATAAGAATATGTTTCTCCAAGAGAATGCATCTAAGCATATCAAGTCAATAACCAAATCACCAAAAATTCAAGTAAAAAATTATTCGTGGTCCTGCATAACTCAACAACTAAATAAAGTCATCCGCTATCACAGAATCATCTTATAATGCACTAAAACTAAAATTTGAGATACAGATTTCATTCAAATTTCTATTAAGCCAGCAATTGATATTCAAACCTCCACTTTCCGCAGCTCACTAAGAAGAGACTCTGACGGGTTGGTGATTGTCATGATAATATGGGACCGCTGGAAAGCAAAGAAAACTGAGTCATGATAAGTTCTCTGGCATAATAGAAAAGATTGGCATAGCAAAAAAAACTAACATAGTTATCAACTAGTTTCTGAAGTTCAAGCTGCACTTTTCCAAGCATGGACAATGCTCCACCTGCACCACCAAAGAAAAAGTATATGTTAACTTTGGTAGCACCCTGAAAGGAAACTATATCCAGTAGGTGCAGACCAAGTCTATATATGTGTTACATCACTAGCCTTTGATAATGGATCATCTTGATTAACGGAACACATGCTTTAAATTCATGATTTCCAACAAATCTATGGAACAATCAGAGTCACTGGCCTACCAGAAAATTCACTTAGGTGGCAAAATTATGTTTTCTATCACTAATCGTGCTGACACAAGACGAAAAAGGACCCAATAGATGAAACATCAATGTTCAAAGTGGAGCGAGGTGGCTTTACTTTACTTGGCATATTGGATAATTTAACATTGCTGCCAAAGGACATTGAAAGTTGCTTAGAAACTCACCACTTTCTCCATCATCATGCATTGCAGTTTTCTCCAGTAGACAATTCCCCATTTCCAGCAAGGACTCGGAAAACTCTGAAAAAAGAAACACAAGGTTGATGATAAATTTCCTGCATTTCATGACAAATCGAAGCAATCGTTATATAGTCCACTACTAAAGTAAGAGGTATATGGCCAATGATCTCTAAGGAACAGAAAACATTTTTAAAAATAGTGGGGAGACAATCGAGGTCAGGTCCTAATGAATGGTCTAACATTTTATTGCTGGTTTACAGTGAGTTCTTCACTCAACTGATTGTAATCACATTTGCCAGATGGTTTGAGCTTCTAGAGATTGCTATCAGGATTTCAGAAAAAGAAATCAACTTTGGAAGAAATCTTAAGTGAGAAGGCAGATATCTATACTATGAAGAGATCCTCCACAGACAGACATTGGCAACCATGATGTCGAAGTTTCATCCTCCACAGTCATATATATTAAAACTGAAAACCAGCTATTACATCAAATTAAACAAGTACCATATGCACTATTTGCTGTAGCAGCTGCAGCTGAAAGTAAGCTATCATAGCACGTTCTCATGTCTTTCATATCCTGCAAATGAAGTACAGCAAATAAGACATGGTCGCATTGCAAGAAGCAGAAATGATATATATTTGCCAGACTATCAGAATTGTCCCTTAATTTACAAGGAGTTGCTATGATAACAACTAAGGTTAAGCGCACAATCTTCACATGAGAAAAACAAAAGCATAAAACAACATTTACTCTTAGAAGTTTGCTTCTCTCAACCAATAAGTAATTCAACCTAACAAAAAATCTAACTCAACTTCCTCAAACATATCTAATTTGGAAAACTAAATTAGGATCGAGGAAAACCCAATTAGCTGGAATTCATGTTTGCCAACTTTATAATTTCTCAATTAGATGTCAAATTTCGCCTAAAAGTTACTTTTAGGGATAATTCGCATGAAACTGCCATACTTACTGGACTAAGCCGTCAACATTGGCATAAAAAAAAAAAAGAGTAATGCACCATATTTATGCAAAAAATTGACCCAATACACTCAATTCATTAAAGTTGAGAAAATGGAATTGAGATGCAGTAGAAGTAAAGCAAAAGTCAAAAATAACATTCAAAGAAAAGAGAAGAAATATAAGTAAATAAGATCCACCTTTGCTGCTTGAGTTAACCCATCAATATGCACCGAAATTTTGTGATCCCATTTTTCCTTGGGCTCGTTCTTAGTCAGCCCGAATTTTCTGAGCGTCCCCAAAGGCGATTTCATCTCTAAACTATCAACTCAACTCAACTCCAGGGTTTCCCTCCTCCGCTCAGACTTTGAGGGGAAAATACGAATTGAGGATGAATTAACTCAAAAAATTAACAAGCAGAGTCTATTTATTTTTCCGATTTCTAAAAAAATAAATAAAAAGGAAAAAAGAGGAGGAGTTGGGGAAAAATTAGAGAGACGAAAAAGGAGAAGAGAAAATTCTAACGTTGTGCGCCGAAATTGAAAAGGCAACTCTGCTGTTATAGTGACTTCGGACCTCCTGTTTCTATCTAATGTTACTGTTAGGTAATTTCGGTTCGGTCAGACTGGAATCTCCTCTGCTGTTCCCTTTTCTCCAATCTTGTCCATTAAGAACTGAAGTCGCTGAAGAGAAGTTTTCCTAATGGTGGCGTGGCAGGAAATTATAGTGAAAGAAAGGGCTCAAATTTTTCAAGTATATTCAACCGCGTGGGAGAAGCGTTATCTAATTTCTAATGTGCCATGAATTATCCAATTTTTAATTAGAATATCTGGGTGGGCGTAGTTTGACTAATTTGCCCTCATCAACCACCCTTTGTTCCCCACGTATTGAAATTGAAATTTTTTTCCTTTTTTCTTTAAAAAATTTTAAGTTTCATTTTTTCGTTTAGTGTTTTTTCTTTTTTAAACAAAAGCGATCAAGTATTTTATTTTTTCTAATAAATTGATTACAATCATCATATAAATTAAAATCTATTATGAAAGTAGAACAACACTTACACTATTAAAGTAAACTAACACTCTCATATTGGTGGGGTTTTGATCCATGACCTTAGAGTAATGGACTCAGATTCGACAATTCAGTTAGGCAGGCCCCATTGTCATATTTAGTGTTTTAATATGTAAAGGGTAAAGTATAGTCACATTCCTTTAAACTTGACATAATTATAAATATTTTCTTATTGTTTGATAAATTACACATATCTCATGATTTTAACGTCTGTCCAACAACGAGACCATTCCTTCAGTTTCTATTAGCGTTCCATCCAATTTTATGGTAAACTAACCAAAATGTCATTTTTTTTAATACAAATTAAATTTTTATATACTTTTGTAGAATTTTTTAAAATATTTTTATTGACTAATATTTTATATTAATTATTTATTTTATTCACCCTCAATTATTTTAGTTTTTAAAATAATTTTTATTTTATTTTATAAATAATTTATTAAGGGTAAATTAGTAATGCTTGCTTCAGAATTTAGGGGCTACATAATTATTCTTTATTTGAGAGACATTTATAATTTTTTAAGTAATAAGAAATATTCATAATTGTAATAAACCTACAGAAATATAGTGTAATTTATCCTTGTGTAAAAGCAGATATGGCACCATTTTTGGGTTCGGTTTCAATTGGATGTGTTTTGGAGAATTCCATCTCCATTATTCTTATCTATGTTTCAACTTATAAAATTTATTTAAATTGCATTTGAATTAGTAGAATTAAAATTATGAATTTGAAATCCTTAATAACAAATTATTATTTTGTTTAATAAATTCAATTTAATTTTAGTTTTATTAAATATTGATTCATATGGAGTCCTTTGAAATACTATATCAAACTTTTCTCTTAGATCTAAATCTATAATTCCAAATATCGCCTATAAATCTAAACAAGAGATTTCAAATATGTGAATTTGGTGATTTCAAATAAATTTTAAATATTTTTACAAAAAAATAGTTTTATGATATTCAAAGAGAGTGTGTTTTTATTATTATCATCTGTACTATTATAAATAAAAGATGTAGTATAGACACAAAGTGGTGTTTTTGATAGAGTTGCACTAATGTTTTGTGATTAAAAAATCACAAAAAATAGTTTTCAACTAATAAGATAAATAACTCCTTTATTCAAATTTTTAAAATTTTATATTAACTTAACCTTATAGTTAATATATTTTTTATTAAATAAAAAATTATTTATGATATACATGCAAAAACAATGAATACAGGTTAAAGAAACTTGGAAACAAATCCAAAACTTCCTGCAACACAACATGTATAGTAGTGGTCAAAGATAAATACTATATATTAGTAAATGCTACAAGTGCGGAAAAAAGAAAATTGTTTATATATACACAAAAAATTTGATGTATTAGTATACTTATAAATAGTTTTGTTTTATTAATTGATCTCTGAATAAATAAGATTTCTTAGATTTGAAAATAATAATTGGAATATCACAAAAACTATATAAAGCCTCATTTAAAAAATAAATAAAATGTTGATGTCATAAGTAGGAGGTTAGTTAAAGTAATAATAATAGTAACTAAGTTATAAGGACTATATATATATAAAATTGATACTTTTTCAACAATTGTTAAAACTTTGATATTTTTGTATAAATAAGTTATTATTAGATAGTGAACATAAAATTAAAGGAGGCGTTCAAGTTTGACACGATATAAGTATAAATAATTAGGCGTATGGGAGGGGTTATGAATGCTGCATCTTATAAATATTAATGTAATTGGAGTACGTAGGTAAAACTAAAGGTTATTAATTCAACATATTCATTTCTTTAATTAGATTAAATAAATTACCTTATTATCTTTCTTTATTTATTGGCAAAACTAAATTAGAAGAGTCAAAAGTCAAAGATAGGTTGCAGAAGGGAAGAGGTGAATGGGGATTATTATTATTATTATTATATATTTATTGCCTCTTCCTTCCTTCCGCTTTCAAATTTGACCAAAACACACAGAGCGGGAGACGGAGTGGAGTGGCAGTGCAATGGGGTCACTCACATTATTATTTTACATCATTATCCAACCCCACTTTCACAACCTTATTAATGCTTTTTTTTTTTTTTTTTTTTATAAAAAAAATAATCACTATTGTTGGTTTTCCAACTATTTTATTATTAGATAAAATGCAGTAATTGCGATATTACAAATGAATAAATTATTTTTTATGAAAAAATAGTAATGTAAATTGCTTTATTTTAAAAAGCGCATGGGGTAAACTACTATTATTTTTTTCACAAAAAGGTAATTATTTGTTCATTTGTAATATCACAAGGGTTAAATTGTATTAAAACCTTTATTATTATTATTATTAGTAGTAGTAGTAGTATAGTATACATTGCGGATTCAACATTTTCAAACACATTCAAACTATTATTTTGTCTTATTTTCTTATAAACAAAGTAACAATATCTCTTGGTTTGGCATGTTCTTCTCATTCATCCATCCTCGAATAATTAAAATTCAGGAATTTAAATGTGGACAATGAATCAAATCTTTGAATTATGTAAACAAAGAATGAATCATCAACATTTGAACAAGACTAGCTAATTAAGTGTAACATATATAATTGATTGTGTGTGTGTGTGTGTGTGTGTGTGCATGAGAGGAGGTTGGCATGCATAAAATTGGAAGGCAACGTCGACGACTGATTAAAGTTGAAAGCCTTCGACAAACGTAATTTGTTTGACCCTCTCTCTCTCTATTTCCTCATCATCACTTTTTCCAGAAATATGTAGAAAACAAATTCATATATAGATGTAAAAACTAACAATTAAGAAACCAAGTAAAGTAAAAAAAGAATGAATGAATGAAGGATGGCGGGTAGCTGAGTGTAATTAGCTATTATATTATCATATTAATTACCACCATTCTGAAATAACTCTGTTTTTGTTTTCTTATCTGCAGTGTTGATGCTCCCCAACCCCAACAAACACAAACACACTACTGGAATTGGTTTTCAGGCCCATTAATAGGAACCATTGGGCATTGGGCTGCTTCTTCATCTCAAAGAATAATTATTAATATAGATGAGATGAGAGTAATTAGGAATAGTGGTGTACTGTACCCCATGCCATGGCCTGTGTAAGTAATGTGTAGTGTGCAGTGTTGTAGTCTACTACCTCTACGGCTCTACCTCGAATGAATTACATGGCATCAACCAACCAACTTAATTCTACTCTACGCCCATGGACATAATTCATTAATTAGTGATACATACTCCTCTACTGTACCTGCCCAGATGACAATTCAGACCACTGCCCTACCTTCATCATTCAACTATACTACCTACCTTCATAACATCTCCCCTACTCCATACTCTTCACATTTTTAATCTTCTATACTAATGCAATTTCAATTTACATTGGGGAGGTGCTACTGCTACTGCTACTGCTATATAATTAAGTAGTAATTAATTGTGCCTTGCCTCAATTGGGTGACACACAGAATCTTTGACATGTTTTCACATTATCCAAGTGTTCGACACCATCCTGTCTTGTTCGACATGAAACCCATTTCCCCAAGACCAAATAATTAAATTCCTCAGTTATGGCGCTTCATTATTCAAACTGACAGACTACATCCACTTTGATTCATTTCTCAGCCCTCCATATGAGGGAAGGAACAAAATTAATATATTTAATGGGATTAATAGTTGTTTGGTTGGGGTGCAAGGTGAAAAGATGCCAATGCCAATGCCAAACAACATGTGATGCGCAGATGCCAATAAACCCCCACTATCTACTTCTTTTTCTTCTTGTGCTCACACGTAAAAGAAGAAGAAGAAGAAGAAAAGGAATTATATATAAAGAGTAGCACAGCCAAATACCAATAGCTAAGGATTCTGTTCTGTCTTAATTATTTTCTTTGGATGCTCTCTCTTTATTTTTTGTTCATTTACTTCCCAAAAATCAATTGCCTTTTTCAAATAAAGATATCATAGATAGATAGGCTTCAGATTCTGGCAATCATCGATGCTGCTCCCTCTCCCCACCTCCTTTTTTAACTTAAATCATTGACAGTGCTTCCATCAATTTACTCATACTACTCTTACCTTTTCCAATCCCAAAAGCAAGACACAACAAAACTGAATTTTTAATCTTTATTCATTCCCATGAAGGGCTGGCTTGCCTTGCCTACCCTACCCTATGCTGCTTCCACACCCAATTCTCCAAATATTTCTATATCATCATCAACTCACCAAATACCACTGCATCAAAATATTCCCAAATCTACAAAATTCTGCCTTGTAAATCAAGAATTTCTCTCAAGGATCAGTTCCATTCCAACAAGAACCCCCTTTTTCTTTTCCTTTTGTTTTCTTGCAGAAATTCTGATTAATGCATTACAAGCGAAAATCGATTTCATCAGGGCCTTGATGAGGGACCTCAAAAAGGCTAATATGTATTCTGACTACTTGCTTCCTCATCTAATTCATTACAAGAGATCTCAGTAATCCCACTACAACAAGATATTGATGATAAACAAGTTTGAGCAGATGAAAATCCTAATTCATTCTTGTCTCCCGTCCTTAAATTCATATGATCCTTTGTACGGATCCCCTGCAAAAGTCCTAGGTTTCTTGATGTAATTAGCCACCTGATTTCTTGCTTTCCTCTTCCTTTGGTACACACGGCAAACAACCCAATCGCCCACTTGCATCATTAGTTTCTGCAAAGAAGCAGATAAAAGAGTTTGAATAAAATCAACTAATAGAGCAAGAAAAACTTGATGTTTGTAAATGTTTATACACCTGAGTTAACAAGTATGGTGGGGTGAAAGAGGCGACAAGGCAAAATTGATGCAAAACCCATTGAGTTTTGAGTAGAGGGGAGGTTTTGCCATGATAGAAGAGGAAAGACTTCTTGATCCCAATGAGTGGATTGGGATTGGTTGCAGTTGGAGGAGCCATAACTTGCTTGTCCTTGACACTGGATTTCCAGTACCCACAATCGCTACTGATCAAACTGCATTTGGTCATAAAATTCATCTTTGTTTTGCAGAAGAAGTATCTCTTCTCCTTCAAGTCCCCTTAAAGAAAACAGAAGACGAAAAGTGAGTGAAATGAAACAGCATAAATAGGGAATGAGGGGAGTGTAGGAGGAAGAGAGAAACCAGGTAAATCCCAAGGATTGGAGTGGAAAACGTCGAAATGATCAGGAATGAGGGAGGGAGGGAGTGGTAAAGAGTAGAGTTTCCTCTTCAAGTAGTGAAGGAGCAGTTCTTGATCAGTGGGGTGAAATCTGAAGCCAATGGGAAGTTTGATAGGCTGCTCGTGCTGCTGCTGCTCAGAGCTTGGCGTCGTCTCCATTTTAGAACAAGTGTAGCGTAGTGTAGTGTAGTGTAGTGTAGTGTCTTTCTACAAGGAAGTCAGCTGTGTATTTGTAAAAGAGGGAGGAAGAGAGTAGAGAGAGATTGATAATGATATTGAAAGTGGTGGTGCTGTCTGCTGTGGAGGGAGGGAGAGTAGAGAAGGGAATGCGAAAGGGGGATGGGGGGGTTATTTACATTTCATTTTTGAAGAAATAAGATGCAAATTTGTGTTACTTTATAAGGGAAAGGGAAAGGGGAGGTCCAGTTGTTCCCACCTTCACCTGGACGGGACAGGATGGACACTCTTGTAATCTAAACTCCTTCCTTCATTGACCTGCAATTTGACCCCCCACGTTTATTGAAACGTGTATTTGTTTATGAATTGAATAACGTGCGCACCTCACTCACTCAATCTTCCATTTATTTCTTCATAATTAGATAAGATAAGAAGAAACATGGTTTCCTTGTTACATACTTTTATTTGTTTCATATTTGTATTATTCTGTAAATTGTACAAGGCCAAAAACTATTCCTTGAAAGCAAAGAATTGGAAATAGATGGACTTATTGGGTTGCATGCTGATTTTGAAGAGGCGCTCGCTGCCTTGTATTTTTTTTTTTCTGGTTAATAAGACAAAAACAACAACATCATCAATTTCTAGAACTTGGGTAATGGAAAGCATTAATGGTGGGTGTTTAATTATCTTGTCACTTGTTCATTTGAAATTGAATTGAGAAGCCCGGCCGCCCTATAACTGCATTGGCTTTCACATCTCCCTCCAACCCACAACCTCCTCCATCCTCCTGCTTTTACCATTACTCCACTACTCTCTGCATGCCCTTTTTTCGGAAAAATTCAATTACTCATCTCATATTAAAAATATCAAAAAATAAAAATAAAAATAAAATATCAATTACATTTTTTATAATATATAAATGATTTTTATATTTATTTTTTTACAAACGGCTTCTTGATATTTTTTATATCAGACAGAGTTAAATTGGCATGTTTCAAAAACCAATAACTTGGACTGCTCAGATCCAGTCAAGTCCATTCAATCAAGTATCCGTAATTCCAATATCATATTTGGATCCTGCTGTTTATGACAAGGCTCTAGCTGGAACTGTTTCTCAACTTCCACAATTCTTTTTCTTCTCAAACCCTTTTTGAATAATTTCTCATAACTTTTTTTCTATTTATTTTTTATTTATCTAATTAACATATACATTTTTAAAATTAATAATTAGTTTTTAAAATATTTAATTAATTGTGCACAACACACACGCACACACATGGTGGTTATTATAACAGTGAAAAATGTACTAGTCCACCTAAGCCATTTATGATTGTTCAAGATAGGCAGAGCTGGGTGAGGTGCACAGTGCACTCTTCTTCTATTCATTTGACTTTTCTGAATTTGGTGATCGTCAAAGAAGAATATTGATTTGTCTCTGCTTCATTTCTTTAGACAACCGCCCTATAAAATTGACATAATTGTCAAATTTGGGGCTTAAGTTGAATTTGCATTCAACATAAACATGGTGTGGAAGCGCAGCAATGATGTAATGATGAATGATTGAGATTAGAAAATGGTACAACAATTATCCCCCAGGATCAGGAATGTTTACATAACAGGGGTTGGAAAACTCTGAAAAACAGGGCAAACACTTGAGTTGGGCTTCAGCAGACACACACAAGTGTCATAAATGGCTTAGGTGGACTAGTACATTTTCTTCACTGCTATCTTCTCCCCTAATAAGGTTATAAATTCATCTACAGTAATTCAAACACACACACACATTCACAGACCTCCATACTTTAAACTTGGGAGTACGTATACTATACTCCTACAACTCCTCTAATACATTATACATGGGAGTAATTTTTGGAGTAAACGAACGAACGAATGAATGAATCATTGGTGTTGTACCAATTCAGGAATGAGCTTCAACAAGAATGCCAACTCCCTCTGGGAGAATTTGGGCCTGCTACCCTTTCCTTCCATCACTATCTCCTCCTCCTCGTCTTCTTCACCTTCCCCACATGGCTGCTTCACCATTTTCAAAACTGCTTCCGCTATTTCTTTAACCAAATCCACAATCACTCCGTCCACGCCCATCAAATGTTGCATGTACACGGCTTCAGCCACATTACTGAAACCAAACATAAACTTTCCATCACACTTTTCAACTATATTTTTTTGTTAATTGTAATTGGGAGTAGAAAGACTCACTTCAATTTCCCGTATGTCAGGAGAGCGAGCTTCAATTCTTTGATTTTGTTCACTGCTCCTGGATTTCTAAAGATACCCCTCACTTCGGAAACAATCCCGTGCAAACCACCTTCCACGCATAATTTGATCGCTTCCTCCAAACAATTCCTTCTCACATCATTGTAAATCTCATTTCCTCCATTCGTCAGGAAAAACACCTGCTCACAATAATATCAGTAAACCACAACCTCCTAACCGAAAGCTGTATAATCAACCATCAGCAAACTTACAGGGTAGGTGTCCTGAAGTTTCCGGACAAGCAGAGTGGCGTCCGGTTGGAAACTGGAAAATATGATAGGCCTTTCTTTGGCATGATCAAAAACAACTTCCAATATAGCTTGCAATACATGAATGAGATAGTCTTGTTGGTAAACAATATTATCGTCGAACTTCAGTTCAATGTTGAACCCAAGAGAAGGATTCACTTTCTGAAATGCCTCTTGCAGGGTGCATGCGGGGTCGTCAGATTCAACCGTCCAATTTAAAATTTTGCCATCCTTTGTTTTCCTCAACAAAGTTTTCCCCTCCGAACCACCTTCTTTCTGAGGGCCGAACGTAAGAAACTCGGACAGAGACAATTCAGTGACTCTCTTTTCAAAGATTGTCCCCTGGAATTCACAGTTTTGAACTCTCATAAGAAATCTTTTCTAATTTCACCGATTGAAAATTCATTCAGCTGGAAATATTTGTTAGGGATACTTCCTTTCTTTCCTGACTCCGGACATAATTTGTCAAATAGATCAAGTTTTCAGAACAATAAATGCAAAATAGATCTAAATCACAAGTAATTTTAATAATTCATTCGAAAATATAATTCAAAAAAAGAAAGAAACTTACGTTGTCTTCAGAGTAGATGAAGTTGTCGTGAAAAATGATGGGGCAGCCATCCCTCGTCACCTACAAAAATCAGAGTTGTATTTTTCACTTTCCTGTCTAAGACTCTTGTTCAAAAGTACAGAGTACTTTTTCATTCAAGAGCAAGACCATAAACAGAGAATTCCATCCAAGCTTCGGGAAAAGAAAAAAAAAAAAAAAAAAAAAAAAAACAGAAACGCAAAAACAAACTTATCAGTATCTTAATTAATTGGGACGAGAAAGGGAACAAATTAAGACATCCTATAATCTTATTGATCACCCTAGTATCAGAAATTCGGAAGAAAAAGAAGGAAATTTTCCTAATTATGAACACAAGAGTTAATAATGACGAAGCTGTTCAATTTATGTTTTTATAAAGTGAAAACAAATTTTAACAAAGTGGGTCATTTTTTGAGATCCAACTTCGGAAGGATAAGAAGTAATTGTCCTCCTTTTTACCAGTTAAAACAAACGTACGCGGCGAGGGAACACCGATTTCACAAACATTAACTTAAAACAGAAAAAAAAAAAAAAAAATCATATTCAAGAAATTACATATATACCACGGGGAGAAATAGAAAATACATGGGAAAATCAGAATGTATACCTGAACGTCAAACTCGATGAAATCAATGGGGTAGTTTCCGGCAGTGTTGAAGGAAAGAAGCGTATTCTCTTTAATCGCTTTCATCCTCAAATCCGAAGACTGCAACATATTCATCCCATTCCCCCTGTGTCCGATCACCAAAAATTTGGGTTCCTTGAACAAGGTTGTCGGCCTCCCAACGTGCACGCCTGCAAATTACGCAGCGTCCATGAAGACACGTAAAAAGAACAAGAATAAAGAAAAAAGAAGGGTTAGAAGGTACCTTTGGAGAAACGGGAGGAGTAGAGAGAGAGGGAGGCATTGTCAGGAACTTGATCAAGATTGGGAACATCGGAAACATGAACAGCTTTGAGAGCCATTGTTGAGGTAGAGAGAGAGAGTTGAGGAGGGGGTGAGGAATGGATAGAAAGGTAATTGTGGAATCGTTGTAAGGAAAAGAGTTTGAAGATGGGGGGGTTATTTATATTTAAGGAGGGGAGGTGGAGAAGGGGATCTCCCCACCTCGAATATTCGTTTTTTCCCATTCCCTTCATGTTTATGCTTTTGGATATTCTTTTCTCTTTTTTTTTTTTTTTTTTTATTTTATCCAGACAGCATTTCGTTCTCTGGTTTTACAAACGAACTGGAATGGTTTTCTCACTACCATTATTGTATTATTGATTTAATTCAGAATGAGAACATGTCATCTCAGTCAATTCTAATTCTAATTTTTGGTTTGTAGGTTTGTGTGTGTTTAGAGAGTGCAAATAAAAACTGAAAGATTTGAAAGTTGAACCATCCGAATTGGGAGATATTATAATGGAATCAATGATATAAGAGGATTGATGAGATGGTTGTGGTTTATTATTATTATTATCATCTGCTCCCACAAAAGATGTATATAGAGAAATCATTATAAAAAAATAAAAAAGCAGCGGCAGCCGGCAGGCAACCAAACAGTAGATCTATGATGCATGTGAATAAGTGAATAATAATAAAAAGTATGGGGTTGAGGTGATGTGGATTCCATTCCATGGGAATTGGTGCGTGGAGTTGGAGTTGGAAATTCTTATCAAAATCTCTTGTGCTGAAAATTCAATTACTGTAATAAAAATGAAAGTGGGGGAATCCGAGTCCACATCGACAAGCAAAGATGGTCCATTCTAGAAAACTTGAGGAATATCCTATGGAATATGTATTATGTACTGTTTATTTACATAATAATATATAAATAAAGACAGTGGTATATAAATATAGGTAGGTAGGTAGGCAGGTGGAATTAATTCCTTAGTAAAAAATAAGTTATATCAAAGACCAAACAAAAAAAAAGTTACAGTAGCTATAATTGTACCATGATAACTAAAATAGATAGAAGATTCAAGAATTAACTAAGATAAAAAAAAAAAAAAAAAACTATTATATTACCACTTTGTATTCTCAAAACTTTAACCAAATTTTGAATTTTCAGAATTTTGAATATTAGCTGCATTAAGTACATCGTTCGAAAAAGAAAAAAGAAAATAATAATACAAGACATCCCCCAAAATTTTTTCACAAATTTGAAAAGCGAGTATTTATATTTATACTAATTATATATATGTAGTATAATAATATTGACAAAACGATTTAGTCTATATATTCATACTATATTTATGCTAGATTAATTATTTGATATAACCATGATATATCTTTTACTACATCTTATATAATATTTGATATTTTCAGTCAATTTAAAATTTGGATCAATTTTTAAATTTTTATGTTATAAATGTTAGATGGTATATCAATTTATTACTGAATTCATGTTTAAATTATTTTGAAAAATTTTCTTATAAAGATGAATATTATTTTTAATTTACATATATGAATAAAACTTATTTTTATCTATATATCTTCATATATATTCTTTTAATTATTGTAAATTTTATTAATATTGAGCATTACAATTTGAAAATAAAATTTTATATATTATGTTTAAAAGATTTCTTTAATTATAATTAAAAGAGGTGGAAAGGTATAGCATAGTGTAGATATTGGGGGGATAGGGATAAGAATTGGTTGAGGTGGAGCCACATCATGATGCTGCTTAATTCTACTTGTCCACATTACAAAATTCATCTACTAAGTACTAACCCCTCCCAACCCAATAAAAAAAAAAATAAAAAAAAAATAAAAAATGAGGCAACCACCATGCCATATTGGAGCATTATAACTTAATAATTTTATTATGAGAATAAATTATTAAATAATTGGATATAATTATTTATTGTAACAAGGCATGATGTATGTGGATCCACGTCCACATTCATTATTGGCAACTTGCTCCCAATTTGTAATCAATAACCCTTAATATAATTCCATTAATTAATGGGTTCCTGGTGAGACAATTGAAAAAAGAATGGGGGGGGGGGGGGGGGGATGACATGAAAGTTGGCTCCGTGGACTTTGGAAAGTCATATGATGATGGTGTGTCTCGTCTGCTCATCTCATCCCATATGACACCTCAAACTGCATCTGATGATGAGTCATCCTGATATTTTTTGTCCATTTTGCTAAACTATACTACTCCACTCCTCCTTCACAATTCAAATGCCATAATATAAAAATGATGAATTTGGGAACTCCCAAATCATTCCAACAAGATCAAGATAATATCCGTCCAGCCCAACCCAAACCCTGTAATATTATTTCAAGCCCAAGGCCCATTACATTCCAAGTTTGAGATGGAATGGATGCCTTAAATTATTATTCCAAACCCATACGTTTGAGATGGGTTTTAGGAGAGCGATCCATTTCTTTGTTTCATAATCTTTTTAGATGTTGAGCTGATGAAATCCATTTAGGTGTGTGTGGACGGACCCACAAGAGTTGCATCCATATTTCCAAAATGTGGATTTTAATTGCACCATTAATGTCCCTTAATTGAGAATTAAAGAGCAGCTGCTGCTGCTGCTGCTGCAGAGCACACTTCTCTCATCTCTATTGGTGACCGTATTTGCCAAACCCCCCATCCCCATATACATATCTAGATGTGACTTCCCACACACTATTTACCATTTGCCCCTCGCTACTCATTCACACATCTCTCTCTCTCTCTAAATATCTATAAATAAATAATTAATAAAACCATAAAAAGAAGGAATGATCTGCTGCTGTGCTGTGTGCATCCACAATCAGAGACATGCAACTTGTTACAACTGCGATCCTTTTGATCATCAATTAATCTCCCGGTGATGGTGATGGTGATGGTGATGGTGACGGCGACGGTGATGATGATAATGAAGGTGATTGTGATTGCGATTGGTGAACCCTGTTTTGATTCCATCCATATTTGAGCCTCTAAACCCTAAAATAACACAAGAGAAGAGAAGACCACCTTATCTTCTTCATTAACATTCTTTATCGATGTCCCCTACAACTGCAAATTATTTTGACTAAAAGGTCAACCCGCGGTGCACGGCAACACATACTTGAAAAATACCCATTTTATCCCCTTCCAACGGCTAGTTTTATATTAAAAGAGTGTGGATTGGAATTGTGAGTGGTGTAGCATATGGGGGAAAGTGTGCAGATGCAGTGGAGGAGAGATATATATTCCTCCCTCAATACTCAGTCAAGAAGCATTTAAAGAAGAGAGAGAGAGATAGACACAGAAACCTATCTCCAATCCAATGCTGCTGCTGCTTCTTCTAAACTCTCTACTATACAGGATGAGAAAGAGAGAGAGAGAGAGAGAGTATTAATTGGTGAAGACAGAATTCATTAATTCCTCTGCCGTGTAAATTAAATGGGGGGTTGCATTTATCGCTGCAATTGTCTCTGTGCTGCTTACTCCACAGTCCACACCCCTTTCCATTGTTCATTGTTCATTGCTAGTTGCCCATCTGCAATCAACCCACTTCCCCAGATCTCATTTAATGCCCATTCCTCTTTCCACCAACCCAATTAATACCTCTCTCATCTTTACCACCTTCTTTTCTCACTCTCTCCCACCCAACTTCTTTTATTATCTTCTATTCCTGCCTAACCACTTATTCCATCATATACCAAAATGCATCATCATCATCATAACTCCCACCAAAACACTCTACTTTAACCAACAAAACCGGTTTAATCACTCCCACTTACAAACACAATATTGCTGCTGCTGCTGCTGCTGGTACTGCTAATGATGTGGCTTTCAATTTTTAATTCTTTTTCTCATAACTTTAGCTTGCTCAAACTAGAGGCTAATTCTACCGACGACGACAATGATGATGATGATGATGATGATGTACTTGAAGTTGATGGTGGTGAAGCAGATGCACCCTCTTTCGTTGATGTGGATGGCCTCAGCCTTACTGGTGGAGCTGCGCATACTGGAATCACTGACCTTATTTGAACTTCTGGTGCTATCCTCAGCGGGTGGTGCACCCCACTAAACCCGGACCTTCCCATTTGGCTGCCACATGATGTTGAGGGACCCTTGAATGCAGGAATCGACTGCGATGGAGTTATTGGATCAAGAATGTCGCTTCGTTTATGGATTCTTGAACCCTCTGCTGCCTGATCAGGCAAGGGAAAGTTGAGGTTCCTGCAACTAGACACTGTAAATGGATTGTAAACTGCTTTTCCTCCGTAAAAAATTGAACTTGAATGGCTGCCACCACTTTCCATTTCAACAGGCTTCTTCTTGATTGCCTCTGATATCTTATTAATCCATTCAAGATCATCCCTTTGATGCTCCTCAAACAGGGGTGCTGGTGTTTCTTGAATTTTAGCTTGTGAACTCCCCATTACTTGCAGCGGGCCAAGACTTGTGTTTGATTGGTGGAGTGGTGGACATCCTTTTGATAAAATCGGAGGAAAGATTCTTGACATAGTTCTGGGTGGGGGAGGAGGAAGCAGAGACAGAAAGCTATTCGGTTTTTGCCTACAACTTTCTAAACTAGGATCCAGAAATGGATCCATGAAATCCCACTGTCGTTGCTGGGCACTAGTAGTAGTATTGGGATTATTGTCTCTATGAGGTCTCTGCATCCGTCCTCTTGGTTGATACTGATCCCTTCTTCTAATCACTCTGCTTTCGTCTCTCCGGCCAAGAGTTGAAAGCACTCTTGCCACAATTACATGGTCCTGATCTTCACGTTGCTCGGTTTCTTTACTCGTCTGGGTCAAAGAACCCAAGTTTGGCACTGGGCGAGAAGAATGAAATACTAATTATGCAAACAACTAGTGTATCAATAAAAGGGGAAATGAGAAAGTGAAAGAAAACCACTCACTTCGTTTCAGTGCAGACCAAGCAGCTATGGCAGCATTCTTCTCTGCTTGTTTTTTGGTCTTTGCTGATTCACCAGTGAAATTCATGCCGGCAAGCTCTACAGTACTAGTGAAAACTGGTGCATGACCAGGGCCTGATCTAATTGTGGTGTATACTGGAAGTTTTAAGCCAGCTCTATGAGCAGTCTCCTGAAGAAGATTCTTGTACACCCCAGTTTCATCCTATGTTATATAACAGAAGTATACATTAAAATTAAAAGGGGGTGGAGAGCACAAGAAAACTCATCCGCTATTGTCAGAAAAACTTACAAGAACTCTTGCTGTTAAAGACCTTGAAGGGCCTCTGGCAGATAGTGAATTGAGAGCCACCTCCGCGGCGGCGTGCTCCGCCTGCCTCAAAGTGGTGGAATAAGTGGGGCTTTCGAAGATCTCACCATTGAAATTAACGGAAGCTTTGAATCTTGGGGCGTGATCAGGGCCTTCTCTGATGCAGGCGTATGAAGGAAGATTGAAACAACTTCTTTGAGCAAGCTCCTGGAGTTGATTCTTGTACATTGTGTGTGCTATGTATGGAAAAACCAAATAAGGAAGACATGAAGAAACTTGAATGACAATAATAATAGGATGGAGGGAAGAAAGAGCAATGTACAAAAAAGAGAAAAGAATGGAATTTACTCACATACCTCAATTGACTTCTTATTATCTCTCCAACATAAGCAAACAAGATTTTGAGAGAGAGAGGGAAGCAAAAGAAGTAGAGAAGAAGGCGACCCGCTGATTTGGAAATCTTTGGTTTGGGAAAACTTTTGCGCCTAATATTACACCCCCCCGAAAGAGAATAACTAGCAGCTCGCTGTTCTGAATTAGATTTTAAGGCAGACATTTAATCAATCGGGCCTTCCCACTGCTGCACGCGTTCCCCCTCCCCCCTCGATAAAAGGGTAAAAAATAAATCCCAATAATAACTGCCTTCTGTACATTGACTTTACTGCTACACAATTCATTATATAATACATTGACCGCCATCCAACTATTTCAGTATTTCGCCCTATCCTATTCACATCCTAAATTTATATTGTGGCGCGTTTATAACATGGCCTAACATAATACCCCTAACTTGACGCCGTATGCTACTTCCCTCGTCTCCCTTATTCCTAAGTTTTTATGCCCCACTTAAATCCTTATAATAAAGGATTAATCATTTATCAGCTAAGAGTTTAGACAAACTTCTCCCGGAGCAACTATGATATTGTTTATCTTAATCCACAACTTGCAGATTAGAAGTTTGTTCTTCCGGCCATTCCTTCACATACACAATACATTATTAACATTGACAATCCTTCCTTCATCTACTCCAATTCTTCAATCAGACAATGCCAAATCAGAATACTTTTAGCTGACTGGAACACGAGAAGCACAATCAATGGTCAACACAAGTACAGTCACACTGGGGAAGATAGAGAGAGAGAGAGAGAGAGAGAGAGAGACAGAGGGAGAGAGATAGGATCAACTATAACTAATTCAACAAATACAATACAGGATTAGGGATGAGAAAGCAACTCTCATACCACACAAACATTCCTTCTCCTAAAGCAACACCCAAATAACACTTCTGCACACCCCATCAAAGCCAAGTCCAACATCATGCAACTAATCGCCATAGTTCAGACTTTCACAACATACCAAACATCAACAAATGGGTTCTCCCCCAGCATGCAAATGATTTGTATGTCATAACTTGGGTTCTGTTGATCGGACAGTGCTGCTACTCCCACCTGTTCGGTTTGGTTCACCCATTCTAGATGCCAAAGCAAGGACTTCCGGTGACATTTCCCAGCTACCACTTTTTCTTCCCCAACTTGAACGCCTCGGATGTATTCCTGCACGATCACCCTCGTCTACTGTAGTCCTTATCTCTGGGGACATTTCACCTAATCCACCATCCTTTCCGTTTAAGCCATCATTATCGCTCAATTGGCCTTCAGGATGATCTAACACGGAACCAACATCTCCCCATACTGCTTTCCTTCCCATCTCTATGTCTTCCACTGCTTTACCCATATTAGGACTAACAAAACCACCGGCTACAGATCGAGCTGGTAAAGCAGGTTCCCTCGGTACCTTAGCCCTAAAATTGTTCTTTGATGGAGGTGTAGGGCCACAAAATATCTCTTTGAAGTTCTCCAATACTCCTTTGTTGTAGGGATTGGCACGGCGATCATATCTATATCTAAAATTCTCATAAGTAGTCTGCAAACAGCATACAGAACTTATTGTTACTCCAAACGGGTTACGGAACCAAGTTCCAGAATGCACTGAAAAGGACACAAAGTTAAAACTTAAGTGCATAAACAAATAGCAGTTTTTTTCAAGAGTAATACAGGTTCTGACCTGATTTGTACTGATAAGATACAGATGGAATGCAGTAAGACCTCCAACAAACCAAACAGCTATAAAGGTATAGACAATTAAAACAATGGAAGCAGGGGTCTTGATCATTGCTCTCCATATTGAGGTCTGCTCAGTATCCATGATTCTCTTAATGTAAACCCAGCAGAACCCAAAGACATATATGCAAAGTAGCGTTGTAGAGAAAACAAACATGAAGAAGAACCGGTAGTTTCTCTGCATCACAAATTGTCAAAATTCAGAGAATAATGTAGAAGTGCATCAACCTTACAACAGAAGTCATAAACTATAAACTGGGATTGTCAGAGATGAGCAGAATGAGAAAGCTACAAAATGTGACATAATCAGTTACGTATAAAGTTAATACCAGAACTATATATACAAAAGGCAAAAATAAAATACAACAACAAATACTGCAAACAAAGATCTACTCAGCTAGCAACTTAAAACCACAAGAACTACTAGTCAACTTGATACACAGTTCACAGGGCTTTGGGTGCCACAAAGCAACAAAGAATGAAGCTATCTCAGTAGTTCCTCCTGATTCCTGGAACTCTCCAGACCAAACAGTCCTGGTTCAAAATGTGCATCATATCTCAAACCAGCTTGGATCTTCACAATCAGGTTGAGGTCACATAAAATGAGGTAAGCGACATTTCACTATATGATTGTCAAAGTTTTATAAACAGATGCATATCTTACCAATCCTATGCACTGTCCAACCCAGGGGCAATGATGGTCAAACCGTTCAACACAGTTATTGCATATTGAACAGTGAGAGCAACGGGGAGTCGATAAAGCATGCAGGTATCGCAATACTTGATCTTCACTGTAATGCCATTAACTTCTACTTCCTTAATGCGAGGCAAGCGCAACTGTGGTGTTTGAGCTCCTTCTACGCTACCATCATAGCCTTCCGGTTCTGGTGGGTGTGCATTTCGTGGAATTATACCTGGATCTCTGCCAGATGTTAGCAAGAGAAGAACTAAATCCTGCAAGTCAAAGAAGGACAGCTATTAAGAACAAGGATATAAGAAGTAATGAACAGAGAATCTTGACACAAAGAGACCTAAGTCTAGTCCTTGCAAGATGTAATGTCTAAAAGGGAGCAAATTGAAGCACGGTATTAACTGAGAATGCTATGATATTTCTCATACCGAACAACTGATTGGGAATCTGCATCCAAGATAAAGGTAAAAAGGTTCTAGCCTACTAGTGCATTAAAGTACAAATGACAACTACCATAGTACAAAATCAACACACGAGTTGAGTAATGGATCACCGGTTGTAGTTTTGAGCAAATTATCTATGTTACACATCACTCTGTAACTATACAATGCAAAGTTTGCATTTCTAACCTTGACCTGATTTCAGAGGCAGTCAGAAATGCCTTAAGCACAGCAAAACCACCATATAAAAGGACAAATGATCCTGACTGATCTAGCACAATAAAACTCTGTTACGAGAAAACTTCCTACTATCTTCAATGCCACAATAGCAACAGGGAGGAAGCAGTGGGGCCGTAGGAGTAAAGCAAACAGCATTTTGATCGAGATCTCTTTCTTGGCCCAATGGTCTAATTTAACCAAGTGAAATGCTTGGAGAAGAAGCTGAAAAACATTACTTGAAGCATCTTATCATTATTTAGTAAAGCCTCACAATTCTTGGTCAGAAGAGTTTCAGATCTACCATTTAATTCTGTACAGAAGACACATATTCAGCACTTTTCTTAGGAGCACATGTTTCTATGTCCATATGTGTGTGTGTGTGTGCAAGAGAGAGAGAGAGAGAGAAAGAGAGCATACATAAAATGTGAAAACTATGGCGATAACCATGATTGAAGTTCCCCAATGATCAGTAAAATCATCCATTAGCTTTCTAGCGACAAAGACACAGAAAACAGCCACTGGAGCCACGATCAGGAATATAGTGAGGGCCAGGGACCTGACATCTGGTCCAAAAATAAACCTTCCTTGAAGAAAAAATTTCTGCAACAAGAAAAGTAAGCGAACGTTCAACAAGCATAAACCAGAATGACAAGCATTCCCAGAATCAACATAGTGAATGAACGGGTTTTGGTTTTAGCAATTTTAAGAGCAATGTTTCTCATTTGTACATAGCAGCCCACAGGAATCAATGGTAAAAAGAATCATACGGTGAAAAACTGAAATAAGAAAAAGTAGATGAGCTCGAGGGCTCAACACATAACTCTCATCTCAACTTTCCAAGAATGAACTCTCTTTTATGGTTTTACCAAAATATAACCAAGCTCGAGAGGAATCAAACAAGGCTGTGCGTTGTAAAGGCCCATCACATCAAGAAGTAAAATTAGTTTACAATGAAGAAATGACAAAGTTTCTGATTTTCCAACCAAAATGCAGGTTGATTTTTAATAAGCTAAGTTCAGGTTCACTAGTAGAAGCAGTGCATTATCAATCATAGAGGAACTCACACAAAAAACATGCTCCCTTTATCTTTTAGGAAACCCATAAGTATCAAACAAGATAACAACTTTCTGAGCACCAACCAACTCAATTCAATCGAGGAAAGGATAAAAGGGGGAAAATCTTGCCCCGAAAAAGTAGCAAACGAAAAGAATGCAAATGAATACCCAAAATGTTCTTTTTCATTTTTTGGTTTTCCATAGAAGACTCAAATCAGCGAGCATAAGCAGAATAACCGAATGTTCCAGTGGACAGAATCCAACAACAATTTTTATATGGTCTTAAAGAAGCAAGGGAAAAAAAGAGCATAAAGTGATGCAGTAATGAAGTGGAAACAATCACATGAATCTAAGAAAAAAAGAAAGAAAGATGAATAAAACTGACATTGCTGCCTTTCCAAGTCTGGTAAATCATGAGCTCATCCGAGGCGTTTGCGGATGGATCTGATCGATGAGGAGGAACAGTGTACATTTTGATTTGGAGAGTGAAGCTGAAATGTAAAGAGGGAAACCCTAGTAGAAGCAATAAATAAGGAAAAAAGAAGGAAGCAGCAAAAGAGGCGTGGTTGGTGGAGAAATAGAAGTCTCCGGCGAAGAAATCATGTAAGGAAGTGAGAAAAGTATTCCGGCGGAGAAGGCATGAGGGCGTGTTTGGGGAGAATGGGGGGGGGGGGGGATTTCTGATTTTTCTTTTTTGTTGGGTGAGGGTGAGGGTTGAATGTGAGGGTTCACGCTTTACAGGAAGGTAAGAGTTACGTGGCGGATTATGATAGGAGGGGAGAGGGTCCCATGAGGAGTTGGGTAGTGGACCGTTCTGCCACTTCTTCTTCCTCCTTCTGAGTTAATAATAGGGAGCGGAGGAATAATCTTCCAATTGTCGGAATCAGATGAGATCCCTCCCCCTCCCCCTCCCTCCCCTCCCTCCCTCTATTACTTGATCAAATTCCTCATTTAACCTCATCATTCTTCTTCAGTCAGTTTATTATTTTCTTGATTCCCATATTAATAATAATAATAATAAGACATATTATATATTTAAATAATAATAAATAGTTGTGTGGGTGTTGGAAAAGGGTAAAGAAATTGAAATAAAGAAAAAGAAAAAGTAGTAGTTGAAAAAGATGATGAGACAGTGATGATGATGATATGCCTATGCCAATCACACCTTCACCCTTCCACTTTTTATCCATAGAGAGAGAGAGACTAGGACGGGCTACTGCCGTCTGCCCAAACATGGTTCCATGGTGTAGTGGTTAGCACTCTGGACTTTGAATCCAGCGACCTGGGTTCGACTCCCGGTGGGACCTTTTCCTCTTTTTATTTTTCCTTCAAGACAACAACAACATATATAGAGATCATGATTTCCATTTCCATTTGCATGAATATTGAGATCAACAACGCCTACTATTATATTTCAAACAATAATGTGCAAATCAAGCAACGTTTTCAGCTTCTCAAAAAATTTGATTTACGTACAAATTCCCACCCCCATGATTTCACTCATCAATCTTTTCAGCGTGAGTACGCACGCTGCCGCCGCCCGCTTGTAGTTGTATTTGGGGGGTTCGACAACTGATCCCTTGCCCCACCACCGCCGCTGCTTGTATCTGATCCTCTATCAGGCGTTCTTGTCAGACTCCGCCATAAAGTGGCACCACCAACCGGCTCAGAAGCCAAACTTTCCAAGCTTTGCAACACACTGGCCGTGCTAGGCCGTGAATCCGGATCGTCTTGCACACACGAAAACGCCAGTGACAGGGCTTTGCTCAAAATAGGCAGTGTAAAATTCTCATGCAGCAGTGGATCAGCTATGTCAAGGATGGTGCGGATCCTCAACTTCTTCCGTGCCTACAAATAGTACAAGAAACAGTACCTACTGCATTGATCAATTGTGTCTTTTAAACGGAAAAATCAACAATATTATTGTGCATTGGCATATTACCCATTCCACAATTGACTCTTCACGTTGATTTGCATCAAGCTCCATTGCTTCTCGTCCTGTGAGCAACTCCAACAAGAGCACACCAAAACTGTATATATCTGACTTGACAGTAAGTGTTCCAGAGGTACATTCAGGTGCAACATATCCAGCAGTGCCCGTCACCGACAACGCATAACTAGTGCTAGAAGCAGCACAAGAAACAACATTCCAGTTCTCTCCATCTGCAAACTTTGATAGCCCAAAATCAGAAAGTTTAGGGAGGAACCCGTCACCTAATAATACATTCGATGGTTTCATGTCTCCATAGATAACTGGAGGAATGGCTTCGTTATGAAGGTAATTCAATCCTCTGGCTATTCCAGCTGCTATTTTCATCCTTGTATTCCAGTCCAAAGGCAGCATGTCAGGCGTTAAATCTGCATCGTACACACGTTTAAATATATCTATATCTATATATATATATATATATATATATATACAGCAGCCCCTAATTATAACAATTAATGATTGATGAAATTAACTTACACATATATCTTTTAATTAGTTCCAAGCCATTAACAGAACAACTCATCATCGATTATAAACATTGGCAAATATATATGTGAAGTACTACTGAGCGTGCTATATCCGAAAGAATGCCAATATACTTAAAAATGCATCATAAAATGTTAAGTAATAGAGAAGGTCGATTATTGAACTATACAAATTATGGTATGTAAACTATGTTAATTTTGAATAATTATATATTACCATGAAGGTGGTCCTCCAAACTTCCCATGGGCATGTACTCATACACAATAAGGCGATGGACTCCATCGTCGCAGTAACCAAACATACGGATAATGTTGGGGTGCTGAAGAAGAGAAAGCATGAGAATTTCCACAAGAAACTCCGGCTGACCTTGTAACCCCCGACGATTTAGCTGTTTAACTGCAATGAGCTGCCAAACATTGCAAATTATAGTTACATCTGACCTACTTGAAGCTACCAAAGACCAACTTAGGATTCTCAAACAAAGAGAAAACTCCACACAATCAGGTTATATTTCTTTCAATTTACTTGGTATTCAATAGAGAGTCCACTTAGCAACAAATGATCATGATTACCTGGCCATTTTTTACCGATCTGCCCTTGTATACAGACCCAAAGCCACCAGCCCCAATAAGAAATTGTTGCCTAAAACTCTTTGTTGCGGCCGAAAGTTCACGAAAAGTGAATTGTCGGGGTTGGTGATGTCCTGCAAGTGCAGAAAATAAGAGAATGCGACGGTGTTATTCTTTGAGTCTGAAGACAAACTCAGTGTTGACAGCCAACATCAAATTCGTTTTCAACGCAAGCATTTCCATAAGGTTTGGTTTTAGGTTATGCGAAAAAGAAACAAGTTATAATCAGCAATGAGGTCAGCCAAAAGAATGAACTAATTATTCTAATAAAGAAAGTGACGACACTCTTTTCTTTTCCGATCTGTAAGTAGGCGATCAATAGATATACTTCTCCAAAACGTACAGCACCTACTTAAAAGATATATACACAAATCATGACCACAAGAAGTCATTTGAACAATTGAATCTCCGCACCACTATATCAAGAAACTGGAAGCCTCCAAGAATTCAAACGCTAGCATCAAGAAAACAAGAAAGTTATCATATCTGCCAAATTTTTTTGAAGAAAGTTCTACCACAAGTATGTAACAAACCACTCAACCAAGAAACTGGAAAAATCCAAGAATCACCCTTCATCAGCCACCTAAACGGCCAAGAAAAAAGTAATGTACATGCTGAAAATAAGAGTACAAGATTAGCAAGAAAAGGAATCAGAGAGCAGCGCAGACAAAGAAATTAAACAATACACTATTACCTGAAGACCTCGAAGGACTACTTGTGGCACTACGGGATGTGCCTTCACCCTCCCTTTCTTTTCTTGATTGTAGTTCCTTAAGTTTTCTACTAAACCACCGACCCAGACCCATTTGCTTCTATCGCTCCTGAAATGGTTATGCGCTGTGAGTACGCAGGCGGGAATTTGTAGTATCGTTTTTGTAGTTGTTATCACAAGTTGAGAAGAGAGGTTTATGAGGGGTTTTATAGTTTTTTTGCACGCACACTGAGACGGAGGGATTGGAAAAACTACCAACCGTTCAATTTTTTAAACAAAGAACACAGGCCCTTTTTTCTTTCCTATCTGCTGATTTGGCCTTGTCTTCTTGCGCCTCTTGGATATGCTCTTTTCTCCTTTGTCTTTCCTTTTTTTTTTTTTTTTTTGTCATTTAGTTATCTATACTATTTTTATATTATTATAAAGAAAATATATACTATAAAAAAAAAATAATAATTTTTGATATTGTTGCACCAATTTTTTATAACTTAAATATCAATTTTAATTAATAAGATAACTAAATTTATTTTATGTATTTTATTTTTAATATATTGTATTGATTTATATATTTTGTTATTATTTATAATATATTTTAGTGACATAAAATTATTTATTATGTGTATACAAAAACGTCATGGTAGGACGACTAATATTATTTAAAAAAGAAGAGTATAATTAAATTCGGCCGAACAATCGGAAGTACTAGCGCGACCCTTACCTCCCAGAAGCTCAAATTTGGCCACTATTTCCTATGTTAAAGTAGAAAACTTTCAACCTCAAAATTGATGCGAACATTATTTTGTAATTACACCTCTATATACAGATATTTTATCTAGTAATTTGATCATGCCTTGCACCTCCCAGAATGTGACGTTTTCATGTATCTGTTCCCATTTCTTTATTTAATTCAGAAAGTAGGATAAAGATTAACTTTGACCATGAAAAATGGGTGCGTGGAGGTCTCTCAAAATTGACTTTAACAGTCCATCACTAATAGTACTTGCTAGATAGTAACATAGCATTTGACATTGCGTTTGGAGATGAGGAAAGTTCTGTGAACCGTTAAATTAGCAGCCTCACCAATTCTCATTGGTAAAAGAGTGTTTTACATAGAGATACATACATATGTTCACCATGCAATCTGTAATGTGAATGAATTAATGAATGCTCAACAAACAGTTAACTGGAACGAACATGTTGAATACAGCCAGGCGAGGCCCTAATATCTGGAACAACTCCATTGCCTAAATCAGCTGAACAGTGACCACCGGTTTTTTCCTGGACCGACATAAATGATTTAGTTGGCTTTCATCGAATGTTCCAAAACCTGAGAGTTTAATGCCATATGCTTCCATCTTTTCGATGTCTCGTGGAATGGGTGATTGCCAAAGTCCATCCCACCAAGCTGGAGGAAGAATAGGAGCTAGAGCACATTGCTTGGGCTGGCTGTGGCAGCTTAATGGACCGGCAAATCTGTTCCACAAATGCCCCCATCCACCCTGATCCTTCAGACCCTCTGAAAGCAAATGGAAGCTACTAAGGAATGTTATGCTCGAGTTGGAAGATGCATTCTCTTCTGTGGAAAGAATAAGGAAACTGTGACATAAAGTATTCTTTAGAAAGATTAGCAGATATGAAGCTATGCAAATTACCAAGTCTGTATGCTGCTGCAAGTGCTGCAATCAGCTGAGCGTAGGTTGTACCAACACGCCGGTGAGCACCAGAAATAACAGCATGTTTTGCACGTGATGCAAGAAAGAAATCAACAAAGGCTACCCATCTGGGTGCTGGACCCCAGTCCTGCACTCTGAAATTTAAGTTGTTTGATTTGGTTCGGGAACTAGATATATTTCCTTCAAAGTGACTGTAATCAAAGTGAACAACCTGAAAAACCAAATCTGGTGAGGCTTTGGGAGTCTGAATTTATCATTTGCATGTAATAATCAAGGGCACACCGTTAACATGTCCACAAATTTGAAGCAAACGTCGTCTTTGGATTAACAAGGAAACCATATACGAGTGTGCTTTTAGAGGCAAAATTGCAAAATTAGTCCCACATTTTCAGGTCACATCACAACATTTTTGGACTCCTTTTGCAACTTTTAATGAATCATGGAATTAATTTTAAAATCCCGTAAAGCATGGGTTCAAGTATGAAATGGCCCTAAACTGTGGGACTAGTTTTGCAATTTTACCTGCTTTTAAAAGATTCGGCCTCTGAGGAAAGTCCAGCAAAATTCAGGTCTTCCTATATATAAGTCTTAGATTGGCAGCATATACCAGGCTGAATGCATTTCAGAAGAATGGATAACTCCGTAATGAGAAGTTTAAGTGAGACATAAAATAAGGAATAATACCTCTGCGAATTCCTGTAAACTTGGTGTGATTTCTTTCACCATAGAAGGGGTATCAGAAACCAGAACCACTTTAGGTCTTGATATCACTGGAAGATTATTGACAGCTCTTCTTACACAATCCAAGGCCGCCTGCTTTGCCCTCACTGACCTGCAAACAATAGAATTTCCAGTAAAATGTATGAGATCATGGTAGGACAAAAATCCAGTCATATGTATCTCTTGCATTCTCTCACATTTTTAATGGCCCAACATAAGATGTCAGCAACTAAAAATCATTGTCAGAGTTACTTACCAAATAATTTTGTTCTAAATTTCACGCACCTTTTGTACACAAAATTATAAGATGTGAGTGGCTAGTATTCTGGAGCATGACTGAACTCAGTTTGTGCTAAGTTATAACTAATCAGCTTCAGCAAACTGCTTTGCTATTTTTAAATAAAATCCGGATTAACAGAAACATTGAAACTGGAAGAGTGTAACATTTAACCTTGGTTGTCGAGCTGTAGTACCTATTCATCATCATCCGCATGTGCAGTGCAATATCAGGATCCTTCCCGCCACTAAGAGCCCAATTTACCGCCCATTCAACATTTCTTGAAGGAGAGATTAGAATTCTCATGAGCTCCCCAAACACATTAGCCCTGTACTGGAGATTTTCTGGCCTCCCAAATAGATCAGAGGCAGCTTCCCTCATTTCAGGATGTATATTCTTTAAGAAAAACTGGGCAGCCACAGCATCTGTAGTTTTTGGAACCTGATTGAAGGCAATTCAATAATTTTGACTACTCATGGATAATTGGCTTTATAGAGTGTTTAAGATTACCATATGATGGGTTGCTCCCATTCTCTCCAATTACTACAGAGAACATCTGTCCTTGTTGGCCTCTGAAAATCATCAATCCTCATTACTAGATGTCTTCCATATTTTGTGAGACAACGATTCTGCCTCCATAAATGCTTCACTTCTTTCATTGTAAAAGATATGTTGGAATAGGAGATGAATTCATCAAAAGGGTACCTACCCCTGAAAGTGATGACATGCATACAGAATTAGCAGACAATTAAAAAACAAAATGGAATATATGTTTCTTCCCTGGAACTTTATTTCTTTTGTCTGACCTATGTACATGCCTTTTAATTGATTTCTTTGAAGAACTTGCACACTACAACTAGCTTCATTACTTAAATACTTGCAGAAGAGGCAAGAAAGAACATAGAAAATTGTGAAGGGGCAGGGGTCTTTCTCTGCTTCCCTGATCTTTCTTGGAGTTGGGAGCCCGGGGGCAGGGGGT
This sequence comes from Sesamum angolense, assembly GCA_034509725.1. Classification (NCBI taxonomy): domain Eukaryota; kingdom Viridiplantae; phylum Streptophyta; class Magnoliopsida; order Lamiales; family Pedaliaceae; genus Sesamum; species Sesamum angolense. The sequence continues at coordinate 233,547 of JACGWL010000010.1, forward strand.
TAAAGAATAAGTGGTTTGCTTGCAAAGTGTATTATGTAAGCCCAGGATCGAGAAGCTAGATAAAGCACAAGTCCAAACGCAACACAAACAGAAAGGCTTGAGAGAGAACCAATATGCCTGGTTTGCGCAATTATCAATGACCGGTTCAACATCACGCTCAAAGCTGCAGCAGTTAAGATCTTGTATAATTCATTACCCAAACCAGCTTCTGATGCTTTTCCAATCACGAAACCGTGATTGCAGAATTCTTCTGGATGAAGTTCTCGTACTCTTGAAGCACCTGAAATTAAGATTAGTTTCATTACGACCACATAATGCTATGAACCTTTCTCATTCCAATAGAACATAATTTTCAGTTCAACATAAGTCACTAATCTCTGTCTAGGTGATTCACTCGTACAAAGGATCATCCAGCACAAGTTCTTCCATAAAAGCTATTTTAATACATGTGCATATGTACGAGAGATTTCTCCATTCTTTATTACCATCCTTCTTCCTGGAAATAACAATGAAAGAGTGAGCTGGAGCACAACAATCTTTTAGGTGAAATACAGGATAATTTCCTTTTGTCATTACATATATGTAAGTCATACTTGAGATTTCCTCTAATTACTTTGATCCATCTCATAATTGCGAAGTAACATGTAATACCAAACCATGATTGGTAAACCAGCTTTCGACCACCGTCATAGAATAAACTTACATATTCTGATGGTATAGCGGAACTGATTAACGCATTAAATTTTGGAATCAGAAGTACTTCAAAATTTAAACTTGAATGGAGTTGTCGTGATTCAAATTTCACAAGCCTGATTTTATGGAACCAAGAAAAAGATATTGTAGTGCCCCGCAAAATGCAAAAACTGTATGTTTGTTTGGACTAGCAAAAATAGATTAAGTTTCCATACCAATAAGTATAATTTCTTGAGAGCATTAAAAACATGAACTAAAACCAAAAAAGGCAGGTAAACCAATAGAAACCACGTACCGTTAATAGCGAAGTGATTATGAATAATTCTTCTAACTCTAAGGCTTTCCTCCAAATAACCTCTGCTAAAGATCTCTCCCATCTCTTCAACCGTTGCGCATTTCTTTCCAGCACCAGCTCCTTCCAGCTTGTCCACCGTCATATTAGCTAAAATATCATCATTCTCAAAGATTTGTAGGGTTGTATTGTTGATGGGTAGCTCAGAAGATGGATCAATGGACCTGAGATCGACCATTAATACGCCGAGAACGGTGAATACCGCAATCAGGCTGAGGATAAACGGAAGGCGCACTCGGAATCGGCGCCATGGCGTGCGCTTGGAGTTCATTTTTGAGAGGGAGCGCAGCGGAGTAAGTGCGACTTTGGGGCGGAGGATTCAAGCTTGAACCATCTAAGCTAGTATTGCAGAAGGCAGAGAGGATGATTACGCCATGGGGCGGGTGCGGGTGGCCGACCACTCTTTAGTTGGGCCGGGTAAATTGATGCGCAATTTTATTGGACATCTTTGTGGATTTGATTCATTGGGCCAACCCGAAATTTTCTTATTAAACACGGAAGAGATTTAAATTCAATATAATTAATTTAAGAACACAAGAAAAATTCCCCATATTCATCATTAATAGTGATTATTTGTTAGATGGTGCCATAATTCAAAGTATTCTATATACTTTTAATAAAAATAGAGGAAAAAATTATTAAAAAGTTAGTTGGACATGGTCTAAACTTGGCGGAAATTTTTGTAACTTATATTTATAATGATTATTTTTATATTATATACTATCCGTACGTAGTTATAATTTTCTTTATTCATAAATATTCTAAAAATAAATAAAACAACAAGAATAATGTGATGTGGCCTTTTTCACCTCCTTTGCTATCTCTCTTGTTGCGAAAGAGAAATTTATCTTTATTCATTTGCATTATGTATGTATGTAGCTAGCAGTCTCTTGAAACCCGTTATTTAATTTTAATTTCTTTCTTCAATTATAATTATAATTTCCCCAATTTTCCTTCTTTACAAAATGAGAGGTAGGTACTTTGGTCTTATAAGAATTAATAAAATTCTGTGTGTCTCGAATTAAAATTAAGAAACTACTGTGCGTGCGTAATTATATAACTAATAATTAAGAAAGATGAGCTACAAATTAACAAAAACATTATAGAGAGAGAGAGAGAGCATCCTGCAGCTGGATCACATATACAGTAACACATGAGTTGAAAAAACATAATCAGAAATTACAAAAAGAGGGGCCGGGGAATAAATTAATTAAGTACATGTTTATCGATGCATTAATTAATTGTCCATATATATAACGCCTCCATCAGAAGAAATTAATTAATAATATAATCATCAAAACCTCTTCACTAAAATCATCATCATCATCATCTTAATTTAATTAATTATATATATTGAGCTGATGATGAGGAAGATTAATATTGCAGGCAGCATGCATGAATAATGATGAGTTACGTAGTTGGTCGGGCTTCTGCATCCAATAATCCATTACACCTCCTCCTCCTCCTCCTATTTCCTTTATACACCCCCACCCATTGCCACCCTCCTCAATTAATAATATTATACTTTCTTTCTTCCCATTGGAGCTGCATTCCCGTCAAACAGATCGTCAATATACGTTTCAATATCTTCTGGCTGAAACTTTACGTACTTCTCGGTTTGTCTCCCCGGCGTAAATGTCTGGCCGTACCTTCCCAAGAATGACCTGTAAGCCGGAATTACCATGTTTGATATGGAAACTCTCAGCTCCGACTGAAGCTGCTCATCTCCTACCACCCAGTTGCTCTGTGTCTTGTGTATTTCATCGAACATCGCGTTGAAGCTCTTGAATCTCTCCTTAAGCACTGGCTTCATTACTTTCCCCTTTACCGTCAACCCCTCTGGGTGAAGACAGTTCAACAATTTCCCCCACGTTTCCCGCTGATACCCCTTATGATATTGCCTGAGATCCGATGACTTTTTTCTATACCACGTCTCCCCCATCAGGCTGTTGAGGTCGGCTGACCCTTTGATCTTCTTCAAAGTGTACCTCCCGTTGTTCATCATGAAAATCGAGCTCAATGAAGGGTCCTTGTAAAGCTTTGATTTTCCCTCCACATTTGCGTCCTGCAACTCCATTGTCTTTATTATCTGCGCTTGAAACGGAGATTGCCTCGCTACTACTTTCTCATTGCTGGGATTCTGAGTTTGTGAGTTGTAATCGTATTCTGATCCCGGGTTTGAATCTGCTCTTTCGATCTTCTGATGCTCCCTGAACACTTGCTCCAGAGTTCCTTTGTACTCGCACGCGTATTCCAGGTAATTCATGATGTATTTAGTCAATGGATGAACCGCTCCGCCTGGAACCTGAGTCTTTCCTGAATCAGCCTTGATTGAGTTTTCCAGCTCGTTGAAAATCGAAATCATGGCCTCGCCGAGGTGGCTTCTTATAATCGAGGCCTCATTTTTAAGCTCTGCCGCCCACTCTTCTGGGAACAAGTTATCAATCACTGGGAGCGTATCTCTCAGCGTCTCATATATATCAAGAAACTTGAACAGCTTCTCCCCAGAACGCTTTGTCAAAGCAATGCCCTCGGCAAAGTTGAGGAATTGAAGGGTTACACCATGAGACAAGCTGCCCAACAAGTTCTGAGATATTGAAGGATAATCTGAGAACACAGCTTCAGAGAGCTTGCGTTCGCTGGAAAAGTGCAAGTTGGCTATTTTCTTGAATGTTTTGATCCAGGACTCAGTCTCCCTCTCCAGGGTCTCCCACGACATCTTATGCACATCATCGATACTGTGTTTCTCGAATCCAAGCTTGTTTAGGTTTTCTTCCAGTGCATTCCTTCTTACCACATAGTATACCTGGCAACACTCGGCTTCATAGCCTCCGGTGATCATTGCCTTTGATAACCTGATCAAGTCTGATAGAATCTCTTCTGAGTATCCTGAAATATTGGTTTCTTCTTCCGGAGATGAGGATTCATGGTGGGGGTTTTCATCTGATTCTTGATTAGAAGACTGATTATGCTTTGAATCATTAGTTTTATGACTCGGATCTGATGAATCATGGATCTTATGATCTTCAAGGAGTAACTTGAATTCTTCCTCCACATACGACATTGCCCGCTGGAGAATCCTTCCAAAGTCGTTGATGGAAGAGGCGTACTTGTGTTGGGAGGAGAATTTTGCAAGCGCTTTTGAGACGGAAGAAACTCGATTCACGGCTTCAAGATATGAAGCTGACTCTCCCACCGTCAGTCGATCCCATTTCACAGGGATATCCCCGGAATCGTATTCTTCGATCTTAGCTTCAACCAGAACCATGAATTGCTCGACGAAAATGGGCAAATCAGGGGGGGTGGACTCACCACCTTCTGAGAGGTTAGACAGTGAGGAAAGAAATTGATCAATGTCTTGAGAAAGTTTGTTGAGATCAGGAGGCAAAGGGAATGATTCTTCTTGGTGCTTTACTTGGGCTGGTTCTTCATGTTCCCCTTTGACCTCCAAATCCTCGGCGTTCTCAGTGTTGGGATCAGGAACCTCAGGTCCTGGTTTCGGGGATGAGGAGGCATCATCAACTCCATGGTTTTGGGGGAGATGTTGATCACCGGCCTCGGAATTATTTTCAGGGTGGTCGCTGTTGTCGTGGGCGTCTTTCTTGATATTTTCAGGGGGAGAATTTTGGTTGTCTGCAGCATCCATGGGACTGGGAGCCTCAGGAAGGGGCTTGTCTTTCTGATCAGCAATATCCATGGGAGTTTCAGGAAGGGGCTTGTCTTTCTGATCATCAGAATCCATTGCAGCTGTGAGAACGTTTAATATTTTGTTGGTGAAGTTGTCAGAAAAAACTGGAAAAGAAAGAGAGAGAAAGAGGATGGAAATGGAATGAAAGGAAACTTGGGAAACGCGGTGCGGAAAACATGCAAACAACCGGTGGGTAGAGGTGGAGGTGGAGGTGGAGGAGGAGGGGATACATAATTTTTTGTTGTTCAACTGTTTCTTTGGTGGTGGGGTGATTAATTCTTTTAATTTGATTTTGTCCTAATTAATTTTCTTACAAAATTGAAATGGTCATTGTGGTGGTTAGTATGGACAGATGGAGAGGAGAGTGCGCACTGTGATATATGTTTGTTATTATTATTATTATTATTATTATTATTATTATTGGGTTAGGTTTGGATAATCCCAATTCCAAATACCACTCCACCTCCTAGTCCTCCTACATGCTCTCCACCACTATCACTATGCATCTTCAATCCAATCATAAACACTGCGGATAATTATATTTACACTCTTTGGGCTCATTTACTTTAAGTTATTAGGCTTGATATCACACATAATCAGGTCCAATAATCTATTTACTTCAAATTGTTGAGCCCGGTATATAATAAGTTGGCCCGCTACTAGTTGTGATTGTGTGATGATTGTAATACCAATCAAGTTGGTGGTATTAGCTAGTGAGAGAGGCCCATTGATAAAGGATTATATTTCGCTGTCAATGTTGACCTCTTCAAGTGGGAATTTTGGCTGATTTTGCCCCTCATCTCATCCAAAATAACTGCACATGCCAGAAGGTGTAATTATAATATGTCGGTCACCTTTTGAAGAAAGCCTTCAAAACTCAGCTGCAAGTATTTGCTTCCAAACTCAACACAAAGTAATTAATACCGGTACTGATACACATAAGCAAAAGTAAACATAAGAAAAACCTATCATAAATTCAATAATCACTAATTCAATCACGCTTTAATCAATTCAATCTTAATCATCTCACAAGAAGTAAATGAGCCCTTTATTTATTATATTTTACATAAATCATCTATGTCTTTTGAAAAAATTATATAAATTACTCTTAACAGACTTTAAAATCCAAAAATACTCTTAGTTGACTAGGTCAACTTTTAAATAATTTTTCAAAGACAGAAATATATTTAGGAGTGTTTTTGTAATTATTAAAAAGTAGAAGGGGTGTCAAAGTAATATTTATGATAATGAGTAATATGACCCCATATATTTTTATTATTATTTATACCAATTTTAAATTTAAATATAAATTTATTATATTATTTTTTTCATTGAATCTCTATATAAAATTACACCATTTAATAATTAAAATATTCAATTAATATATAAATTATCCCTTAATAAAATTATTAAAATTAAAAATTATTTATCTTCTATTGTTTATAACTAAACTTTACTAAAATTAAAATTAAGAATAATTTATGTATTTTATATAAATAATATTCGAATTAATAAAATAAATAATTTATTTATAAATAATATTTTAAATTATTAAATTAGTTATTTTAAAAAAAGCAATCCCTTCTTCCTCGATCACACGACCATGCCTACCCTAATCCCCATTTTATTAAAATATCTTTTAATATTTTAAATAAATTTATTTTATTAATTCTAAGTAGATTTACATAAAATACATAGATTATTTTTTTTTTTATTTTAGTAAAACTTAGTTATAAATAAAACTAGAGGATAACTAATCTTTTAATTTAATAATTTATACAAGTGTGATAATTTTTTAATTTAAATTTATAATCTATTAACTAATTGTATTTATATTTTAATTATTAAAAGGTGCAATTTTATATAGAGATTCAATAAAAAAAGTTAGTAAAACAATTTAAATTTAAATTAAAAATTAATATAAATAATAAAAAAATATATAGGGTCATATTGCTCATCCTTATAAATATTATTTTGACATCCTTTATTATATAGAAACACCCTTAAGGGCATTTTTGTCCTTAAAAAGTTATTTTAAAAGTTGACCTAGTCAATTAGGGGTATTTTTTTATTTTAAAGGTTGTCATTGATGGTTTTTTTAATTTCTTGAAAGACAGGGATGGTTTGTATAAAAAGGTAATAATTGAAGGGTATATTCCTAAACACTATTTACTCACAAAATTATTCCATTACTCATCATAACACTTTTCTCTAATTTTCTGAGATAAATTATTAAGGATTGAGATGCGTTTCATAAATATCAGTATATATGATCTGAGGAACAAGTTTTCTTTTGGAAACTTGGGATGGGATGAGCCCCTCCTATATATATACTTGAGTTTTTCAATTATTCATTGACATTTTTGTTTGGTTTTGTTGGTAATTAAACGCATAGAACAGAACATAAACAACAGTTGCATAATTCCCCTGTTTAAAATGTTGGATGCCTGACTTAACGCTGCCCAACCTACTGTTTCAATTGGGACCATTCGGACAAGGAGTGATCAGTCCGTCGTCTCCAAATAGCCTTTTTTGTTTGAATGATTTGTGAATGTAGTTTTTAATATATAATGTTGCTCCTACCTTATGTGGGCGGTGTAAGCATGAGCTCTTGCATTGCTTGGTATGTATTTGTTGAGAGTGCAATTAGATGGATCCATGTATGTATGTACCAGCACTAGACGCAATGAATGCAGGCAGTAGCAGTTGTTGAATCTTGTAGAGCAAATTAAATTAATTAACCTTGTCTACATCTGTTATGTAGAGTGGATTTAAATTACAACTAATTAGTACATGTATGTGCTGTGGTCTGCGTTGGTTCCCGGCCCTTCTTCCAAGTATTACTTTATAACCTTAAAAGTAGTACTACTCATGTTTTTCATAGGAAGAGGAGGAGGTGTATTGTATATATTATAAAGAGTGGACCACTCCCACTCCCACTCCCACTCCCACTCCCACTTCATCATCATTATCATCTTCACCTATTTATATATATTATAAGGTGTATGTTTGTATGTACCTGAAAAGTGGGAGGTAGGTTTGAATTATGAGTTATGTGTGTAAGAAATAAGATGGGTCGGGAGGCGACTGAGCTCTGAAACTTAGGTACGGACGCATGTGAATGTGCTAAATGCATACCCAATTTGCCAAAAAACTTATCTGTACGTAAGCAAGTGGAGTGCAGTGCAGATGAGATAATTGGTGAGAAATCAAAATACAGTTAGGATGAGCAGAGCAGTGCAGCGTACGGGTAATTGGTGGTCCGAGTAGCTGGGGTCGACTGATTCGGAGCAAATGCGAATTTATTCCCATTGGCCTCCGCTCCCTTTGGTTTTTTGTATGTAATGACTGACGTAGGCGTAGGTGCTTCATCCTGCAGTTTCTTTCTCCACTTGTTCGTAGGTGATTGATTGAGATTGGTCGTCTTTGGGCTGCCAGCACTACAACATACAACACCAATACGTACTCTTCTTCTACCAATACCAATACCAATAATGAATTCACATTCCTGGAAAAGGATTGCATGTTATATGTAAATTTATATATTAATTTCTTTTATATGAGTAGGTGCACATGTATTCATTTCTTACATATATATTGTGCATAGCCCTCATGGTCACATATATAGGTCTAATAAATTAATTAATTTTCAGAGTGAGTAGATAATAACACTAAATGAAAATACTTAATAGTGGGTGTAAGTATGCATAGCTGGTGGGTCATGACTAGTTTTACGTACCTGCATGATGCAGTTATTTATATATATAATGAGAATAAATGTTCACACATATATATAATGTAATAACATGACTACGTACCCACACCATATATATATATATATATATATAACACGATTACATATCATTATCTCATAGTACATATAACCTTAATTATATATGATCATCAATTGAATTTTAATACATACATTTATGTAATTTTGACAAGGGTAAAATGCACACATTCCCCCAACATATGGGGTCATTTGCATTTTGCCCCACCCTTTTTTTTTTACACTTTTTCATCCAATCTTTTGATTTTATGTGTACACAAGACTAAGGACGATTTAATTGTAAATGTTAAGTGCAATTATTCAAAATAAAGTTGGCAAAAATGAATTTCTATGGGTATATATAATATATATGAAGGGGAACTAGTATTTTTTGTCCTGTAATTTAGGATCTTTTAAATTTTGATCATATTGATTACAAAATTCTCACTTTTGATCATATAATTTTAAAAAATTAGTGATTTTGGTCCCATGACACATTTTGTTAGATGTTTAACAGAAAGGCCACGTGGCCGTTAATAAACAAATAACATTATGCCTAATTTTCGTTTCTAATTTTTCTGTAAAGGGAGTAGTACTCCTCATTTTGAGATTTTTACTTTATAGGAAAAGTCCTTCTGATTGATATTTAATAAACGGGTAGGGGTCTTGTCCAACCCTCCGCCACAAAAGGCCGCTTTAGTAATGATAATAAAAAAAAAAAAGGCCACATGGCCGTTGAGTGCATGAGACCAACAATGCTATTTTTTTTTTTTTAAGTTATGGGACCAAAAGTGATAATCTTATAACATGTCGGACAAAAAATGTAAAGGCTTTAGCTAGTTAAACTCCACGTGCTAACCACATGGTATTTTTCATTAATATATATAACGAAAGTGTGTCATGGGATCAAAAGTGTTACTTTTTTAAAAATCACGAAATCAAAAATGAAAATTTAAATTAATAAAATCAAAAATAAAAATATCTAAATTACGGGACAGAAATATCATTTCTCATATATGAATTATGAGCAGGACATTCATGCATGTTCTTTTCATACTAATCAATGCCATTAATTGTGATCTACGGCCAGACCCACTGGTGGTTATATGTATATATCTCATGACTACATCTATATATATATATATATATATATGCTCTCCCTCTCTATTTTATATTTATACATATATTCTTTTCTTTGTCGTGTATTTTCAGTAATCAATTTACATCGCATCGATAATTTGTTCTTCATATATATGTACGTACGTACGTATATTGAAAATAGGACGGACATTGCAATCACACATATAGCTAGAAACTGAAAAGGCGGTAATTAATTAATGAATGACCAGAATCTGTTAATTATACACTAGCAGTAGACCATATTATATATTTATATCTAATTATAGCTCATAACTCATGTAAGCAAAAACAAAATTGATATAACTCACTAATTATTTTATTTTTGTTCGACCGATTGATACATTATAAAAGTGATACAAATAGTCGTACATCCGACTGGATATATGAAATTATAATCTCAAATTTATTTATGAAATATTACACGTATACCAATGTTATATATCTGTGTCTATTTCAGAAAATGCATGTTAGACGTTCTATATATATAGACAAATTAAAGATTAATAAAAGAGTTTTAATTTTGCGGAAATTTCTTACTTCCGATGGTATATCGTTAGATGTATTCAAAGAAACAATAATTGTAATCATTAATAATTGTGTGATATATTGGTTATAAACAGACAAATTATAATTGTAATATAATTGCTATCAATAATTCTAATCATTAATTAGTTTATTATAATTAATAAATATAGAAACACATGTTGATCATATATGAGTTGAAATTATTTTCAAGAAAAAGAGGGGACGGATGTAATTTTAATGAATTACTGAGTAGGTATGTAGGATTATATGTATATGTTTTTATTGGAAGTAATTAAAATGTGTGAGAAGAATGGAATTGAAGTTCGTAGGTTTAAACGCATTAAAATTAGAAAGGAATGATGTGAAGTGATTGGGCAGGATGGAAGGATGGTAACAATTAATTAATAACTAAATAAAAGTGTGTTAGAGAAGGACACGTCATCCCATATTATTGCAGCTTCACTGTAAGAAGGAAGTATAAAACAATCAACGGTCGTCCCTCACCTGACTGCCACATTTTAGTTTTTATCCTCAACCCTATATCTACCTACCTATTTTTTATTTTGTGTCTATAAATACCACACCAACACCATCTCCATCTCCATCTCCATCTCTTAAAACTAAAACCCTACCTACTCACACGCAGGCCTCTCCGGCCGCTTACTCCTCATATCTCTTCCGGCCGCACCAGTACGTACATTTACCCTAAAACAATGCATAACAATTACTATGAAACAGCAGGATGGTGGAACTCCTCCTACAACTACCCTGCAAAACGCAGCGTTGGTACCGATCCATTAGAGCGCATAGACAGAATGGCTTCAGCAAGTGCGGTGGTGATGTTCAGCATGAGCACCTGCTGCATGTGTCATGCCCTCAAGCGCCTCTTCTGCGGCATGGGCGTCAACCCCACCGTCTACGAGGTTGATGAAGACCCCAGAGGGAATGAATTAGAGCGAGCATTGAAGCGCCTCTCTGGCGGTCCCTCCGCCGTCCCCCTGGTCTTTATCGGCGGCAAGCTGGTCGGTGCAATGGATAGTGTTATGGCGTCTCATATCAGCGGCGCACTTGTGCCACTTCTCAAGGAAGCTGGGGCCCTTTGGCTTTGATCCATCCATTTCTAATTAATCACTTTTTTTTTTAATTTTCTGCCCTCTCTTTCTCTTTCTCTTTCTCCCTTATTCGAAAAAAAACAGGAAACATTCTTTCTTAGTTTTCTGGTACTTAACGTCTTTGTAGAGCAAGAAACAAGAAGGTATGTGTTTAATTTGATGATGAATGAGCCTCTTGGTGGGTGTTATAAAAATTAGATGAAGGCGGGAGTAGTGTTGGGTTTCTTGTAAGTGATGTTAATTACAATAATGCTAAACATTCACTTTGTTTTGGACAAATTAATTACAACTACTGTTAATTTGTTGGTATGTATTGTATATATTGGCATTTAACAAGTTAGTTTTATATATATATATATATATATATATATATATAAATGTGCCTAATTGCTTAAAGCAGGGTTTTATTTGGAGATGCAAATGCAGCAGTCCTCACATACTTTTCTTCAAATTAACTAACTGCTGATTAAGTCCATCGATGCTGGACTATAAGTAACTAATTTGAAGGTAAATAATTACGATATATATATATATATATATTTCACTAATATCTACTTTTGCATTTCTTTAACAAAGAAATTTATAAAACTTAAAAACAATATATGCTATAGACAACATTGGATTATTAGATGTATGGAAAAATCTTATCCGAATCGGGTTTGATCGAACCAAATAAATTACATTTGCTATGTGACCTGTCATTTTTATGTGAACCGTACGTATACCAATTACACAATAAACATATTATATTTGTCATATAATTAATTCAAATTTAATCGACTCTGATTGGGATGAAATTTTTCCTTAAATGTATAGCCATAGTAAATATAATTGAATCCTAAACATAGCTAACCACATATACGGCATATATTTGTATGTAAACAGTAAATATTATTCCAACGCTTTCTTATAACTTGGAATAAATATTAATTAATACTAGCTAGTCCAAATCATATTTCTTTAGTTACGTACTGGTACAAGAAATACCAGCTCATTTTTATATTTTCATAATTATAATTCATCCATTATGAATTACTTTCCAAGTTTTAATTAATTCTTGGATTATTTTGTGGATATAACTTCCACAATAATTCCCTTTAATATATGCATGCATCCCGGCCATTCATGATATAATTACATGCTCATGATATGTTTAAATTTTCACTAATCCAATCAAATAATTCACAGCACCATACTAATTTGAATATCTCTAAACCAAAAATAAGGCGGTAGAAATCAAAGGAAAAGTGATAGAGATGTATAGCTAGGTTTTCACTTTGTGATAGAGACAGTGTTCGGACTATAACTAGAAACAGCCCGCCGCTTCCCCCAATTACACTAAATAAAATAACTGAATTTCGTTATATTATAAATAACCACAATTTAAAATTTCTAATATATAAATCAATATTATTAATTTCAATTAAATAAAATTGAAAAAATAAATTTATTTTTTACCACAATTAATCAATATTAACTATGAGTTTTAGATATAGCCAAAACATTTGTCATAATTTTAGTTATGACTAATGTTTTAACCACACTTGCAAAAACAACGAATAATGATTGTTGCGAAGTTGTGATTAATTTGTATTTATCACCAATTTTACTTTTTACTATAATAATTAACCGCATCAAAAAAATTATATTTTTCTAGTGTTGCTTCTGTTGTTGGTAAAGATATACAGTATTGTATGTCCTTTTGAAATCAATACAATTTTTTTTTTATTGTTTTCATTTTCAAGAGCAGCGTAAATTATTTTGTTAATATATAAAGTATAATGCACAAATTAACTTTGGAAGCAAAAATTGTTAAGCTTCAGATACCACATTAGTTTGAGTTTGTTTTGATAATTAGTGTTAATTAATTAATTACAATATATTCACATCCGCGCGGTTAATTAGTATGTCTAATTAAGTTAATGAGACTTGCACATGAAGAATAAAAAATATTAATTAATTATTGGGACAGTCATTATAAGTCAATATTTACTGAGAGGCACGACTGCCATGCATATATATATATATATATAAAATAAAAATCGAACAATTTAATTAATATAAAATGGTCCACGTCCAACATCGACCAGTCATCCTTGTCATTGCTAATTAAGTAGCTATGTTGATTACCGACAGTTGAGGTTGCGAAGGGAAAAAGAGTGCTTGTGAGGGCCAGCAATATATATTGGAGGAGGTGGTGGGGGTGGGGGCTGCTCCTGATCCATGGCTCGCGGTAGGGTACGTACTGGGGGTTGACCGCCGGTGGGAGGTTGGGGTGGGTGAACTTCACCACAACAACATCAGAACAAAGCAACAACTTCAAAAAAAAAAAAAAAAAAAAAAAAAAACAATTGAGTTATCTAAATTGGTACTAACTAACGGGGAGATAATAGACACTCCACCCAATTCTATTGATTACAGTTAGACTTAGACCCCTGCTAGCTAATTACATCACATGATAAAGCATGCATCTTCGGGAATTCTTCTTAAACTTAATTAAATTGTTTCTTAAAAGTCTCCATTAAAGTTAATTATATAATTTTGACCTGCTTACGTCAGTATATATGTATATAAGAGAATTAATGTATGAGGATGGATCTGAGCAAACAAGAAACGAAAAGTGGCCTCATCCTGTCCAAAAAAACAACAATAACAATGCCTAAGACAGTATGCCCCACCAATGCACATTAAAGTGCGATTGAGTTAGCAACTAGTGTACAAATTCATACTCATGATTTTCCATTTGTTAATAATTTGCAATTAAAGGTTTATTAACTCTGTAATTGCAGCGTATGTTTTCTTGATCAATATTGTCACTAACAGGCGGCCGTATGTTTATATAAACCTTTGTAAACAATTAAAAAATTAATTATATATATATATATATATATATGATTCTCGAAGAAATTAAAATTGTATAATTTAGAGACACACACACACATATATATATATATATATATATATATAAATGTAATAAAAATAATTATAAATGGGAGCATATATATATATAATTCAAAATTTAGTTGGGTAGTGAGTAGTGATGAAGATGACAACAACTAATTAAGCTATGTACGAATATAGGTAGGAGGCAGGTGAGGGTGAGGGTGAGGGTGAGGCCCCCCCTCCCCTCTGGCTCTAGGATCCAGTTATTAATAATCTTAATTTGGGAAATATTAATGGGAATTGATCGAGCACGGAAAATATATTGAGACAGAAGTGAGCAGTGAGCAGTGGGTAGGTAGGGACAGGAATATGATGATTTTGGGTGAGTTGTAGGTATGTATTTATACGATTCCATGGAACCTAGCTATAGCAATTAGGATAATTAATGGGCAACAATAATAGAAAAGTTGATAAGGTAGCCCAATTATACAGTATAGAAATATGAAGAAGATGGAGGCCCAGACCAAATCCTCTGGACCAATCCAACTTACATTTGATTGGACCACCCAATTCCAATTTTACATTCCCACATCCCCAACAACTAACAATATTGAGAGTGAGAGGGCAGGCAATGCCCACTCTCACACTATATAACCCATTTGCATCCAATTCCACAACATACACTCTTTTATATTATTTGTATGTATAATAGAGGCAATTGAACAATGTCACATTCACACAGTATTGCTGCTCCTGCAAATGTTAACACTCACTCACTCACACCTCACCTCACTTCTCAATTTTCCCCTTCACAACAAATTCACACTTCAACTCTAAACCAATCTTTTTCTTTTTTTAAAATAATAATAATAATAATAATAATAATAAAGAAAACTAAATGGAAAAACTCAAAGTATAAGAAACTAGCATACACTCAGACGCGTAAATCATCAAGATCTGGTCTAGGGTTCCTCAATTTTCAACTGTACAAGAACGTATAACGCTCTCAAATTCTAAACCCCTGCTCAATTTCTCATCTCTTTCATTTTCAAAGAATTTTCGGAGCTCAATTTTGGACTTTGCTCGGTTTTCCTTGTCCGAGGGTTTCTTGGGAATAATATACTTTCCCCGCCTTGGTTCCTTTGATTTTTTAGAATATTTGGGACAAAACAGATGCCGGAGGAGGACTTGGTGGAGCTCAAGTTCAGATTGTACGATGGATCAGATATCGGCCCTTTTCGATATTCCCCAGCCTCTACCGTTGCTATGCTCAAGGAGAGAATTGTGGCCGAGTGGCCTAAAGGTTTGTTTACCACTTCAATTTTCTCTATTTCTATTCTTATTGCCACATCAATATTCAGCGAGCGTTTATATATATAAATACGAGTAGAAATTAATCTTTTTTTTTTTTTTTTACGTCTTTAATTGACGACCATTGGGTAATCGCGGAATGGCGTTTCTTTTGCATTTTTTAGGATCAAACTTCTTTAAGTTATGAGTGGAAGCTAGTGTAATTTTTCTTGGGATTACATGCTCCCTTTTAATTCACTTTACACTAATACTACTTATGCTGAGCACTGGTGAAGTTTTGAAATTTTTTTTCTCTCTGAAAATAGAGCGTTTATTCAGGTACGGTTAAAGAGAACTGCGAGATTAAGAGGAAGGATTGACTTGAATATAAGTTGAACTTTAAAGATTGAGAACCAGAGCATTTTGGTGTGTAAACCTCATTTCTTTTCTTGTGAATTTGGGATGTGATTATTTTGTATTAAAAGTTTTGGCTTTTGCACTTGATATATGAGCTAATTCTTCTTTGTTAGTTTCTAGACATTTCAGATTTACCATACAGTTTGACAGCATGAAAGTTCTCTTTATTTTCAGATAAGAAAATTGCACCAAAGGCAGCAAGCGACATGAAATTAATAAGTGCAGGGAAAATTTTGGAAAATAACAAGACTGTTGCACAGTGCAAGATGCCATTTGGGGAGCTACCTAAGGGAGTTATTACCATGCATGCTGTTGTTCAGCCATCTTTAGCTAAGGCAAAGACAGGTAACTTTTTCACTTATCAAGGGTTGTTTGTATTGCTCGTTAGCCTTAAATTCAACAGCAAACATTAATTCCTAACTTTCTGAGTGTTGATTGGCTAGCTATTCCAAATTAAGATAACATTCTTAATTTTAACTCTAGTCTTTGACTATTGTGGGAAAGCAGGTTATACACCTTGTTTTTGGTTTGTCTTAGTCAATATAGCAAAATCTAATTCCATTACTAAATTACGTGTCCCCCCCCCCCTTTACCCCCTGACTCCATCCACCCTTCCAACTTCCCTTCTCCCATCTTTGTGTGTGCTTCTCTATTTATGACTAATGGGTTTGCTTGTCTTCTGGTGATTCCACTGGGTAACTCTCAGTTATATATATATATATATATATAATATATATATATATAGAGAGAGAGAGAGAGAGAGAGAGAGAGAGAGAGAGAGATAGATAGATAGATAGATAGATAGATAGATAGATATAATCCTGAAATCATATATATTCTATTATCATGTTTGTTTGGTTATTGGCTATTATGGAAGCATTATGTGCAATTGGTTTGAGGAAATGGGACAAAAATGCAAGTGCCTTCCCCAAAATCATTCCTATTCTGTAATATTCATTACTAGGGAAATCTTTATCCCAAAGAATTGTTGGATTGGCCATTCCTTTTGCTCCCCTGAGTTTGTCTATTCCCAAGGCAAGCCAAATCCTAATTTTTGGAACACCCTCAAATAAGTTGAGAATGGCATGTCAACCATTATCTCCTTTTCATGACGTATTTATGTCATGTTCTCCATATGTAAATTCATGTTTGTTATATATAAATATATATGTATATGTAGGTACATTTTGAATGATTTACGAATTGTGCAATTTTTGGTCCAAGGTTATGGTTAGCCATTTTTTTCATCTTGATTCCTCTATATTACATATGTTGAATATCCACTCTTACGACATCCTAAGTTCATCCTGTCCCTGAATAAATCCATCCATATACCACATGTATTTATTTTAACATCACACATGAAATAGGTCCTCTTTTTTCAGGCATTGTCTGGATTTCGTATGCATGTAAATTCCTTTATGTTGGTCACTGCTATTATCAGTTTTGGCCTCTGGTACTGGTTGAGTTTTTATTGCTACAGGAAACCTGAGATTTGGTTGGATTATATGTACTTGGCCCAGTAGAAATCAGCGTTGTCAAATTTACTAATGGTGTTTGACGGCTTGTTAAAATCATACTTATCATTGCCTTGTGAAAATGAGGAGCTACATACAAAAGCAATTTCATTTTTCTTGTGATGCTATCATTGAATCCTTTATTTTCTCATTTGAATCTAGTTGCTTAGTTGCTGAAAATTGCCATTGTGTATACAGAGAAGAAGGTTGACGAGATTCCTAAGAAGAACATCTGTTCTTGTTCCATATTGTGAGAGTGTAAGTTTGTTTCGGCATTATCTTGTGGGACTTCTAGGGGCTATCTGTACTGTTAGATTGAGAAGTCGGGGAAGACAATAATTGTAAACAGTACAATACTCATTGTTCAGTGTATGTTCAAGGGCATTTCTGTGGTTCGGTGGTTTGTCATCATGTATGTGTGTTTCTATAAGCTTGTTGCTTGGTGTACATTTGTAGCTGCAGATTTTTTTATATACAATGAGAATACAAGGCCTGTGGGGTCTATTGCCCTCAAAAGGGTTTTACAATTACAGCATGATGGGTTTCTGGTGAATCTGTAGAGCTGTATTCCAACTTCTTACTGAAATTGTTGCTGCTATTGTCTGAAATTCCCAAGGACCGATGCGGCTTGTTAAACTCTGGATGCGTATGGTCCATAGCTTTCCATTTTCTTCTTCTGTTTGTCAAATAAATACATTCTTGTAATGAAAATGAGTTTCTTCTTTTGCGTGGTAACTTTGGTTACTCTATTTTTGATGTGTGCAGATATGATACCCTTCTGGACCTGCCGCTGGCTAAACTTAACTCAATTGTTGGATCTACTTGTAAAAATGTAAATTTTATAGGCTCTGATGCGATGTTGATTAGGACAAAATTAGTTGTACTGGTTGTTCAAACACTCCTCTCAAAAGAAAAAAAAAAAAAAAAAAAGGGTTGTTCAAACACTGGTAGGTTCTCTTAACTTTTAACTAATTGGGTATGAATATTTGCCATATGTACACAAAATGGACCTCAACTTTGTTAGCGATCGTGGGGTGGATTGATTGGTTCTATGGCCTAAGCCTGTTCTGTACGTTGGAGCTGATGTTATTAATGTTCGTGTGGTCCAAGATATGAGGAGGCGGAGTCAGATCCATAATACAAGTACACAATAAACAAATGATTAAAGATTTACTAAGCCAATCATGCGTGAACTAATTAACATATTTGACCTAATCCTAAGGTCCATTTCTACATACAAAAGAAAGACCAATAATTCTCTTTCCTCTCCTCTTTTGTTCTGGGCTTTATCTTTATATGGGTGGTTGGATTGGATTATACATATTAAAACAGCTATGAATAATAATCTAATTAATAATATTACGGTGAGGGAAATTAAAGAAAAACAAATATGAGCAGTTCCTGTAATTAGCATCGCCATGCAGATGCAGCAAGAATAGATCTGTCTTGCCACCCCAAAAGCAAGCAACCCTTGTCTTCTGTCAGTCTGTACCCGTCACAAGAATACAGTCCCAGCAATATTTTCGATTGCGTCACTGCATTCGAACTTAGCGGCACCCCTTGGAACCCTTTTCCTTCCATGACTTTCCTCCATTTCTCTAGCCTTTCATGCCTCATCGACCTCTCAGGCCCCTCCTGTGCCACAATATTTCTTATCTCCGGTGCGAAAATATGTTGCTCCACCTTAGCCCTCTGTGCGGAATCAGGTGGAAACGTCGCGTCCAATGAGTCGAAAATTGCTGAGTAATAGTGCAGCGCCTCAAGGAATCGGCCCAAGAAATAGGGTCCATTGTGGCTGGCCTCTTGTTCAACTATTGTCACTATGTTTGGTGCTTGATCTCTTATCATCGCTAACAGGTTCCCAAGACAATTTCCTGGGACGCGATGAAGCCTGTTAACCGAGTTAACAGCCAGTGCCTCGCCCACCCGTCGATTGAACATGTGGGGTTTTAGGTCTTCAAGTTCTTCACCAACAGGATGGAATTCAAATGGGACATGAAGAGAGTGAGCCAGTTCAGTTAAACATCTCCCAGTTTCCCTCACAGACTCGGGGGAAGGACCAACTCCCGTTATCCGAAGGAACGGGGCACCGCCTGGCCTGGCAGCTAAGGCTTGCATGAATGCAGGCCATTGGTAACCTTGGAGGATATCAAGATCAATTATGTGTACACGCTCTTCAGCCTCAAATGCCTCGAAAATTGCTTGGTTAGCAGTAAAATGAGCAAATTTAATATAGGGGCAGGCTTGATAAAGGATCTGATAAATCTTGAGGATTTCTAGGTTGTTCGGAGGGATGGGATTGAAACGCTTCAAATTAGATGTGCTCGGTTTATTTGTAAGGGTAGCTGCAAGTCTTGCACTCAGTGCTTCAGTGAAACAAGCTGCGACACGCTGCATGGAATCTCCAAGGGGCGAGACCACTCGATTAAGGTGGTGGAGATATTTCCTTGCTAACATGTAGTCTTCCTTTGATACTGCTTCTGCACAAGCAAGAAGGAGGTGTACAAGTTGTAATCCGCTATCTTGTTCCTGTATATTCACATGATCACATTCACGAGGACATAAAATATTTAGTATTCTATATATAGATCGTTTTGGCTCAAAATTTTCTGTTAATTTCATCAGTCAGTTTTATCACCTCCTCAGATGCAAGAATCGGCAGCATCAAGGTATTATGCATATTCTGCAGCTGGTTTTGCTGATGAAGTTGCTGTTGTTGTTGTTGTTTCTGTATCCTTGCTGGTGGGATTCGTGGTGCTAGATGCTGTTCTTGTTCCTGCTGCCTTTCCTGTTGCAATTGTTGAGATAATGGTTGAGTTGCAATAGTTCCCACCTGATAAATACCACTCTCCTGACTCATCTGAGAACTTCCCTGAACAGAATTAGCTTGATCTTGTGCACAAAACCTCGTTGAATTAGGCATTGTCAAGCATTCCAAGAGCTCAGGTACCGCCGTCAGTGTATTGTAACAGTCCGTCGAGACTTCCCCTCCACCCGTTAGCTTCATCGGGGAAAATACCATGAAGTTATCGTCCTTATCATAAGTATCATCCAACAGACTCTCGAGAGCAGGCAGGGAAAGGCTCTCGACCTGGTCGACGTTCATGAATTGATTGTTTGGGGAGTTGAAAACCCTGTGGAGAGGGCTCAATCCCTTTCCCTTGTGAGGCCCGAGTGGGGACGAAAAGCGTGGAGGCGAGCAGGCGACGAGACACTGCCCCTGCATGGCCTGATGAGTATAGTTACAGTTATAATTGTATAAGTTTGAGGCTTGTGGAGAGCAAACCATGAAATCCCCCTCTAATTGATCAGAAAAGATGGATTCCCACAAGGAGTAATCAGGGGACTGGATTTCAATGTCACCATTTTCCTCGAACTTGAGTGCTGGAATGGTGAGGGTTGATGGAGTCAAGGTGGCGTTGAGGTTTGGCACTGGGATTAAGGTGTTGAGGTTTTGGGTGTTAAACTATGAGTTTCAAAGTCTGATGATGAAGAGGTCTTGTTGATTTGACAAACTGATGAGCCGTCAGATGATGATGTGGGCTCTTGTTTTGTGCAAGAATTCTCAGTTTTTGCACTGGCCACTGAAATTTTAAGGTTCCCAATCTCAGTGCTGATGCTCCCACTCTCACTCTTGGTCAGAGTACCCATGCTGCTACAAACAGAAATAACTTTTACACGTATAATATATATAATTACACATAATGGGAGTAGTCGCCCATGTGTGTGTGCGTGTGTGTTTCCTTGGTTCAAGAGTCAAGAAATTTTAAAGCGGAGAAATGTGTTGCCATCTCTTTTTATTGGTCTCAAAGTGGTTTGTCTGGTGTGCCAGATTGTCCAAAGAGAAAGAGAAAGGGGAAGTGGGGACAGATGATTCAAACATGATTGGTTTGGAGGTTAGCGAATGAAGCACCTCCCTCCCTCCTCACTAGCTTTTTCAACTATGTATCCAAACATTTTTCTAATTTCTCGATGCAATAATTTTGTCATCTTCAATCATTGTTTCATAGGATAGGATGCCATCATGTTCATGCCAATGCCAATGCCAATGCCAATGCCGATGCTTATGCCATGGTGGTTGTTAACAAGAAAGTGAACTGTCCCCACTCTACTCTCACTCACAGACTCTCTGGGGGCGTGGGCCCCAGTTTCCTTGGGCCGGCCCACTCCCAACAAGGGAAGAATCATCGATCGAGGTGCTCCCAAATCCCTCCAAACCAAATTAATATTTATTTAATCAAACATAATTCCAACCCACTTAAATTTGTTTCTTCTCCTCGGGAGATATGTTCTTACTATAATATATTATATGCATGTGATGAGAATGGATTTGGAGGAATGTTTAAGCACAGGTCATTGTTACATGCAACTCTTAATTAGATGATGAATGTGTGTATATATTTCAGTAAGATTTTGCAGTGATATCAGAAAATGATGGATGGATAAATATCTATTTTTGTAAGATGATGATATGAGAAAATACTCTATATATATTGATCATTTGGTTGGTCCTAGTGGTGTTTTTTTCCTCTATCAATTCATCATTTTCAGTTTTTCAATTACAATACATACCACTCTGGACATTAATATCCTTCCTCACTTACTTCATTTAATTTAACAATTCTTGAGTTTAATATATATAATTAGAATTCATAATCTCATCAAATATTATATATATAAATGAACTATTTAGTTTACATAAAAGAATTAGTCAAACATTATCTTTATATATATATATATATATAATTAAATTTTAGAAGATTTGATGAGTAGGTATGAGGACAAGGAGTTGGACATTGAAGAAATCGTGTGTTGTAGCGTGGGGGGCGCCGCCGCCTACTCCTTGGATTTGCCAAAGGATGGAAGCTCTTGTCCTCCTCCTCCTCTCTTTTGGTTCCGCTTCATTGTCTTTATCCCTCTCTTCTATTCTTATTCATTCCTTTATAATTTAATCTAATTAACACCTACCTACGTCCTCTCCAATTTCCTCTATTTTTTTCACTAATAACAATAAATAAATAAGAGATAATTACACCGTCCACCCCCTAAACGTTTGGTATAATTAAACGTAAAACCTCTATAAATTAAAAAAATTACATTTAATACCAATAAAGTTTGATCAAACTATTTTTATACATCTTTACACATTAATGCATATGAGGAGGTATATCTTCATTTTTATAAGAGTAGTTTAGTTAGACAAGATTTTTTTGATTTACAACAAGCTGATAATATATCGATCAATTGAGGGTAAATATCAATTTTCATTCAATTTTTTTAATTTTGACTAATTGAAAGGCCTATTTATTAGATAGTAGCATATCTTGAAAGTATTAGATATAATTTTACAAGCTATAAGGAGTTTACGTATAATTATACCAAAGAACAATATAACTTATCCCAATAAATTACAATAATTTATATAAAATGAGAGAAATCCATAATGTCAAATTTGTTGGTAAAAACTCAATATATATGAAGTATTGCGCTAAAACATAATTGATGATCCCTATATGTAGGTATTGACCAATTTCATTCATGCAATATGTCCCACTTCCACTTTTCCACCTACTAAAATAAAATGAAGCACAATTCCATGAAATTAATTAAGTGCATTATTACTAAATATGCTTTGGAAGCATGGAAAAGAATGGAAAGGTGGATTGGATTTATCCCTGGGTTCAACTTTTGGGAGCATTACATTACATTACACGCTAAGAATTAGAAAAGGTGTGTGGCCTGGCCTGGCCTGGTTTCATTGCTTCTAAATTAAGACCAATTCCAAGTCATGTGAAAAAGTATAAGGGGCTTGGGGCTTGGGCTGGGGGCTGGGCCTGGGAATTGGATGAGTTTCAGATGCCAACTCAGCCCAAAAGGAATTGGATGAGTTTTATCTAGCCTTAGAGCCCACCTAGTGAGTGCTTCAGTGCCTGTTGAGAGTAGGAGGATTGAATGATTGCTGATTTCTGGAGATTTGTGTTATTGCCAATCCATAAGTTTGATGAAGTCACAGTATTGTTCATTTGGATTAGAACAAAAACTAACTTTATGGATTATGGATATGCAGCCTAACCACAGGCACTCTTCTCCTCCAAGAAAAGAAAGAAACCAGTGTATTGTTTGACAGCAGAGCCTGAGCCTGAGCCTCACACTTCAATTACTCACTACACACCAAAAACCATATCCACATCTAAAGTTTTTGTATTGTTGTTGCACCTCCTCCTCATCAATGCAATAGATTTTCTCATCACTATGACCCCCTTTCAAACCTCACATGATTTTTCAATTTACATTTACTATCACTTTCTTTTTCTAACTACAAAATTAAAATTCTACATCAAATCTTTGAAAGCCATCATAAGAATCTTGAAAATTATGCCATTTCTCAAGTCAGAACATGTTGATTAACTTTATCAAAAAAGAATCCATCAACTCACAAATCCACTCTCTCATTGATCTCTCTCTCCTACACATCTGCTTCATAATATGCCAAAGGAAATTCACATGCATTTGTTTTATATGCATAGGAAGCTCTTAGCTTAGAGTAACAGCAAACACAACTGGCATTCATTATCCACACACAAATGAGAAAATAGTGAACGTCATAAAAATGCAGCCATTTCATAGGCTTAGGCTACTAATTAGGTATCCAGAAACACAACAAAGTTTGTGTGGAGTTCAATCTTGGCTTTTTCAGTAGTTGCTGCAATGGCTTCCAAATTCTTCTTTGTATTTTCCTTCTTGTTCACTCTCTCATTCTTGTTGCAACTTGAAGCAGCAAAACCTAACTCTAACCCCCAAATCACTGTCATGGGAATGGTCTATTGTGATATCTGCTCCAACAACTCTTTCTCCAAGCACAGCTACTTCCTGCCAGGTACCCTTCTTTATTTATTGAGTTTATTTTTTACATGTATATATATATATATATGTATCTACTTTTTTTTCTTTAATATACATTGCCCTTGTTAAACAGGTGTTGAAGTTAGAATAGATTGCATGTTCAAGGCAATTTCTCCAAGAACCACTGAACAGATCTCCTTCTCAGTAAACAGAACAACAAATAAGCATGGAATCTACAAGTTGGAAGTACCCTCTGTTGATGGGGTTCAATGTGCTAGAGACAAGGCTGTGGGTAACTCTTGCAGAGCAAGCCTAGTGTCCACCTCCTCTTCTTCCTGCAATATCCCAGGTTTTCGAACTACATCAGATGAGATTTCAGTCAAGTCCAGACAAGCCAATTTCTGTATTTACAGCCTAAATGCATTGACTTATAGGCCATCCAAGAAAGACGTTGCCCTGTGTGGAAAATAAAACACAAAATGGTGGCCTTCTAGCTTTGTTATCTACTAGAACATTATCTTCGTCTTAAAGCTGTTACCAAAGACGTTTTTACTACTCGAGAGCTTCGTGAAATGAATATATATATATATATATATATATATATATATATATTTATATATATGCGTTTTGCTTGTTTGATTCATCATATATGTGCAGATCTCAAGTAGAATCTAATAATTTGATCTAAGATTTTCTTTTTTTGGTTTCGTTTCTAACATTTGATAGCTTCATCACAAAACATACATATACATCAAGAAGGTAATCCGCGTTAGGACCCAGAACATAGAGTTAAAAGTCATATTCCCGAAACTTGAATACTGTCCGCATCTTTACATAGCACATAGAGAATGTGATTGTTTTCTCTAGCGGATGTGCTAAGTTTTTGGGAAATAGCAATTTTACATAGAAGGATGTCTCTAAGCAAATGATGTTTGTTACGTCTGACATAGAAATTGGAAAGTGAAACAACAAAACCACTCTTTGTTGTCCGTGAAACTGAAACATCAATTGCATTCATAGTTAAAAGGAACAATCACATGTACATATATCAGAGTTTGATGGTATACCCATATTCGAAAAGTTCCATGATCACTAAAATCTGACATTTTTATTTTTTTTTGGCACAATTCTTGTCTAGATGTCAATATTTACAGATGACATCAAATCACATCGTTCAATGTAACAAATCCACAAAACTTGCACTCACTTGAATTTCATGAAGATTGGAAACTTATGATTTTACTGTAGTCTTACAAATCAGCAGAGGAGTAAAAATTATATATAAGTAAATAGAAGATGCATGTTATGTGGTTGACACTGAATATACAGCAGTAGAGTATTACATGGCAGAATTTTCAAGTGAACACAATTCTCATTTTTACTGAAAACAAACAGCTCGATACTGTCAAAGATACAACCCAACTTCCAGCTGAATACAAGGATTCTTCAAGTTTTACTGCTTTCTTTTCAAAATAAAAAATTCTACACATAGTCAAAAAAATGACGGGACAATTCTCATGCCTGGCCACACTTGCTTAAACAGGCAATTCCCTCTTCCAAATAATCTTGTCTGCTGATCCAAAACTCAGGAGCATCCTGCAATGTGATTACATGATATCAAGATTTATAATGTTAACTCCTCTGGATGTCGGGAGACAGAGAGCTTATAATAGACCAATCCACTGTCAACTTGGAAAAGTCCTATTAAAAAAGGAAAAAATGTAGTTGATTCATAAATATAGGCACTTCCACTGACAAGTTATAAGCAGGAGAAACTTTCCCTATTTTTCAACAGAAAGTGATGCTATGCACAACTGTGAAAACCAGGCCTCCTCTCTGCAACGCCTACATCAAGTTTCATTTACCTTACACAAGTACCACGCACCAACTATTCACATCTGAGGCTTTATTAATATAAAAAGATTGAGTGACTAGTGACTTAACTAGCAGCATATTATATGATGACCCTTATCTTAATTCTTAGCCGGAAGCCAAAAATTACACTGAGGAAAACAATATAAGAAAGATAATGCTTACTTCTTAAGTAGTAGAAGTTCAAAAATACTCCTTGCGAGTTATTCATGTACCTGAATTTCCATGATCATGTGACACGCCTCTACTTCATCACCAAACTACCTCTTATGACTAACCTCGAGTTATTAAAGCAAGGAACAATATTTTGCATGTCATGTGGACATGCCCAATGTGTATGTACTGGTGGAAGGATAAAGAATGTGAACCTTCATAATTCCTGCAAGAACTGCACCTCCAAGATATACCATATGCTTTCTCCGTGGTGGATCCTCTATCCGCAGCCTTAATTTCTATGTTGGAAACAAGATAAAGAATATCATTTATTTATATGGAAAACAGAGAGATTCAGCTGGCAAAATTATTATGTATCTTAGTATCTATATATAATATTTCTCGCAAAAGATAACACGTGCACAGCGGCAAATTATGCGATAGGTGTTCTGATCTAAGTTGTAAAATTTGTAATCCAGTTAAAACCAGCAATAGAGCAAAATCCATGCTGTCTCTTGACATATATAATTATGTTATTTAACTTCTGTTTTTGCTCCAAGGTTCCCAGAAATGTAAATTCACTAATTAAGTTTAATTAACTTATATTGAAAGAGGGGGAGGGGGCTAAAAGTGGCATACAATTCTACAGTATTCAACAGAAGGATACCATTTTTTAAGCAGAACTAATACTAAATTACCTTCAACCCATCCTTATTTCCCTTCAAAACAACTTCAAGATAACGGTCCGAAATTTCTTTCTCCAAGCTGGGGACAAACAAGATCAGATTAAGCATGCTAAAGTAGAAATTTCTGAGAGAAGCAAGAGATAGCAAAACCACGAGTTTTGTACTCAACATGTCCACAAGGAAGGAGCAAGAACAACAGACAACTACTAAAAACATTCACAACAAGCACAATCTGTCAGAAGATCCACAAACAAACAAGCAAGAAGCACTTGGATATCTTATGAAATGTAGAAAACTACAAGAAGTAATACAGTCTAAAAAGTTTAGAGATAACAACGGAGGATAATTATCCTTCATGATATCAACTAGTCCAGGAGAGGCACGCACTAGGGTCCCCTCATGTATAGCATTGAGGATTGCATAGTACCTTGCCAGCTCAGCCTTCTTAAAGGAAAGATACTAGTTCTATTTTTGCTCCTCATCCAATGAAAAAGAAAGCATAATATTCTCTTTAAGTTCAGAGGATAAAATGTACACCAATGAACCCTCGAAGGAATCAGCAAACAGACTTTCTTGATGGAATAATACTATATTGAGAAACAAGATCGTGTCTTTCACAAAAGTGCCAAGGTATATTTTACATATTACCGACTAGGTAATCCAGGATACATTGTACTCCCGCCGCTCAGGACAATATGCTGGTAGAGCTGCAAAATAAAGGATTCTAACTGCATGACCAACTGCAGAATGCTTTAAATAAAGATATGGCAGTTAAAAGAACTATCACTACCATCATCCTATTGTCAATGTCCATCTCCTGAATGCAACGAAACACCATGTCAGCAATTCCATCTCCTTCCACGTCTATGAGTTCCTGCATGAATTAGAACAAAGTATATCCTACCAGTCATAACATGTGGTTATAGCAGCATGAAGTACCCACTGAAAAGCTATGGAAAACAAGAAACCCGTGCAAGACAAGCACACTAAAAGATCTTCTAAACTACATAAAAATCTGGACATCTCAGAAGAGGAATAATTGGTCAATGTGAACCAAAATTTTCATTAATATGTCCTGAATAATTTTCCAAGAGTAAAGAAGCTTTTGATTCATTATTCATCCCATCGATTGTATGTTTTGGAAGACAAAGACAAAATCAATTAACACGAATTTTAGGTACTCATAAATTAAGCAAATATGCAACTGGTTAAAAATGAACAAATGCTCCTCAAGTGGACAGTATCAATCCAGAAAACCATAATTGACTTGCACGTGCGATATTTGCTTTCAAATGGTGGAAACTTACTTACCGGAGTGAAAAGGGCCTCAGGTGCTTGAAAGCGCTCAGTGCCAACTTTAATGACCCTTCCATCTGGAAGCTATTTATCAAAGCTATATCAACAATTAAATGTGAACATAGCTGTCTAGTAACCGATAAGAACTTGAAGCGATTCAACTTACAGTATAATTTTTAACAAGGATGGTAGTCTCAAGTCCCAACTGATATTCCCTTTTGTAATCGTAGCTGTGCAAATTATACAATGTTAAAACCATATGTCAAAGTCACAAGCATCAAAAAATGCTAAGGTTAGTTCACCTTATGTAACAGAGCTTCTCTTTGATATTCCTCACTGTCTCAAAGTCAGCAGTTCTATTCATAGAATACCTGAAGAGATGAAGGCATATGCATTAATGTGAAAGTTCCATATAACAGCAAAGCCAACACATTTCATCAACTGAGTATTGAATTTTCAAGAAAACCTACCCCCTTCTCATAAGCAAATCAACAAGATAAGATGTTATATGACGCCCTGCTACATTCATCCTCTTTGTAAGATGAGGGAATGAGTATCCATCAACCACTGGAACCTGGGGAACAAGTTTCATATGTCAAGATCCTCAACCATCACTTTCTCAAAGTAGAATAGCGTCCATAAGTCACTGGTCCCAGCTAAATGCACATGAATCTAGACCGGACCAAACAACAAAACGAAGTCCTCGGTTTATTTGTCCATTCACCAAGAAAAATGGTCTGTCCTTCACAAAGCAGTATTTCTTTCTCCCTTTTCTTCAAGAGATAACTACAGGCAATGTTCTTCTAAGTTTTTTAGTATAGATCATTCAGCAAATAGACACAAGACTATATGTAATCAAACTAAGAAATACATTACCTATGAAGTATCCTAACATGCCTAAAGCACATCATATTGTAACATTGTAGAAATCTCACCACATGAGTGACTCCATCACCAGAGTCAATGACTAGTCCCGTAAGCAAACCTGAGTCATAGCAAGAAAACATTGAAAACGCATTACTGGTCTATCCAACAGGAAAACTAAGAGTGTGCACAGATTCTTTAAAATGCATATAGTTTGCTCTTCCCATCCGCAGGGAGTAAATTCACTCAATCGCCTTTCAAACCACTTTTACAGTAGTCGTAACGTCAGATACACCATACAGACCATTTAATTGCAATTCAAATTTATAAGTACCTTGAGCATACAACGTTAAAACAGCTTGAATTTGGATGAAAATAGCAGCAAAGTTATATTTCTCAAACATAACCTCAACCTGAAAATTTAGATTAAATTCAATTTAGAAATGCAAATGGTCAGTAACGAATTCCAAGTTGAAAGATCTAAGCGTACAATTGCAAAAGAAGCCATCTCACCATCTTTTCACGGTTTTTAGATGGATTCAGAGGCGGGTCAGTCAGCAAAATTTTACATTCCTTAGGATCTACCTTCAGACAAGGTAAAATCAAATGAAAACTAACATTAAATCTTGAAATTGAGACTGCACGCATAGAAAATTATCAGGAATATATTTAACAGATAAAGGTTCATAGGAGGTATAGAAGAAAAACCTTTAGCTCACTAAAAAATGCATGATCCCACACATGGCCCATATCATCCCAATTTTGCACAATACCATTGTTGACGGGATAAGATACATCCAACTGATGCCGCCACTTTAAACAAGCATCCCCAACAAGAGTATCCTACAGAGAGAACATAACAAATCCTATAACATCAAGAACAAGTTGGTAAAGTGCAACAAAAAAAATGTTTCTAACACGTGATAAGAACCAAAAAATTATAACTTTTTCAACAGTGCATTGGATCCATAGGATGAGCTCATGGAGTCGAATTGATGAAAAGTCCGTTCAACTAATAACCAAAGTGTATCTAAAATTCAAAGTCTAGAGCTTCAAGGTTTTACAAACATTTCATCATGTTTTCCGTAAAAACTACATGATACACTCTTTTAGCATTTTCACTGGAAAAGCTACAGTCCAACGTACTGAAGTTTTCAGTAACTATCCAAAAGTAGATAAAGCCAAAGAACAATTAGTTAACCGTGAGCTCTTGTTCCATTAAAGATTCTTCATAGCGCAGCATGGGCCTTCCAACAACACAAGGGAACACCGATGTTGGAAAGTTCTCACCCGCAAAACCACACTTCACATACTGCATTCATCAGAGTACAAAGAAGAAAATAAAATGTTAACAAGAAAGATTGACAAACAACCAAAATAATTCACACTAGACATATAATTCATCACTGCCAAAAACTCGTAAGTTACGTAATTAACCAAAAAAATGGAACTGAAAAAAAAAATTCAAATAATTGACTCTAGGAATACGGCATTCATCACCATCAGGGAAACAACAAAACAACCAATAAACCTAAGAATGTAGGATCAACTGATAAAGGCCAAAAATCTACCTCTGACATACTTTGAATCACTCAAGCAAAAGCTCACAAGTTCCAAAATAAAACTAAAGATGTAATGTTAATCGAAAAGAGAAAAAGGCAGGGTAATACGGAAATCAAACAGCAGAGGGGGGTCAAGAAGCTGCAGTGGAGAAGATAAATGAATTGCGCAGGTAAGAGAGGAAGGTAATTACACCGGTGCCAGTATCGCAAACAACCACGTTCCGGCTGTCCATGGGGAAGATCTCCTCTTGCGTAGCAGGCGATCTTTCACATAACCAGAGTCAACCACGGACCAATGTTCCTTTAAATCGGAGCAATCTCAGAAGAGCAACTCTCATAGTCCTATACTCGACTCGACTGAGTTTATGACACGACAGCTAAACTGCGGACGACGCCGTCTTGCACTACCCACGCCCACGCCCACGCCCACGCCCACGCTTGTTACCTCTATAATATATAATATATATATATATATTTCTTACTATTATTTATTCGAATTGGTTTATAAGAAAATAATAATTGGGTGTTGAGTTGAGACTTGAGACCAGATGCGGGCTGGGCTGGGCTGGGCCATCCATTTAAAAACTCCAACGATTGTTCATTCTCCATCTCCATACATACTTAAATCAGCCCAACCAACCAACTTTATTTTTAAATTCAAACTCACTCCATCTCACTGAATTTCTAATCTGCCTTTCTTGTGTCTCTTTTCATTTTCATTTTTTATGAAATTGACATAATTTATGAAATTAACATCTCACACACAATATTAATTACTACAAACAAATAATTAAAACTATATGATAAACTTAAATAATAATTTAACTAACAAGCTCAGATAATAACAAAATCCAAAAATGACTTAAAATAAATTTTGTAAAAAAATAAACAAAAAATATTAGTGAACTAATGTATTTAAAATTTAGAACCAAATAAATAAATATATATATATATATAATATATGTTATAGTTTTACAAGTACTGATTGGCTCAATTGCAAAATGAACCTAATCTGAATCAACTTATTTTTTTTATTAGGACAATTCAGTCGTAGTTTGGCCTTTCTAATCCAATTCACTGTGCATTTTTTAGCGTTTAATATATTTTTAATTAGTTATTAGAAATTGTGAATGTATTTCAAATTTTAAAATACAAATTTGCTTTCGGAATCAACATTTTTTTTTTCTTTTTCGCCCCAGAATTGCATAAGATGACTTATTACAACAAAACCAAAACTTATTAACCTAAGCCTATTCTTATTATTATATTAATTACGATGAATTGCCCCTTGAGAAAATTGTTTATTGCTCGAGAAAAAGGGTTGGACTGTTTGGGAACCGGAGGTTCGGCCCAATAACGAAGCTCTTCTTCAGGTACAGGGCCTATAGGCCCATTCACATAACAGTTGGGGCCGATAAATGTTCTTCCAAGGGTTTTAGCCCAGTGTAGTATATAACCCTAGCTTCCAACCTTCCTCTTTCCATAGGCGAGGTATAATATTTAGGGTTTCGCAGCCGTTCTCAGACCCTCACTCTGTTCCTCACAGCGAAAGGGAAAAATGGTATTTGTTCTTCCTCTCTGCGCTCTCCCCATGATATACCTTGATATGCTGGAATCTAATTCTTTTACTTTGAGTACATTGATATTTTCAGGCTCCAAAGAAGGGCGCAAAGCTGCCGGCTGCAGCCAAGAAGAAGGTGGAGAAAGTCGTAAACCCGCTCTTCGAGAAAAGGCCCAAGCAGTTTGGGATTGGAGGTGCGCTTCCGCCGAAGAAGGATCTTCATCGGTTTGTGAAATGGCCACAAGTTGTGAGAATTCAGAGAAAAAAGATGATCTTGAAGCAGCGATTGAAGGTTCCTCCGCCAATTCATCAGTTCTCCAAAACCCTAGACAAGAACCTGGGTTCGTTTTTTTTTTTTTCCCTTTACACGTGCTTTTAATTTCAGATTTGAGCTCTTTGTGCAATGATTCATTTGGATGGATATATTTGAAAAATATGAAAATTTGGTTGCATTGAACTTAGTGTTCCATTTATAAGTGCTATGTCAATTGATTAGTAGGTTTGAAGTGCTGATCCTAGCGCGTAAGTTCATGTTTTGCTTGCAGCTGTCCTATTCTTGTTATATGGTTTTGTGTCAATGTCAATGTACCTTAGGATACGTAAAACTTGACGGTGCTCATCTGTTATTATGATGCTTGATCTATGTATAACAACATTTAATGGTTCTAGATGCCAACCTGTGTGTTGGTGATATATGTAATTTGTAAATGTGGGAAGTTGTTGTGCCATTAAACGTATTACTTTGTGTTATGTAATTGTTTTTTAGATTGTGAAGGTGGAATTCTTTAGTGTTCCCATATAGATGTTCTTTAATGGTTTTAGTATCAAGGTCATCTCTTTGCAAATTATAAGATAGAGATTCAGTTATCTCAGAAACCTATGAATGTCCCATAAGAAGTGCTAAATAAAGTGTTTAATCTGCATGATATACTTACCATGTCAAGACGGGATTCAAGTAGTATATCCTGATCTGGGAAGCTCTTTCAAGTGCTGTTTTCCTCATTTTTGCACATGATCTGTTTGAAGATTAGCGAACCTTATAGTTTGTGCAAGAAACCATATTTGGTCCTCTAATCTTAGTTGTAACTTGTTTCCTTTCCCAATGTGCAGCAACCAGCCTTTTCAAGATGCTTCTCAAATACAGGCCCGAGGATAGAGCCCAAAAGAAAGAGCGTCTTTTGAAAAGAGCTCAGGCTGAGGCTGAAGGGAAAACTCCCGAGAGCAAGAAGCCTATTGTGGTGAAATATGGTCTCAATCATGTGACCTATCTCATTGAGCAGGTTTTGGCTAATCTTCTGATTACATTCTACTTTTCTAGTGTTTCTGTGGATGTGTATGATGCCGAGGTTATACTAAATGCAATAAATATGCTTTTGCAGAACAAAGCCCAATTGGTGGTGATTGCCCATGATGTGGATCCTATTGAGTTAGTTGTGTGGCTCCCTGCACTATGCAGGAAAATGGAGATCCCATACTGTATTGTGAAGGGGAAAGCTAGATTAGGGACTGTAAGTGGCTCTTCCTCCCTTGCTCTGAGAGTATGCTTGGCATATTTGCTTTGGTGCTGATTTAATACTGGTTGCAGATTGTCCACAAGAAGACTGCCTCAGTTTTATGCTTGACCTCTGTAAAGAATGAAGATAAGTTGGAGTTCAGCAAGATCCTGGAGGCCATCAAGGTAAATATATTATGTACAAAGAACTAAGTTACTTCAATTTGGAAGAGCTAGACGTAAGTAGTAATGTCAATCCATTTGCTGGTGTAACCAATCTGCTTATTTTGCTGTTATTGTAGGCCAATTTCAATGATAAATATGACGAGACCAGGAAGAAGTGGGTGGTGGTGTCATGGGCTCGAAGTCGCAGGCCAAGACAAAGGCTAAAGAGAGGCTCCTCGCTAAGGAAGCTGCCCAGAGGATGACATAAGTTCTGGTTATATTTGTTCATTAGCGATAGAACCTAAAGAGGGGAACTTTTAATGTGCACTTGTTTTATGCAGGTTCAGATTAGACATGAATTTTGTTTTCATTTGAGAATTGCCTTTTGTTGGAATATGTTTTGCAATAGACTACATGAAAGTGCATTTAAGCTGTTGCTGAAACTTTGGCCGTAGCTTTGTGTTTGCTCTCTGCTTTTTGTTAGTTTGATATTCCTGTTATGATATTACGCTGCTTTGTTTCCGTCTACAATATCGAATTGATTAATTAAACAAGGGTTTAGGACAGCTGAAGCTTTTCTTGGCAATTAGCTGTGCAAAGCTTATTTTCAACTAGTCAATAAATGTTAGAGAACGTGCTATTGTAACCACAACTTTCTCCAGCTTCTCTGGAGCTATTATGTGATACGAACCAATGGGCATATTCAAGGGTCAAGCATGCTAATTATCTATGTCAGGATCAAATTTCGCCATATATATGTGAATGTGTTCCATTGTATAGTAGATTTATTTATTGTAATAGTAAGTGGTTTATAATTTATTTATTTGATATTGTTTGATGAAGGTACGATTGTTATAATTATTTTTGTTAAGTATTGGTATTTAACAAGAATGAAAGTAAACGAGTTATTCTAATTTATAATAGTTTGTCG
The DNA here is from genome assembly GCA_034509725.1 of Sesamum angolense. Classification (NCBI taxonomy): domain Eukaryota; kingdom Viridiplantae; phylum Streptophyta; class Magnoliopsida; order Lamiales; family Pedaliaceae; genus Sesamum; species Sesamum angolense. Next base: position 268,358 of record JACGWL010000010.1, read on the forward strand.
CTTTAAATAAAAAAGGATAAAAAATTGTTTTGTTAAGAAAAATAGATTTTTTATTCATAATTAAAGTACTAATACTAGGAGGATCCAAATGAAAATGCAGTTTTTGTTATGGTACTGGATATAATAGCGTTAAATACAAACCATACTACCTTTATTAATACTCAAGTTCCTGAAGACCCCTTTCAATTATTGTTTGTAACAGTTATATCCCCCTCCCTTAGTTGATGTGGCAAATGTTATGGCATCTTGTGATGATCTTGACACTAGCCATAATAAAGAACTTGTTTAAAAAAATAATTTACTTATAATCCAGCTTTGACAACTTAAAAAGTTTATCTCGATGCACTTTAGAGTTCAAAGCTTTAAAAAAGGGCAGGTCGGTTGTCTACAAGTGCAATACTATGTTACTTGATGGACCACACAAAATTAGTATTGTTGGGAATGCGAAGAGTTGTCAAATATTTTCAAATTTCCTTGTCCTCCCTCTTCAATGGAAGCCGAGCCCGAGGACGTGGCCTCCTATGCGCAACTCTATCACCCTGGACACAACTATTCATCCATTTGCCAGCTGCCGTTTGGGAATTGGGATGATCAACTCCAGACTCCAGAGGCATCTTCCATTACACCACTCCTGCCCAATAAGAGGACTCACCAGAAAGCTCCATAATAATCTTATAGATGGAATGAATCTCTAACTCTCTTACAAATTTGCTAAAAGCCCTCAAATACTGTGAAAGAAGAAGTTAATTACTAGTTCCTCATGGCGAATGTGATTATTGAAGGATCACGCATAATTTTTCGCTCATTACATGACTAGGATAGCGTATGCTAACATCATGCTGCTGAATTGGGCAGGGTGGTTTTATATTAGTTCCCTTAATTCCTTGGGAAGGATTGCTGGATTTACGGCACTAGTATATCTACTGTCCTCTCTATTTTGTGAAAGATGGCTTGGTCACCGATATTCTCCGTCAAATTGAAGAACTATTTGTTTATATAGTTTATAATACTCCTTGCCTGCATTGGGAAGTTTCATGGAGCCCCGATTTCTTCAGTTTATCAAACTGCAGGCAATACTTGAAGAGCAATTCGTTAGAATGTGCATATATCAATGTTAATTGTGGCCAGCTATAGTCACACCTGTACTGAAACATTTAACAATCCTTCGAGGAGACAGGCATTTTGCAAGGGTGGACCTCAGACCTGACTCTGAACTCCATTTAGTGGCGTCCATACACGACCAAGAAATTGTTCCAATCATCATCAACCTCATTGAGAGCCTCCACCCCACCAAACATTCCCCGATTGATGTATGTTTAATCCACCTTGTTGAATTGGTTGGTTGGCCGTGCACACCCACTTCTTGTTCCCCACAAACTGAACAAAGTAGACTCTCAGAAGGCCTCCACTTTAAGAAGCATAGTCAATGCCTTCAGAATCTTCCAGCAAAGCTACCATGGGATCATCACTGTGCACCTCTTTAGTTGCAATATCTCCTTATGCAACCATGCATGATGAATTACGTGATATGGCTATTGGGAAGCAAGCTTTCCTGATTATCACTCATTTTCACCACAGATTAGGCACAGGGATGATTGAATCGTTCCAACCGGGAATCAAGATGATGAATGACGGAATAATCGAGATGGCGCCTCGTAGTCTTGCAATTGTTATTGACCGAGCACCTTCCGCAACCTTTAGCCCAAACATGGAGGCATGCATTGCCCGTCTCTTCATCAGGCACTGGTGTTCAAATTCTTTCAAATGCAAATACTCCATTCGAGGTTGCAAATGAAATCAAGTTTGACAACGATGTTATGAACGAAATCAGGAGCCAAATGGTAAGAAAACAGAGGGTCCAGTATGTAGAAGAGGTAGTTGTGAATGGAGCAGTGACTGTTCCTGCGATCCGCTCCATAGAGGATCACTATGATCTCATAATTGTAGGAAGATATCACCCAAAACCACCGCTTATGCTAGGCCTTTCTGATTGGGAAGGAGGCTTGGAGCTTGGAGCAGTGGGAAACATGTTTGCTTCAGCAGATTCCAATAATAATTCCACAATGGTAGTGGTGCAGCAGCACAACGTTCTGTTTGCGGTTGATAGCACCAGAACGTGAAGGCTGGTGTATTCAGTTTGACTGTAGGGGGACGGCCAAGTGCTCCACACTGCATTGAAGAAGTGCAGTATAATGCCAATCACAAAGTTGTCAAGTTTTGTACTTATTCATAGGAGTGGAAAACAGATTCAACCAAAGACAAGTAGGTATCATGCCGAATTTAGAAGCAGCCCAACGTTTTCTTGCTTCATCCAGAATATAAAAAGCCTCGTAGAAACTAATAGACAACCAGCTATAGCTTCTATAATCGGGTTAAGGCTGGCTATGTGTAGGAATCGAGGTTTCTGATCCTGTTAAAAAAAAGAGAGGGAAGTTCCCTAACTTTGTGTAGTATTTGGACCAATTGTACGCAAGGTAGCACATAATATACGAGAACTATTACCAAACTACACCTTATGCTTCTACATTTATAAAAATTCTTGATCTACACAGTTTGCTGTTATGACACTGTACCACTGGTTGCTCACAGCAAACACTATACTTACAGAGCTTAATGATGTACAAGACTAAACCCTTGCAACATATTCACAGTATGGGGTGGTTTTTTCTACTAGTTGGAGTATCAGCACAAAAACAGACACCTATTTACAATATCCTTTATCCTTCAAGTATTCTTTCCCCCATTTCTGGCAGGATATCATCAGGTTTACAGAGTTCCCATGAAGGAAAACGCAAGCACTGGAGTGCATAGTATCTAATGTCGGAAAGTTCGAGCTTTGAAGAAGCTCCCCAGAAGGAAGCTAATTGTTTTCTCCTGCTGTGGTTTTGGGGAAGAATTTGAATTCCATTTTACATGCAAAATACCTTGTCCGATCTGTCTGCAGATGGAGTCAACTGTCTTGGGGTCGACTGGGCAGCCGCTAACATCTGTAACATAGAAAGTATCCCTGGCTATCCCACCCTTTGTTGAGATTTCTGCTCTTTTGATGCAGAGACTGTTTTCCCTAAATATCCTTGTGATATCAGACAAAAGTCCAACTCTGTCTTTAGCACATAATTCCAACTGCAGTCCCTGCAAAATCAAGGGGGTTCTCACAACATCAAAAATCAATAAACTCATTAAGATATACATTTGGCAGTAATTAACTATTAGTACCTCAGAGCCTCGCCTTTCAACGGCTGCTTCTAGACACTGCATCACACGTTCTCGTTCAGCCTCTGAGCTAATAGGAACCCCATCCACATGACGAATATAGTATTCCTACATTGTCCAACAAACAAGAAATACCTGTATTGTCAGCAAATATATTCCAAGCAAAATGCGAGAGAAGTGATAAACCAGTTCATCAGATGATTCATTTTCCAGTGGTATCCATCTCGACAGCTCTATGTCATGGATAATTGTACCTGATATGCTTCCATTCTCCCTGTGTGGACTACCCCATGAAAGATCACGTACTGCATGTCAGTTAGAGTGCATACAATATCAAACAACAGCTTGGGTCGATCTTTTGACCTCATAGTGATGACTGTGTAATCTTTTTCAGTACAATCTGCTACAATTACATGAGGTCTGGAGCTCTTATCATGAACTCCACCGCCTTCTGATCTCTCGATGTTTTCATAGTCTCGATCAGCAAACATAATCTGATGCAATCTTCTTTCCCGGTGGGTAACGCCAGGAGGTGAAAGTGTCATTTTTGCAGTGTTTATATCACTGTTCCCCTTGAGAACATTGCATAGCATCTCCTTTATTGTGGCAAGGCGATTTGGGTCTTCAATTGCATAACCCGTGGTATCATCAGTTACAAGAACAACAGCTGCAGCTCTTTCATTGTGCGTCCATATCTCAGCATTTACCAGATTACAGTGGAGATCAGCAAGGACGGCACACACTTCAGACAATAAACCAGGTCTGTCTCTTCCTGTTAGTTCAATGCAGGTATGCTCTTCAGTAGGCACTAGTCCAACCATTCCTTTGAAAGAAGGTACCAAATCTTCATCACTTTCAAGTCTCTGCAAATAGTTGGGTGGAGTGAACATTTGGGATCATAGTTCATGTCAAGAGACCAAACTGAAGCAACACTGCAATAAAGAAAGAAACAAAAATGTTTTTTGAAGAAAAATAAAGTTTCTCTTCAGTTCTTTTACTTATCAACTTAGTTTAGAAGTGTAGGCAACATAAGTTCTCAAGGGCTTTGATCAGGCATATCTCTGCATCGTTTACTAAATAAAATAATATGATACAATGATCATATTAGTTTGGATGAAAAGAACTCTGGAAGTAACATCAATCAAAGTTTTCGGGATGTAACATGATGTCATTAAATCAAATTTCAGGCATCATATTCTCTTTCTTTTTTCTGCAGTGGATAGGGAAGACCCAGAAACAAAAGTTTATGCATTTAACTGCGCATCATTTATCATCAAAATGAAGTACTCTGGATTCACTACAAGAAAAAAACACAGGAAACCTATACCTTTTGGATATAGCTGATGAGTTCTTGATCTCTAATTTTCTCTCCATCCCGGTCAATCACATTAAAAACTGTAGCAACCCGAGTAAAAGTAATATAAGAAACAGAGTAAAACCTTCATAAGTTTAACATACTTCAAGTATCCCCAGTCCCCCACCCCAATTGACCCCAACCATGGTTTGCAATATCAAATTGTTGTCATGGAACAAGCATACCATCCATAAACCATCCGCCATCAGACGAAATGTATGCTTTCTTAATCACGAGGTTCAAGTCTGTCAGAACTTGGACCACGTGAAGGAGAATTCCATGCTTATTGACACTGTCAACCTGGAACAAACAAAACCATCCAGCACTGTGAATTACGGATAAAGCAACTAAAAGAACCTTATCCTGGTTACAAAGTCAAAGCTTAAAAAATTCACTCAATTTCAAAGGGAAATGAAATGGCGCATGCCTGTATTACGGTTGCATCCCCACAAGAGTCGTTGTCGATTACAACCCTGTAACAGTTAAGCAACGATTAAGTCCCCAGACTAAACATAGATTTGCATATTGTATTATAAAATAACTGTCAGCAGCCGAAAAACAGAACAAGATAACTTACCTCGGGTCAAAGGATTAGTATGTTAATAATAAAAAAAGATGCCAAATAAAATTGAATAATGAAATCCGAAAACCAAATCCCACAGGAAGAGACGCGATGCATAGTGAAAGAGAAACGTTCGAAGTTATAAGCATTCAGAATCGCGTCTTTTATCTGAAAAAAGTTAGAAACCTTCACTGCGATACCGAAATAATTAATCAAAGTTTCCCAGTGTTAACCTTTAAATTGTAATAAAACATAATTTCTCCCAGCTGTTTTGTAACCAAAAAATAACTAAATTCATGACGATCATACATGGAAAGAACAGTATTAAATGAGAAGAAAATTCAGGAAAGGAACACTTATCAGAAATTCAGAATCGATAGAATTATGACAACAACCTAGGAATTACTATGAAGAATCATCCCTGAAAAATCCCTAGAAAGAGAGGGAAGAAAAGGGTGATGGAAACAAATGGAGTTGAAGAGGCAAAAAAATAAAAAAAAGCACCTGGGTGGATTGATCCTCCGGAGAAGCTTAGCAAACTCATCATCCGTTTCTTCAAATTTCTCAAACATGTTAGGAAATTCTTCGTTTCCCCAAAAGAGAAGAGAAAAATTGAGAGCAGGGAAGGAAAAATTAAGTGGGCGTGCGGCGTGAACAAAGTGGCTGGCTTCCAATATCTGAGGAAGAATATTAACAGATGATGAGAGAGAGAGTGGGTACAGTTACAGTGGGGAGGGGAGAGGAGTGGGAAGTGGCAAGAGGCATTAGTAGACGACTTATTAGAATTAGTTGTGTCCTTGTCCCTTGATTTGCCTCAGGGAGTAACTAACACTCTTCTCCTCTCTCTCCCTTCTCAACAAAATCCGCCTACCTCCAAACTCATTTCTATTTTTATTTTTTCTTATTTTATGGGCCAAACCCCTTTCTTTTTTTCTTTTAATTCTTTCTTTAGTTTTGTAAAACCTAATTTTAGATTATTAACGGCTAGGGGTCAGTCCCCCCTTGAAACGCCGTTATGTCTAGGCCCAATATCTTGCGTAATTAGAGACTCGATAATGAGTGTAACACTAGCATCGATATTAGGCAATGTAGTTATGGTTGGTATTTACCAAATCAAAAAAAAAAAATAAAAAAATGAGGTACTTGTAGGATACAATATATGATGCTATAACGTTGGGACGAGGTGTTAGATTCATTACACGAGTTGTCAAGTAGCACACGACGTGCTATTTATAAAATATTGGCTGATTGATAAATGTTGGGTGATAGTGCATGACTTTGCGGCCTCAGGAGCATGATTGGGTTTGGGGTTTGTTAGTTAGTTTTTCGATTGATGTCTTGATGGCTTGGGATTAAGTGTGCAAAATATATCGAAAACGATGAATGGATGTGTATGATGCTAGCACATGGGTAGAGGCAAGTCTCGGTGATTAATTGCAGATTTAAGACAAAAGAACGGTTCAAACAAGCATGTGAAAAGCGTATGCATGAAATGGAATGGTGTTGTCTTACCCAAAATAATTGGCTGTCATATGATAACACAGAATTGTAATTTGTATTGAAATTGAGGAATAAGTGTTTTAAGCTTGCGTATTTATCCATAAATTAGGTTTCTACATTGGTTAACATCAATACATACAAGCGTGGTGGGGGAGATAATGGAGTGAAACACTTGGTGGGGTGGGGTGTGTGTGAGTGAGATAAAGGTTGACTAAGGTACAGGAGGTAGTAGTGGGCTATAATGTTGGAGAATACATAAGCCCTCTTGAGACTAGGTAGTAGGGGTAGGGTATTTATTCAGAAATGTTGACATGAATTAAAACTCATAACAAGTGTTGTGTGTTTTGAGCACTGTAAAACATTTCATTATAGACATAGTGTTTGTCTGCATGGAAGGCATATGAGTTCTAAATCCAAGAGATTAAAATTAGAGGTAGGGTGTGTGGTGTGTGTGTGTGTTCATCTTTGGGGGTATGAGGGAGTAGTCAGCAATCACTACTTGAGAAATGAGGCATAATTACTCAACCAATGCCCATCATCATTCATTCATTCATTCTGTTACAGTTGGGATTCAAAGACACACACATTTATATTTACTCTCTCTCTCTCCCCTAAATATTGCAATACCTCATTCCCACAATTATTTTTACTTTTTTTTATTTTTTAACGAATTTAGATCATGTTAAAGGTGAACAAATTAATTATTATTATTAATAAAGCTATATATCTACTAGAGATATTTCACAAAACATATACCTACCCCCATTAATTATTATATAGTTACAACTCAAAAAATTAATTATTTTTTTTTTAAAATTATAGGCATAGGTCATTTTTAGAACAAAGACTTTATATTAATTTTGAGAATAATAAAAATCCAATTAGCCGATCCATGGACTCAAAGCAAAATCAAGTTTGCTCAAAATAGTAGATAGGGTTACTATATTTTATCTGAAATGAGCAAATACACCATTATAAAAAAAGAATTAGTAAATTATCCCCTTATCAATCGTTTAGAATTTTAGATATGGGGATAATTTATTTATTTTTTCAAAATATGGAGAATAATTTATTATTTTATTATTTACAGAATTTTTTTGCTCATTTCTCATATTATAAGGAATAAATTGCATTTTTTTTATATATATATATATATATATGTTTGGTGAGTTGTCATTATTTAATGGAGGTGGTAGTATCTAGCTAGGAAAGTGGGGATATGAGATTCAAAGGAATAAAGGCTAAAGTTCATTAAAGTATATATATATATTTGAAACCCAACACCTATTGTTTATTATTTTTTAGAGTCATGTTTAAATAATTCAGGACTTCCTATTCAATACAACACTAGATTTTAAAATTAAAAAAAATAAACAAAATCAAGTATATCATTACATGAAATCCAATTATATATCTTTTCGTGGTATATGAAGATAAAACTCTCATAAATTTATAATTTCTCACAATGACTATTGGTATTAATTTACATCTGAACAAAATTATTCAAATTTGAGTCGAGTTTACCAAGCATCTAAGTAAATTATCTTTTTTTTAAAAGAAAAGGGATAATTACACTCTCCTCTCCTAAGATTTGGTGTAATTACATGTAAATTCTCTGCGATTTGAAAAATTACACCTAACACCCCTAAAATTTGCCTACATCTAATAAATAAGTCCATCTATTAGTCAAAATTCACCAAATTAACTGACATCAACAAAAAATCTATATTAACCATTAATTGACTTATTATTGATTTATTGCAGGCTAAATAATTTTTTTATGATCAAATTACACTCATACGTCTTCATGCGTTAATGTCTTCACCGTTATAAGGGTAATTTAGTCCGAAAAAATTTATTTAAGATGCAATAAGTCAGTAATAAGTCAATTGAGAGTTAATATAGATTTTCTTTTGTTAATATCAGTCAATTCGGTGGATTTTGACTAACAGAAGGACTTATGTGTTAGATGTAGGCAAACCTCAGGGGTGTTAGGTGTAATTTCTCAAATCATAGAGAGTCTACGTGTAATTACACGAAACTTCAGGGGAGGAAATTGTAATTATCCTTAAAGAAAATAACAAAATGGTAAGTGCAACATAATGCGTACGTGTCATTTATGTGATTGGACATAATAATGTAAAGTGGAGGAGAACATTAGGAATGCAATAAGAATTTGTATGTGTAACTGAAAAGTTGAATTGATATATATATATATATATATACATGACCTGACTTAGAAGTTTAGTATGGATTATTGATCATGGATATATTATTAATATTAATGTAGTGTGGGCGGTGGGAGTGGAAGTGGAAGTGGAAGTGGTCCAATTTTGGTAGCGTAGGGTATGCAAATTGGAGTAATCTGCAAAAGGCGGATGTGAATGCGATATTTCTGATATATGTGCACTTTATTAGATATTTGTGTTTTTGGCAATGGCTTCATCATTCAATAATTAATACACCCACACCCACACACTTACTCTATTCATACAAACTGCAAATTGCCTCACCTATTTCATTCTTTTCTGGGACCATCTTATTTGTATTCAGTCTAAAGTTTTAATTAATTCTATGATCATTATAAAATCCAATAGAAAAAAAAAAAAGAATATTAACAACGAAAACTTAAATTATAAAAAAAAAATTATCTTTTAATATTCCGTGTTAGTTTATAATAAGACAAGTAAAAGCAATTAATGTAGTGATTAACTTAAATTAGAAAAATGAGTTAGAGAGTTGACACAATTTGGTCCTTATATTTTAATGAGAAAAATATTAACAAATATTTGGTGAAATCTTCTTCTTCTTCTTCTTTAATGATGATATGTATAGGCTTCTTTATGTACATCAAATAATCCCATCCCCCTTGTTTCGTCTAATCCAAATTTCCCAACAGAGAAGACGGATGGGCCGAATATATTTTATGGGGCTGGGCTATAAATATGGAGCCCATCTAGACTTAAATAATTAGAGAAGGGCCCAACCTCTGCAATGGAAAACAAGTAGTGGGAAGTGGGAACAGGATAAGTAGCATATAGAAATTATGAATTGAAGTGAGAGGTAAGAGAGAGACCCATAATATAACCAAATGGATTGTGAAGGAGTTTATTTTAGAGATAAAAGGAAAGAGGTTGAGGTTGAGGTTGGTGTTGGTGTTGGTGCATTTAATGATGCATTGAACAAGACAAGAGAGTATTATTATTGCAGACCACAGAGAGAGAGAGAGAGAGAGAGAGAGCCACATATCAAAATCAATTCTTAAGACAACAGCAGATTTGGAATCTTTCCACTCCCCACTCTCTCTTCATCTTCATTTTCATGGCTTTCACATTTAATAGAGACATTTGAAGCTGCGTCCCCATACTCAAATGAGACTAGTCTCAGACAACACACCCCATGAACAACATCATCCATCTCTTCTCTCTCTCTCTCTCTCTCTACATACATACATATATATATATATTGTCTTACATCACACCTTTGTCCACATATGACAATGACACAAAACATAGCCCCACCCCACTATTCTGTTGCTCAAATCTTTCCTCTTTCATCACCTTCAGATTCAGTTTCTTTTCTGGTTTCTCTTCCAACTCAATATTTCTTTTCTCCACTTTTGATTTTGTACATAATAAACTCATTTTGAGCAGTGCCCAACAAAACACAACAGGGTGGGTGAATATGGTTTGGACCCTTTATTAATCCCACATATCCACACCCTTGCTTGCTCCTCTTCTTACACAATTTTTGGTAATCCCAAAACAGTACATGTTGTCCAGTATATCTATCTAGTTGAGTTGAGCAATTGCAATGCTTTTTCCTCAGCCACACTAAACTTCATTCCAACTATTTTGTAAAGCTGCAGATTTAAGAATGGAAAAGATAAATAAATAAAATAAAACAAAGGGCTGGCTGCTCTAAGGAATAATATTGCCCTTTGGGCTGTTGTGGAGACGAAATCAATTCCAGGACCAGGCAGGTCTTCAATTCAATTATTCACTTTTTCATTTCACAAAAATATATTCCAGTCATCCACTTTTCTCAGAAGAAAGGATGAGAATATATTCACAGATGATTAGTTCCAGACTTTGCTTCAAACTTCCTTTGGCTGTAGTTCCACAACTTTAGGAAAAAATCTTATGACAGCACAAACATTCAATAATTTTATAGGAACTGATTACTAACACCAATCCACAACGTAATTAATAGCAACAAGTAAATTCAGCATGCGCTCTGCTCAAGGGAATCAGAACACTGAAGGTGGCCACCACCTGAAGAGGAACATCGTTATTAATTGTGAAATCCCTAAGGCGGGGGAAGTGTCCATAATTCTGGGAGGAGGGAGATGCCAACTAGTTCAAACTTCTTACTTCATTACTCCAGATGAGATGAGATGCAGCAGTACTACCACCTCTTTTAAAGTATGAATCCCATTGAAACTAGACTGCCAAACACTCAACTTCTGCACAAATATGGATGTGGTTTCCGTTTTCACTTATCCACAGTATAAAAGTAGTTAGCCATCCGTCCAAATGACTATGTATCAACACAACCATAAGGAACATCATCTTTGAAAATGAACAAGAACGTAAGCTCAAATCCAATATAAATCGGTCCGAGTAGTTCCACCTTAACATTCCAGAAGCAATTTTTAATAGTAACAACATCAGAAACCTTAATTTACAAAAAAATAATTGGCCAGGCGCACTGTTTCGAAGACAGAGGGATGAAGCTCCGAGTGTGGGAGGAACCAAAAGTTTGGGAAACCAAACGAATTCTGGAACATATATATGTTCCTCAGCAAATTGCACACTACAAAACCAATCATCCAAACAGTACACCCCCCAGAAAAGCTACCCTTTCTTTATATCTAAATACTCCTCCCAGTTCTTCCAAGATAATTTACTGTCCTGATTCTTGAGAATCGTCCTTAGATGATTGCGGCCGCTGCTGCTGCTGGCTGCTGATGCATAAGTCGGGCCTGCTCGATCTGCTGGTAAATCTGATTAAAAGCCTGAGGATTTAAAACTCCAATACTGCCATCTTGCGATAGCCCAAGCTCCAATCCAGGAAGTTGCTGGCTATTAGCACCCAAAATTGAAGTAAAACTCATAGGCCCCATATTCCCAGTTGGCAAGTCAAACCCAGGGAAACCCATCTTTTGCAAGTAATTTGAACTCTCAGTCCCCAATGATGGAACAGAGGATGATGATGATGACGACTGGTATCCAAAGCCACTGACACCAGCAGCAGGGGGCCATAATCCTGCGCTTGCACACCCAAATTCCCACCAACCAGAGGCCAAGGGGACCTACTCCCACTCCCACCACCACCCATATGAAAATCGTCTATCTTTTGGTGAAGACCTGAAGAAATAGAGCTGCCCTGTTGAGAAATAGAGCCCCCCGCCGCCGCTAAAGCCGAAGCGGGTATGGTACCAGTCCCAGTCGCCGCAATTATGGATGGTTCAGCCTGTTGCAGCAACCACTGGATAGTTTCTCCATCAGATTTGTGCCCTAATTCTCTGGTCAGCTGAAAGATTCTTGCAGCGCACAGAGCAGGCATCCTTATTCTTCTCCCTCTGCCTTCAACTTTTGTGTGCCTATCTTTGTTTGAGCTTCTCTTAGGTTGTAACGCCTGTTTCTTGGGCTCCTCTTTTTCCGCAATCACAATCTGAAAATCTTTGACTTCTGCTGGCTTGTTTTGGCCGGAGTTGTTGTTATGGTTTGTGGGAGATGATGACTGAGGGAGGCCTAAGAAGCTTGGCATCTCCTGCGGCTGCTTTGAGTTCTTGGGATCCATCAAGAAGCAAATTAATTATCTGTATAATTTACAAAAAGTTAACAATAAGCATCATCTCCTTGGGGAGTTTATAAATATTTCTGTGTGTGTGTGCGCGCGTATAGTTCTTGGATTGAAGAAGGTGAGGTGACTTGAAGAACACAGGGAAAAAAGGGAAATGTTATAGGTGGTGCGGTGCTGTGATTGATTTAAGTTTTTAACTGATTTTAGCAAAAGGAAAGGAATGTGAAAGACAAAAGGTGAAATCTTGAAATCCCAAGGCAGAAAATGGGATCTTTGTCAAAAAGAAAAATTGGATCCGGGTTTTAGTGTGCCCCTTTTGGCCTTTTCACTGTTCAGGGTTTTGACTTTTGACCTGTTCTTCTGAGTAGACAAGATTTCCCCTTGTTTTCTATGGTGCTGCTGCTGCTGCACCACGGAAAATACATTCAATTCAGCATCAAAGAATACGAACGTGAATGATTGCAGTACGCATTTTCATCCTGAACATTCATATCCGAAATTCATGTCAAAAAAAAATTCTTTTGACCAATTCTTACACCCGCCTACCCGAAGTATTCCTCCATTATTGCAACTTAGCAAGCAGCAGCAGCAGCAATGATCAGCAATGCTGATGCAATCTCTTGTAAGAGACTCAACAAAGTTGTGTAAGTGGGAGGAGAGATTACGGAAGAACACATGGCAAGAAATGATTGTGATGGTAGGCTTACTTTATTTTTCTTTGTTTGGTGATTGGGATGGTGGGGTTACTTGAATCCCACTCAGTCCTTGAACATGTTTCAACCAAAAACAAGACTATACTATGGATTAAATGAAGCTTACACAAAACTATGGAATCAGAAGCAATAAGAGGAAGGGGGGGGGGGGGGGGGGGGGGGGGCGCCCGAAGATGCCAAAGAGAAGCTCTTTTCTTCTCAACTTTCAGTGGGGTCCTGTTTCAAGTGTCCGTTCATGCTTCATTCTATGAGTCCTCTGTGTGTGTGCGCGCGCTAAAATAGCCCCAGTTTTACATGTAAGTTGGAAGGGCATACATCTGAAGAGATTTTTAGTTTAGTTTAGGTTGAAAGCATGTGTATGATCTTGATCTGTTCATCAATGGTTTATTTTTCCGTTTGAAACGTAAATAGCCGGGATAAATCGAATAACATATTGTGGACGATTTAATATTTTATTAAAAATGATAAAGAAAAAAGGTTGGTGCATACAACAAGTTTATTATTAATAATTCATACTCTAAGTGAGGCAGTTCCAATGATTGAATGCCCCCACCATTATTAGTTTTCGTGTTATAAAGAAACATCCTAGAATGAGATGTCAATTTTAAGGAAAAGCCTATTGTGACTCTGGAGAAATCCTTTGTTGTTCTCTCTCATCCACGCCTTCAATCATGGCTACAAAGGAAGTAAACAACAGAAAGAAAAGAGAAATGGTGGGACAAAATCAGTAGATGGATGGAGCCTCAGAATAATATTTCCAGCTGTGAAGTATTTTCAGTCAGTAAAGATGTGGATGTGTAAAATTCATGAAAATTAGCAAAATGAGATAACTATAGGATTGTAATTAATGGTGAGTTTGTGATCATTGTCATAACTAATTAGGAATCAATTGAAATGCTCATTCAATCCCTATTTCTTGTCTTGGATTTTGACAGTGGCTTTTGTGGACCTTAAAATAGAAGCCTTTAGTCGTTGGCCTTATCCACTTCCTTAGCTTCTTTTTTCTTTTTCTGTCCCATGAAATAACAAAGATTATAAATTACATTCTCTCCAACTGATTTAGCAACTTTTTCCAAAAATAAAAGAAAAAAGAATTGATTGTGAAGCAACTTTAGAATTTTTGTATTGAAAAAAAATTGGTTGAAATCTTTTTGTACTTATCTTTAGTTTTGTGGTGATATTATTAAAGGGGGGTGTGTGCGCGCGGGGGCGTATGTCATTGTATTGCTTGTCACACACATGTGCTTCCCATCCTGCTGACAAAACAAAGAAAGAAAGAAAGCCACTCCTTCAAGCTTACATCTTCTAATTATATATTACCCCTCAGATGTTTACTTAATTACTTCAAAGCCCAACTGCAATCAAACAATTGTACGAATCCATTTATTCCCAATTGCTGGTTAAAAGAAACATAGTGATCTTAAACTTGTTGTAGATGATTTCTTTCTTTATATTTTTGTGCTTTTCTTAAGTGTGTGTGAGTGAGGAAATATAGAGAGAAATAAAATAATAATGGATGTGGACAGATTCCATCAGGCATGTGATGCATGATTGATAGGCCACCTACTACCACTATTTGCAGTGTGAGTGGGTGGCGGTACCTTTTATTAATTAAATGAGATTTTCCCATGCACATGTGAAATTCTACATGTATATTTCACCCATTAAAGAAAAAAGAAAAGCAGGGCGAGACCAAAATAGATAAATAAATAATTCTAACCAAGAAAAACCTCATTATTTGCTAGCGCATATTCCACTGCTTTTTCACAGTTTTCTTTATAAAATTGCACAAAGTACAAAAACACAGCAGTGTCTTCAAGATTCGTGATTATGAGGCTAAGTTGGAAAATGAGTTCACAAATTAAACAGCAAATTCCAAATATCTCCACTCAACTCTGGAGTTAGAAGTCGGTCTTCTCTCACCTTCAGGATCAAATATTCCTTCTTTACTCGTAATGCAGTTACAGAAATTGAAGGGCTTTCAAGGAAGCATTCAGACAGAGAAGTCAAATGAAAATGCAACAAGACCTATCAGTTTTAAGTAATTCAGTAATAAGATCCTTCATCATTCTATCCACCAGCTAGTAAAAGATTCGCTCCTAATGATTGTGATCGTAGAATTGGTTGACAAATGAGATAAAGCATAGAAAACAAGTCGATGAATACATTTGGCAATTGGCACATACATATTTACAGGCGAGTACTTTCTGCTTATGAAACTAAAGAATTACAAAGGCAACAAGCTTACTTGTTCAGCTACTTGCAGAAGGTCCAAAATACATGCAGATGGGCGGATTAATCCTGAAGATGGAGAGAATGGCAGACGGTATCGTCCATATCCCATCACCACATATCAGACCCGAAGCAACAGCACCCGCATAATCTTCTGCATCCTTCCTATTTAGCCGCTCCCATACAAACAGTATCACAGTACCAACAAACATGTCAATTGCAAAGTACGCTCCAATATAAAATGGCACTGCCATTGCCATCGGAATTGGAATGAACTGGGAAACCTTCTTGGGGGTTACATCTCTCAAAAGGTTTATAGCGAGAGCAGCCACGAAGAAGCCACAACATATGGCCAGGCAATGCTTGGGAAGTTCAGAGAAGCCCTCAACCCCCAAAATAGCCATTTCCCTGTATATTACAGCATATGGTGCTTTGTATGGACTATCAGGTGATCCAATATCGAAGGCGCTCCAATACAACCAAAATGTGAGGGGTGCAATCACACAGCCCATAGCTGTTCCAACTAATTGGCTCACAAACATAGACTTTGCTGATGACAGAGTAAGGTAACCAGTCTTGAAATCTTGCATTAAATCAGCAGCTGTGGAGACAATGGACATCATAACACCACAAGCTGCCAACCCAGCTAAAACCCCACCATTGCTTCCTACGAGTGAGGCAATAATAAAAAGACCAATTTTCCCATAAGTAGAGGCCAGGCTCCAGTCTGTTAGTCCAGTACCATACGAGTTGCAGAAGGCAAGGGCTGGGGCTAATATGTATGAACAAAGGACTAAATACCACTTAAGAGGCGGAAATATCATTGGCATTGCAGCAGTAGATATTGCCGCCAAACCAACATATCCAGAAGCAGCAAACCAGAAGGTATCCTGTCTTTGAGGAAAACTTCATCACGTTTCTTCTGTTCCGCCAGTAATTTTGAAGAGTTTTCATCTGTTAAAATCAATGTGAGGGAGAGAAGAGTTTTAGGGAGCAAAAGAAACAGAGAGATATATAAACCAAAAAAAATATATGGGGATGAAAATCAGTATTTTTGTTTAAATTGCTGACAGATATGGTAATTACCATGAACGCTATGACTAGTAGAAACCTGAAGTGCAGCAGTTAACTACATATATAGCGATATATAAAGAGGACGACAATAATCTCAGTGGAATTTTCTTTCTCGTACTGTCTTTTTCACTTGTAGCATTTGTTACAAGAAGCTACAGGTTCTGGAGACTCAGATGTAATAGAACAGAAAAAGATAATCCATGGAACTTGAATGCCTTTGCATTATATCTACAAGGCTAATACATTACTAGTTCAGAACAAACTAGCACACTTTTACGGAAGAAAAATGAATCAGTGAGCAATTCATGCAGAGCTATCAGCAACCGTTACAAATGAAACATACTTCTAAAAGATTTGGACATAATTCTTACCTGTAACTTCCTTGACGAGTGGAAGATTTTGACGTTTGGTGCATATTTCCTTAATAGTAACTGATATGATCTTAATCAAGTTGTAAAGGCCATCCCCAAGAATAAGGGAAATGGCTACGAAAACCTGCAAAAAACAAAGAAAAAATGGTTGGAATGAGCTAATCCATTGTCCAAAAATTGTCGCAGGGGAAAAATAAGAAAAGGAGATACACCAAACCTCAATTTACTAGTTTAGGGGTAAGAAACACAAAATATTAGACACTAGAATGAATACCAAATAAATAGCAGCGTACTACTGAAATGAAATTTCAACAATATGATGATTGAGCTATGCCAAGAACTGACCTCCTAAGAAGAAGAAGCAGCAGCCTAGTGGCAAGGAGGTAGTATCCACTCCAAATCCAGTCCACTAGGCATCACTGATTTTCTTTTCCATTTTTTCTTTCTTTCCAGTTTTAATAGATATGGATGATATAGGCTAGCATATGTAGTGGATAGAAAAAGACTTGCATTAAAGGTCAGACCTTACATAGTTGGGCAGAAAATGAAAAGAAATAACATTCTGTTTGCAGCTAAAATTTTATTTCTACTACCTTATATCCATAGAGACCTTTGAAGTCGTTGCTGCCAAGATCAGCTGGATACCAGTCACCTGCCCGCTGCGAAATGAATGGCCAAAGGAAACCCATGATATAATAGCTCCAAGAAGAACTGAACAGTTGACTATGTGAGGGCAAATTAGACCACATCCAACATAAGTTGGACTAAAGTCAAAATAGAACCTGCATGAAATCAAAGTTTAAGATCCATGACCCTATAATACACGAGATCATCTATAATAACCTTATATGTGCAGATTGTTGAATATACTAGATAAGAATGTTGAGAACATATTAAAATAACAGGAGTTTACGTATTCTTGAACAGCGTCAACCCAAGGCTGGGGAAATTGTCAAATCCACATGAATCGCCAATACCACTAAAGAACCATTTAAAACAGCTCCAGCAGAAACTTATGCTTAAATATTTTCCAAGACAAGACACCTGCTTTCTGCAAAAACACCGAAAATAAAAAAAGGGATCAGAAATAAGACTTCTACGCTTAATAATTAAGGTACAGAATCTAGGAGAATGCGGCAGTTGCACACTTGCACCAACATTGTTTATTAACAAGGGAAAATATTAGGTGCTGATATTCTTGAGTATCAACAAATAAAAGTTAAATAAAAACAAATCCAGGATGAAGTAGGCCATTTACCTGGCAAGTTCTGCTCCAGTGTTTGTATGGAAGCTATTAATCAACATAGCCGTGGCAGTTCCACTTGGGTAGGTCAGCTTATACTCCAAGACCATAACCTAAACTCACACAAAAATGAAAATTTTGTGGGCGATAATATTTCGACTCCAACAAGTCCAATGTAATTCTATCGATTGTGTCTAGTTCTTCGGATAGGCATCTTACATAAAGTAACCACCCTCGTTAAAACTCAGGTTTTGGGTTTTCTTATCTACTCATTATGGCATAAGCTAAATTGTATAGATAGTTTACCTTCCGAAGAGGAACAAGGCTAAAGAGCCCCAGAAAACTAACAACGAATATAAAGCCCATCATCCACAACAATCCAGGGTTCTTAACATCCTCTGCCCGGTTACCAGGATAATCTTCGCCAATCAGTTTATAAGTTTTTTCGTCCATAGACAGCAAGTAAGATCCGAATCCCCCTGTCAACATAACATAGAACTACTGCTACATATCAATAGATACAACATTAAGTCATTCATTTTATTACTAGAATATTCCACTGAATCTTCGTAAATCCTAGCTACACGATAAATTTGGAATAACTATATGTTGTTGAGCCGTATTGTTCAACTATATTTTGGAAACTCTTAACAAAATAATTCACAATAGCACTTAAAAGGAGACTGTTAATTCCACTGATGAACAGCTCAAGGATTTATCCGTTTTCCATGAAATAGTAATAAGTAAAAATCTGAATGATTATGAAATAAATTACCACTGAAGGCGAGACCATAGCAAGCCACAACGCAAGTCTGGATAACTGTGTTCTCTTGGCGGGTAAAAGGTTGAACCGAAATTCCTAATTTGGACAAAAACCCGGTCCATGATTTGACGAAGAAGAACCCCAGCAAACCAGCGGCGACGTTGAGAGAAGGAATGATCCCGACCGTCAGATTGAGTTTGTGGGTGATTATACAGAAAAGCGTCCCCAGTATAGCGCTGACCACCAGCCCTCTGATCGTAATCTGGTCCTTCCATTCAGGAATTCGTTCGATTTCTTGATCATCGGCCCTAATTTTGTCGACCGCAGCTTCCTCATGGAGTAGCAGGGGTTCAGATATCTCCACCGCCGCTGCCTGTTCTGTTCCCATTGCAGAACAAAACCAGAATTCTTACCTCGGATTCCCCGAGTAGGGAAGATGGAGATGGAGAAAGGAAGTTTTGTGTTGGGAATAAGTTTGGACTTTGGAGCAGAAGATGGTATAACTATAACAGGATGGGATTTTGGTTTTGTATTTGATTGGGAGGGGGGGGGGGGTGATGTTGACCTCTCTCCTGTTTTTATTGCTCCAATTACAGCGATTCTAATTGAAATCGTTAGTTTCCAGAACCATTTCGTTCGAACTTTGGATAGCGTTTGGAAAAATAGCTCAAATTAGATAAGAAGATTTAATTTGGAATCAATATCTGCTAAAAACTATTATATGACAATATATATGTATTTTTGGAGTAATAAGAGGATTAGTAAACTTGTTGAAACCGCCGCAAGGGCATATAAAAAAACATATTTGGAAAATGGAAGTCAGACTGAAGATGGGTGACGTGTTAGGTGGGCCGCCTCACCCGTGCAATTGCAGTATTGTTCATCGACTGGTGTGCCAGAAGATATTTTGGAACTATTTATTAATTAGCCTTTTGCCAAGTAGTTCAATGGAAGGTAGACTGTAATGGGCTATTAACCTTAGACTTATTTGAAATTGAGTTGATTTTAGATCGATTCTAAAAAATTAATATCTAGGATCAGCCTAATTTAATGGACCAAGACTACTTGATCTTGAAACAAACTTGAGTTGTGCCTATTGAGTTTCTTTTTAAGGTTCATTATATAATATATATATATATATATATATATATAACTATCATTATTTTATATATAATTTTTTGTGTAATTTAATTTACTATTTATTTATTTTAAAATATAATTATAAATTTGAGTAATTATTTATAAGAAAATCACAATATCATTAAGAAAAATTAAGCAAGCACTTTTGGCCCTAATACGGAGTTTGGACTTGATCCGAACCTCAACTGAACCGGTCCAGTGGTTAGACCTAAATTTAAAAATAGACCCAACTGAGGCCCTCTTAGAGACTTAGGACCGACTCAAAACCAACCATAAATAATAATGGGTCGATCCTGAGTCGAACTTTTTTGAGCTGATCCATGCCGATCCTAAACCAACTGGCTATGCACCTTGAGTTTAGGCATTGACACGAGTGAAGTAAGTTCCATGTATGAATCCATTATTAAACTGTCTGTAGGAATCATCATCTATCAGTCCAACGAACCCACTTCATGCTGCCCATTGACCATTCTATGATGCCACTCAACTCAACACAGTCAATCGAGAATCATTTGGACCAACGTACTAGTATTTGCAATGGACCAGTGGGCCTTCAATGTACAGACAGAATTTCGGCTTGGCTATAACATACAAAGCCTGCGAGGAAGCAGTTTTAAGACTCGGCCCAAAGCTCTTTATCCGGACCCATTAGTTGGGTCTTCTAGTTTCCTACATCTATGCTGATTGCTGACATCGATAACATGTCCAAGCTCTGGATTTCGCGGGCGCAAGGAAAAGAGAGATTCTTAGGATAAAGATCGTGATTTGTGGATAATTTTCACTTCAAGAAATATTAAACAAATAAATAAAGTACAAGTATGGCAAACGTGCAACACCACACAGATAGATCTAGCTTTGAAAAATAGCAAAGGAAAACAGAGCATGATGTATGATAATTTGTTCAATGAGCTAATAACATTTAGGCTGATTATAATAAATTGTCCAATAAGCCTAAACACTAACCTAAGCAAGTACTAGCATTCCAACTACTTAGGGGGGGATTGCGCGTCTGTCTGACTGACTTAGAAAAAGATGATTGGCATCATCATAATATAATAGAAAAACTCCATACTAGCACCACATGGGAACCACTGGGCAGTTATATCTACAGTGAGGATTTCTGAATGACTCGAGAATCCATAGCTATTTGATCAACTTGTGGATGCTTGTGTTTGTATGCATTTGTAGCTCACACAAAGCGTGTACTCTTTAAGTCACTCGTCCAACAAAAAAGGCAACCTCCCCTGTTTTATAGCCTTTTGTTGCTTAGCTTAAAATGAGGATCCTCTAAACAGCTTTACGGCCCCATGCCCTCAAGAATTTTGATTGATCTGGCAAATATTTGTCTCACCAGTTCCACAACTTCAATTGTAGACCTACCGCATGTTCGCTTGACACAAAAATGGTGAGCAGCACGTCAATATTTTTTCTTATCACAAACATTAGCAAGTTGTTGCACCACATCACATGCAACCTCTACACGTGCACGCTGCTACTTTCTTGATTGCTCTAAATATATTACACTTGTACTGAATGAACAGAAAGACCCAGGATTTGGACAAGGGATGTATAATGGCTAGTAGGAAAAACAATGTGCAGTAATTGTGGTGGGGGTCCAGAAGTGGCCGAAAGAAAAAAGGTCATACCAATCCCACATTAATATGAAAATGAATATTAGTAAATAGTCATGCTGTGATAGAACTTAGCCAAGCGCATCACTCTCACTGTCACTCTCACTCTCACACACACAGTATTAGGTCATATCTTTTACTACATCTAAAAGCAAGAATGACTAAGCAACTCCTAAGAGCAATTAACATTTGTCAGAGAGCATACAAGATGAGGTGTCAAGTATGGTCGAGCACAAAATTCCAACTGCATATGTATGCCTCGATGGGATGGAAAATGACGAGATCATTGCATCCGGCAGCTTCAGAAATTGCCATATAATTGGTGTATCATTGATAAATTCACAAGTTGCAAAATCATATGGCAAACACAAATAAATCAATAGAACTAGACTACGGTGAATCAAATGAAATCAAATACAAATACTGGAAAGGAAAATATAACTGTATTTCATCAGAGTAGATTAAATCATGTAGCTTGAGCACCTTAACTGCAAATGAGTCACATACTTACTGAAATCCACGTAAACAGAGGTATATGCCCAATCCATCTAAAAAAAACTCATATGGTATTTATAATTAAAAGGACATCCAACAAATCTTTACACATATTGGAATCATAGACAAACCAAGACCGACAAGTATATGTACCTTTGTAGATTAGAGCATGGCCTATGCAGCTTCGCTGTTATCAGCCAAAAGATAGTTTTTAGTGCAAAATAAGTTTACATCCACACAACCATGCAGTATAACAACTCCTCATGCACACTTCAGCATGATATGCCAAGTTGACTTACCAAATAAACAAGACTTTCCAGCAGTCATGCGGCCAAAAGTTTCTGACATTGTTTCTTTTCTGCTCCCCTGCATAAAAAAATATATCCTAGTTCATAAAATCCACAACATTATGAGACTATGCATATAGTTTTTATGCAAAGGTGATGAATCATTATTCTGTTTTGACATATGAAACATCTAAAAATGGTTTTATTTATAGTCCTGGTTAAGCAGAATACAATTTGAATTTTCAAAAACCCTAACCAGAAACCTAATTTCACAATACATTCGCCATTCTCATAAACAGATTGCATACCAGTTATTACCATGACATACATATCAACCTCAGGTGTTTGCATATGATGACTGTCAAACAAAGAAATATAAAGCTAAGCCGTATGAAGATCAAAGGCAGAATTCTCTCTGGAGCCATCACATAATATATTGATGTTTTCAAACTTCTCATCCAAATTATACGAAAACAGCACAAAGTTTGTTGGAAAATTAACAACATGATGCTCTACATTTGCTCACTTTATGAAGGAAAGAACAAAAGATCTAGATATAAGGACTAGAAATTATAGTTCAGTAAATATCATACAACACCTATGGCCATGTTGGATAGTGAGGCCGGAGGCCCTGTGTACAACGTATCTGTCAAGAATCAATTATCTTTCATCCAAAAGTGTCGTATGAATCTAATGATCCTGTGTAGCCCTGCCAATTAGGGTATACCATATACCTGCAAAACTCATTGGAAAAACTCTCGCTGCAAGCAATGCCCCATGGCAAATCCCATCATAACATGGCCATTGGCCATAACCATCATGCACATCCCGTACATCCTTGGAGTTACATAACATACGCATGTGATTGCAATCAAAATCAGTGGCAAGATTAACATGATAACGAGACATATCCAGATGCGGTGACTGTTGGTTTAGTACACATCATTAGGCACAATGTCACAAATCAAAGAAATCACATAAGTTGTCCAGTCCACTGCATCACATTAGGCATATATGCATTGAGCATATATGCATCACCAACATGTGGGTCTCAAGCCCACTGCTCAACCAAAACAATGTCGACAGAGGTTGTCCAGCCATAGTCTTGTAGCATTCTCAATGTTGTTTTCAGCACCATCTTAGATCCTTCTAGGTACCCCAGGCTTTCCATTTCTGAACAACATGATGAAAAGGTACTTCAACCAGTCCCTCAAACTATATCACTTTTAAGTGTCACCAAGACTTTTTTCTCCATTCAACATCCAGTTACATCCTTTTAATACTGAACTATCTTTTATGATATAATCATCTTTACAAGTTTCAAGATGAAGGTCAGTCCAAAGTCCTGTGGGAATAATAAGAAGGTATACGATGCAGTATTTCTAACTTTTTTGTCTTGGTATGCAGTTCCTTGGTTGGATGCACCGTAAGTTGATGCAGAACAGCACTGAACCAATGAAGAATTCCAAAACAGGTAACTCCTCAAGCGACATCATGTATCTATTTTTTTATCACAGCCACAATGAATTGGTCGTTTGTCTAAGTGCCTAGTTTCTCCCTTGCACACTTTGAATTAACCAGGATGAGAATTTATGCAACCATAGTTTAAAGACTACATCTTCCTGTGTCATACTTGGGGCATTTGATTTGCCTTAGAATTGATTTGTCAAAAGCTAGCCAAGCATAATCCAGAAGTGTCAGCAAAATACATATTTGGTTTCTTAAACATAAGAAATATTGGATTCATGAAGAGAATGCATAAAGTTAATTGTTGCTCACGAGATTATCATTTCTCTTCTAATTCCAGGAGCACATTCTGCATGTTTATCAGTGCAGACATTGTTTGACGATCAAAATTACCATGTAGAGCCTACCAACAATTTGCTACAGTCAAACATAAATTCCCCAAAATCTTCACACAGATTTAAAGCCAACATGGTAGAAGTGCTTTTCCAAGAAGAATCATTTGAGCCTTTTGACTTTCTTGCAATTGGCACCTTTGGAAGGGAACTACTTAATACAGACCCCCCAACACCAACACTTTCAATGCCCAACGAAGCATTGACTAATCAACAAGAGATAACAGAATATGATCTCCAGCTAATAAACTATGAGTTAGAGAAGTTCCTTGAGGCTGAAGAGAAAGAGATTGCCAATGACATATCCAGGAGGGATAGTGAAGCAAGCATTATAACCCTCAGCAGTAAGCCAATTACCGGAGCAGATCCTGAAGGTCATATGTATATGGCAGCTTGTCCTCTCCAAAATTATCTCTTTGCCACTTGCGTTGAATTGGCTGAGGCAGATAAAGAAGTGAAGAAAGAAAAGACATCTCTTGAAGAGCTCTTTAAGAGGAACAATATAGTCCATGATGATCCTATAGGGAAATGTGAAGGAGCAGAACAACCTAGGAAAAGAAATGCAGCTCAGTTCTTGAAAAAGGTGTTGAAGAAGTTCCACTCCTCATCAAGTAGCTCAACAGTTTCTTTTAAGAATGATGCTGCTGTACCCATTTCAATTAAAAAAAAGCTCTCCAAGGTCAGTTTTCTCTTAACTAATTTGGCTAAGATAAGTACAATTTGTAGTAGTTTCATATTTTTGTGAAGAAAAGAATTTGAACTTCTAATTTTGCTTTTCAGTTTTTGTTTCAGATATTACAATGAAAAATAAAGAAAAATCTACCAACTTGCATAATCTTAGTCCTTTACTGTTTTAAAACAAGATAGTAGGACCCTTGTAACATAATACTTTTATAGAGAAATAAGAACATGTGAAACTCAAATAATTGTGAGGGCAATAAGTGCATGTTAAACCCAAATAACTGTTAGGGCAATAAGTACATGTTAAACTCAAATCATTGCTTCAGAAGACCTCTCAATACCTTCTCAGTGAGTCTAAGTTGAGTTTCTTTCTTTCATTCAACATGTAATCACACATAATTACAAAGTGTTGCCATAAAATCTCACTAATAAACATCTTTCACGTTCCCGCTAGAAGTCCTCTGTTAGAACTTTAGTTGACAATCATGTACACTGTCAACTTCATTATTAATCACATAAAATGACCATCGTAGAGTTAAGGGGAAAAACAGGTAGAGAAAATGAATATTTTTTTACTAGCAAAATAATGCTTGGAAGGTTTGTATTTCTAGCTGAAGTTGATTGATGCTTAGAAAGCATTTAGAATTTAAAAGCAGTAGTTTATTAAGCTAGAGCCATATGTTCTGGCAGTAATTTTTTTTTATTTTTTCACCCTATGCATTCAAATATACAGTGGACAATGTTCTGGCTCTCTTTAAAATCTCCAAAAGGTTGTCTAAAATATATGCTTTATTAAGTTTCCAACGCAAGCAGATATAAACTGGTTTAAATTTAAATGAACTTTACAACATAGTGTAAACATGTCCCCTCATACTTCCTTAGGGTAAGAAATGGCACAGCATAAAATTTCAGCCATTACGAAACTGTAACAGTAGTTTAATTTTGCGACTTCCTTACGTGATGGACAGGCTATAAAAATGTTCCAGAAGAAGGTTCACCCAGAAGAGATGACTGAGAAACAGATTGCTAAGCTGCAAAAGGGTTATAAGAAGGATTTTTCGGATGAGGATGCCCGTCGGATAGGACACAATGAAAATAAGATGGTTCATCAGGCAGCCAGCAAAAAGAGTGAAAAGAACATAATGAAACTAAGCAAAAAGAGTGAAAAGAACATAATGAAAGTATGTCCAAATAGTATCTGCAAAGATGCTTCAACAACCACTGGAGGGCATTGGATTAAGACGGATTCTGATTGTAAGTTGAAATTTGATATATATACATGACTACCAGTTGAAGAATAATTCAATATTTTTAGGGTACACTTGTCTAACTCTTTTATCTTCTTTTGTTGGGGATCAACACTATAGACTTGGTCTTGGAGCTGCAGGGGTAGCAACAGTAAAAGCAAACACAAGCAGCCCCATCCTGTTCGAGTTTCAAGGTGGAGACTGCTTAAGTATGTATGTTCAGGACTTCTATGAAATAGCAAAGTGTGAACTGAATAGGCTACACAAAAATAAATTAGGAGTCTATCCTATCCTGTGTGGTTTCCAGTGAAGGAATCTAGTGGATTATAATGCAGTATTGAGTCATTTACGAGTGAATTTCAGTTGTGGAAAGTCAGTACAATGTCGTGTATTAAAGCTTCTTCTGTTGAATGCATCAAGTACTTGTGTTAAGGTTATTATATCGCTTGCTTAGCAGAATATAGTTTTTGTGACCAATGCTATACCCAGTAGTTCTCAACTACCACTTCGAAGGCTTTAACAATATTTCATTAAATAAGAGACAATCACCAAGCAAAACTGTATGAATGCCTCTTTCTTTCAGAAGCTGTATATACTTCATTACACATCCAACTTTTCCGTGTTTACTTAAATATGCCTGGTTAGGGATTGAATTAGAAGCTTAACAGCCATACCTAAATTTCAGAATCATTAGCTTATTAGGTAGCAAGAAATATGCAATCAAACAGGCAGGCGTTCACTCTTCAATACTCCATCCATTTCCATCCTCCAAGATTGGTCTACCAGAGATGCCAACTCCCTGAAGATGCATAAAAGCTCGAGTCATCAACAGATCCAACAGTCTATGAATAAGCAGAACAATATACAAGCAGCAAGTGACCATTTCAGTGCCATTACTTCTTTGCCTAGTGATTCACAATTCATTCACTGGCTTACTTAAACATACAATGAGTTAAAAAGAGGCACTTTTAATTATTACTTAAGAACATCTAACTATCATAGCATGATTTTCAACATACAGCATGAAACGTGCACCCATTTATTGATCCAGACAATTTATACTATCTTTCAAAATCCCTCAGAAACAATTTTAGGAGCAAAAGGAGTTTCATCAGTTTAAGGAGGTGAGCCAACTTTTATCAAGGAACAGAACTCTTAAATCTGAGAAAAATGAATTTTACTTCCTAGGAGCCACTAAAATTTCCTCAACAATGGCAATGCAAATCACTATGTATGACCAATTATTGCTAACAACAACAATGCACAATAAAAATAAAGAAACTATAAGTTCTTGCACAATATTCCCCTGTAATTTTCAAAGTTGTCGGTTATCCCCTTGTTAACTTTATTGCGGAGCGGACGCAAGGACATAGAGTCTCATATTTGACAAATATTGAGCTTCAGGATGTCTTCTAAGCATCCAAATTCAATTTTCTAGTACATCTACACTGATGCAAATAATTAAGCACTTCAACAATTATGACATTTAAGTCTGACATATTTTTTTTAATCTTGCAATAGATGGAAAATGCATAAGAAGTAAAGGTGCAAGGAGTTTAAGCAAAGTATCTAACTTTTTTGAAAAATGCTTAGATAGTTCTCAGGGAAAAGGAAAAAATAACAGATAAATGCACGCTGCAATGCGCGGCAAGATCTTGACACCTCAAATAATTAAACCATGCAACCCATGTTCAATAAAAGGTTGACTATTGTTGTTGCTTTTATTCGTAATGGCAATATGCACGTGTGAGTATTCCACAAGAGATAATAGCCATGTGTTATGACACCATTCATTGATAAATGGGTTGAGAAGACATGAAACTCTTCCAAAAGACTCATCAATTCCCAAATCAGGTAACAACTTAATGTTAACTTGATAATCATAGACCCATAGTGCAGCATAAGCATGTTATCTGAGTTATCCCACATATGAAACAGCACGAAATACTACCTAAAGATTGGTACCATGCTTCCCAATATGTTGAAAAGAGACCATTTTCCTGTAGAAAGAAGAAATAATGCAGTAACCAGTTAACCTAGGCAGCTATGAACTTACTTAAGGTCATGGCTGACAACAAGCAATGTCAGCTTTTCCTTCAAGTCTTTCAACAACTTAACAACATCCGCACGGGCCTTCCAATCTATAACCAACCAATTTTTCAGTACATTGGGAATAGGAACACAATAGACCAAAAATAAGTGGTTTCTGAAAGCATCCAATGTAAATTTAATAGGCACAAGTAGTATGATCTGAAGACTACTTTAGAAGATAAAATTCAGGCCTATAGAAGTGCTAGGAATTTCTTTGTACAAGGAAATCCAAAAGGAGAAGCAACTAGGAACGATGAATAGAACCTTCTGGAGAAATGGCAAATTATACTTAAAAGGAACTAGATTGATTCTATGGTTCTAATATTTTACTTAAAAGTATGAAAAAGCTAATATTTGTAGTCATAACGGAAACTTCACTATCTCGAAAAGTATCCAAACAAAAGAGTTTATGAATTCAGAAATAAATATCCACATGCTATCTCTGTTAATAAGTAACAGAAAATACTCCTGTACCAAATTCACAGTCCTGCTTTCTTCTAGGAACATCCCAAACTAAGCAATCGTTTTATAAAACAGAAATATATTTTTCTCAAAACTTAGCTGTAACTTAAAGCAATGGTGTGACATTTCTAACTCCCAACCAGTACTCTTCAAGGCAATTACTCTCACTGAGAACTCTGGGCTAAGTCAAAATGGACCTGTAATATGGGGGCAGAGAAAGTACAATTTTTAACACATCACTATATGCTTAATGACCAAAATGAGCTAATATTCAGGAGCATGACGAAGGAGCTATCAGTGGGCTTTTCTGCTAGCACAGGTAATCCCACAGGCATAAAGTGATTACATTATCAAAACTGCCTAAAGTTCAGAGCATAGTATTATGAAAGGAAGGAGGGATAAATACAACACTACCATACCTAGACCAGCAAGAGGCTCATCCAATATCAACAGGTCTGGCATTTGCACCTGAGAAGTGCATGAACCTTAAAGATAAATCATTAATGACATATACATTTACCTACTAGCACACATGATTCATGAAATTACAACGATGGGCTTAGAGATAATAATACACTGCTCCATAATGGCAGGACCAAGAGACATGGCTTATCCATTTTCTGTGATCCAATATAATACAGGTACATTATTGCATCTTGCACTTGGGCAATAAAACAAGAACATAAAGGGATGGCATGCAACAATTTTTTCTAGTAACACGGGCAGGCATTCAGTAACATAAAGAAAAGAATGAATCTTCTTACTAACTGAATTGCTAGGGCAAGCCGGCGTTTGTATCCACCACTTAGAGATTGGGGATCTTTGTCCAAAGAGATTCCATTTAGACCAACCTATTAGTTTTTACATGCATGAAAAAGATTGGTCAGAGTTATCCACGAACTTCTCTTATGTGAACAATACAAAGAAAAGGAAATGATGATGATGGTGATATGACGGATGAAAAAATGATCCTAAATGTGCTTTTCACTCTAGTTAAAACTGATACCGAAGTCATAGCTTTTTGGAGTCTAGAAGCAAGTAGCTCTCTCAATTGCAGGCCACCTCTTTGTCTTGGCCACCCAAATATTATTTCGTCAAGAACATTGTCTGCAACAAAGTACCTAGACCAATTTAATTATCTTAGACACCTTATCAGCGATACAAAGATAATAAAATGATGCAATACAAGATGAAAATCTAAGGACTAGAAGACAAATGTATGAATATGATATGACAGATTACCACCACTTGACAAACAGCTCACCTTTAGAGACAGGGCAGGAGTACTCAAGACTTTGAATGTCATATAAAAATTTTCAGGTCAATGTGCATTTAAAAATACAATTAATATTTTGGACATCAGAGCAGCAGTACTCTAAGAAATGCGCAAAATATTAATTGTATGTGATGTTAATACCTTTCAGGAAACTGGAAAACAATACCAACTCTTCTTGGGTGCAAAAGTTCTGGAGACTGATTTGGATGACCATCATCAGTATATCTTTGGATGTAGATGGAGCCTGATGTCGGTTTACTTAATCCTGCAATCAGCTGTTTGCCAACAGTAAATCATGTGACTTGTGAGAAAGAATTGAATGATATCACAGGGCTCAATCAAAAGCAGAGATTCTGAATTAAGAGATGAACCTGCAAAAGAGTAGTTTTCCCGCTTCCACTTCGTCCGAAGATGAGCCCAAAGCTACAGGTATGCATGAGAAGAAATATTTAATCCATTTAGAGATCTGTGTCAATTTCTAGGTATAAAACTCAGTGAGAACAGCTAGGAGAAGTGATGCATTCGCATCACTGACCTCAATTCAATTTGAGAGGCAAAAACATTAATTAGTATACTCCACATGGCCAACCCAGAGAGGAACTTTAGGCATGGATTGATGTAGTGCATAGACAAGTCTGGATGGGTTTCATTGACGAAGTAGTTAAATTTCCAACATCCACAAATAAACAGCAATTTATACTTCTTTAGATGCACAGTTTTGGAACATGATTCAGTCTCTTTTTTCTTTTTTTTTCCAATTTTCAGCTTTTAGTGGAAAATGTGTGTTTTCAATTTTGTATAGGTTTTCGCGTGAAATGTGAATGCGTTGAATAGTTGATGGATTGTGTTTTATGTTGTTAGTAGTGTCATATCAATATAATTTTTTATTTGATGATAGTGATATTTCAATTTTTTATTGTTAGTGTTAAATCAAATACATTTTTTTATTTAAATAAAAATTGATAGTTATGTTTTTTTTTTTTTTTTTTTTTTAATTGTCAGTGATATCATATCAAAGCATTACGAAAAGAATATATTATTAGTTTATAAAATTAGTGACTGAAACAAATATATATGCATGCAAATATATTAGAGAATGATTGGGTGAGGATGATAGTAAACCATTTCCTGTGAGAATTGGGGTAAACAAAGATGTTTTCACTTTCTTTACTATTTTAAAAACTAAAAACTGAAAATGAAAATGAAACCAAACAAGGCATCGTAAAAGTTTTTGACTACATTCTGTCGTAAGTTTTCTGGTATGATTCAGCATTTCCCACATGCATGAGCATCACCGAGCCTCAAATAGATAATATTAGGTTCCAAGCTCATACGTTTTTTATGGGAAAAATTACCTTTTTTCTTGAAGGGAGAAACTAATTCCATTCAAAAGATCAATCTCGGTTCCTGGAGGTCGGTAGCTGACATCCTTTATCTGTATGCAAGAGAGAACAAGAGACAGAGAGATAGGAGATGTGAATATAATCTCTAAACAAAAGTAAGCAGAGGCCTCAACATATTAGATAAGTAAAGATGGTGAAAATCTGAAAAATACGAGTTCCACAAACAAAATAGAGTAGATAAAGACTTCTACAGCTAGCACCAGCATTGAACAATTTGAATCAGCAAATAATTTCAAGTGAATGAAAGAGTAGTAGTAGTCCCAACTAGCACTTTAACCAGATGGTACACAATTGGAATAATAAAGTTACTCAGCAAAGTCCAACACTAGGTACACGAGGTGGATACACTCAAATTTATGTGATAAACGAAAAAAAAATCATGAACTGCAATCAACTCTATTTATAGCCTTACTAGAACATAAGATATTATGGAATGAAAAACATGTTTCAGTTACGAAATTGAAACGCGGAAAATTCGTAGCCTTCTTTTCCTATCAAATTCTAAGTTCCAAACACAGTAACCTGAAATATGCCTAATTGCAACATGCTGTCGAAGTTTAAACCGAAATTACATTACAAATTACGTTAGGGAAAACAAGCCTCAGCGCGACTAAAAACAATAAGAGCATAGCGGAGTGGAAGTCCGGACTTACTTCAAAGCATGAATAATCACATGATATTCTGCGCACCCGAAAGGTTTTCGAATTCAAGCTGCCATCAGAAACAATTCTAGCAGTCAATGATTCAAGTAATTAAAAAGGTGCCTGTAGTCTACGTACAATCAGTACTATGCGGCACATCAAAATAAACTTCCAGTGAAGAAATTGAGATAATATTACATAGAAACGAAAATAATGCATAAACCTTAAAAAGCGAGGTGGAGAGCGGAAGAAAGTAGACGATCTGTCAATCGGTGACTTCGAACCAAATAGAGCCGGAGATGGAATCTGTACGCTCGTCATTTGAGGTGCGTGGAAATGTACACGGCGTCCCGAGTGATGAATAATAACCTGGTTCTGGTGGTTGTATTTGTCTCTAGTAAAAGGTGTATATTTTTTTTTTATTATTTGTTATGTTTTCTGGAGCCCTAAAGTAAAGTTTTAAAAAGTGTTTCTGTACAAAATTTAAATAGTTATATTTACATCCCTGACTTTTTATCATTATTTTTGCCTTTTTTAATTAAAAAAATTATAAAAATCACCTCAAACAATCAAAAAATAGATAATTTGTGTAATGGTATAAAAATTTATATGAATGTATCTATAATTTTTTTAAAAGTATGGGTTGTTTGTATACATTAATATTTTTTTAGGGTAAATTACAATGACCTTTTTTTAAATTTGGCGCAATTACGAATACAAATCATTATTTGAAAGTACAAATACCTCCCTAATGTATAATGAAATATATAATCTTTTATGGATGTATGAACCTGTTAACTATGCTCTTGTTTTTTTATAAAAGAAATTAAAAATTTATAATAAAATCGAACATGGTGGATTAAAAAATATAAAAAATCATAAAAGAAAATATCCACTTAATCAACAAAAAAAAAAATTATAATTTGTAGTCCACAGTGATATTTTAATTAGTTCACCACAAAAAAAAAATGAAATTATAACGAAAACTAACGAAACGAGCTAATTGTTAGACAGTCGTTAAAATTATGGGGTATTAGTAATTTTTCAAACAATGAGAAAGACCGTTGTAATTTATCTTCTTTTTTATGTGTTTGTATAATTATATAAAACAAGTTTTATTAATATAAACAAATCATATATCCTTGGTGTAAATATGATTAATAATTGAATAATCATGAAATAAGTTAATACCAAAATAAACAATACACATACATACATGTGCGGAGTTTGAATTTAATAAATCTTAATAACACAATGGGTCGAGATGGCTCAAAATCATCACAAACCCGCCTAAGAAAAAATCCAATCTATGATTTATATGATACTGTTTATGATCAGTTATGAGGTAGTCTTGGACATTTAAATAGGTCCTAATTTGGTCAATTTATAAACTCAGGCCCAACCATGAACCAGATCGGTTGGGGCATGAGTCAGGCCTAATGTGCATGTTTTTTCTTTTTATAAAATTGAGGTTTTGTTTTGAACAATTACTTAAATTTATGATTGTATTATGAAATAAAATAAATAAGATTAATCACACACAAAAATATAACTAAAAAATAATAATTAAGACAATATAATGAATTTAAATAATAATAAAATTATTATAATATATGAAAAAAAATAAACAAAAAGTATTATTGAACATTTAGAAGTAGAACAATAAAGATAATGATTTTTAAAGTTTCAAAGTATAAAAAATAAAAACTATTTGAATAATCAATTTTGTAAAATAAAATAAAAATTATATGTCATACATTATTTTAAAATAAAAAATTGGCTCAACAAAAACTTGGCTTAGGACCAGATGGTCCTAGGCCACTTGGGTTGGGCTAATCTTAAGTTTTAATACTTGGGATCGGTTCGATTCCAAGTGGGTCTAAACCAATCCAATCTATTTTTTTATTAGTTCAATAAAATCTTGGGCCAACTCGATTCACTATACATCGTAAGGTCGATGGATAATTAAATTTACACCCATCATCTATACATTTACTATATTGTCTTTTTACACCCCATCACCTATACAATGGATAATTAAATTTACATACATCATCGATTCACTATATTGTCTTTTTACACCCATACGTTTCAAAAATTTGCAGAAACCATCCCTAACAGCCGTTAAAATCCACAAATATTCCTGTTAATTAAGTCAGCCTTTAAAATATTTTTTTAAGGATAGAAATGCCCTTAAGGGTGTTATATAATTATCAAAAAGTATGAGTGTCAAAGTAATATTTATGAAGATGAGTAATATGACCCCATATATAATATATATATTATAGAAAGATATGACCCCATATAATATATATATATATATATATTTACATAAATATTACTTTAACACTCCTTCTACATTTTGATAATTACATAAACACCACTAAGGGCATTTCTATCTTTAAAAACTTTATTTTAATGTTTGACCTAATCAACAGGGGTATTTTTTGGTTTCAAAAGCTGTCAGGGATAATTTTTATATTTTTTCAAAAAATATAAATAATTTTTTAAAATACAATAAATGAGGGGGTGTAAATGTAACTATGCCTAAGGTTTAATCTAATGAATGAGGAACTCGATAGTATATGTACATGTGTACATTGGAAATAAGCTCTACAAAATTGTTTGACCGTTGGATTATTTTAACACTTCACTTAAATTTAATGTGTCAATTTTACTTGATATTTATTCAAGGTTATACTTAGTTACTATAATATTTTAATTATGTCTTATGAGGTTTAATAAGTAATTTTAGTATGGAGATTCTTTACAAGTTTTTAAATGGCAATTACATTTGTTCATCTGGCGAATTGAAAAACTATCTTTCATTTGATAATAATAAAAAAAAATACCATTGACTACAATATTAATAATATGACTAAAAATCATGATAAATATATTATTAATCATAATTAAATATAATTGATACAAAAAACTAATATTTACAACATAAAAATATTATTTTTTACAACTAGGAGCAATGTGTAAATATGTTTCATAACAAATGATTTAGCTACTCTTGCAAAAACTACGACTAATAATTGTTGTGTGACCATGTCGAAAACTAATTGCCACAACTGTTTATTAATTATAATAAGTCATGATTAAATGTTATATTTCTTTAGTATCAGAAGTTTTCATATGAATTTTAAAAAATCTTATTACGTTCTCACAAGTGTTTGAGATTTTTTACATGCACGTAAGATGGATACTATTGTGAGCTAATGAGATTTTATTCTACATACATATTCAATTTTAATAATTGCCCATAAGGAGAAAATCATAATTTTATAACAACAATAAGTGTTGTGACTCTTAATTAGTGTAAACGCTTTTCAATTTCTCGAGCTTTACAATTTGTCTTGCCTGTTTGTACGCAACTCATCATTGTAATGACCAATAAATTTTAAAATTTTCATTTGATCTAAGTATGCCTAAATAGTTATAAGTTTTAATTTTAAAGTTTCAAACATGTTGAACGAATACCTTACTTTAGAATTGTAAGAATCTTAGATGATTCATTTGATGCTTTTAGCAAGTACATGTAATATTCTTGATTCTTTTTTAATAGATGGACTTCTTCGAAATCACTACATTTTTTTGTCTGATTTGACCCTATATCAAATTAAATTACTAATTTATTTAAAATTTTATTTTTTAATTAATTAATATTTCTAATAAATTCAAAAAGGCCCATCGACGACTTATGAGTTCTGGATTCGGAGATGGGCTATGAAAAACACATTACACATACATTAAATTCTGCATTTATTTCGAATTGAATGGGAGAGGGGGCGGAGGCCGCGGAGCTAACTGAGTCCAGCAGGAGGGCGGGTTTAATTATTTTAATATTAATAAAAAAAAAACAAAATATAATTTAAATAAAAACATGGTGAGTCATAGCATTGTCTACGTGCACTAATTTTTCTTTTTTCTTTTTCTAATAGTTGATTTTTTTTATTAGTACTACTGAGATTAATAGTGTCAAAATTTTATGATTTTGAGATAAAAAGTGTCAAGAAATGTTATTTTTGTCAAATATGGCAGGAAATTTTAGCCTATTTTTAAAATAAATAATTTTTTTTAGTATTTCTTTAAAAAAAATAGGGAGTAAAATAAAATTTTGGATATTTATTAGTTAAATCAGCAGCTATTGACTAACGGCACATAATCCAACACGTACCGTTTTTGTTAACATTTAACAATAAAAGATCAATAGTGTAAAAATTTTAGAACTAATAAAACTGGATAGTAAAACAAAAACAACCTTATATAATGGGATAAGAGATGCAAATTTGCGGTAGGCGGCTAATAGTTAATGATATGTTGTAAACTTAGATTGAGAGGTTGGAGCAAAGCGTAAAGCCGTTAAGCCTAGGAGGTTTAGGGATTACAGGTTAGGTTATTTATGAATGCACAATCTTATGATTAAAAGCTTATTTATTTGTTCTTAAATCATTTTCATTAATTTTATATTAATCACTTTCTAATAGGAACTGTATAAAAGATCCATACTGAATCCACCAAACAATTAATCACAAACTATAAAAGAAGAAGAAAAAAAATAAATTGAACAATTTGTTTTAATTTGATTTTCCATCTTTATTTTAAAATTGGATTCCGGCAATGGAGTAGGCACAGCATGATTGTTGGGTATGTTAGGCGATAATTAGGCACACTACACATCATATTTACTTTTTTTTGTCATTATGTTTTGTTTTTAGAGGAGGATGCCAATTCAATTAATTAGTTTGATTGATTTTTTCTTTCTGTTTGAATTTATAAATTGAAGTTAGAAATTTAAGATTCATGATAAAAGTTATTAAAATTTATTTAAAAAACCCTATATTAAAAAGAAATTTTTTTTTAACTCCTGTTTTGAATTATATATATCTTGAAATATCAATGAACATATATTTTTTAATATTAAATTGTTTTTGATTTTTGAAATTCATTATCCAAATTATCATTCAAATTCAAATACTTATATTTAAATATATGCATAAATAACGAGGCCTTAAGTCATAGTACAGAGGCATAAGAATTTAATAATTTGGTTGGAGCATCAATCACACACATAATATATGACTGAAATTATTTCCCAAATTTGTTTGTTTTCAATTAATTCTATTTTTCATTAAAAGCTTACTCAAACTCATATTTTTTTTTTACTAACACATGAAAAGAATACGTATTTAATTATTCGTCACAAGCAGGACGCCGTTCAAAAATTATAATTCCAAATGTACTATCATTGTCTCAAATTAATAATTATAATATGTTTTGAACTGTTAAAATACAATTTTAATCTTTTAGGTCAGTTTATTTTAAACAAATCTATTATTATTAATCTAATAAAGATTTGTATTCTTTTCAAACTGTCCTAAAAGAGGGAAGGGGTATTTGATTGCCCTTTTGCTTCGATGGCTCACTCACCCTAGAAAAAGGTTAGGTGACGACAGTTAAAACGGGACTGAGGATGACGGCTTTTTGACCTTTTATAATTGAGAGTACCTCACAGTGTCCAGCAGGTGAAGAAGAAGAAACCTGGGTCATTTCCTCAGAAATTTTTTTGAACATGGAAAATCCCGGAAAGAAGGTTTTGCTGACCTCCAGTGGAGACCAAATTTCCTTCCACATTGCCCGTCATTTAGCTCAGCGGGGTTGCCGGTATTTTGTCGTTACACTTCTTCTTTTCTGTAAATTGTGCAGTGTTATTTGTTCGTTACAGGTACTGTATGTTTTGTCCAAGGTTGGTTCTGATGGGGAACGAGGACCAATTGAGGAGTGCGGCCGATAAGATCAAAGGGTCCTTAAACGGCGCCGTGGCAATTGAGGTGGTGGGTCTGGATATGGAAGAAGAAAGAGAAGTGGTTTTTGATGAAGCGGTGGAGAAGGCGAGGAGAATCTTGGGGAGTTTGGATGCTTTCGTCAACTGTTATTCCTATGAAGGTATGCCGACAGAATAGCCCTTCAGTAAATCTGTTAATTTGTAGTGTTATCGGGGTTGAGCGTGAGATCGAGCTATTCAATCTCATTTCATAAGTAAGTTGAGCTCGAAGTGAAATATTCGGGCTAAAAAACTTGAGATTCGCTGGCGATCTTTGAGATTTTTAGAGTAATACCAAAAATAAATGGGTGTTAGTAAAATTAAGAATTGCATAAAAGTAGTAGAATATCATATGAAATTCCCTGGTCGATAACAAGTCTTCATGAGCTTTCATGAGTAAACTCAAAATCTTGACTGATAATTTATGTGCTTAGCAACTTTTGATGCAGTTTAAAAAAAGATTTATCTCAATAAGAAATTACGTGACATCGTCTTACTATCTAATGATCACTTCCATCACTCTTTTCTCTTAGAACCACTTCAGTAATTTCATTCTGCTTAACAATTTAGTGCCTATGTGTCAAGGAATTCATTTTGCTCGTGAAGCAATGGAAAGAGAGCTTTAGGATGAGGAAAATATATTTCTGTAGCTTTCTCATTCTCTTCGGACAGAGGACAAATTTGGTTTTCTCCAGAAGCCTTTGTTGTGCTTATTAGTATCTCCCCCTGCCCCAACTCTCCCAAGCAGCTTCAGTTTTGTGACGCTATTAATTTTGATGTTTTATGTAGTTACATGATATTAGAATCTTGTAAATATTTGATGGAGCCTGTGTTTTACTAATTCATATATTCTTGCAATATTGGTTTCTAGTTCCTGGTTTAAAAGTAACAGAATCAATACCGCTACTGATTTTAAAATTATTATCCATTTGTGCCTCTTTCCATGAGCTCATTGTTCCTTAAGAGGTTGTAAAAGATGTTTGTTTCCTCGCTATTTTATTTCACTGTCTCTGTTATCGACTACAGTCTCTATAGCTCCATACTAGATTCTCTTCCGTTTCTAGTCGATCTTTATTTCGGGTTCAGTCTTCTTGGAGTGCCCTATTTATTATCATAATCACAATCGTCTGGAGATGACCTCCGCTTTATCTCGCTCTCGATGCCATTCTTATACTTCATATACAAATCACTTTTAGTTGGTCCATTGTTCTCTTAATTTTCAATGGAATCCTTGATAGTTCATTTATCTAACGTTGAGTCTGTTTTGTCGACAATGAAGAGGGGTCTCCAGCTTTTGGTGGATAATTGGTAGTGGAAGCACTACATTTTTTATAATTTTATCTATTTGTTGTTCATGCTACTGCAAGTAGAAAGTAGAAGATGATTAACCTGTAATTATCTGAAACAGGAAAGATGCAAGATCCTCTGTCTTTAGCTGAAGCTGAATTCAAAAAGATTGTCAAAATCAATTTTATGGCTGCGTGGTATCTCTTAAAAGCTGTGGGTAAACAACTGCGTGATCAGAAATCTGGGGTTCCATTGTATTCTTGACATCTATAATTGGGCTGAAAGAGGGTTATATCAGGGAGCAGCAGCCTATGGTTCATGTTTGGCTGGAATACAACAGCTAGTAAGGGTAAGTATAGCACATTTGCTCAAGTTACTAGAATTATCACTGCACAAGTCATATATTGACATGAGAACAGTACATATGATAAACTTTTAGCATTTCCTTTACCTCTTTGTTTTGTGGGGAGAAAGTGAATTAGGTTAAACGTTTGTGGATCAGTTAACATGGAGGGTGGATGAAATAATACTTCTTGGTTGTGATCCCCCAAATTTGTGGCGATGATGTCTCAGAGACATCAATAATCAACCGTGCTAATCTTCTACTGTGAATCATGATGATATTGTTCCCTGTTTATCCTCTTTTTTTAGCACCCGAATCCTTAATGGAATCAGGGGTCAAATGATAGTAATACACAGAAGCGGAAGTAGGTAGACTCTTTCTATGTGGTTTCCCTGCCCCCCACAAGTGA
The DNA here is from genome assembly GCA_034509725.1 of Sesamum angolense. NCBI lineage: Eukaryota > Viridiplantae > Streptophyta > Magnoliopsida > Lamiales > Pedaliaceae > Sesamum > Sesamum angolense. The sequence goes on from JACGWL010000010.1 coordinate 308,273, forward strand.
AAAAAGGAAAGCAAGATGAAGGTTTTGGAAGGATATAGTATTTTTATTTTTTTTAACTTCACAACCACACAGAAATATAGTTGCAGGATAGATAATAGTATGTGGCTCGGTTGAGCTCATGCTATTTATCAGTGCATTTATACTCTGGGCACAAAATGTGGTTGCATTCTGTTCTCCACTGAATGTGTTAGCACACAAGGTTCAGAATTATCCCCAGGATCCCCATATCGTGTTATGTTCCATGAAAGCACAAGAATCCTCAAAACTTTGGAGCGAATGATTGAAGTTTTGAAACAGATGACCACATAGTTGTTAAGCTATTTCCTATTGGTAAATGTATATATTGACCTGAAATTTTCATCTATAGTTATATGTGTACATTGGCAGACAACTGCGTTGGAGATAGGGAAATATCAGATAAGGGTTAATGCAATAGCTCGTGGGCTGCATCTTGATGACGAATTCCCAGTGTCGGTGGGGAAGGAAAGGGCACAGAAACTGGTTAATGAAGCCACACCCCTGCATCGGTGGCTTGACGTTCAGAACGATTTGGCTTCAACTGTCATTTATCTAATCAGTGATGGCGCACGGTACATGACCGGGACGACCATATTTGTCGATGGTGCCCAGTCCTTGGTGAGGCCTCGAATGCGATCCTATATGTGAAGCCTAAGCACGTGTTTCAATAGCAATGGGAATAAGTCTTGGTCATCTTGTTGTGTGATGTGATCATGTCATGTAAAACTGTATTATATAGTTTTGTCTTACTGGCTGTTGCCCCATTGCCAGCGTGACTTTGATAATCGCTAATTCATTTGCTATCTTATTTGTTAATGTTTCAGATGTCATGAATTTCAATTATCAATTTAACAACGTACAGAATTATGAAATAGAAAGTAAAAATATATACTCTGTAGCACACAGCAGAGGAATGAAAAAGGGAAAACTAAATATATATATATATATTATATATATGTGTGAAGTGATGAATTAATCCCAATCCAAAGAGCATTGATTAAGGTAAACTTTGATGGTGGCACGTTTAGTGGTAACGATGGACTGGGAGGAGCGCGAGACAACTCGGGGCTGTTTTGGGGTGGTTAGCTAAGCGATTTGATGGTGCTGGTAATGGGGAGTTAGCTGACGCTGAGGTGGCTAAAGAGGCTGTTCTGCTGGCGATTCGTCGAGGGTGGAAGTCAGTCATTTTCGATGGTGATTGTGCAATTCTCATCCATAAACTGCAGCTGCCCGGTTGCAATCTTTCGGTACTTGGTCCTATGATTACTGACATTCATTTTTGGGTTCATTGCTTTCAATCTGTTTCTTTCATGTATGTTGAGGGTGGTTCTGTTGTCCTGCAATTGATTCTTTTGTATGTGCAGACTATTCCTCGTAATGATATGTCATCTTCATTCTCAGAAAAAAAAAAAAAAGAAAAAAAAAGAAAAGAAAAGAAGTTTGAATGAGTTGGGGTCTGTTGGTTTGAATAAGGTGGGTTTGCAAACAGAGTGCGTTAAAGTCAGGGCTGCGCCAATCGATGTAGACTCCTTGACAGAATGGATATATGCACGTTCAAACTTCTAATGCACGTGGATCCAACCCAACCCTCTCCAGAAACATGTCCATGGACCGTCGCTACATCGAATCTTCCATCGCATCGCCAACACAATTATTAATATGTTTTAGGGGTAAATTACATCTACCTCCCCTGAGGTTTGACATAATTACAAATACTTCCTCGTTGTTTGAAAAATTACAAATACCCCCTAATATTTGATGGAGGCATATAAATGTCAACTTTGCCCTTACAATATTTTTTTATTTTTTAAAAAAAAATTAAAATCTTATAAAAATATTGAATGGGATGGATGAAAAAATTTTAAAAATTATAAAAAAAATTATCGTCTTAGTTGATAAAAAAATATTTTTTTAAAAAAAATAAATAAAATTATAAATTTTAATTCATAAGGGTATTTTGGTCAGTTCACTATAAAAAATGCATAGATTGGGGTAATTGTTAGACGGTCCTTAAAATTAGGGGGGTATTTGTAATTTCTCAAACAACGAGGGGGTATTTGTAATTATGCCAAATCTCAGGGGAGGTAGATGTAATTTACCCTATATTTTAGTTGCAAACTGATATTTCTAATTAGTTTCATATCTCAATTTTCAAGAGGTTGTCATGAATTAAACCATCAACTTTTTCACTCAACCAGGATTAGTATTAATTAATTACCATCTCTACCACACATTAATTACATGTATTAGAGTTGAAATGATACTATTGAATTCTCAGTACTGTCTAAAGGGCTTCATTAATTAAGAAGCAACAATTTGCACAAGTAAGTGCACTTAGAGGGTTTTATTTGGTCACATAATTAAGATTTTAAAATATTTTATAAGATGTTCCGAGAACCTACAAGTATATATCATTATAATATTTGGTAATTTTTTCAAACAAATAATCTTATCACATCTCAATATTTTATAATATTACTTTATTCAAATATTTAAATTGCTTGTATATTTTATCTTATAAGTTGTAATAAAATATACAAATTTAAAAAATAAAATCGGCCAAACACCCTCTTAATTAGTTAAGACGTTCGTACAGACTAATAATTTCTGTGACATGTAAACTTGGCAAAGAAGTACATGTAAATTTAAATGTTAATTAAGACTTAAGACCACAAAAACAAAAAGGTAACGGCGTGAAACCTGGGGCACGTTAATTATAGCTACTTCTACTAAGCTACTGTTCCAACTTTATATTACCAACACATGGTAAGTATGCTCATAATTTTTAAAAATGAATCAAAATAAAATATCTATATAAATTGTATTATTAGTTTTTGTAGTTTAAAAAAGTACCTAATAATAGATATATATTAAGAAATAATTAATATAAATAATTTGATTTATAAAAAATTGAGAAATTAAGATAATAAATAATGTAGAAAACTAAAAAAGAATGCATGAACAAATTAAATAACCACAAAAGATAGTTATAAAACCCTGATGAATGAAAAAATTAAGAAATAATTAATTTAAAATTTAAAAAAAATAAACAACATATCAAATTTAAGTGATGCTAATAAAAAGAATGCTCTCACTTTATATATGCTATAAATTATAGCAGCAGACTTACGTACTGCAAAAATTATCTTGTTTTTGGAGGCAATCATATATGGATGATGAGGACTCAGGTAGCAAAAGCCACTCAGAATTTTCACCACGTTGATGACTATATATATATATATATATATTCCGGGATCAAGAATAATCAGCGAGCAGCCTGAGGGTGAGCGCGCGCACACATAGAGTACTGTGCAGGTATTTAACTTGAAAGCCGCCACCCCCAAATTTTCCATAACCCAGAGATTAATATTTTCTACCATCCATCCATATGTATCTGGACAAACATACTACAGTAGCTACCCTAGCATGCAATTCTTCTTCATGTAACTTTTTTCTTGCCTTAAGATCACATTTGACGTTTCTGTTTACTGACATGACATCTACAAATATTCTGCTGCTCTTTTTTATTACAGTACTCTTCCATGTCTAGAATTGTTGGTTCCCTTTCAAGCCGCCTTACTTTCTAAACGTGGACCACTTTTTCCATATTCTTCTTCACCCTCATCTTTTGCATATATATACAATCTAATTAGGGGTACCTCGTTTGATCAGTTTCTCGCAATGGAGAATAATATGAATCATCCTAGGTTTTTTGGTATAAGTTCGTCTGCGGACCGCGGGACTACAGCTTCATCTCTTTCCCCAGATCACATGATGATGATGGCTAGTAGTTTATATAACAGTGGGAACTTGGACGCTTTTGTGGGCTTCAAGAGCCCTGAAATTCATTTCCCTGCAGCAGAAGTAAGAGATCATGAGGGGCCGGCTTATATTAATGGTAATTATAGTGAGACGAAATCATCAGTTGGGAGCAGCGGGAAGAAGAAGGGTGAAAAGAAAATCAGAAAGCCCAGATTTGCTTTCCAAACAAGAAGCCAAGTGGACATACTTGATGATGGCTACCGGTGGAGAAAGTATGGCCAAAAAGCCGTCAAGAACAACAAATTTCCTAGGTATGTATATATCACATGCTCCATCATATCGTCTTTAATTTTATTACACTATTAATGATCATCTTCTGTCGGCATATATACAATCAGTTTTGTCTTCATCTTATATATCATACCAATCATGAGTAGTAATATAGCAGAATCCTGACATATAATCACATGTAGTATAGTGCTGGATCGATGTAGAAAATTATATGGCAGTACGTGTACTCATACCTTTCTCTATTCTGATCTCTCTGAAGCTCATGATCAGAAATTAACCTTTCATGCTAAAAAATTTTATCTTATAATATTTAAATCTTAGGTTAGGATAAATGCGTAAGATATTATCATGTGAAGTAAGAACAAGTGTGTTTTCTCATCACAATCTGACGAATTCCAAAACGTATATACATAGCACCCATACGTCTCTCCTGGAAAGGAAAAAGAGACAATGATCTAATTAATCTCAGCTATGGAGTTCTCTGTTCATACGGCCGTACTATCTGAAGTTTGAATATTCCACAAAGTTAAATACGAGTCGTACATATGTTCTTGATCAATCTTCGAATTCTGACCACCACAATTTTTTCTTAATCGTGAACCGCGTCCAGATACCCCACCTGTACGGTTACTACTCTCACAGTGATGAGAAGCGTCCTAAGTTAAAGTGAAGTTTGTTTGATGTTTAAACATCCCAATGTTCACAAATGACTCCAGCACTTAGCTTCATACAATACTACTGTCGGTTCTGAAGATTTAACAATGGACGTCCAACACTGCTCAAACTATTGGCAGTATCGACGTCTGTATATAATAATGCATAAAAACCATAACAGTAAAAGTTTTGCAATGGCACATCTCAGTCAGACTTGATCAATTGCTGAGTTCATGTATTTTAGAATTCGTATATGCAAAACTGGACAGCGTGCACGATAGTATATGTAAGAGATTGTAACTTTCTCAAAACATTTAACTAATAAGCTGTGCAAAATTGAACTTGTCTTCCCATATATAGTACAGATGGAGTATGCATTTCTAGTTGTTTGCTTTACAAGATGCTGAACTAAATTATTTAGTACCAATCTTTAAAAAGAATTGAGTACTTCTGGTCCCAAACTCAGGATGACGACTTATGGTTAACTGTTGGATGCATTTATTGTTGGCAGAAGTTACTACCGGTGCACATACCAGGGATGCAATGTGAAGAAACAAGTGCAGCGGCTGTCTACGGATGCGAGCATTGTGGTCACAACCTATGAAGGAATGCACACTCATCCTGTCGAAAAACCCACCGACAATTTTGAACAAATCCTCAATCAGATGCACATTTATCCTCTTTCTTTTTGAACCCTTCAAAAATAATGAAGAAGATATACAGATCACTACTAGCAGCTAGCGTTGTCATCATATATAATGTGTGTGTATGTAGTCACTCCTGTTGTGGTGTAGAAATAGAATATTGCAACATATATATATATGTGTGCATGCAGTAGGATGATAATGAGAATTGAAGATCATAAATTGATTGAAACTACTTGATCATATGACTTTGAACGCAACAAAGTTTCTGATATATATATTTCTTACGACTATTCTACCAGGACTGACTCTAATTCTCCTACAGCGATTTGATCTTCTAAAACAAGAACATGCTCGTTTCTATTTTACTTTAAAATTCTTGCTATTCTCATCATGGCTGACGGTGACGGCCTTGCAGCCCACCCAAACTTAACTTTTTGTGGCCTTTTCTTGATCCATCCATTCTATATATATATATATTACCAAATATATATTTGGATGTGAGTGGTCAGACGCATGCTCGTTAGTGTTTCCAGTATTCATTTTCCACCATAATTTATGCACACCATGGAGGCTTATCCCAGCACACACTTAAATATATGCTGCTGCTTAGACAAGTTCAGCTCCATTTTTTGGTAATATACGTACGGCACGGAGATATATTGCTACACATACATACAGCTAGCTGAAATTCGTAAGTTCCAGGGGTTATGTCAGTTGGGTGGGCAGATTTATGTAACGGTTAAACAGAAGGAATTTCCTAGTCAGTTTATTTTAGGACACCAATGCCACGCAGCAAATTAACATTCTTCTTTCTTATCTTACGATACCTGCAGCAGGCAATATTGTGCCTACCCACCAACTTATACATCACTGGTGGGTCCAGAGAGTTGTGTGATGAAGAAATAAAGCATTATAAGTTTTGCTACAAGACATGTACCCTTACATTTTCCACAACGCAACAATGAGTAATCGGAATTCAAACTTGTGCATCTATCACATGGACAAGTATACATTTGACAATTATCTTCCTTGATCTGCTTTCCCCACCAAAGATTTGGCCTTTGGTGTTCCTGTAAGCGACTTGGTACTTGGATTCACTCACTGTAAGTGACTTTCAGCAGATTATATATGCCTCCACCCATCATTATCAACTCCTCGATAGTTGATAGTTTATGGTCTGTCACAAACTAGATATTCTCTATTAATAATGGTAGAGATCTCATCTGCAGCGCCTGGTAGTTCTCATGCACTTCAGAAAGGTTCAAGAAGACAACAACAAATCCTCATGAGAAATAATGGCGGTGATCACCAGAAACCCCTTACTGATGCAGATTCCTTCATTGACAACTTGTTATAACGAACCACAATTACAAGCACACAGATAAATAGAGCCGCTTGAACCCTGCACAATGAGAAGGAGAAAAGAAGACAAACCCACACAGTCGCTCACCGTAGGTAACTGATGGTAGATCACGTATGTTGGCACATAATGTAGATTGATTATAAGCAAGAAATGCCTAACCAAAATCCCAAGGGTAAGCAAAGCATGGGGTAAAAGAATATTTGTATATCTCTGTTACTGTCTACAAAAAGGCCCGAAAAAGGTTACAAGAAGCACATAGTCATTAGTCCTACTTTTGGTACATATTAAGCAGCAGGATCTAAGAACCAAAAGCGTGCGAGAAGAACAGAAAATCTTATTCCGGAACATGATCACATGGAGATTTATCAAGATTTCGTATTCAACTACTTCAGCCATGAGCGGTTGCCTGGGCATGAAATAAATCTAGTGCTTGTCCTCCTTTGGGATATCCTTCCAGGTATCTCCTTTTTGCCTTCTCCATTTCCCTGCATGAAGAGCCAAAAGAAGTAATGCAATGCTGCTCACATTGTAGCGTCTTTACATTCCAATTAATTGAGATAATTGCAGTGAAATTGATGGAATAAAATTGATATGAATTTGTAAGAGCGTATTTATCTTTGGACCCAATGACTTCATTCTCTTCGTATCAAACACTATCTCATAATCTATACTATATAAAAAAGAAAAGGCCATTTTTAATCACAAACGGCGGTTACTTTCACCGCCGCACCGATTTTTTTAAAAAGTCAAAAATGCCCTTAAACTAATAATAACTAATTTATTCAAGTTTTAAAATTTTATTTTAACTAATAAATTTTATTTTTTTCCCTTTTCCTTCTTTATTTTTTTTCTAAATTTAATATATCGGTTTATATTTTAAAATATAAAAAAATATTTATTATATACGGGACGGCGTGCCACAACGGCTAGTAATTAATAAATTCAAAGGTGTAATACTAACATATGTTAGTTCTTCCACTCCACCATGAATGTTCTAGATTCCTTAAAATTGCAAACAAGCTTCTAACTTTCTAACTACAATTGTCAAGCAACCTAGCAGCAGATGTGATCCTTCATTGCATCACTACAGAAGATTATAGTCCAATAAACCATCAATATAAAATTGATTTAATAAAATCAAAATTCAAAACTCACATTCTGATCAGTTAATTCATGCCAAATATTAAGCATAGTAGGATAGAGCTGAAATTAGCGAATGGCTTGAGCTGTGAAACGAGATAGGGATACTGGAAATAAAGAGTTGAAGTTAAAAAGAGATTATGAGGAGTAGGGTGCGTACTTAGCGGCGGAAGCGGACTCCTCTTCAAGCCAGTTGCGGATATGACGAACGTTACGGCGGAAGATGGTGGCCGACTGTTTGACATCGCTCCTCAACAGCAATACCACGGCGGTCACTCCTGCCACCGTAAGTATAAAATTCGTCAACGCCATAGTCCTGTATCAACAGACTGAAGGGATACAAAATCGTCTGGCTAACTCAAAGCTTGGAAAAAGAATCAAATGAATTTGGGAGAAAGGAATGTTGTTGGATGAGAACTGAGAACTGAGAAGTGAGAAGAAATAAAATGGGGGAGAGGCGTCTATTGGGCTGGGCCCATCCCATTTTATTGGACTTTTAGAAATGATTTAAGTCATAATGGGCTGCTAAGATTTAGGCCCATTTATATTTATTGTCGTCCCTCAAATTCAGGAAGGAAAGTATCTTTGAATATTTGAAGGAGAAGAAGCAAGAAGTGAGTGAAGCTGCATTCTTGATTTTCCTTTTTCTTTGGGTAAAATTAGATTGAGAGCCCTGGGATAGTTATAAATTAATAAAGGAAATTCAGATATGTGGTATATATTATTATTTGTGTGGGAATGCAAAAGCGACATTCTATCTTGCTTTCCTATAAATAAATAAAAAAAGAGACAGTAGAAGATCTTCCGGGAATAAGGCTACATTCTTTCGTAATTATTGGACCCATCAAGCATCTCATTATTTCTTCTTAAAGGAGGATACCAAACTTATATGTCTTTCTTTATTAAAAGAAAGAGTAAAATATAATGGTTTTTTTTTTTAAATTACTATAATTAAAAATACGGTCTCATTGTTTACAAAATTATAAATACTCTTTTAAAATTAATAGTGATTTAACAAATATCCTCTATAATAGATTGTCGTGAGAAGAATTTGCTAAATGATTGTTAATTCTAAGGAGTTTTAATAATTTTTGAAAATATATATAATTATAACAAGTTTTAAAAAAAAAAGTAGATTGTAAAAGAAATAGAGTTCCCGTAGGAAACAAAGAATGTAAAGTGAATGGCGTTTTGGTTTGGGGAAGGAATGAATTCCCGTGGCATGAGGGCTTCATACTGACGTAAATGCCTTTTCGTCACTCCATCACTACTTTTAACCATTTTGGGTGCATAAAAATATCTGGCAAAAGTCTACAATATTAAATATAACTAATGTTGTCCATTCATGAGATGATATTACGACACAATAAATTAAATAAATACGTGGAATTATATATTTTAATTGTCCATACATATTACTTTATATTTGCTGTACCTAACCGAAAAGTATTGTTGCAATTAAATTAATTAGTGATGCATGTTATATATATGTTATTGTAATCTTTGTATAATTTAATTGGGATGTATTATAATAATAATAATAATAGAATAAATTAAATAAAAGTAAATCTAAAAAAAAAAAAAGTATAAGAGTAAGATAGAAGCAACAGAAATGCAAAGGGAATATAATGTGAGAAAAAACAAAAATCCCACTTGAATCTATATATATAGATGAATATTTGAGGAGGGAGGGAGGCAGAATATATATATATATGGATATCTTATCTGGAAACATTACAACATGCATCCACAACTTTTTATCAATGTCTATTACATCTTCATGTCCCACTCCCACTAAACCAATTAAGTTTTAGAGATATATATATATAGGGTGAATGAAGAGAAGAATTGGTAATAATATATGGGAATTGGAAGTGTGTGTGGAAAAGTGAAAACGATAGCCTTCTTATCCATTACAATTCTTAAGTTTGTATATGTTGATGCTATCACTACTTTTCATGCATATCAAATATTCCATATATATAGTACGAAGTAGCTACTGAAATAATACAGCTGTTTGGTAGATATTTAGGGAGGAGGAAATCTGTGCTTTCCACATTACTCAACAATCAAACATGATTATAATTAAAGTCGTCGCTCCATGAACATCTCTCTCTCTCTCTCTCTGTATATATATAATTATTATAGTGGATGGATATGGATGCTGCATCATTCTAATTCCATTTTATCTACTTAAACACACTACTGTCAAATGCAGTATTCATCAAAACATTAAACTCAAAGTGTGTGTGTGGGTAGAGTGGTAGTGCTTCTGTGTAGCTTTCAGTTAAATAGCAAAACCCATTGGAAGCTACGTAGCTGCCTCTCCACATCAATCAACACCTTCCCTCCCACCATATCTATTATTAACAATACTGTATACTTGAACACAGGCTTCCGCCCACCTTACATATTAATAATAACAATAATCAATAATTCAAAAACTATATATAACTGATCCATCATCAACATCATTAATACATATATGTTTAAAGCTCATCAATTTATTCATTCCCCATATCTTATAAAGCATTAAGATCATATCAAAACATATATTCCACAAAAATTATTGTATTCTATATACCTTTTTAATCAACTCATGATTTTTCCGGAAATTGGTAGCTACATACAATATATGACCTAACTATATATATTTTATTAACTTTTTAGCTTAATTACTGAGCAGCATCCTTTTCAATTTAACTGAAAGGCGTCAAACTTTTGACTACCAACGTACCACACCTAATTGCCTCACCATGCATATAAATATCTCTACATACTCACATGTACATATATCATTTATATATATGCAACTCCAGAAACTTGCTTCTAATTACATCAATCAATGGAGTCGAACCGCAGCAAGCGCAGCCGGAGTTTCTCCAAGTCAAAGCTAGTTATGTCTTTGTATCGGGCCACTAAACCTTCCAGCGCTCCCCTGCAGCAGCCATATAGCACCAACCCCACCTCTCTTGAATTCCTGTCTAATCAGCCGATTAAGCCCAAGGCTCACCCTGCTGCCTCACCCACGGCCACGGCTACGGCTGGATCCCCGGTGGGTTTCCTTATTGTGAAGCAGGAACAGGTTTTTCCTCAGCAGACGCCTAAACTCGCCTTCGTCGTGACGGAGAGGAAACCCGATTCTTACCGCAAGCTGGAGAATTTCTATGGCGGGGTCGCCGAGGATGATGGGGTGGACGATAAAGCTGCAAAATACATTTCTAGTGTTCGGGAGAGGTTCAAGAATGTCGAAGAAATGCATCTCTCGGTCTAGCTAGCTAGATATACCTACTTCTAATTATATATATATAGGTATCTTAGCCTTAATTTTCATGCTTGTTAATTATAATTACTGGCGACGAATGTAAGAGGTTTATAACTACGCATATTTGCTTTTTCGTATTTGGCTTCTATGTATTGTTTGCTCATCATGATTTAGGCTATTAAGCAGGTTTTATGAACTATATATTAAGGTACTAGCCCTATTAAATTTCTGAAAAATGTGATAGATAATACTAAATTGAATATTCTAGGTTTGCTTTGATGCATGCATGTAATAAATGTTTCAAGATAAAAGATGGTGTAGGTAATTAATTAGGTACGTACACAAAAATCATCATCCAGTGCAATACAAATATAAACTTTTAAATTGTATGCAGGAACTAGCTAGCTAATTTAAAACATGGATATAGACGGCCGTGGCCCATGGGAAAACCCGACATCCTTGAGAATTGTCTATCTCTCGCCTGCCTGATTTAGATTCTCTGTACGTAATTGGGAATAAATCAAGACTTCCTGCTGGGTCTCTGCAATCTGCAGTACTATCTTCAGCCGATACAGCCAAATTAAAGACATGGCCGGAGAAGTCTATTAGAACAACAACAGCATGCATGTAGGCAGTAGACGAATTTCACAAACCCTGATTTAATTTACTCAAAAGAACAATTAGTGCGTGCCGATCATTAATAATTCAGAATGAGCTCATTTAATTTAATTCATTTTCTGCCTGCAAAGACTGGCTTGGAAATCGCTCTTGAAATGTTTCAAGAGAATCAAATTGGTAATACATCAAAGACCAAAACAAAAAAGAAGAAGAAAATATTGAATAAATGCTAATAATAGTAAATGTGATGAATCCGGAATGGCTGCTGCAGCTGCCATCTTCTTATCCTTTTCTTATCCTTTCTCGTAACTCAATCGACAATCCCACCTCGAAACACGCACCATCCTTCCAATCCAGATACTCTTTTTTCTTTCCCAGGAAAAAAGAAAAAGATAGAGACCGAAAATGAGAGAACAAGATCGGCAGATAAGAGTGCTGTACGAGCTCTGTTCCATGATCATTCACATCCTCCGTTGGCCGCCGCTGCCGATTTCCTTCCCCAGCCTCTCTTTATTGTCTTCTCCCCCGTCTTCTTCCTCGTCTCCGCCGCCCCAGATTTCCCCGGCGGCTTTTGGCTCGCTTTTTATTGGGATTTCGATCGCGTTGATGCTCTTCGGATCAGTTACTTTTGTGATCGGATTGATTCTGATGCCACTGGTGATAACGTTGGTCTTGTTGTTTTTTTGTGGGAATTGTTTCCAATTTGTCGGAAATTGGTCGCGACATTCTCTGGCCTTCTCCTGATTCCATCAAGTTTGAACCAGGTACTGCCGCACATATATAATTTCTTTTTTCTCATAAAGATTTATTCAATTTATGTACGTTGTGTAGACTACATTTTCCTGGTTGAATTATGAAACTGTATATTGTTTAAACTTGAAGGGAATTTCTCTGTATAATTTGTTAAAGCTATATTTACAAGAGTGAAACAGAGCAAAACAGGTGTTTCAATTCAAAGCATCCTACCAGCAAATGCCTTCATTGTTGATCATTATGTCTACATGTTGACAGTGTTTTTTCCTCTTCTTTCATATTTATCTCTGCACTTTCTTTACATTTCTCAAGAGTTATATATGTTGTGTGCTCTTGCAGCATGGAGTTATTCAAGCTGAGGGATCCACTCCAAGTCCAAGAATAAAAGACAGAGTTCATTTTTGCAGCCAGAAAGAGTTGGAAAAGATTGGAGTTCTGTTGTAATGCCCATGATCTCGAATGTTAGCCACTTATTGTACGGGTTGTTGATATGCAAATCATAGTACTTGGAAATCACTAAAGTGTATGAAACAATGTAGCTCCTTAATGCCCATTTCCCTCTATAGTCTCATTCAATGTAATTCGGTTTGCTTCTTCATCGTACTCTCATAGAATCAGAATGAAGAAGATTTAGTACTCTTAAAATATTCTAGATCAAAATAGTTGACCTTGATTACAAAAGAATCAGATGCCAAAAAAGTAATCTGATGCTCTAACACCTCTTTCAAACAAACAGAGAACATTCATCATCGGAAAATCCATGACAGGGAGACTGATGAATAGGAGAAAACTACCCGACATAGATGTGAACTCCAATGGCAATAAGTAGGATGGTGATTATAGCCGTGAAGATGATGGTGTGGACGAATATGGAGAGACCGCTCGTCTGCATGTTGGTGAACTCTATGGCCCTCCTCTTTCCGGGGAGCTGGAAAAGCAGTCCTGGTGATAGCACGACGAATAATATTACTGCTATAAGCACTGGTGCTAAATCTGCCATCTCTCCGCCAATTCTCGCAACTCAGAATCAGGGGATTTTTGCTTCTATTTTTATGTTTTGTTTTTTCCCTTATACGAATCAAAATACACAGGGTTTCAACAGAATTTTTCGCTATTAATACATTTGAAGACGATGTTGCAACATTGGATTTATCACCTGTGTTTACTATGAACAAGTCTCTGTCACACGGGGCCGGCCGGCGTGTTTGGTCCTTTCGGCAGTAAATTTTGTTTAATGGGCTTGTGCGCCAGCAGTTAGAGTATTGGGCCGGAACATTTTTTCACTGTAAAGCCCAAACTATTTTGCCTTGGTGAATCAACAGGCCGTCAAACGTTTGATTTGGGGTTTGCAGATTTTCATATTTTTTTAATACGCTATTGCATATAATCCTCTCACCGACTACTGCCCCATTGGATTGCGTTGGCAAGAGTTGTTCTATCATTTTCAGTTGAAGTTGGAAAATAAAATCTAAACATATGCAATATCTAAATACATTTATCCCATGTATTAGTGTGTTTTATTATGTAATTAAATTTAGGCGCGTACTGCATATTCTGCATAAATTAACACTAGTTATTATATAAATTAAAAGAAAATTGAAGACACGGTTTTTCATATGCATCTCACGTGCTACATCAGAAACCAAAGAAGCAAGCATTCTCAAAACCTTAGGCCTTCAAACTTGCACACACCTTTTCCAAATTCATTTATTAATACCTAAAATATCCTTTGATAAGCTTTCCACCTTCCTCATCTCAAGAAAAGCTTTCCACGGCAAAAAGGAGCCAAAGCCACTCATATGTTCAATAATTGGAAGCTTATGCACCAATTCCACTACCATCAACCTCTATAATTAATATACTTTCCCCCCCTTTTGAATCCCACCGTCGACTCCTTTTCCCCCTCAGCCTTAAGTTTAGCATCACTCTCACTCTCACTCTCACTCTCACTCTCAGCCTTCTTCACTAAGAAAAACCATTCAGTAGTATAACATGACATCGCCCTACTTATTTGCACGAACCATCACCAGATATTAATTAGACACAAGAGTAGAATAACACACTTTTGTCCCTACTTCATAACCACAACCCTTACCATAGATTGACATTTGACACACACTGAAGTAGAATTATGAGTGCTGATTGGGGACCAGTGGTGGTGGCGGTGGTGATGTTCATCCTCCTCTCCCCGGGGCTTTTATTCCAGTTGCCGGCAAGGACGAGGGTGATTGAATTCGGCAACATGTACACGAGTGGCATCTCCATCTTGATTCATGCAATTTTGTACTTTTGTATCTACACCATCTTGATTGTTGCCATTGGAATTCATATACATGCTGGCTGACTTCACATGTAAACATCATTTTCAAGAATACAAGTTGTTCCAAAGTTGCCTCTCCTCCTACACCTTTTCTTCTTTGTAGTTTTCAGATTCTCAAACATGTTTTTGGTTATTCTCTTTATTCCTTGGAGTGCTGTTCAATTGTCATGTCATCAAATTCTCGGTTTTCTTAATTTTTGTATGGGAAGACCATTAAAGATATTCTGAGTATGGACAGCATTTGTGTCCTATCTAACTTAGACATTAAATTTGACTACATAAGACTTGGGATTACTTGATTCTTTTGTCCAGTAAATTGAAGTTGTTCCCATTCAACCGTTTTTTTTCTGGAATGGGTTAAACATGTGTCTGTGGTATGATAAACCCATGTTCAAGTTCTATCAAAACTAAAGATTTCTAGGTTTGATAATTAAGGTATCATGCTACATCTGAACCAAAAAGTACCATTTAAGTAGTAGTAGTAGCAGCAGCATTGCTCTCATGTCTCCAAAAATCCCAATTTGCAGGGCTTAGTTTCAAATAGCCATCAACTTGAATTCAGTGTTTTACAAGCCAGAAGGATTTAAGTGGAAAAAGGGGGAATCAAAGAGCCTTTCAAGTCAATCTTAAACCTAAAATAGAAACTTTCCTTCAAATTAGAAAAAAAAACAAGTCTTTGCGATTCAATGGGTTTTCACAATGAGGATTAACCTCCATTTTAAATTCCAAACAAAAAAAAATAAAATTAGCACATGATAAATGAAATAGAATAGGAAAAACAGAGGCACAACTTAAATTAACATTTCTGATTAGAAAACCCATAACAGTACAAGACATGAGTTCCATTGACGAACACTAGGCAAAATCCAAGACTCCAAACAGAAATGCTACTTAATTATGCAACATTACATGGATCTTGCTCCCATGGGAAGGCGAAGGGATCAGCCGGTATAGATGTGAACATGAACGGCCAAAATGAGAATAGCATAGAGAGCAAAGAAGATAAGCGTGTGCACCGCGATTGCTTTGCCATTGGTCTTCATGCTGCCAAACTCCACCTGCCGGTTGTTTCCGGGGAGCTGAAATAGCAGCCCCGGTTGCAGGAGAATGAAAAGTACAACCCCGATAAGCACGGGCCCCCAGTCAGCCATTACTGCGCAGAGAAGAGAAAAATTAGTGCTAGAAGTAGTAGTACTCTCTGGACAAAGCTTAGAGAAAGAAAGGGTGAGATTTGAGGTGGAAAAGAAAAAGCGGTGAAGTGAAAAATAATGCTTTTTCTCATCAAAAAAAGTGAGGACGCTTTCTTTAAGTGCATGTGGAAAAGGACACGTGGGATTTTGGAATCACAAGGCGTCTTTTCTGGGAGTTCGGTGGGCAAAGTACTGTAAACAACGCCAGCATAGCATGGATTGATTTATCTTTCCAAGTTTGATATTGGGCCCATCTTTGAAGTAAGGCCGAAAGCCCATTGGGCTTTGCTGTGTTGCATTTAATTTGAGGAAGAACTGGAAAAGTTTTCAGTATAAAAGATTGTTAGGTGGGACTACACTACACTGCATTGTCAAATGGTAAAAATAATTCAAGAATGTGAAGTGGGACTAGACTGCATTGCCATCAGCCTATTATAGCACGACGCTCTTATGTTGAAAATTTCAATTACAGTCACACCAACAGCTTCTAATCTGATAACTCAATTGTAATAAAATTTGTTGTGCATTTTTTAGTAGTGATCATGAGTAGCAGTTGGAGTTTTGTCTGAGTAGTTTCCTAACAGAAGAATGATCTTTCTACCACAACCAAGAAAATACTTGAGGAAAAAACAGAAAACTTTTAAGATAAAAAGGTTAAAGCACCAATCGTTTTTCAATATTCCTCTAACTTTTATGGGATTCTCATTACTCTGCCTATGGAGGGAGGAATCTGGAGCCCCTTTTTATCTTCTCTTCTTTCTTCATTTCTTCTTCCCTCTAATGTTGCAAGAACCAACCAAACATCTCAAGGTGGAAAAATAAGGTAACAAGAATGAATGATTTTGCTCCTCTGATGATCGCCACCGCACTTTTTGCATTCTTGTCCCCTGGATTAGTGTTGCAGCTTCCTGGAAAGACTAAAGCAGTGGAGTTTCTTAACATGAAGACAAGTGTGCCCGCAGTGGTGTTTCATACTGTTATTTATGGTTTTGCTTCTTGTGCTCTTCCTCATCGTGCTTAATGTACATGTATATGTGTAGCATCCAAAAAACTGAGCCTGCTACTTGTGAGAGATGCATGCAATATTTCTTCTAGCTTTTTTTTTTTTATTTGTTTGAGAATAATGTTTTTTAGCCTTGTATTTTTCTCTTTTCTTGAATTGGTTGGAGAAAAAGAAGAAAGAAAGGGCAGCTATGTTGGCTTTGCTAAAAGCCCAGAGATTTGTCTTTCTACCTGGGCTGATTTGAGCAGTGTAAGGTTCATTTTTTCTTTTGACCTCTTTACAAACAATATTCAATTGGATACTTTGAGTTCCCTTTTTAACATCTTTTGGTAATTGGTTGTCGTTCTATTCGTATCTTTAACTTTCATCCTCCTCTCTGAAAAAGCAACATTAACTTGGTTTCCGTCAAGAGAAGTAATAACTCGAACTTGATCTAAAAATTCAAAGAAAAGTAGCATTACAATTGTCTCTGGATTTTGTTGAGATGCAACCAAATTGCCATCAGCAAAGTTTCTCTCGGCAACTGATTAAATAGCTTTCTCCCAGAGAGAAACCGTTGCAGGGGGGAAGGGGGACGGGAACGGGAAGTCGGGAACACAAGACTCCGGCTGATTACTCTTGAATTCATAACCCTAATCTACACATCAATCTGCTTCTAAATTCCTAATCGAGATAGTAAGTGGTGAAAACTGAAAACCTCACGGGCATATTATCGAATGAGAATCAAACAATAACGCATGGAACAAAAATAGATTCCACGGACTCGAAAAAAACCAGAAAAATCTAACAACAACATCATCAACGTTAATGGAAGTTAAAAGGCAGGATAGAAATAAGGAATGTGGTGATCGTTAGCCCATATACACGTGCACACCAATCGCTAACAGGAAAATACAACTGAGAGCAAAGTAAAGAATGGCATGAACCAGTACGGAAACTCCGCTGGTCTGGAAGTTGCCGAACTCGATGAACCGGTTGCGACCAGGTACCTGAATCAGCAAACCGGGCGTCAACAGCACGAAGAGCACCACCGCTACGAACACAGGCCCCCAGTCCGACATCTTTACTCCTTTCTGCTCTTTGCTTGTAGTAGGAGGAGAGAGTATTACACTGTATAGTGAGTATACAGGGGCCGGGATTGGGTTCAACTTTAATATAAGATGGAGGAGGCAGGAGGACAAAAATATATGAGTTCTGACAAAAGGAAAGATTACCTAATGAAGCTATTCCAGATTCACATCACACTTTATGGTTAGTTGCTTGTATAATTTTTGTATTACGTATGAAAGCATGTGAAGATTTGGTTGCGTGGGAGGTCGAAATTCTGCCTCCCGATTCTTTTGTCAGCACATCCCTGCAACAGCACGCCAATCAGGGTCTTATTTTGTTTCAAGGATGTATCTTAATTCTTTTCATCGCTAAGGGACATGCTTGGCTGGCACTGGTAACAACAAAGTGTGACCTCGGAATGCAGATTAGTGAGGGCATTTTGCAGGGTAAGCACATTTTCTCCGAGCAACGGTTCCTAGCATAAGATCCGTAGATGACAGGATACGCATCTGAAACAATGGCATATAGATCTAGCATAAGGAACATAACAATGCTCCCCATGTGCAACATATATAAAATTAAATGAAAAGTAGTACACACAATGCGTTCGATTAAACTTTCCATACAGGCTTGGAGACTCATGCAATCAAATTCGTCCCATCTTAACTGGGACTTGGTCTAAATCTTCATAATATCTGGGAAAAAGAATACACAAAACAACCAACAGGTGAACCTGAACCAACAATTTTCGATTCCTAACAGCAGATCAACTTTGGAATACAAAGTTCAGAGGCAGAGCAGATCATTCAACTCCAAGTCGAGTCCAGTTCCCATTACTGACCATCATGCATAATTTAAGCGGAAAATGTCATTTAGGACATAGAAGCTTCCTTGAGGCGTTGGCATCAAGTGGAACATCTGTGCACCAAAAAGTCACAACAGTGGAGTGAGATCTTCATTCCAGGAAAAATTAACAGATTGTTTATCATCATGAAGAAATCTTGAAACTCAGTTGCTGTTATGAGGATGCAAAAGGTAGAAAAAATCAGATGACGTTGAGTCACATCATCATCCAGGCAGGATAAGAATACACCACAAAACAGCAAATCCCGAGTTCCAGCATCAGTTATTCAGTTCCATCTTTACAAGGTGATACTCACAACAGTGATCCTTTCACTACCACCAAACCTCTCTGAGAAGTGCCACAAAATGGCACATTCCACAAAATTTATAAGTGGAATGTCCGTATATAAAATGTTTATAATCTAATATGTTAGCACATTTTGATATTTACATCAAGAACATAGTTAATAAAACAACGGCAACAACAAATATGCATCAGATAGAACTTGAAATCACTCTACATCGCACACTTCTTTCTAGCAACCAGCATTGCAACTGAAGAAACAATAACAACCACCACCTAGCCAAGAAAATAGACCCACACCATCCTTGTGCGTTTTATTCATCAGTAACAAAGACTTAAAAGTTCTATTTCCAACAATGAATAGCATATATCCAGCCATCTGCACCTGTTAGACATGACTACTGAATCCAGAACATCAAAATAATAGATGCCACAACACATATAGTACATAAACTTAGCACGGAACATTAGCCATAGCCAAAATAAAACCTTTGTTAAGTGCATATACAGGAAGGCAGTGTGTCCTGCCTCCTAGATAAATGAAGCAAAGTTTGATGATGACAACTTGGTACGACAGAGTCTTGGTTGGAGAAATTCAGGATAATTCTCATACAGGTCTCAATTTTTGAAGTATCGACAAGAACCATCACAGCATTGGGTTCATAGATGAAAGAACTTATATATCCTTTCTGAAGATCACTAGAACTTATTCTAGTAATGCATTCGTCATTCTTAAAACAGATACACCAAAAAGTTGCATACACATTTGCCATACATAAAAATCTTCATTTGGTACAGAGTGAGACAGATAAGGAATGATGCTCACATTCAACAAAGTAAGTTTTGAAATTACAAGAATGCTACCATTCTCAATTAAGTATCATTGAAACGTGCCTTAAGATCTGTGTCCATAATCCAAAACGTTCCTCTAACATAGACACACCTGATTGCAGCTACCTACTGGTGAGTGCAGCACATGTTGAGACATTCATTGCCACCACATGTTCCTTTTTTACGAGATACATATACATGTACTGGCAACAATTTGAAGTATGAACTAAACCAGCAAGTCATTATCTATATTTTAACTATGTGTCTTTCTTCGCAACAAAAGAATCGATAAATCAACTGAAACTAATCAAAAGTCAAGCAAACCATCACCATATCAAATCAAGCATCACTAGCAAATAAATTAAACAAATCGCAAATTTGTGCAAGAATCATGGGGCAGTTCAATCTCTTAGTGAAAATACAAATATGCAGAAAACAAGCAAAGAGACACCTGACTGAACTTGAGCGCGTGCTGCTCGCCGGCTAGCTGGAGATTACCGGACACAAAAACGAGCATTCCGCCGGCGGGGCCGGAGGGCTGGCAATCAACGGTGGTGATCGCGTGCTGGCACTGCTGAAAGGGCAAGCTGGTAAGCTTGGCGACGATATTCTGGGATCCCATGATCTTCTGGCCCTCGAAAGTGAGCATGGAGCCGTCTTGATAGAGGTTAGCAAGGCCGGCTCGATTGGCATCGAAGGTGGAGTAATAGTGCTCCACGAATGCCTTGGCGACAGCATCTGGATCCATATCGAGCGAGGAGTTTGGTTCGGATTGGATTTGGTTCGGCGGCGGCCTCTTTCTCTTGTGTTCTGCGTTACTCCCTTATATATTATTATTATACACAAAGTCAAATTATTGGCAAGCCCAGAGCCGAAGGTTTATGAATAATGAATATATTATTATTATTATTGCCTATTTTCTAATTTTATGTGTGGAATTTAGCTGGAAAAATACGCTAATTGTGGGAGCGAGCATCGTCGTCGATGTGAGCGGAGTCGGGCCCCTCTTCTCATGGAATATTCTGGAACTACAATTATGTTTTTCTTTTTTTAATATTTTTTATGATGATGATACAGTACTGATAGCTCAAATTCAAAGGTCGTACGCTAACAATAATAAATTGGGCCTCAGCCGCTAAAAGCAAGCAACCATACAATTGGGCCTTAGATGGACCTCTTAGGCCTGTACTCAAGAAGACCAAATCTCTAATGATGAGAGATTAAGGGCTGTTTACTTGGGCTGAAACATAAAACACCTAAAGATGAAAGAATTTGAGGGTTGGATTTAATTGGGGTGGGGGTGTAAATGGGTTGGTTAAAATCCTATCCAGACCCATAATATAATTCAGAGATTCAAATTAAGATCTATTGAATATTTTAGATTCAGGTCTAGACCCAAACTCATAAAAAAAATATAAATTGAGTTTGGGTAGAGTTTTTATACATCAATACCCGTGAGTCTATATACTCAATTTCGATTCAAAAAATATCTATTTTTTTAAATTTTATTGATTATTATTTATCAATCGACTTATTAGGAGTTTTCAATTTTCGATTAACCGAACAAAAATCGACTAAATCGAAATTTTGATTCCATTTTTGTTATTTTTTTTAAATTTCGATTATTCAATTTGATTTTAATTTTTTTATGCATATTAACCGAACCTAACATAATATTGAATTTAATATATATATATATATATATATAATAAATAATATATAAATATTAAATATCTTAATGTAAGTATTTATAATAAATAATAATAATTTTATAGTTAATACATTATAACAAATAAATTAACATTATATTTTTATTATTTTTTATTAATTAGGTACAAAAATCGAACTGAGCTAAAGTAAGTTCGATTTTTATTGAACCAAACCAAGCATTTCGGTTCAGTATTTAATCCACCATTTTGATAAATCAAAATTTCGGTTAACCAATTTTTTGATTTGTTTGGTTAACCAAATTGAATACCCCTACTATCTACATTCAAGTGAACAATTTTAAAAAATTTAAGACATCATAACATTATTTATTGTTTAATTATTTAACAAAATGTATTTATTAAATAATAAATAATTAAATTATGAAAAAATAAAAAAAATAGATTAATTAGTATGATTTGCAGAAAAAATAAATCTGGAGAAAAAAAAAAGACATTGAGTTTGGGTCTTACCCTCTCAAAAAATTGAGGTTTGAGTTGGATTTAATGAAATGAATTGGATCTAATTATAGAATAAGTATTTGAATTTTGTTTGGATCGGGGAGTGGATAGGTAAGGGCCTAAATTGGGGCATGGCTCCATGTCCATCCATTTCTGGGCGTATCTATCTGTATCTGTATTTGTATTTGTATTTGTATTTGTATTTGTATTTGTATTTGTATTCCCAATCCCAATCCCAAGGCAAAAGGACGGAGGATGATGATAACAAATTGTAGACAAGTGCCCTTTCTCAACTGCCTCATCCCTTTCTTTTTTTTTTTTTTTTGTCTGTTTAAATGAAAAATGTCTCCTCTCTATCTTATTATTTTGATAGGGAATTATTGTATTTTATGATAATTCATTTATAATGAGATATTTATTACACTCAAACCTGCATTAAATACATTAAATTTTTTTCTTCTATCTCGGTCACATTATTAATTTAAGTATAAGAGGATTTTCAATTGGAGACCTCCCAACAAACCTAATGATTTGTTATTTTTTTAAATTTCAATATTATTCTAAAAATTCGTGAAATGACTAATGACCCGCGATTTGAATTATATATATATATATATATATATATATATATATATATAATTTTCCAATACCTTTCAATCAACTCGAAAAGAAGAACCAAAACTTGAGATGCCTCTCAACTTCAATCATTTGCTTCCACAAACATACATACAAAAAAAGAAAACGACAAAAAAGAAAAAGGAAGGAAACGGAAACGAGAAAACAAAATATTTCCGCAAATAATAATAATAATAAATTAATAGTGTATTTAGTTGACTTTATTAACTTTAAATATTGCAAGATGTTTAACAATTCATAAAATAGATTATAATTTTTTTAAAAATAAAAAGAAATATTCAGATCATATATGTATATACATTAAGTTTTTGGTAGAGAAATGTTTTGACCTGGGAGTCATACTAATTTAATTAAAAAAATAGTAATTTTAGGTTGTCGAAGAACATATGAATTCTATATATTTGTTGGATGAAGTGAGTGTTTAATCCTTTTATATATTTGGCTGTAAGAATAATAAAGTAGGCAGTGGGCATCCAATCCATGTTGGAACAAAAGAATCTTGGTCATGCTCATGCATTGCTCTTCTGTCACCCCCGCCCCTTCTCATTAATGTTCATCAATTTTTACACATACAAATATTTCTAAATTATGACTCCAAATACCGTTGAAAATTTAAAAAAAAAAAATGATTTAAGAACAATTTATATATATACCTAACACTTTTAAAAAATTACATAAATGAAAATCGTTTTAAATGCTGCAAACCCCCCCAAGAAGTTGTAGCCAACATCATTTGACTATCATCATAAATTAATTAGGAGATGAGCAACAGAGAGGAGATGGAGTAGGAGTAGGACAGAAGCACACATACACACACATGTGTCTTAATTGAATATTAATTAATTAATTATATAGTGATACCTACCTGCTATGGTATTAATTGTTTGAGATATTCGTCAAGCTGGTCTTCCTCTCCCATTATTACTTGGCTTTTGCCCCCACCTTAATTTATTTTAATTACTACCAATTAACGTGTGATTAAATATTATAATTTTAGGTTTGAATTTATTAATCTAGCAGTGTAAACAGTTCATAAATATAAGTTATGTGTATAAGATTTTTCTACGATAAATAGTGCTACCGTATCAATTGACAATAAAATTAAGAAAAAATCAAATTAATAATAATTGGGCTTGTGATTTATTTATATATGCTTGATAAGGACCTAAATACATAATTAAGGACTGGTTGGTGGCTATATAATTGAAGTGACCAGTTACAGTTTACTCCTTCTGAATGGGAATTGGATAAGAAGGAACGTAGTATATATGTGAGTAAGCAGCCAAGCCAAGAATAAATGGATAAGGAAAGAATGCAGATCCAAAACAAAGGGGCACATATACATATGCGCACAGCAAGGATCATTTATATATATACACATTCATTACATAAAATGGCTTTTTGATGGTGGGAAGGCCGTTTTTCTTATGTTCGTCTATGTTGCGAGAATACAATTTATTCTATGTGATACGAGAAATAAATAAAAAAATTCATGTGGAAAAAATAACATAATAAATTATTTTATATATTTTAAAAAATGCAGTAAATTATTCCTCTATTTAAATCATTGACCAGAGGGGATTTTGCTTTATTTTTGAAATACATGGGATAATTTGCTAATTCTTTTTTCACATGGGTTTATTTGCTCATTCCATATATTACAAGAAGTAAATTGCATTTATGTATTTCATTTTGGAAATTAATAGCTTCTTTTCATTTGCTAGGGAAATTTAACGAGCTAAAAAAAGCTGATGATGTCAATGAATTTCGATTCTACTAACATCTGCATTTGCAAATTTGGCAATTAAGGTATGTAATAAGTATTAGGATGATGAGAAGGTAGGTAGAAAACGATCAGAAGAGATGTCCGAATTGAAAAACGTTTCATTTTATTGTATTTATGCTCAACCTTAAAGTCACCGCCCTCCTCCTAAAGAATTTTCTTCTTTCTTTCTTTAAGAAAAAAAGAATAATAATAATTGGAGGACATGTCTAATATGCTTTCAACCAATTAATCACTAAGTTTACTATTCTAAACACATTTTAAAATTGAAGATTATAATGAATCCAACCGACATGCTCTCTAGTTTCTATGATTGATGTTTCAAACTCTCTCATATAAAATATTATTTTCAAATTAATGAATTTGTCGGCAGTTAAAGTAAGGTGTAGGGTTGGGAAAAGAGAAGATAGGTGGAAAAATTAAATAATGTGGAAAGGAAGGGTGATTGGATTTGGATGGAGGTGGAAATGAATACTGACCACGTTTTTTGGGATTAGATTAGCTGTATTGTCTATAAGTAGCTACGTATTTGACTGACAATAACCAAATTCATATTCATATTCATGTTATTGCTTTTCTCAACTCCACCTCTTTGTTGGAGTAACGTAATTAACCTTCCTTCCTTCCTTCTTCATTATGCTATCCAAAATGTCCAATCCCTCAATTAATCCAACGTTATTATATATATATATATATGTAGTACAGTTCACGTGTTTTCACAAAGATCAACTTTTATGGACAGTAAAAAGATGATGCAGACATTTGAAATTTTGAGAGAGGTTTGCTTCCAATTACAAATTAAAAATCTATTTTTAAGGGTGTTTGTGGAAATAATATTGGTTGTTTGATAATAATCATAGCAGATGTTCTCTTGTCCCTCCCTGGCTCTCTTTTTTTTTTTTTAGTGCGTGTCAATTATTATTTATACAAGGGATAATTATTATTATGTGTCTGGGTGTGACCAAGTCAGGTACAGTGGAAGTGTTGGAAGAGTGACCCGCTTGTTTCCGCTATATTACATTACAATTCCAATTCCAATTCCAATTCCAATTACCATTACATCCATCCATCATTGTCGCTCCACCCCTCCATACAAAAACCTCATTCTAATCAAAGCAAATTCATTCAGAGCTCGCCTTCATTTTCTCCCCACAAATATCTTCTCTTTTTCTATAACTATACCCTGTCTGTCTGCCTGCCTGCTGCTCAAAAACCAAGAAAACTTTAGATTTGCTCACAAGCGGATTGAAGATGGGTTGTTTGTCGGAGAGGTTTTCTTCATTCTTCAATAACAGATGGCTGGTTTTTGTGGCTGCAATGTGGATACAATCTTGTGCTGGGATTGGGTATTTATTCGGTAGCATCTCCCCCACGATCAAGACTTCTTTGAACTATAATCAAAGGCAGGTTGCCAGGCTTGGGGTGGCCAAAGATTTAGGGGATAGCGTTGGATTCTTGGCTGCCAGTTTCTCTGAGGTTTTGCCCTTGTGGGGTGCTGTTCTTGTTGGTGCTATTCAGAATTTTGTTGGATATGGTTGGGTCTGGCTTGTTGTCACGGGTAAAGTTCCCGTTTTGCCGTTATGGGCTGTGAGTATCCATTTCCATTCCCATTTCATTCATCCTGAAGCTTTTTGATCCATTCACTTTGCTCTTTCTGCTATATTCCCTGTTTTCTTTTCCGGGTTTGATCGTTGATTTGAAGCAATTCTTACTGTTTCATTACATATGATGCGAGGCTGTTGATTCTTCTTTATGTTTTCTAGATTTGATGTGATGAATGCGACCAGCTCAGTTGAGCTTTGTATCTCGCCTCCGATCAATACTGAATGTTTAGGACATTTGAGTTTTCAGTTCGAGTTCTTCTGTCTTCATTCTTGAGTTGATTTGAGTGGGCTCTCTGTATTCTGAAACTCTTTTGCTGCTTGTGTTTCCTCTTTATTGGCCAAACATGTTTACCTTGTTCCCAATCCTCTAAAATTCGACTTTCCTCTTTAGATTGGAATTTCGTGTGCCCCCCAAACATCTTAGGATGCTACATTAGATGGTCATCTTAGATTACAGATTCTTGCTTCTTTTTTGTTTTTATTCGGCAAGAGCTCAAAATGGATGATTCATGGATCTTCACTGAGACATATATGGATTTGAAGGTCTTCTCTGGAGACTGTCAATCATGGATAAATTGGTTTCCACATGAATAAGTGAAATGCTAACTTTCTCTTTTCTGCCACTCTTTCCTTGAGAGTGATGAATAATCTCTACTGATGTCCTATTATCCTTGCGTCTTCTAATGTTCATTTGTGCATTTTCCAAAGACACTATTCTTTAAGGTGTAGAGCATCTTGGGGATACATATCTCGGCCTTCAACAAAGTAAAGCATTTCATCCCCATTTTCTCTACCTTAGCGACTTTATTCTTTGATATGCAGATGTGTATTCTTATCTTTGTGGGAACAAACGGTGAGACCTACTTCAATACAGCAGCTCTTGTCTCTTGTGTGCAAAATTTCCCCAAAAGTCGTGGTCCCGTTGTGGGAATACTCAAGGGTTTTGCAGGGTTGAGTGGAGCAATTTTGACTCAGATATATGCACTGGTGCATTCTCCAGACCATGCTTCGCTTTTATTTATGGTTGCTGTTGGCCCAACAATGGTGGCTATTGGTCTGATGTTCATCATCAGGCCTGTGGGAGGTCACAAACAACTAAGGTCGTCCGATGGGTTTAGTTTCTCTATTATTTATAGCATATGCCTTCTTTTGGCTGCTTATCTGATGGCGGTCATGCTTGTGGAAGATTTAGTTGATTTAAGCCAAACTGTTATTACAATCTTCACGCTGATTCTCTTTGTTATTGTTGATTCCCATTACTATCCCTGTCTCCCTGAGTTTTTTTCGGGAGCCAAGATCATCGGTGGAAGAGGCACTTCTACCTGATCAACAGAAACAAGAGACCGACAAATCTGAAGAAGGTCAAGATATCATATTTAGTGAAATTGAAGATGAAAAGCCAAAAGAAGTAGATCTACTTCCTGCATCGGAGAGGCAAAAGAGAATTGCCCAACTTCAAGCAAAACTTGCCCAAGCTGCTGCAGAAGGAGCAGTTAGAATCAAGAAAAGAAGGCCACACAGAGGGGAGGATTTCACTTTGACGGAGGCATTGATAAAGGCAGATTTTTGGCTTATCTTTTTCTCCCTTCTATTAGGCTCTGGTTCCGGTTTGACTGTGATTGATAATTTGGGACAGATGAGTCAGTCTTTGGGCTATGATAATACTCATGTATTCGTTTCCATGATCAGCATTTGGAACTTTCTTGGCCGTATTGGTGGTGGTTACTTCTCTGAGAAGATTGTCAGGTACAAATTCCAGCTGCTTGCTCTACCGTATGTGCTTTAATTTTTTGCATTATATTATATTCTTTCTCACAAAAACTACCATACTGCCGACAGCGACTATGTATATCCAAGGCCCGCAGCTATGGCTGGTGCCCAAGTCATAATGGCGATTGGTCATTTCTTCTTTGCTATGGGTTGGCCCGGGGCAATGTATGTTGGAACTCTTCTTGTCGGGCTTGGCTACGGAGCACACTGGGCAATAGTACCAGCTGCTGCTTCCGAGTTGTTTGGCTTGAAAAAGTTTGGGGCTTTATACAATTTTCTTACTCTAGCAAATCCCGGTGGTTCTCTAGTATTCTCTGGTCTCATTGCCAGTAGCATATACGACAGAGAGGCAGAGAAACAAGCTCACGCGGGCAATCTTGGACAACGTAGTTTATTTTCTTCTTTTTCAAGTTTCGTCCATGCAGAAGAACCTCTAAAGTGCAGCGGTGCCATTTGCTTCTTCCTAACTTCGCTGATCATGTCGGGGCTCTGCATAATTGCCGTTATTTTGAGTATGATTCTTGTTTATAGAACAAAGACAGTTTACGCTCACCTGTACGGTAGATCGCGAGGTAAGTTGAGAAATGTTGAGGGGGATGAGCTTTACGGTTCGTGACTCCTGAGAAGCTATTTGGAGTTGGTCTAAATCGTATAGAATCATTTGTGTGTGTTGTCTTGTGTATCTGGAGGTTCCGTAATATAGCTAATATACCATATTCTTTCAGGGCGACCATGTGGTGGTTGAGTGAGATTTATTTAGTGTGTTTTCTGTCTGTATTTTATATTCTTTGGACATAATGTTTGGCAAAATTTTGATCTTCAAAGACAGATTGTGAGATGAAATTAGTCTTGGTTTGTAGCAGTGTCGTATGCCTATCAGGCTATCAGCTATCCCTATGGTTATGTATTTTTTGCACTTTTGACTGAAAATGAAGAATGAAAACTATGTGCAATTGATATTTCAAAATTGCAGTAATACTAATTGATTTTTACAATTTATAAGGAAAAAAGAAAAATTAGAAGAAGCAGAAAACTAAAGAGAATGTTTATCAACCCTACTACGCCCGCCATATTAAATAGCTGAATCCGAATGGAAAAATGGAACAAGCTCATACACAGTGTATCCCTGCGTTTTCCTCTAAAACCAAACATAGAAAGGCATCTTTTCAAGTATCTGCTCGCTCAAATTCAAATACAGTGTCCTAATCCATTCCCTTTGGAATATGAGGATTTAAATTATCTTGTGTCTGGTTCTTATTGTAGAAGTTTGTAATTTAATTCGCCTTTCGGTGGCTATTTATCGAACGACTATTTTCATTTGACATTTCGCTTGGCTGTGCTCTTGTACGATGATCTTAATAAAGTATTGTTGTGCACTAATTGGTTGGTGGATTTCATGTCCTAAACTTTTGGAGCAATGGCATACTTTATGTTTTGCCTTTGCAAATTTTCTTTGACTGGAGGACACCTGTATCGTCTTGGGTATATTATACTCAAATGATAACCAAGAAGTGGTCGACCATCTTCCATTTGGCCTGTTTAGCATTTAAAAATTTTGTTTACCAGGTCTGCTGTGACCAGAAGTTCTAACGATTAGAATGTCGGCCGATGTGCAAACTATCACCGCCTTAATGACTAATTTTATCTACATTTCTTAAATATTACAACAGCTATGAAGCAATGTATATGATGTTTTCTCGCTCTAGTTCACGATAAATATAGTCTATTCAACTGTGGACTTGCTCATTACCTATCTGGCATATTGCAGTTGCCTTGTCTCATACTTACTGTAACGGCCGAGATTGATAAACAACACATAATTCATAAATGCAATTCAAATCCTTCTACTGAAGGTTGGCCGACAATTTTGCAAGTCTGCTGGTATGTAATTCGCATTCCAGCATGACGGAATGCGCCAAGATACTACCTCTGTTGAATTGTGTTGGCATTCTCGAGCATTGTCTGACTGTCTTCTGGTGACAATGACACCTGTTGCGTTGAACTTGATACATGATATCCAATAATCGCTAGATCCTGGATCAATAAGCATATTTATGCTCGTTTAGAGGGGATACAATTCTAATTTCCTTCACTGATTACTGCATCTTGCACTGTCTATTCATGAAGGGTCTAGCTTTGATGTCTCCTGGATTGTTTTATACAGCTACATGCCAAGTCGTATTATTAATTCATTCGTGTTAATAGAAACAATTTATCTTGTTTTCTTTACACCTCAACTTTTACCATGCAGATCTGGTGGAAGCTGAACTGTATGCCAACATTGAGTAGAAGAGCTGGAGACCACACGTAGAAGATTTCTAGTCATTTGGATCTTTCTTTTGATTGCATTACTTTTAGACATTTGAATTCCATGTCATTGCTAACATACCATATTGGCTTGTTTTGATGGATTAGGTCATTCTATCATAAATTTGGCCAGCTTGGGGATGAGATGGTCCTTGTTGAGAATTAAAACCAACTAGCTACTGAAGCACGCACATCCCAATTTAAATTTTTTATTCTGTGTTTAATTAAAAGTAATAGAAGAAAATGAAATGAATAATTAAACAAATTAAATTTGAATTTACAGGCATAACAAATAATTGACACACTAATTAATGAAAAATAAATAAAATTTAAGAGCATTTTTTTAATAGGTTAACATTTCTCTCTCTTCACATTTTTCTAATGAAATTTTCTTGATCTTTCCCAACTGCTTTAATACAAAATTACACGGAAAATATGACCCATCTCCTGTTAAGAATCAACAGTGCCGTAGCTAAAATAAGAAAGGAAACAAACTAAACGGACCCAATTGTGGAATGCCAGCAAATGGCCAGTTTGAGCAGGCAGGCTAACAAGCTGGACTATCTTCAAGGTCTTCAGCAGCCGAAGCTAGAACAAGTTGTGGTTCAGTTACAGTACCTTCTCTTCTCGCTCTTCTTCGCTCGCGCTGTAATCTGAAGGACTCTCTCTTTCGTGCTCTATAACTATTGGGGTTCTCGGGTTGCACCGCGCGGGGATAAACACTTACCTGAATGTTTTAGTAAAAGTTATGATTCTTCCATTGCTGGAAATGAGAAGGTTAATGAAGATGGATATGTACCTTTTTCTTATCAGGTCCAAACTTCTCAAACTTGACTAGTCCATCTATCAAGGAGAAAAGCGTATGATCCCTACCAAGCCCAACGTTCTTCCCAGGATGGAACTGCATGCATGATAGAAAACACCAAGATGCGATTAACAAGAGAAATAGATTCAAGTAAAATGACTCAGCTGTATTCAGATATTCTAAAATACTAAAAGTGAGCTGAAGTCCTCGTTAATGCACTCCTTCCCACAGTTTCTAAAGATGACGAGCTATACTGATGCTGTTGGGTGTGTGCAAAATGAGTATGTCAAACTTGTAAAGATTCAGGTTGCATATGAAAGTGGTGCATGAGAACAACAACACACCTTTTTACCCAAGTCTCATGAAGGTCAACACTCACAATTATGCAGATAAATTGGGCAAAAGGACTAATATAATTGAACAGGAGGAGGTTAAAACAAAAGGATAAAAGTGGCACATTGCCAACCTCAGATACTTTAAGCTGCAGCAGATGATACAACACTCATACCCAAACTTATTTGATGGAAATTTCTTTAGCATGTTTGTATCTTCTTGATGATCAACAACTACTCTAAACAAGATGGATAATATGTCCCATCGAAGGAAGATGTCACCAGGCCAAACTAAAAAACCACCATTTCATTTATCCTATGTTCACACTTTTCAGACTGAAGTACGTTTATGCACCTATCACAAAGTAATTATTTATATATTTATCTGTAAATGAAAACGTTTTGGATTCCACTGCCTTGAAGAAAGCAAGCAAACTAATATATGAACACCACAATTTTTTTGCACCATAGACATTTATCTTCCAAATGCAAGGTAGTCAGACAGCGAATGGCGATTTATTCACAAAGCAACTGCAAAAATTTCTACAGGCACAAAATTTCCAGAAATATAGGAAAACAAGCCTAAACTTACATGTATGCATATCAAGCAAATTCTGCGAAATCCATAGAATAAAATCAGAATCCTCCAGCGCAAGGCTCTATAGCGTTTATTTCAGTAAACTCCAAATCCAAACACAGAAGAGTACAATCGAAGAACATAGACATAAAGTAGGGTTCGAACCTTGGTGCCGCGCTGGCGAACGATAATGGAGCCAGCCTTTGCGACTTGATCGCCGAAGATTTTGACTCCGAGCCTCTGGCCGGGCGAATCACGGCCGTTCTTAGTGCTTCCAGCTCCTTTCTTGTGCGCCGACTCAATCGTAAGCGGCGATTTAATCGGGAAGGAAACGGCAACGTTTTGCCCTACATGAATGGAACCGAAGTCGCCTCTGAAGAAGGAGGAGGATGAGCTGGAACCGAGGGAAAGTCCTTTGAACGCCCCTACCAGATTGAAACTCAAACTCGCAGCCGCCATCTTTCTCAACAAATGAAATTGCCTGCCAACATGAACCAAAAAAACTGGGGTGAATTTAATCTCTGATATAATTGATTTTCCATTTCTGGAAGTGAAGTAATGGTTATTGGTTGCTGCTTACTGCTCACTCTCGGAAGCGTACAAGTGCAACAAATTTAAAACCTTATCGTCGATACTTAGCTTTATCGCTGGAACATGAGAGCTCGTCGCAGCTGATTGCTACTTCCTAGTTAATCTGAAAAAGTTTTACTCAAATGAAAAATAGTACTAACACAACATGTGGAGAGTGGGATTTGAACCCACGCCCTTTCGGACCAGAACCTTAATCTGGCGCCTTAGACCAACTCGGCCATCTCCACGTCTGTTGAGAAACAAAAGAGACCAGAAAAATATCGTTAAAATGCGAAGAACCTAACAGTCATAGAAGGGCATATGCAATCACCCAAGATAAGTACTTGTGATAAACCCCATTTTGAAACAGTGCAATATTACTTGCGATGACACAGCGCTGGGTCCAAAAATCCAGGAGAGTAGAATGGAGAACCTGTTGCCAAGTTTAACAACTAAGTGAACCTTCCATCTTAGTCCATCAACATCCTGCATTCAGATTTATTCTGAATATATAACTAAGACATTTTGTTGATCTTGGACCGCACCTTTCTGGGCTTAAAATTTTGTGATTTGTATATATTTCTGCTGGCCAAAATTTTATTAGCCTCTTTGTGTCTCTTTTTTTATTTTCGACTACATGGGATATAGTATTCGTTTGATATTATAAATTTTGTTTTCGTTTTATGGAGATGGGTTGGGATCCTGATAATTCAAAAAAATATATATCAATTGGAAAACTATAATTAAAAATATAAGGAAGAATAATTAAGTCAAAATAATCATAATTAGCAAATATGTATGTTTTAAGATTTAAATCCACATCAATTTATTAAAGAATTGGACTAAATTTGAACACGTGTGAACTTAAATATGCAATACAAAAACACAAGAAAATAAAAATGCTAAATTTAATTATTTAAAGTGAATAAAGTACTTTTATAATAATCAAGGTCCAAGTGGCCTTAGTCCATAAAAACAAAGATAGTGCTTAAGTTATTCTCTGGTAGATGAACGCATAAGTGAATTTTTTCCTACTTTCACATGTTCATATTTGTCTTCAATTATTCATTTCTTATGCGCATAAGATTGATGGCATTTACATGGTTTACAATGGTTGTGTTTTAATTCTCCACCGCATATTACACACACTGTGATTCTATGATACATCAAATACTACATTCCTATTACTAACAGCATATTTGGCTGCAAAGTAAAGCAAACAACTATCAGTTTATACTTGTATTGATATTAGTGTGTTCACTGTTTTAATTGATATTTTTGCCCCTTTTTCTAGGTTTGACGACACATATGGCAAATCAGGGTCTCATGATATACATCATCGCCTGAACAGGAGGGCGAAGGAACCTTGCACAAATCAACAGAACTATCCCCACGAAAGTTAGATCCATAAACGTTCGAGTGATAGACTATGAATATTTGTCACATTAATTCTACTACTCTTACACAGTGCTAGAACAAGTTCGTGTTAAATGTGTTTACAACAAGAGGTCCACAAGTAACCAACAAAAAATAACTCTGACCATAATATACGCAATTATGGTTCATATCTTTAACTGGAAGGGTCTTCATATCCATAAAATAATCTCTCTTGGTAATGGTTATGGACTCAGAGAACTAAACTGCCAACCAACACAGCAGCAAGGGGAACTGTCAAGTTGTCATCAAGTTCGGTGCTTAAAGGATGGGATTCAACTAATGCAGCAGCAATGGACACTATTAAAAACCCCAGGACCATGTTGGTGCTTTCTTGAATGTACCCAAATGAGGAGAAATAGAACATGTATCTGTTGTGGCATTTCCCATCAGTCAAACAGTTCGCAATGTTTAAGCAGATACAAGAGGCAGAGTATATTACCCAACAGAAGCCAAGAAACCAGCACATGCCATAGTAATACTACCAACAACTGATTTATTTTGATTGTAGGGAAGCTTCAGGCTTCCAAAACGCCTGCCAACAATATCAGCCATTCCTGCAGAGGAAATTTCTGAAAAAATTACACATATACCAGAGTTTGAGAGAGATCTTAGAATGAGTATTTCCTTGTTCTGCATATATCTTGAAAATAACATGCTAGCAAATACTATAATTCAAGAGAAATATTGCAGATGTGGGCTCGCATAGAAAAACAATACCATCACCAGCACAGAGATTACAAACTGCTGCAATTGCTATAGGAGATGTTCTCCAGTAGATGGCACTGGCCAAAGTGATAGCGGAAGCATAGTACAACGGCCCCTTGAGTAGTTCCCTGAATACCAGAGAAACCATTTGCAATATAAGACACCATAAGAATTTCCAGTTCTAAGGAGCAAAAGAAAACAAACCAGTGACTGTGTCTCGTGTGTTTGGTCGCCAAGCTACCATCCACAGTCTTACAAGCTTCTACTCAACCTGTAGCCCTCAAAGGAGCCTGCCTAACTCTTACTTATTATAGACTTTCACAATGCAATACTCATACTCAGTATTCTATGTCAGGGAACAATATCTCTTTCTCTACCATTTCAACTTTTTTCGATAGTTACAACCAATTAGAAAAGACAGTTCAATATGCACATGCATCACCATTTATAGCCATGTCAAGTGCATTAGCGTTTCTTGGAAATCTGATGTCAGATCTCAGTACCATAATCCCTCAACACGTCCAATTTAGTTTGGCAAACGGGATCAGAAGTGAATGCAGTCACAAGCTACATCTTCTTCACTCCCTGACATGTCTTGAACTGACATAGCATGACTGTAGGAGAATCCGACGACTATTGAGTAGCAAGAAACCTTTTCCTTGCTCATTCCATCATCACAATTTTTCTTCTTGAAGTTATAATCAATGCAATCCACCATGGACTACGCTACACCAGAAAGTAACAATAGTAAGCCTCTTCAATCAAGAAAACCTATGTGTAACTTCATGCTCTCTATGAGCATTATTCAGTGAACTCGCTAGAAATTTTCAGTCACATGTGTAGCTTGTCTTGTTCCAAGAGAAATGGCAGGTTTTTAGAATTTTTCACACAGAGATATGTAATCATTCATACATAACAACTAAGGAAATTAAATAAGTGTAATACTACTGGTAGCACCTCAACAAAATGATTTCTATTGCGTTAGCATGTACCTATAGTCTCCAAATCTGCTCATAGACTTGACAGTTTCATCATCCTTCCATATTCCAAGACCCAAAAGAAGCATCTTAACTATATTGATACCAGGGATAAGGGCTGCTATAATTGCTCCCTGACGTCCAGAACTGTGAAATATTACCATTAGCTCATGATCTCATCTAATAGTAACATGTCACCTAGAATGAAAAGCTTCACATTAGTCTCATGTGTTACCTGAACATAGGCCAGCAAAGCATGAATGCTAATCCAACGGTCACGTGTACAAGCTTTCTATTAAGTTTCTAAACAAGAAGAAAAGAGAAGTAAGAGGATAAATCAATATTAAGGATAACAAGCATTTTTTTATATCTGTGCAACAGCTAAAGAATTTGTCAGATAAAACTTATGCAAGGAGCAATACAAAGAATTTCAGAATATTAATAACGACGATCACTAAGCTATTCATCTTATCTCTGATACGGAACAACGATTTACAAGTATATATAGTCAATTAAGACAGCTAGTAAGTTTAAGTTCAATATTTGAAATATAAACATATTATACAGAAAAGCAACCTCCCAAAATTCCAGATCCTTATCTTAGGCGACAAAAACACGATAAGTAGTAAGTAATCTCGAGCATAAACATCGAAGAGACCAGAAATCGGAGAGAACAGTCAACCTGGTCAAAGACGCCTCTCTTAGCCGTTTGTTCCCAAAACTTAAGCAAGGACAGCGCAATTCCACCGGACAAACCGGTGGCGATGACGTCACCAACCACCGTGTTACCCGAAAACATGGCCGCTGCTCTCTTCAGTTCCCGGCGAATCCTCCTCCTCCTTGGCTTCGCTTTAGGCAGCAGCTGAACGAATCCGAAGAAATGCGTTTTGAAGGAGCAGCAAAAATTGGAAGTCTCTCTGGGGTGAATGAAGAAGTAGGCGATTGTCGATGCCATAACCCATAGAGGTTTGGAGGGAGAAGTAGTTTGGCGAATGTTGACAGCTACGCCATAGAAGGGGTAAAGGCTCAGCGGTCAAGTGGTTTCATCAGGTACGCCCCATCGCGGCATAGGCTGTATGTGGCCCCTTTACTTATGATCAGCAAAAAGTTTTTTTTCCATCAACAGAAAAATTCTGGAATTGAAGAAAATTATCAAATTCAAAATCGACATTTCCCCCCTAAAAATTACAGTTTTTTTTTTTTTTTTTTTGAGATGGATTTATAAATTTTATCGTGAAAATATTTATTAAAAACACTCTTTGAAGTCTTTATATTATTTTAAAATAATTATATCTACACTTCCTGATCTATATTTTATTTATACAAACCATCCTTATTTTTTATATAATTAATCATAATAGTTCGTGTAATGATGCTATATTTTATGAGGCGTGTGTGTGTGTGTGTAATTTTTAAAAAAAATAAGTGATAATTTGTGTAAGTAATAAAAATATTTTTGGTGGGTATATGTATAATTATTTAAAAATTATGAATGATTTGTATAAACAAACCATAAATTAAATGATGTAGATATCATTATCCGTATTACTTTTTAAAACGAATGGACGAAATATGTTTTCTCAAATAAAGTATTGGATCTGTTAATCAATTGAATTGACAAAATTCTGAGTTCACTCATCTAATCATTATTTTCTTGCAAGATATTTCTATAAGATTATATTTTTCTAGTGTATAAGTAGTAATTGAGAGCAATGATGAAGCCCAATTTAAAATTTCGTGACGATAGATTATGAATATAGTTGACACAATTTGAGTAAAGTTAGAATAATAATAATAATAAGATTGTGAATCAGAATGATGAAAGCAGCCAACAAATGTTTTTAAACTTTTAATTAAAGCTAGTAAATATAAATGTCATTTACCTTAAATTATTATTATTTATGTATATTAATATTACACGGTAAACACCACACAAGCATCGCAGGATCCAATTCCCCATTGCTATGACAATAGGAAATAGCAAAAGCAACATTTTAGCGAGCGGATTGAATATTTTTGTATATGTGTGTATGGTGAATGGAATATGAGATAAAATAGTAAAAAATTCAATCCCTCTAACTAGGCAGTGGCAGTGGTAGTGCTGTGATATCGAGAAAATGGGAAGTCAAAGAAGAAAAGTGGCGAGCAGCATGGAGGCGAGAGGCACGGTGAGATTGTCATCAAGTACAGAGGGGAAGGGATAGGATTCAACCAGTGCAGAAGCCACAGAGACAAGGAAGAATCCCAAGACCATGTTTGGACTTGCTTCAATGTACTCCAACCAAGAGAAGTAGTACATATATCTGTTGCCAAAAAAGAAGGAAAAAATCATTTATGAATATCAATCAGTATATGCATATTTATTATGTATTGAATATGGGAGTGAGGATTACAATAGGGAAGCGAGGAAGGCAGCAATTGCCATGGCAATGGTACCCGCATATGTTTTACTTTTATTGTATGGAAGTTTGGATCCACCAAACCCTCTCCCACCAATATCAGCCATACCTCATCCATCCAAAACTAAAATCTTTCAATAAATTCAAAACAAGATATACAAATTACTATATAGATACCATCTCCAGCGCAGAGACTGCAGATTGCAGCAATGGCCAAAGGTGTTCTCCAGTAGAAAACAGTGACGAAAGCGATTGTTAAAGCATAAGCCAGACATGCCAGCACCAAATCCCTGAATACACTATATCAGATACCGCATGCAAGCAACAATATTGATGAATGTTTTTAGGATGAATCACCTGCAATGTGGGTATTTTTGTAAAAGTTTCATAACTTGGTCTAAGTTGTCTGTAATAAGAAATTTGAAGACGCACAAAGCTGGAACAACTGCTGCCAAAACTCTTCCCCGCAGATGACAACTGATCCAACTCCAACAACCTCTCACCCATTAATCATCATTACATGCATATAACTTCCTCATCATTCATTATGATCAACTATTATGAGTTCAAATTACCTGAACATTGGCCAGCAAAGCATCACAATCAGTCCCAAGCTAATATGGATAAGCTTCCTAAGTAGATGCTGCTTTCATTCCAATTCCAATTATAATTATAAAAATCAAATAAGAACATATACTACTCAGAAAGAAAGAAAGAAAAATAAAAATGAATTAAAATGGTGATTAAGTAAGAATACATACAATGTGAATGAGACCCACATCATATGTTAACTTAAAGAATGCCATTACTAATTGACAAGCTGCAAAGGAGAAGGCAGCGGCTAAAAGGTCATTCATCCACCTCTCTCCCATTTCAGAGAATTGAGAATTGAGATTGTGATGGAAGAAGCCACTTTCCTTCATCAACTACTTTTTGCTTTCAATTTTATCCATCTATTTATATACATATAATTGCATCTTTTTAATATATTTATTTTATTTAATAAACATTAATGCAACTCTACCATAATTTGGAATTGAGTCGCAACAATAGCTTATCCAAACACTCCTCTCTTGTTTTTCTTTATTCTAGAAAAAGATGGGCCTAAGTCGTTTGAGTGATTACGTACTCACGGCTCCGCTCTTTCTTTTTTTTTTTATTAATTATTATCTAGTTTGAATCAACAGTGAATTATTACTTAATAATTTAATATTTTAATTATAGTTGTTATTTAATAATATTACTAATATCTTAATTAATACTTAATATATGTTATATTAAGTAAAAACGGCATACAATGTTACATTTGTCTACAAAAAAATTAAAATATAAGAAAACAATAAAAATATTATCAAAGTAGTGCTAATTACAAATTTTAATAATGCCCGTCCCACAAGTGCACCATTGATGTTGTGTGTGTCCAATTCTTCTTCTTTCCTCAACTACCATCCCATTTTTCTCCCTCTACTAATTACCTTCCCATCTTCTCTTTAATGAATTTCTATATCTCTTTTTTTTTTTTTTTTTTTTCTCAATATTTTTAAAAGAATTTTAATTATCTAATTAATCTATTTTTAAAATTTTAAATGAATTATGCAGTATGTTTGATGTACTAGTATAATATCATTGAATGGATAAAAAAGTGGGTACAAATTCTTGAGTCTGGAGGGATTGACAGAGGTGCAAAGCGGAATCTGGCAAAGGATTAGCAATATTTTGTGGAGGTAAGGAAATGGTTAGAGTTGGTATATCATGTATTGTGTATGAAGTGTTTTCATGAATGGCCACACAATGTCTTTAAAAATAAAAATAAAAAACTAATACATATAGGCCATCTTTATTTTGGGTGATTAGCCATGATATCATGGCTAATCACCCTTTATTTTTTGTTTACTTTATTTTTTATTAGCTCATGATTAGTGCCTTAAACCCAAAATATGATGTGATTTTTTCATGATAATAATCACAATTTAATATATCTCATTTTAATCACATCATTCAAAGTAAATGTGGCCATATAGTATAAATACACGGATATGTAATCTTTTCTTGATTAGATAAATATAACACATATATAGAAAATGTAAACTAATTAAGATATGATGTCAATCTATAATAAACAAAATATAAATTGCTTAATACATATGGTGTTTATTATGAGACGGAGATCATACAATTATTGCTTCACAATTGACATCACACCTCTCATATATGTGCAAGTATGAAGGACGCAAAAAATTTAATATGGATATTCACGCACAACTTTTTGAAGGGGAAATTTTTTTTCCATTTAATGCAAAATCTTTCACGAGCATAAGTTAAAATACATCTCAACATCCACATGCGTGACCAAGGGCAAAGGCAAGTCTTGTTGAGCTTTAGCAGTCAACAGGGCTTTAATTGATTTTAAAATCAAGCATTTTATTTTCTATGTATTCTTATCAACAACAAAAAAATAAAAATTAAAACACTTAGATATGACGTTTACAATGAAAATAAAAAATAGTAAATTTAGTTGGATACGAGTTGTATAGTAACAATTCGCGTACATCAGCAGAGTCGTATAGTAAATGAATTGTCTTTGAATAAATTAGACATATCCTTTCCTTGTGCTACACCATTTTCTAATATAAGACGGTTCAGGATTGGAGCACTACATTGTGTCGGAATCCTCATCAATCAATAGCTCAATTACCATAACTTGAGAAAACGGTGAGGGATATAGAGTGTTTAGAGATATAATTATAGGTTCATTCAAAATTCAGTAAAAATATATATAGAGAGAGTTAATATTCGTGCTAACATCCACACTCGCATTCGATTCGAGTCAATATAGGATGGGATGGGATACGCATTTGGTCCAAAAAAATTCTAACCGTGAGGGACAAGTTTTGATGGTATGAGCTTTGTTGGAAATACACCCCGACCTCTCAAGAGATATTTGGAAGCCTGAACAACGTCTATTGTTATCTCATTATCCTTGTCACAATCTGCATGGACTTCGGCTCAAATGATATTATGCCGCTTGGATGAGTGGCTTCCAAGTAGGCAACGACCTCCCTAGGCCAATAGGTGTTGATCGTGGCCCATTATCCCACAAGTTCATATGCAAGGACTAAAACTTCTTAGGGCTCATTTACCACGTTTCTGTGTAAATTGAGACTTCAATCAAATGGGTCAGTCCTATGTTTGGATTGGATGTATTTCTTACGTATCAATATTTATAATTAATGATAATATTAAAAAATCACTATATTTGTTTTATTATTATTATTTGATAATGACTTTTAACAAATTTAGTATTTTATTATAATGTGTGAACATTTGCAAATAGGCAAGTGGTCTTACAGGCAGAACTCAAATGATTTTGAATGGGAGTATACAAAATCACATGAGTTATACGACTCATAATGTCATTCATATAAAGATTATGTAAAACTTGAGCCATTTTAACCGAAGTTTGGATATGGGTATTATTGGGTCTCTATTTTCTCTATCTGGCCTATACCAATACACTTTATTTTATTGAATTTGGATCTAAGTCTATATCTAACTTAAAATCAATAAATTTGAATCTGGACTTATTATATTAGGTATTATTTATATATTGACAAGCTTGACTAATCCTACATTTTGAAATTCATATTACCACAAATTTTATCATTGTTCATATAATTGGTTTGCTCAATGTAAATTTGTAAGTTTAGATGGTAGTTCAAACAATTAAGTAATTTCAGTTTAACTTATAACTCGTTTTTAATCAAAAGTATTAATTTATTACAGTAGTCCATACAGTAACAATACAAGATCGCATGAAGTGAGTTATTGATCGCTCAACATTCATTTCACTTGAATATTAATAAAATAAAATAAGATTCATTTAGATGAGTTATTGAAATGCATATATTTTAATCTATTGAATCTTATGGAAGGAGGAAATAATTATTATAAGGAATAATTACACTCACCTTTCATAAAATTTGATATAGGTACACGTAGGTTCCTTGTGGTTTGGAAAGTTGCATTTAGCACCCCTGAAGTATATTTATATCTAATAAATAAATAATTCAATTAGTCAAATTTCACTGAATTTGTTGATATTAACAAAAAAATTGAATGAAAATTGATATTTATCATTGATTGATTTAAAATTGACTTATTGCAGGTCAAACAATTTTTTTTCAAAAAAAATTACTCTTATAATGGTGAAAATATATATCTTCTCACATGCATTAACGTGTGAAAACATATAAGGGTAATTTGACCATAGATAAGATTTATTTGACCTGCTATAAATTAATAATAAGTCAATTGAAAGTAAATATAATTTTTGTTGTTGTTAAAATCAACAAATTCGATGAATTTTAACTAATAGAGATACTTATTCTTTAAGTGAAAGTAGACATCATGAACGCTAGACGTAATTTTTTAAATTATATGAAATTTACGTATGATTACACAAAATTTTAAGAAGAAAAGTGTAATTATCCCGTACCATAATTGATGTACGATGAAATCTACGTGGCTCTTTCATTAGGTTTCAAATTAGAGTTGCCATTTGGTGTGAGCTGTAGATTAATGTGTTTGAATTCAAAGGAAATGAGTGGCGCCAAATGAAGCGGGGGCTTCTTCCCTCGCAAGATTTGTGGGTCGTGGGGATTTGAAATTTAAAATCAATCTCTAACATCCTATCCCCATTCTTCCACTCTACGCTCCACAAAGTCCAATAATAATAGCACCGTAATTATCAGAGTAGGTATTCAGATCAACATCTCCTCTTCTATTTCTAAAACCCACAAAATTATATCAAGATTATAATTTGAAATTGTTATTGTTGTTATTATTATTATACATTAAAAACTAACCATAATAATAATAATTCAAAAAAGCAATGGGCGGCACAAAGTTTATTGTTCATTAATTACTCCTTTTGAAATCAGCAAAACCCTCCAATTCTGAATTCAGTCTCCCGCAAGCTTCGCCCCCCAAAAATTTCAAAATCCCGCGCTGACTATTCTTATTTAAGTTCGTCCCAATTTCCCCTCTCCTTTCTCAAATCACACCCCCAATTAACTGTTCTCTTTCGTTCTCATATCTTCCAATCCAAGAATTCTTCTTCTCCAGTCTTCCCTGCAAACATGCCTTCCATCCCAGAAGAACCCCTCCTCGCCCTCAACCCCGACCGCTTCTGCATGTTCCCCATCCAGTACCCACAAATCTGGGAAATGTACAAGAAAGCCGAAGCGTCCTTCTGGACTGCGGAGGAAGTGGATTTGTCCCAAGACCTCCGCCACTGGGAAAACCTCACTTCTGACGAGAAGCATTTCATCAAACACGTTCTCGCCTTTTTCGCTGCCTCTGATGGCATTGTTTTGGAGAACCTTGCCGGACGCTTCATGAAGGACGTTCAGGTCTCCGAGGCTCGTGCCTTCTATGGGTTTCAGATTGCCATTGAGAACATCCATTCCGAGATGTATAGTCTTTTGCTTGAATCCTATATAAAGGATTCGGCCGAGAAGAACATGCTTTTTCGCGCAATCGAGACTGTCCCATGTGTGGAGAAGAAGGCTAAATGGGCTTTACGCTGGATCGACGGCTCTGAAACTTTTGCTGAACGATTAATTGGATTTGCTTGTGTGGAAGGCATATTCTTCTCCGGAAGCTTCTGCGCAATATTCTGGCTAAAGAAGCGTGGTTTGATGCCGGGTTTAACTTTCTCGAACGAATTAATCTCGCGGGACGAGGGTCTTCATTGCGATTTTGCGTGCTTGCTTTACAGTTTGTTGAAAATGAAGTTGAGCGAGGAAAAAGTGAAGGCGATAGTGGCGGATGCGGTGGACATAGAAAGGGAGTTTGTGTGCGATGCGTTGCCTTGCGCGTTGGTGGGGATGAATGGAGAATTGATGAGCCAGTACATTAAGTTTGTGGCTGATAGATTGCTAAATGCATTGGGGTATGGGAAGTTGTACAATGTACAAAACCCGTTTGATTGGATGGAGTTAATAAGTTTGCAAGGGAAGACTAATTTCTTTGAGAAAAGAGTGGGGGAGTATCAGAAAGCGTCTGTTATGTCCAGTTTGAATGGGAATGGAGCAGCAACTCATGTCTTCAAATTGGACGAGGATTTCTGATTTTGCATTAGTTGAATTATAGTTTCTTTTCTGTCTAGATTTTAGTGGTGTGTTTTTTCAAAAGCTTCTTGTTGTTTGTATGTTAATTGACGAAATTTAAAAGCAGGAGAATGTTGCGACATGAACTTGTTTTCTTGTGCATATATAAATACAATGATGAAAAGCATGGTTGTTTTGTTGGATCTCTTTTAATCGTTGTATTGATGTATTAACAGTCTTTGGCGAGTTTTATGTTGCTGTGTCGAGTGATAAAAGCTGATTATCTGTTGATGAATTGTGTGTGACCATGACTTTCGCCCCTCTTTGATGTGGTTAGGGTGGGTGGTGGGTTTATCAGCAGAATTCACAACATTGTAACTCATAGGTGTGGATTCAAAGAATGAGAGGTATTAATCTTTTAATCATCTTGGGGTCATGCTATTTTTCTGTAGGACCTCCCTATAGTATGCAATAGAGTTTAACCACCAAGTTCATGATGAATTGGTGTGGGTATAGGTGATGTTATATTAAGTACTTGGCGGAAAATAGACAGCCGAAAAGAAAGGGAATTAACACTTGGGTTCTCTTGCATTTA
This sequence comes from Sesamum angolense, assembly GCA_034509725.1. Lineage (NCBI taxonomy): Eukaryota > Viridiplantae > Streptophyta > Magnoliopsida > Lamiales > Pedaliaceae > Sesamum > Sesamum angolense. The sequence goes on from JACGWL010000010.1 coordinate 353,100, forward strand.
CGCAGAAAATGTTATATAATGCAAGACGAATAACAGATCCTTGGTTTCTCTTGCAACAGTGAAACGGAAATTTAAAACCCCAACCTACATATTCACAATAGATAAAAGAGGAAGGGAGCACAGAATACGAATGAAGCAACCCGTGCCTTCAAGTTGGACGAAGATTTCTGATTTCATAATAGTTGAATTATAGATCATTTTAGCTCTAGATTCTAGGTATGTTCAGTGTGTGATGTAGGAGCTTATATTTCAAAACTTCTCCTTGTTTCTGTGTTCAGTTTTAAAAAAAACTTCGTTGATGTAACTTAAAAGTAGAAGAATGCTATCATATGAACTTATTGTCCCGTGTATATATAAATCCGTGCGGTTGGCCTGGATCTCTTTAAGTGTCGTATGGATGTCAGTTACAATCTTCCCATGAGTTTTATGTTGCTCTGTAGAATGATAAGCTTATTTTCTGTTGGTCAGGATCGCCTCTTATGAGTAATTACCTGACCCATTATGATTCCAAATCTATGCTGGCAATGGGCTTATCAGCAAAATTCATAGAATGGTAATTCTTCAATGTGCATTCAAAGGTGAAGCCGAAGACTCGGTATGGGTGAGTTTCAAAATCAATTTAGCTACGGAAAAATCCGCAGAAGGTAGCAAGTACGATGGTAAGAGATACTCCCATAAACACACACCCAAAATTTCAGAAAATGTGAAAACATGCAGACGCATAAAAGATCCTTGCATCAGTGAAACAAAAATTTAATACCTGAAACCCAAGTATTTAAGAATTCGATCCTACACCATCATATCAAAGAGTAATAATGGAAAATGTGATCCCAATTGCCTCGAGCATATTCATTCGGCAAATGGAACATGTCAAGCGCATTCATCACATTTTATCTTCCTCATGGATCTCTCTGAGATCATGGAACACAAACAAATATTAAAAGGTAGATGGTGGGTCAAAAATTCAAAAACCGATCATCTGAGTTCAGCAGACAGATAAAAACATGAAAGAAAATCGACACGCTGGGGAAAATTGCATACTATTGAGAAGAATCCCAAGGCACTAGAAACAGCACCCTTTCCTATATAAATAATTAATATGAACCTACCAAAAATGATAAATAAATAAACAAAAAAGAAAAGGAAAAAGAAAGGGGGCTATCATAACTATTAGCACAAATCAACATGCAACGTAGGGTAGGGCATCTCTAAAAATAAAAGTAAGAATTGCAAATATCAATATTAGCTAACAGCTAACTAATATATATAAAAAGCTTCAAGACTTTATGCGCAAACATAGAAAAGAAAGACAAAAATAAAACAATAGGAAGCCTGACTTAGCCGATTGCCTATGTTAAAAAATTTAACTAAAAGGAAAAAATTAGGACTCTCTAGACCATCCCATCCACCCAAAGAGCTCCTTTTGGCAGGAGCCATAGGACACCAGCCAAATCATAGAAAGCAAATGCCCCAATTTATCTCGGAGGAGGTGGAGGCACATTAGATTTTGCAAATCCCAACCACGTCACAATGCCAACGGCAAGGATTATCCATCCAAAAATGTCATATTTCAGTTCACTACCTTTGCTCTTCTTTGTGCTCTGCTGCTGCTGCTGCTGCTGTAGAAAATGTAGCATACAATCATTAAATAAGTCACATGCTACCAAGAACCAGTAATATACGAAGAAAAAACTGAATCAACATGAGCTAAAAGGTAATAAAAATTCACATGCAATTTGCTTCAGTTTTCTACGCTTTCCAAATCCTTCTTTTGGCCCCAAGAAAGGAGGGGATGAAGGTGATAATAAGACAATATTAGCTATCAGAAGCAATTCAAAAACAGAAAACCAAATGCATTCAAACATCCCAATATAGATGATTTACCTTTGTACTAGAAGACGGCGGAGGGCCTGGCGCCATACCCTGCTGACCCAGACCATGCTTGTGGATCTCCACATGTAATTGAGGAGCCTTAATAAAAACAAATACATAAGTGGACCTAATATGCTTATATCTGAGGAAGCCAAGATATATATTGTTATAGCCACAGTTGGAGCCCAAAATTTTGTTCTTACTCACGCTCAGAAATGTGTAGAAAGGGTTATGATATTACAAATCATATCATGACAACAAACAAGCTATGCCAAATATCACAGGTTATAACAGGTATTTAATAAAGTAAAGGATCATGATAGGACGGTCAAGACCTCAACAAGTCACAAAATTATACTGGGAAACAAATGAAAGAGAAAGCTATTCATTTGTAAATACATCCACACAAGATGCTGATGAGTACAAGGCTGTGATGAAGAGAAACAACAGTAAATGTACCTTTGCAGCCACTTCTAAAGATTTCTTATAAAGTTCGTTTTGTGGTTCCTGCACCAAAAAAACAAGAATGGAGTAATTTAGCAAAGGAATTTGAAAGTATAAGCAAAAAGTCCTTAATTAAATGTACCAGTTCATATGCTTGCTCAAAGTACTGTGTTGCTTTATTGAAGTCACCCCTAGCCTCATCAAGATCCGGAATCAGAAAAGCACTGGACGTATATGCATTTCCAAGGCACCAGAGCGCATCATGCTTTCTAGGGTTAACAACCAGTGCCTCCTCTAGCCTGTCTATAGCATCTACAAAAAATTCAAGCAGCTCAAGCTTTGAAATGAACACCTAGGTTCCAGCCTCTCTATTACCCTAAAAAACAAGCCAAAAAGGCACATCCATGCGATATAACATTCGACATAAAATATATGTATAACTTTATATCACTATTCTATAATATATATTGATAGATGATTGACTAGATTTTTCCAAAAAATCAGCGCCTAATATTTCTAATCCAGTTTAACTAATACACAGTAATTTCAATAGACTTGTGACGAATTTAATATCGCATGGACAAACACAGTCAAATAGAAGGTAACAGAGTAGCTGCGTCACTATTCTAAACTCCAAGTCCAGATTCTCGAATCCACAACATACATTCCTTCCATTAGTCTCATAAACCAAAAACAGTTGTACTGCATTTCAGCTGAACACTAACACAACGCAAAAAAATTCAAAAAGTAGTATAGAAAGTAGAAGGTATGGCAGAGTAGGAATTGAACCTTGAATCATCTTTTTCGACTCGTCACCGTTCTGAAACTGCGATAACTCGAGCAACACTCCTCCCCATCTAGTGAGATTCTGCAAAAACCAGTTAAGCAAAGATTAATACTTTCCAAAAGAAAATAGCACAGAAGAAACTGCACAAGGAGAGTGCTCCTAACGGACATCAGCATCCAGAGGGTTCTTAGCATAGGTAGCTTCCGCTGTTCTACGAGCGTGCTCGAAGAAAAGGAGGCGGTCGAAATCGTTGGACATCTCCATGTTCCCGTCGACTGATAAATCTTTTCCTTTTTCTCGGGATTTTATTTCTCCAGAAGAAAAGAGTCCTCTTTGCTTAGGGCTTTTCTGATTTTATAACGAATTTAGAGAGCCCCTTTGGGCTTTGAAACAGTCAAACACACAGTTTTACTGATTGGCCATCCTGTAAATATGCCCCTTCGGCCTTTTCACTAATTATATTCACTACTCAAATGAATGTGGGCTCAGTTCTGACCCAATCAAATCCCATTTACACTCACAAAGCCGTATTCTTAAATTGTTCTTTTTTTAATTTTTAAAATATGATGTATTGATTTATATATTTAAAATTTATTCATAATATAATTTAAAATATTAAAAAAATATTTATTATATTACACAACATGCCACAACCACTTGTAAATTGTAATTACAAAATTGCTAGGTAGGCCGTTTGTGTCATGTCATGTGCTATATCTTACTAACTACATATTAGATGGCAAAAAAAACAATTAACAGCAGAAAGGTGATGCTTTAAAAGAGATGATGGGCTTCGCTGTTGGCTGTTGGCTGTTGGCTGTTGGCTTCAATCAAGGAAGCACCACTCCATATACCCAAATATTTGGAATAAACTATTCGGGAGAATATAGTTTGAAATATTCTGTTGCCACCAAACAAGCAACAAAGAATGGAGACTTTAAAAAGCAGACAACTACGTAGATATACACACTACATTAATTAATAATTACACACTTATATTATTTGAAAATATAATAACATATCTTAATATTTTAAATTAATTACATACAAATTTTGATTTGCCACACACACTAGTTATATATTAAGAGATAACGCCTCTTTAATGTTTTTTTTCTTTTTTAGTATTTATTTTTTAAAAATTTTCATCTACCCCCGTTATCTTTTGATATTTATTTTTTAATTTTCTTTCATCTTTTTGTTGTCATCATTTTTGTACAAATTGAATATTAATATATATTTTATCAAATAATACAGTTTTATAAATACTTTTTTTATTTTAAATGGTATTTACAAAAATTGTACAAGTTACTGATATAATTTAAATTGGAAGGGTGATAGGAAGCAGTGCACCGTTTACGTATGTGATGGATATAGAATTTCAAGTATATAGCAGCAGCAGCAGCAGCAGCAGGTGGGGTTTTGGTATTCATTTGTCTGGTTGTGAATGAAATGAATTGGGACTATTTTGGGAAGCAAAGGCTATCTACAGTTCCTTTGTCTGGTTGTCTTCCACCTAAACTCATTTATTACGGATTTAATTTCAAAATGCTGATCCCACGCCTTCCCATTGCCATTACCAACAATTAATAATTTGTTTTATTAATAGCTCCCCCTCAAATACTTGCGCACTCGCACCCACTTGGCGTGTTCCTTAGATATTCCATAGAATATCTTGTTTACTTGCAATCACACATTGTGGGATTAAATTATTTTTGTTTACTTATAATAAAAAAAAAAAAAAAGGATAAATGTCTTGCAAAGTTTCATTTTCCATGCTTGCCCCTTGCACCAAACCATTTCTCATTTGCAATGTGAAATAATATCAAAATAAGAATATTAAGAGAGAAATTTAATTTCTCTCCATTAAAAAATATTACATTCCCAAACTATTTAAGATAATTTTGTAGATTAGTGAGATTGATAAGTGCATTATATATACATATATATTAATAAGAATTGATAAAAATTATAATTATTTTTTTTCCATACAAGTGGATCAACAAATATAAGCTATCCACTAGCTTAGGTGGGATTATTATTCCAGCGTTATGCTTATATATCATTGATTGATTTAATTTAAAACAGTTTGACGTGTATACAAGTAAGTATGATACTAATGAGATATTCAGCCTAATTTCAACAAGTAGCGCAATCTAATTATGATTAAGTATTATTTGTTTACTTGTATTAAAAATTTGAAGTAAAAAGGTCTAACAAAAGTTTCATTTTCCATGTTCACCCCATGCATCAGTCTCTTGCCCATTTGCAAAACGTGGCATAATTTAAAAGAAAAAAATATTAAGCGATAAATTTATGTTTTTGTCCTTATCTAAACTTCAAACCAATAATTTTACTATAAAATTAAAAATAAGTTTGAATTTTATATACATAATATTTTCATATATAAATAAAAATTAGAATACCAATTTGTAATATAATACTTAGATTACAAAGTATTTTTTATATAATATTGTTTATAAAACTATTTTCATTAGAAAAATACAAAATTCTCAAACTATTCATGTCATTTTAATAGATAGATAGATAAGGGCATTTTATGAGTTTTTTTTGGTACCATGAATAAGTAAAATTGACAATTAGCTTTTAATTCCACACAAGTGAGATAAGCAATCCCACCATCCCAAGTGAAATTGCTCTGTCATTCTTTTCCTTATATATGTCCAACTGGCCACTATGCAAGTAAACGTGGATTTGGATGGGATATCATTATACATCAAAGACCTCATTTTAGTTATTTTATTGATAACATACTTTATTATGTCAAATACCCTAATATTTTATTTTTCAAATATTTTAGAAGCATATTTTTTATATAAGATCCAACACTTTATAAACTCATAAAACATCTTATAAGATGTTTAACCGACCACCCTTTTAAATCTTTACAATATGTAAACTTTTAAAGTTATATCAAAATTCACAAAACAAACAAATTATTTTAATAGTTATGAAATATTAACAATTCTCAAGTAGATAGTTCTAAGTTACATTAATATTAAATTAATTAATTATTTAATATAGTTATATATTTAAAAATAGTTTCCGTATCTTAAAAATTCATATGGTATATGTAACAAGAATAATGAATATTAGTCACGAATAAAAACATTAATATTTATTTTTGGGGGATTTCTTTTTTAGGCATTTTTTTGTTTCTTCACAAGTTTCTAGCTTGAAATTTATATATTACAAGAAGCACGAGAGTGGGAAGCGCGTGTTGGCTCGAATTTATAGGCAGCTCATGAAACTTTGTCGCTTTCCCCAAAATATTTTCGAAAACTCAGTGCCAATTGTGAAAATAAAGCACAAGGTCGAGGGCAATTCCGCTGAATTTGTTGGTATAAAAAGCGGAATATCTACTTTGTTCCTCCTCTGTCGCATCTTCCGGTAATTCATAGCCGAGGTGATAAAGGTGTGTACTTTCTCTCTCTAGCTCTCGCTTTGAGCTTTGGATCCCTAAATCTAGGGCTTGCGTTTACCAGTTTGACGCATGATTTTTTTGCTGATCTGTTGAATTTTAATCCATTAAGTTTATCCAGTCAAAATTAAGTTAAAGGTCCCTGAATAGTATTTTATTTACTGATAACTCGTTTTATGCATAATTTGGTGGGTAAAAATACTGAATCTCTGGCATTTTTGCTCATGCATTTTGCTGTTTCTGGCTCAATCTGGTGTTCTTTACATCAGCATTACATGGATTTGATGTACTTCTGTTTAAGTGGAGCTTATTTAGCTTCAATGTTGGTCAACCCTGAAGAAGCTATTTTCAGAGTCTGGAAATTTCAAAGAACATTTGAAAACTTCCTCGCCGTTACTTGATCTTTAGTGCTGCTTACTGTTTGCATTTTTTCCCTTTCTTTCTTTTCCTTTTTTCCTTTTCCTCTACCGCCCTGGGATTGATATTTAAGGAAAGTTAGCGATTTAAAGTAAATACTTTGATGTGTGATGTTTTTGTGAAGTTATAAGACATGAAGAGGGTTGTTCAAGCTTATCCTATGGGTTTGTGCTATTTTTTTAGAAACTTTTGACATATTAATGAGTAGTAATTTGGCTTCCTTATAATCTAATCGAAGTGGTAAAACTTATCCGTCTTCAGGATTCTCTTTTCGAGTTTATTGAGGTCAAACAAGTTCAGACATGTAATTTTACTATTATGTTTACTGAATCCTCATATTTGAATTTCAGATAAAGCCTGGAATATACTATACCTGGGATTTGATTACTAATCATACTTTTTGTAATGGAAAAGTATTTTTGCACTTGGAATTTTGAGTGGTGAAACTATGAACACCTATTTCAGGAATCTCTCTCCCTTCCGGAGTTGTATTTTCTAGTTGATATTGTGGGTTGACTAACAGTTTAAACATATTTGCTGTTTCATCATCAAATTTGCCAGATTGGATTATGGATTTTTTAGTTTGAGTTCCTTTCTGCATTCTGTGGAAACTTCGGTTAACTACATTTCCCTGTTGAGCAGCAACTCAACCAATAAATTATTGTTTTTTGTATTTTACTAATTGTTCACTATATTTCTTTTTGCATTTATGTAAAGCTTCATTTAGGAAATATATACACGTTGATTGACAGAGTTTTCCTTTTCTCAGATATCTGACAAATTCCTATATCTCATTTCTAGGTTTTCCAGCATGGAGAGTATTCACAGCTTTTGGCAGTTGGGTGACGAGCTCCGAGGACAGTCGAAAGTGTCAGAGGATCACAAGTGGTTGGTGGCTGCTTCAAAATTGGCTGAGCAGACTAGGATAAAGCCTGAGCGAAGAATCAACTTAGATCTCTCGAAGGGTTCTGCCGAAATGAGGCCCAGGGATAATTTTGCGTTTCAGGAGGACAACAAGTTCGAAAGTTTTAACTTCAACATGTTAAATTTGGAGGCAAAGTTGAATGAGAATGTAACCAAAAGTTCACTGAGGAACGGTATTTACAATATGAATGCTGTTTATCAGAATCCCAATGTCAGCTCTCTGGCAAATATATCTGGAAGCAAATATAACAATATCAACCACATCAAGGAGCCTAATAACAGCAATGGCAACACCACTAGCAACAAGGAGGACAGTGTAAATTCAAGCAACGCAGTTGACAAAAGGTTCAAGACCTTACCTGCAGCAGAGACGCTGGCAAGGAATGAGGTTCTTGGTGGATATATCTTTGTCTGCAACAATGACACAATGCAGGAGGATTTGAAGAGACAACTATTTGGTAGTTATATAATTCTCCCTTGCATCTTGTTCCAAGTTTTATAATAGCTTTTGTCCCACGATTTTCATCTGTTGGCGTCTCTCACATGCAACTACTGTTATTTGCTTCCTTTTGTCAGGCAAAGTTGATAATTGTTCATTTGTGCTGATTTGGATTGCATAATATATGTAATCTTTAACCTTTCATCATCATTGGGCATTCTTTTGTAGGTTTGCCCCCAAGATATAGAGATTCTGTAAGGGCAATAACGCCTGGTTTACCTCTGTTCCTCTACAATTACACTACTCACCAATTGCATGGTATCTTTGAGGTATGCATCAATCTTCTGCGATTTTTTTTTTTAGATTACTTAAAGGCACCTGATTCAACACGGCTGGTTCTGCACAGTCTTAAGTTATTTTGCTCCCTCACTTTGTTTTGCACAGGCAACAACTTTTGGGGGTTCCAACATTGATCCTACTGCTTGGGAAGACAAGAAGTGCAAAGGAGAATCAAGGTTCCCTGCTCAGGTACAAATACATTATGCGAACTACAAATATAAGTTTTGCATGCAATTGTATTATATTCTTTAACCTTGATTGTTAACTTGGTGACTGTTATTTTCAATTAGGTGAGAATTTGTGTCAGGAAACTCTGCAAGCCTCTGGAGGAAGATGCTTTTAGGCCAGTCTTGCATCATTATGATGGTCCCAAGTTTCGCCTTGAGCTCTCTGTACCGGAGGTTAGCTTTAATCTTTACACTTGTAGCATTGTTCTTCTGAGGTTGATACATGAAAACTCATATAGTCTTAGGGTGCATTTGAATCGACGGATTTGACTCTTGTGGATTTAAAATCCATAGTTTCCATCTAATTTGTTTGAATCGTAAAATAAATAAGTGGATTTTAAACCCTTCATTTAACCCATTAATTTTTAAGCCTATTTATATGAATTTGAAATCCACCTAAATAACCGAGTCATTTTAGATCTTTTTGAGATGCTATAGAATCGTCATCCAAATGAATTTGAAATCCTTGCATAAATTCCTTATAGTTCAAAATAAGAGATTTCAAACATGTCAATTTGAAATCAAAGAAATTCAAAATTGATTCATTTCAAATCCTTAGTCAAATCCAAATCCACTATACCAAACACATACTATTTTGGATGTTGCAGACATTGGACTTGCTAGATCTCTGCGAACAAGCTGGTGTCTAGAATGCTGTTGCCGACAATTAATCCAAGCCCAGCATAAACAAATTTAGTAATGTATGTCTATGCTGTAGTTTTTGTGGAGCATCCAAGTGCTTTTCACAGATTTTCCATGGAGCGCAAGCTTGGGAGGTAAAATCTTGTTGTGTGACATCTAGAGGCTAGGATTGGCTTGTTTGTAGCCAAATAAATGTAATGGCGTTTTGTGAAGATGCAAGTAGCTTCACTATATTTACCCTTGTAATCTTTATACAGACGACCTCGTGTACGAAAATGGAAGCTGGGTAACAGCCTGGAGTCCTTGTAATATGACTAGATTGTGTTTGTCTTGTGCCGAAGGTGTTGCAATACTGCATACCCTTAAAACGTTATTTGCATAATTATGAGGAACAAAGGACCGTAGTTCGGTGTCTTCTATAGACCTTGAAATGCCATACGTCTTGAAGCTCAAGGGAATGTCAGGACTCTCCCCAACTTTCCTGCTTTCTGTTTGGCATTTCAGGTTGTTTTCTTGGACTTGTGAAAACTGAACTTTTTGACTCATTATTATTATCCTCCAAATTAAGTGAGTCAATTCTTTACAATTTTTAATTTAATTCAAAATGACGTCCACAATTTTTATTGTAAAAATTATTATTTCTGTTCACTCTCTCTATTCAAACTCTTAAATAAAATATCTAAACTTTCTTCACGTCCGCTAATCTGACGACCCATATCCAGATCCTACAAAACCACATTAATTCTTTAATTTTATTTTACGCAATAAAATGTATGTTGTTTTTCTTGTAAAAATGTTATAAGCATTCCCAGTCCAGATATTCAGTGGTTCCTTCCAAAGCTTAAAAGTCAACGGAAAACGAAATGGCGGCAAATAGTTACCAGGACTACGGCTGTGGACAGAAATATACGGATGAATCAAACAAACAAAACTACTCTGTCGTGTATGCGTATTTTGCCCAATGGAACGACTGGAGCAGACTCCTCATTTCATACGCTAACGTACGCCTCCACACCTCTCTCTCTCCTCTTTCCAATGGCTGCAATTCCTCTCCCCTCCGTTAATTGCCCGGATAAACTATCTCGGATTAGCTTCTACTTCAGTGCCACAAATAAGCCGCTAATCAGCTTTCCTGGTGGATTTAAGCTTAAGCCTCTGAAGAGCAAACCGAGGAGTAAAGGTTTTGTTTGTCGAGCTGCTTCATCCGTTGCTATTCGCGATCTTGATGCAGATGACTTCAGGCATCCTCTCGATAGACAAGTACTCTTTCTGTTGCACTTTCGAATAACAATAATTTTTAGTTTATTTTCAGAACTTTGAGATGTGTAAATACATATCCTTTGGTATTCTGTTTTTATGTGATTCAGAATACGCTGATTCTGAGGCGATTCCAGGGCTAAACGAAATCGGAAAAGCTTTATTAGGTAATGAGATTAAGCAATTCTTGGCTTAAAAGTAGAAGCTAGTTTAAGTTTTAACTTATTGGGGATTTACTTGGAAATATGAGCGAGAACTAAGCTGGTTTGTCGCTTTTGACTGATAATTTCCTTTCTGATAATTCTTTTAAACCGCCTCTTGAAATTACTCGATGGGTTGCCAACTAACTCACTTGATGGTATGGAAATGGTGCGCCTGAATAAAAATTTGAAGCCTCAATTGTTGCATATGTCTTAGTTAATCAATATGTGGTTGCAGGAACTGTTACAGAGCAAGTCATGCTTCTGGAGAATATAGGGACATCTGTTCTTGTTTCTGAAAATCAGGTTTAGTACAATGGCAATTCTGATTAACTGGTTTCTTATTTTGTGTGTTTATGTTATTCTTGTTATATTGAATTAATAATGCATTATGAAAGAATGACTTTTCAATCCCAAATGCGGGGTATTCACTTTTACACGATGAAGGATTTTTTGGGTAGCCAATGTTTGTTTTTGTTACTGTAGATGTGATAACTTTTGATAACTATTTAGAATCTAAATTGTTTTGGATTATCTCTTAGATAATTTTCATTCTTTAACTTTATCAGAGTTTGAAATATTGGAAATTTTTTGTATTAAGAAATGCATTTTTTCATCTTATAGCCATGCTAATTGGGGTTACTTCAATGTTAACTTCAAGCGAGGTTTTGTTTTATCTTCATATACTCATGTAACTGGGTTTGGCCTGCTTTTGTAGCTCCCTGAACTTCATGAGTTGCTGGTGGAGGCGGCCAGAATACTGAACATTGAAGCACCTGACTTGTATTTGCGCCAAAGTCCTGTGCCCAATGCATACACTCTGGCTATCAGTGGGAAAAAACCATTTGTTGTTGTTCATACAAGCTTAGTCGAGCTTTTGTCAAGAAAGGAGTTACAGGTATTTTATATTCTTTAGCATAGACACTTTGTTATTTTTCATTTTATGTATAACAATTTCAACTAATCTTACTTTTCCCAGTGCTTGAAATGTAGTTTCAAGTCACATGTTGGAGCATCCAAGTGTTAAATTGTATTTTGTTCATGTCCATTTACTGTTTCACATACAGGCTGTTTTGGCTCACGAGCTGGGTCATCTGAAGTGTGACCATGGTGTATGGCTCACATTTGCTAATATTCTTACTCTTGGAGCATATTCTTTACCCGGTAAGATCTTGCCTTTTATTTCAGTCAGATTTAGAACTTCTTGTTGAAGTTTGGTTAAGTCATTGAGTGTATTCAGTTATCAGCTTGATAATGTCATTCTTGGTGCGAGCTATGTGCAGCATGGAACCTCAAATGTTGCATTAGAAGAAAATATCTGATTCTTGATTTTGGGAAGCCCAAACTGCTTATTAGTGTTTAGGTTATTACTCTTAATAATGCACTCTGCCTCACAAGCTCCTTGCTCATAGGCCTCGGCAGTTTGATTGCTCAGAGATTAGAAGAACAGCTCTTCCGCTGGCTCCGAGCAGCAGAACTTACTTGTGATCGGGCAGCGCTTCTTGTTGCTCGCGATCCAAAGGTAGATACTATTAAGGTTAATGCCCTATGTGATTAACTGTAATTATTTTTCATTAACCTTCCCTCTGTGCCCCCACAAGAGGTGGTCATCTCCGTCCTGATGAAGTTAGCCGGTGGCTGTCCCTCTATGGCGGATAAATTAAACGTGGATGCCTTTCTGGATCAAGCTCGCTCTTATGAGAAGGCTGCTTCTAGCCCAGTTGGGTGGTATATAAGGTCAGCAAAGTTATCATGCTATGAAAGTTGGACATTAATTTATGCTAGATGGTTTACCTGTTAATTGCTGTTCAGGAATGCTCAAACAAGTCAACTTTCACATCCTCTTCCGGTTTTGCGTGCACGTGAGATTGATGAATGGTCCAGGAGCAAAGAGTATCAATCTCTTCTAAAACGTGTGAAGTGGGTCAATTCAGTGCCAAACGTTTAGCATTATATATGGCTTGGAATTTATTAACAATACTCGAGTCTTTTGTACAGGTATAAGTCAAGTTTCCAAACCATCTTTGCTGCATAAATTTGAATTCTGCTTGCAAAAACCCCTTTATATTTTCCTTGCAATGAATTTTTTATGTTCAGTTAGTAAATTCTTTGATTTATGACAAATGAGTTGATAATTATTCCTTTCTGTGCCTGTGCAGATACTTCAACAAGACACTTAAATATGGAGGTGTGTTGAATATGGTTGTTGCGTAATATGTATTATAATTTATTGGAATTTCACAGTGGGATTGCTCCATTACTAGAGGTGCCAGATTGCCCCTTGAGGTTGGGTGACGTGAGTCGAGCGACGAAACATTACTATTACAATAGATCTACTATACCTTCTTGAGTGATATTGATCAGTGATTAAGCAGCGAAATGATCTGCTTTTGTATGATATTACGTTGTTTTCAGAAACCTGAGATGATTGAAAATGATATGAACTTTTGGGAAGCAAATCATTTGCTATTATGATGGTGTATGATTTCTGTTTGACATTTATATAACTCCTAAAACATGAGTTCTTCTTGTTCCCCCGAACGATCCACAATCAGACGGGGCTGAGCACAATGGCAAAAGCTAGCCAATCTACACAATTCTCACATCATCCCCATGTAACCCAGCTCTGTTTAGAGACAGCGGCTAGGATTGCATCAGTTTATGCCGAAATCTCACCTGGCATTTCTCTACTCGTGAATCTTTCTCCGAACAAGACAGAATACAAAATGACTCCATCAGGTTCATACCCATCTGCAATCATTCCATCAAACAACCTGATTGCTTCCTCAGCAGTATGTTCTAGGAGCTTCAGAGCATAATTAAGGTCCCCAGATGCGGAGAGAGCCCAAAAGTTGAGTAAGCGGCTGGCAGAGAAGATGTCGTGAATGCGGGAGGTGACGATCATCTGGGCGTGGATTTGCTTTAGCTGATCTATTGATTTGCATTTTGTCCGCCATCATAGAGAACGACGCAAGCTGTGCTGGTGGTGAAGACGGCTGCCATGGTATTTGATGGAGGGCGAATGCTGTCATGGTCCGGCAATGGGCGAGAGAGAATTTTATGAGAAAAGTTGGTTTTGTGGGTAGCATTCCGCCGCTCTTGTATACGCTTCAGCATTGTCTTTATATTAAGCTCTCGTCTTGACAAAAATGTCCAACAAGTACTTTACTGGATCTAATAGGCCCAATCAATTTGATAACGCAATTCCATATTAAATTATGACTGGATCTCAAAGAAGGTAAATGCCCACTAGCAACCATCACATCAAAATGGGCCCTAATATGAGAAAAAAATATGCAAGCCCAAAAACTAACCATTCGGCTCTTTTTATTTATGGAACCCAGATTTACCCACAGTATTCTATTAACCAAAATTCTAATTTTGGATTTATTTGAATTCGAATTAATTATATAATAAATACGATACTTTGATGGTGTAATTGGTGAATAGTTTAAAAGAGTAAGGGTGTGATTGGTATTTAGGAATGGAGTGGGAATTGAATGAGCATTCCAAAGTCCATTCCTTTACCTTTGATTGGTATATTTTAAGTTTGGGAATCCCCATTCCCATGGGAATTCTTATTCCCTTAGATAAGGGATTAGCCATTCCTTCCAAAAAACATGGTATTAGTATTCACAATATATTGGGAATCAAAGTTCTTTCTTTTTTTTTTTTTCGCTTGATTAGTTTAATATTTAGTTTAAATTGATATTAAATTTAAATAGTTTTTGTATCGAGTATTCAAAAATAATTATGTATGCGTGGTAAGAAAAAATATCATTTTGATATTTAATTATTTTTATTAATTTTATTAATTAAAAAAAATTAACTGAGTACTGGATAAATAATGGTAAAAGCACTGATTAAATACATAAGTCCATTTGATTATTTGAATTAATTTTTTTATTTTGGCAAAAAAATATTATATATATATATATATATATATATTTTTAATGAGACAATAAATTATTTATCATGTAAATAGTTTATATAAATATATTTTTTAAATAATATATGAAATGTTTCATAAATTATTTATAACCTTCTGTAAGAAACTTTTAAAATACTATTGTTATATAATTGAATTCTACATTTTCAAAAAAATTATGAATAAATAATTCTTTTAGAAAAAATTACTTAGCAAAATTTTGTCATAAAAATAATTTTATTTTATTACTAATTATTATTTTCTAATTATCAATTATATTAATGCAATCAACTAAGGAAGTAAGGAATGAATTATATTACCTTCCAATTTAGTGAGTATACCAATCATAGGAATGCTATTCAATACAGTTCCTTTCCCTTTTTTATTCCGTTCCTCAATCCATTCCATTCCCACTTAATTCAATTACTATATATCAATCATGCCCTAAGTGTATCAATTTTTAATTGATTTGATTCGATAAAATTTAATATAAGTAAAAAATTTTATATATAAAACAAAAATAGGAAAGATTTCTAAGTTGTAATTTCGAATACAACCATTTATATGTTGGAGAGTGGTGTAGATTCCAAAGTATGTTGCTGGTTTGTCTCATAGTAAGGTATGTTGAATTGTTTGATTGTGTCGTGTGGGGATGCCATACAATGCTGAAGTAGGCTTTATGGAATCCACGCACAAAGACAACAGCAATTCTGTAATAGCCCATACGCCCACAGAGAATTGCATTGGGAGATAAAGATAAAGACGGGCACATATAAACAAAAGCCTTAAGCACAAACTACCGTCACGGTAGGTTGAGAAGGAGTAGTTTCACAGCCGCCTTTATCACCGTTGATCTGATCCATCACACACAAATTCTCTTTTTATTTAGCCTTGGCGTTTAATTTTCACCATTTCTCGAACTCGGAGAGCACTCCCAGTGCCACCTGACCGACTCTCTATTATTCACACAGTGACCAGCAGAGTTGAGACACAACATTTGATTGAGCTGAAAATGCCTGGACTGAGGGCGCCTTCTGATTATGCGCAAGAGCCTCCTCGCCACCCTGCTCTCGTAGTTAATTCCAAGGTTGATCGCTCATTCTTCGTTCATAAACTCCGTCGTTTCGCTGTACTGTTGATCTATGGAATTGTATTTGAGGAATATTCATTCGATGTGCTGCTGTAGTGCTATATATATATATATATATATATATATATATATATATTTATTCTTATGCGTGGTATGGTATACAAGTTTCAATTCCCAATATGATAACTTACAACTTTTATGTTCTTGTTATTTAGCTAGCGAGCCGCGGTTTTATTTTTGTCTCTTAATCCGTTTCTGCGCTGTGATTATGCCGAAACTGTTCTAAGCGGAGAAAATAAAATGAAAAGTGTACTGTAAGAGTGTACAAATTATTCTGAAAGAATAGAAGCGAAACAACAGGATTTTCTGAGTTTAAGATGCTCGGTCCGTCCATTTTGATGATATCTGTTTTCAGTGTATCTGGATGTAGTTTATTTTTATCATTATATCAATCTGTACCGATGGATTGCACGGAAAGAAATTGTTCTATGATCCATATTTTTGGTCCAGGAACCTTTCAATGCGGAGCCACGCCGTTCAGATTTAGTTTCATCTTATGTGACACCAGTGGAGTTCTTCTATAAGAGGAATCATGGACCAATTCCAATAGTCGATGATGTAGACAAGTCTGATACCTTCACTTTTCTATAACTTCATATCTCTACATCTTATTATTATTTGATTTTAGCTCACGCAATCTGTTTGGCTTACCAGATATAGTGTTTATATCACTGGCCTAATTGGAAATCCCAAAGAGGTGTTCATGAAAGATATCTGGTGAGTGAATCATTCGCTTAACAATTTCAAGTTTACCCTTTCCTGTGCCTTATCCTGTCTTATGAATAACAGGAAGCTTCCAAAATATACTGTTACTGCAACTTTACAGGTGTGTATGTCCTCTTTAGTTTTTCTTTTTATTGCATTTCAGTATCCTTTATCTGCCTTTATAGTATGTCACTCAGTGATGATTACATGGAACTCCCAAGGACAGGCAAGGGCTATCTCTGCCTTTAGGAGCTGTGGAAGTCGATCATAGTATGAAGTGCTTGTCCCATGTTTCAGTAGAAAGTTAGTATATGAATAATTTACTTAGCTGTCGAATCAAAAGAATGTGTTCACGATTTGCATAGATTGAAGCACACGAAAGAAGTATGAGATCTACAAATTGCTGATACTTTGTTTAGGACTACAGTAGCCCTTCCTTGATCTTTGGATGTCTTTATTGACACTGCCAAATTGCTTTAGATCAGAGTTTGAAATTGTGAAAGTGAGGGAATGTTACATTTTTACACCTCAAAAAAGTAATTGAGAGTCAGTAATATCAATATTTCTTTAAGGCCATTGCATTGGCATGTTGCCATAGATTGGGTAAGCAGGCTTCCTTCTTGGCAGGTCCTGCCTCCAACCATGAATAGAATTAGTAAGTGCATTACTTTTCTTCTCCTTTTGTATATGGGTGATAATTGATCCAACTTTTGTTTGCAGTGCGCTGGCAATAGGAGGACTGCCATGAGCCGAATTCGGAAGGTTAAGGGAGTTGGATGGGACGTTGCTGCAATAGGAAATGGTAAGGACTTTTAATATTTCAGATATTACAATTCTTTTAGGAGTTCAGTGAGAAGTGATTCACCATAGAACTGTTGGAGAGCTGTTGCTTTTTTCAATTCTGAATTACTTGCATGTCTTCTCTGTTTTTTTTATAAGAATATTTGCTAGCATAGCTATTACAAGTACATGCATTTGATTATCTTGCATAAACACACATCTGCAATCCACATTACGTGTATTTGATTAATTAGTTTGATGTGTTAAATTATTTTTGTAAGTTTGGATAAGGCAGGCAATCAATTATAAGAAATGCTTTTTCTACAACAGTATCATATGATCCAACTATTTTAACAGCAGAGGATATAATTAGAAGTCAAAGTGTTAAGTAATCGGATCATTACTCTTTTCTTCTGCCGATACTTTGTTTAGGACTTCGCTATATAAAATGTGAGAAAAAGCTCCTTTGGAATTCCACTTTGTGTTTTGATTTATATCTTCATGCATGTCACCTGCAGCTGTCTGGAGTGGGGCCAAATTGGCTGATGTTCTTGAACTTGTTGGAATTCCTAAGTGCTCACATGTAACACCATCTGGAGGAAAACATGTCGAATTTGTAAGCATTGACAAGTGTAAGGTAATGACTTGTGCCTTTTGATCCTGACCATGGAAATTTTCTCTATCGCGTCAAGCAAGAATTTCACCTGACACCATCTCATTATAATTACAGGAAGAGAATGGAGGCCCATACAAAGCATCAATTCAATTAAGCCAGGCAACAAACCCTGAGGCTGATGTTTTACTGGCTTATGAGATGAATGGAGAGGTCTCTATACTCTTCTCTCTTTGTATCTGCTCTTTGTTATTTTTGGGTTGGGGTGGTCATGACACATTTCTTCGAAAAACCTGAGCAAGTTGAGAAGTAAAAAGGCAGAAGACAACCTTTGTGTAAAGGGTGTTGGAATATTTTCTCTCTTAATCCGTAAAATATCTTCAACAGAAGAGTTAGTGCATTCTTGTGTTGGAAAATAACTTATTCGCATTATTTCATGTTCTTATTCATTGAGCTAACTTTATTCGTGTGTATACTAGAGGGGTTAGCAGAATTTTGAAAATTTCCCCCCACTGATTTCACTATACAATACTGTTTTCCATGTAAAGACTCTTAACAGGGATCATGGATATCCATTGCGTGTTATTGTCCCCGGTGTTATTGGTGCTCGTTCTGTCAAATGGCTTGACTCGATCAACATTATAGCAGACGAATGCCAGGTAAAAAGTTGTTTATGCTTGTGCTTTTAAACAGTTACTGCACAGCTTTACGAAGCTAATATTGGTGTTCTGCAGGGATTTTTTATGCAAAAGGATTATAAAATGTTTCCACCTTCAGTCGATTGGGATAATATCAATTGGTCTACAAGGAGACCACAAATGGATTTTCCAGTTCAGGTATTGCCCATTCTATTAATGGCGATCAGGGGAAGCTGCATTGCAGTTTTTTGTAATGTTTTGTAATTTTATTAATGGTGTCTGGAATATAGATTTTAAATACTCCCACTAATGCACAGCCATAAAGGGGTTTTTGAAAATTGTAGCAGTCAAACTCCAGCTGATTTCATAAATATCAAACTTGAGTTTGGGTCATTACGGCGAAGCCTGAATTCTAACTCACCAATATAAAAATATAAAATGTACTTCTTGAATTAATGTGAATCATGCTGTTCTGATTAGTTATAATAATTATTGTATCCTGATTATTGTTAGTATTGTTTTCTTATGGATTTTATGAATAAAATATAATCATGTTTATTATATATATTCTTATTAGTAATGATTTATTTTATTATCAATATTTTCATAAAGAATAATAATATAATATTATTACTAATATTACCGCTGTTACTTTTAATAAACTTATAGTACTATTTAAAAAACTAAAAAAAGCTGACAGGTTGGCTCTTGAACCTTTGAATAGTTGTATTTAGTTTAAGCTCAACAAGTCGAGTTTGAAAATTTGAGCCTGAGTCGAACCTCAATTGAACTGATTCTCCAAGCACAAGAGTCAGGTTGATTCACCTTACATCCTAGTAACATGCAGGAACTGAATCTTGGAAACTTGTTGTCAGCCTAAGCAGATAATGTTTATTATTTATAGTCTGCTTCAGGATAATGATTCTTGTCCAAATTTGTTCTGCTTGCAGTGTGCAATATGTTCTCTGGATGATGTAAACATGGTAAAGCCTGGAAAGGTCAGTAGGCTCTTAGTTTATACCTCTTATCCTTATGCTACTTGTGCAGTTAAATTAGATCTCTACGTTTCATTTTTTGTTTCAATCAACAAAATTCTACAGTTGCACATTAACATTTATGCATTTACAGCAAGGTACTTGCTTCTGCCCACGTTTGTTTTAACTTTTGAGGCACTAAAACTTTTAAAAACTGACACTTTACATACTAATAGATCGTTATTGCCTAGCGGCTTCAGAATACTGTTTTGGTGAAACATCTCTTTTTTTTTTGGATTCACTCAAAATTCAACTGAATGCTCAAAGGAGTAGAATCCAGACCATTTCGATGACCACTGCATTTTAGAGATGATTCCATAAGCATTTGAACTGATGAAGTGATGATACTATTTCAGTTGCCTCTATGTCTTGTACCATATCTGGTTTATTCTTGAGGCACTCAAAATGTTTTATTACGATGGTTATTGTTGGTAGCCAAATGAAGGACTTAGACAATCTGGGATTCTGGATTTAGTTGTAAAAGATGGCATTTGATGTTTTCTTGCTTATCTATGGCTTCAATTTGAATACAGTTCTAAGTGTGAATCTTTGTTGCTTCTCTCTTTATAAATAATTTGCTTGATTTGGATGTGACGTCCTTAGCATTAAATCACTGTAACATAAATTGTTTGTCAATTGTCAGATAACTATCAAGGGTTATGCAGTGTCAGGAGGGGGGCGTGGCATAGAGAGACTAGATATCTCGATTGATGGTGGCAAAACTTGGGTGGAAGCTTCCAAATTGCAGAAACCTGGCATCCCATACATTTCTGATTCTGAAAGTAGTGATAAATGGGCATGGGTGCTGTTTGAGGCTGAAGCTGACATCCGTCAGAGCACTGAGATAATTGCCAAAGCAGTACGTTACATTTTCTTTTTACACTCTTATCATTATGTTTCAGTTCGTACATAAGTTGGGAGTCCCAGCCATATGCAGAATTATACTTCTAGTTCTGCACTAACTTGGTATTTGTTCAATTACTTCCAGGTGGATATAGCTGGTAATGTCCAACCTGAAAATGTAGAAGTCATTTGGAATTTGAGGGGGATACTTAACACCTCATGGCATCGGGTTCATGTTCGCATAGGTCACTCAAATCTATAGGTAAAATAAGGAGTTGCTCAGAAACATCCCATTCTGCATGATCAATAATCAAGTTTGATCTACTTAGTGTTGTAAATGCCGAAAAACATTTTAACTGCAGAAGAGATGTGGCTGGCGCTGTTTATGGAAAATGAAATTGGCCCAGAGAGATTGCTTTCTTTCTTCGCTGTAGCTTTAACTCTTTGCTACTTGATCTTATTTCTGGCCGACACCTCTCGACTGCAAATCGATGAAATAATGTTTTGTCTCCTTATCTCCTTACTCGGATAAGGGCAATTGTGTCGAGAGTATTTGGTTTTACGTGTGCCTGATTTGGTTCCTTGTCTTTTAACTGCTTTGTCTTCTTACAGTATATTATAACATCTTATCCCCATGTTCTATGGTTCTGGTGTATCATTTCCGGAGCCAAAAACAAGTTCTAATGACACGATGCTATTGTAGGATGGAGAGAGAGCTTGGCATGGGGATATAAACTTTTATTGCATCTTGGATTTATGTGTTGTGAAAGATTATGTTTGAACATTTTGCTATTACTGTACTAAGCTCCCTGTTGAGCTTTATTTCTCATCTCAAGTTCTTAAATTGGCAAAAGTTTTTCCACATGTGAAAGATGTCATATAAGACTCTGAAAATATCCATATATATATATATAGATATATATGGAGAGAGAGAGAGTAGTACTTTGAAAGATTATCCTTCAGATTACATATATTTGGGGACCCAAACTACTCATGCAGTAGCTGTACGACCAATTACCAGAGTAATTACAGAACGCGGCACCAACTTGACCTCTAGTGACGTCCTCTACCTTTCAGGTCCCTGTCCCTCTAGAAGTCACGTGTCTATATTTGAACACGATAAGATTTATGGGGACACTTTGATTCTTTTCCTACCACCCTAGCCGTTTGATCATTGCCTAATTATAGCTTTTGTCTCCTAATTCATTGTAGCCGGTAGGCATACTGAAGGACGAAGGCTTCTGGAGAATACCCTCTTTTGTCATTATTTTACTTTTATTTCTTTCATACAAAATCGCTTGTCCCTTGCATTGCATGGCGTGTGATGTCCTGTTTATTTGTTCTTATTATATATATATTCCCTTGTATTTAGCTCTTATTCTTTTTCTATCCTGCTATTTCTGTACAAAATCAATGAAATTGACTGCATTACAACATAAAAATAACTCCTTTTGGGACAGGGAGACGTTATTATTGTGCTTTTCAATTTTTATTAAAGTCAACACAAGTCAGTTGTGAAAATCGACTTTACCTGTGCGATATTTTAGTTGATTTGGCTGTCTGTCCACCCTCCACCGTTGATTTGGTCTTTATTAATTAATCCAATCTGTTACGTATTTATTTAGCCATTTTAAGATCTAGCGTGTAGGAGCAGATAAAGTTTTCGACACTTGTGTCACATAATATTTCATAATTAATCATCTAGAATATCATGATGTGTGTATTAGTTTGTGATCCAATTCGAATATTGCGCAAAATCAAAATTTGCGCATCATAGGTCAAGCCCTACAAGAGTATGAACTTGAAATAGGTCTACTTTACTCGCTGAGTCAGCTTTTAGTAAAGCTTTTGCACCTCTGCTCCATCTAAGACTGAAAAATAAATTAAATTACTCAATACTCGATTTGAGTTCGATCGACGAAATCAACTTGAATTTTAATAAAATTTTGTTTGATAGGGCTTGGAGCTCGACGAATTCAATTTGATTAGTGAAAAATAAATAAAATATACTTAAAATATTAAATTATTTGAGCTTGTTTCATACTTATTTCTATTAAAGTTTGATTAAATTAATATTCACATTAAATTCAAATTCAAATATAAATTTTCATACTTAATAATAGTTCAGACAAACTTAAATTACGACCCGAGCTCTAGCTAATGGATAATTTTACAGTGCATTCAGTAATCAACACTCAACGATCATTGATTTGATTTTTCTTTCTCGATTCGATGATTACTGGTTGGGATAGAAAATATAATATCTCCCAGAATTTTATCTGAGTAAAGCATCTCGGCCATGATCTAAAGTATAAGAAAACATGAGTTGGTAGGAGTAACAAGAATCTGAGGGGAGGTGGAGGTTGCTATTACTAGGTAACAATGGTTTAGCTACTGCATCATTGGTTCGATCGATTGAACTGAATCAAAAAATCAATTATCTAAAAAGCTAAATTCAAATAAGAATGTTTTACAAAACTTTAAAATAAATTCCATTCAATTAAGAATAATAATAATTCCCAAACAAGATTTAACAAGAAATGCACAGAAAATGAATTCAATAATTCATATAAGATAATTTATAAAATAAATATAATATATAACAAAAATATATAATATGTTATAATTTATTTTTCATAATTATTAAAAAAATTAAGTACTAACCATAATAAAAATTTCAATTAACCTTTTTAAAAATTAAAAATTAAAAGTAATGATTTAGTGAACCATCCACCACCATACATCTTCCCCAAACTCCCATTTATCCCACGTTTCCCCCCCTCAATCTCCAACAACCCTATATGACTCACCACCGTTAGTCTCCAAAAACTCTGGCATCTCGTTGAAGAACGCGTTCGGAGTTGAACAGAGGCACCTTCATCTCCCTCCTCTTCCTCCTATTCTTTTTTTACCAAGTTGATCAGGTTTGGTTAATTTTTATCAATTTTAACAGGTTTTGATCGGTCATCATTAGGTTTGACGACGTTGATTTGCATCCTCATAACCTGCCCTGTCATTGGTCCAATTCCTGATCGAAACACATCCAAATTTGAAAACGTTGGCTATGTGTGTGTGTGTATATATATTCACTTAGAGCCATATCTCAGCCTCTACTCATTTAAGTATTAAAAGAACAATTAACAATGAACAATCAGCACGCCGATGTTTGTGGTTCCTTGAGCAAAGATAGTTGACTGGCCGCTAATCATACCCATATGTCTACGTCTGGCTTTGCCGGCCCTACATCACATTTTATTTAGTTCGTTCCCTTTATTTTGTATTTTAACTGGTCTGCAAAAGACTAAAGGGTGACATAGCTTTTTTAGACTATTTACCTAATCCCATTATATATATATAAAAAATCTGCATCTTAATTTTCAAGTCTAAGTTTGGATTGTCAGTTTTAGGAATTAGGAGTCAACATTTATCTACGAATTTTTTTTTTTTCAAGAATGCACAATAAAATAATATATATCAGAATAGTATTACAATATCAATCGTCTTGAAGATGACTCCACTAGTTGAGGCCAGCGCACGCACGACAGACTTGAAGAAATATCAATTTTTACGTCCTATGGCTGATTTCATCGTTATTCCAAGGAAAAGTGATTATTTTCACTTCATCGTTTTATGATACAAGAATTGTTAGCAGAGAGAGAGAGAGAGAGTTTCTATGGCAATTAAAAACAATAATGAGTTGGTGGTGACGGAAAATCACACCCGTTTCTTTCTGCTTTTGGAGAGAGAGGGAAGGGGGCGGCGGCGGCGGCGGCGTGGGTGTGGGTGTGTGGGTGTGTGAATGAACTACAATAATAATGAATAATGCCATAATTGACTGGCGCTGAAATATGAACATAGCAGGAACCTGGATGACCGTAAATACTCCATAACCACGTGCTCCATCATGCCCATTTATTTAATTCACTCACTCCATTCAACCATATATTCCATCTGGAGGACTCTATAATCATATCATTTCTTTCTTTTTCCTAATCCATGTGTGAATCTGATTTATAGCACTGACTAATTCTCGAATAATTAGTCATTTTTTATGCGATTGGTCCCAGTTTCTGACCAATCACCCGCTCATAGCACACAGACAAAACCACCCAATACCTTCTCATTCCCATTACGTTCCAACTTGCAAAAGATTCACACACGGATATCCCCGCTCTTATATGCGTCTATGCCAATCCAAATTTAATTTATCACATTCAGCAAAACAATGACCATATTGTTCATGTCTATCCCCTTATTGCTTCCCTTCTTGTCCTTGCTTCTGCTTCTCTTCTCATTCTTCTTTCAATGGCGAGCCCCCAAAGTGGTGAATCCGGGCCCAACTTCATTTCCCGTAATTGGATGTTTGGTTGCTTTCTACAAGAACCGCCGCCGCCTGTTGGACTGGTACACGGACATGCTATCCGTGTCACCGACCCAGACCATCATTGTCTCCAGATTCGGGGCTCGGCGGACCATTGTAACAGCCAACCCACAAAACGTAGAGTACATGCTGAAGACAAACTTCACCAACTTCCCTAAAGGAAAGCCCTTCACGGAAGTTCTTGGAGATTTTCTAGGCAATGGGATATTCAATGCGGATGGTGATCTATGGTACACCCAGCGCAAGTCAGTCACCCACCTGTTCACGAACAGGTCCTTGCGAGACTATGTAGAGAATGTGCTCAAGGAAGACGTGGAGAAGAAACTGCTGCCGCTGTTGGAATCAGCTGCAGAGGAGGTCGAGGGTAAATCGCTGGACTTGCAAGATCTATTGAGACGGCTTGCATTTGACTTGGTGTGCAAATTTTCATTAGGGTTCGATCCTTGTTGCTTGGACTACCATTCTTTGGATACGCCGCACCCCGTTCTGGAAGCATTTGATGTGGCCTCAGATATGTGTGCAAGAAGAGGCGCGGCTCCATTGTCAGCCATGTGGAGGGTTAAGAGGTTCTTCGATATTGGATCGGAGAGAAGGCTTAGAGAAGCCGTTTGCAGAATCCATTTATTCATAAATGAAGTAGTTGGTGAAAAGAAGAGAAAACTTGCCACTGGTTGCTCCAACACAGGATTAATTGATCAATCATCAACCGAATCTGATGATCTCCTATCGAAAATATTGTTGGATGATAAAGGAGAGGAGGTTGTGAGGGATATAATGATAAGCTTCATTATGGCAGGTCGGGACACGACATCGGCAGCATGACTTGGCTTTTCTATTTGCTTTCATCCCATCCTGATGTAGAAAATGAGGTTGTGAGGGAGCTAACGCTTGTTGAAAATGATGCAAATTTGTCCAATTACGAGTCCTTGAAAGAATTGAGGTTCTTAAAGGCATGCATTTGTGAGTCCATGAGGCTATTCCCGCCGGTTGCATGGGACTCCAAGCATGCCATCACTGATGATTTCTTGCCAGACGGCACCCAGGTCCGGACGGGAGACCGGGTGACTTATTTCCCATATGGCATGGGGAGGATGGAGGATTTGTGGGGACAGGACCAATTAGAGTTCAAACCAGAGAGATGGATTTCCAAGCTGGAAGAAGGGAGAAGAATTAAGGCATTAAAGAATGTCGGCCCTTACAAGTTTCCTTCAAGCCGAAGTGTGCCTTGGCAGAGAAATGGCTTTCATTCAAATACGTAGTGGCTGCAATCCTGAAAAATCAGACCGGTGACCCGGGCCACCCGTGTGCCGCTCCTCACCGCCCACACAGGAGGATTTAAGGTACTTGTCCGACGAAGACAATAATGACATGCAAGGTGTACAGATATTCTGAGACGTAAAAGGAATTTTACTAGGTTTATACTGGTGAAATTAAAGTAGAGGAGGAATTTTGTAGAAGAGTTCGTTTCTGGATCGTGAGTTAGGAATTGCCGAATTGGGGTAGGTTATGGAAGAGGTCTGGTGAGGCTGGAGTGGCAACAAATGGACGCATTGATGAAGGAGGATCGGGTTGAAGTCGAGCCCAGTGGTATTCAAATTATTTGCCAATAAAATCCGTACAATTAGGCCGCGTGGTGCCGCAAGACCTGGCCTGACAGGTGGTAATGCGGTATTAAAGTACATAAACACACATATATTATTATAATATGTATGGGGGTATGCCATATTGACACATGCATTTCATTTTGTAATAATAATTAATTCATAAGATTTGTACTTACATGTCTCCAATATATAAGGCAATGTCATTTATTTATATATATATTGACTAGTTTGTTACAGACTACAATATTGATGCAATACTATAATATCCTTCTGATTTAGAGTTTCTAAACGTGGCTTCCTCGATTAAAAACTCTAATTCAAAATTAAATTTGGTCATAGTTAAATAAATTATATTTATTATGTATTCAATGTATAATTTTTAAAAAAAGAAAAAAAATTATATTAATAATAAAAAAACATAGATATCTCCAAACTCAACAACCTAGGTCGAAGTCTTAACATTTGAGGCTCAGGTATTCAAGTGGTTCGATATCTTCTAATTTGGTACAGGAGATGTTATTTATTTAGTATCTCTAATGAATAGTCGAATTGTGGGGTTACACAACAATAATTTGCAACTGGTAAGTAATTCAATTTAGTGAATACCTGATTGATGGTAGCTACAATGACAAGCTACCAAATTGTTCGTTCCACTTCTCATACGTACCAAGTTCATTGAGTGAGACTGAAGGCCTCACCTCGTGTAATGCTTTCTCAAAGTCCTGGCATGAACATGATGAAGAGCAAAGTCAGCTATAGAATTAACAAACTTCATTTATTAGAAGTGCATGTGAAAAGCGAAGCAAACTGAAATACAGTTTCACACTTCACGACCGGGCTTATTCCTACCATTTTCTTTCACCCATGAGGGATCCATTACCTGAAGATTAACAGGTCTCATATCCTCCTTTTTGAGCTTTGTAATTTCAATACCCTGTTTTAGAGCCTCTCTTAAGGGACCCATTGAAGCATCTTTCACCAAATTCTTCATATCAGATCCTGAGTACCCTAAAATAAGCACAAAGTGGAATTTATAATAATTACAATATGGAAAAGGGAAAGCAGTAACAGGGCTTATAAACTGCGAAAAAACTGGTTGTATAGGTAATTATTGCTTTAAAGCAGCTACCTTCAGTTAACTTGCAAATAGTATCTGTGTCTTCATTGGAAAGGTTAAACAATCCATCTTTCTCCAGCAGGTTCTTTATGATCCAGGCTCTTGCTTCTACATTTTAAATTTTGAAAGTAATATGGTTAAAGCAAATAGAACAACCACAGGCTTAAACAGATTATTCCAACTTGGACCTGAAGTTGGGAGCGGAATATACAGTCTCTTTGTGAGTCGCCTCCTTGCAGCCTCATCAAGTTCTTGTGGTCTATTAGTTGCACCTGTTTCAGGAAACATAGTCAAAATCCTGCTCGAATTTGCACTGAAATGCAGAGTCTGGAATGAACTTTTGGCTGTGATCAGCAGAGTTCAAGCATCATATTCAAGAGTTCTGAATCTTAAACCAAGTGCAACCTCAGATTTTTTTGTTTATTTATTTATTTTTTTTTTTACTGGGTCTTATCAGATTACTTGGTTAAGATTCAGAAACTAATTCTGCTTTTGCTGTAACCTATTAATAGAATTTGCTCGTTTCCACTGTCAAAGCCTTCCATCTCAATGAGGAATTGTGTCTTCAGTCGCCTACTGGATTCATGTTCACCTTCTGATTTGCGCTGCAACAAATATCGAATTGCTGAGTTGTTTCTCATATTGCAAATAGTAATTTGTGAGAATAAAACTCTATGGAAAGTATGGGTCTTGTGGCACAATCATGATATAAGGATGAAGATAGTGAGTGTTCAACAAGTGATCTATGCTCTATAAGTGTCCCATTATTGTAGAATATCAAAGGTGAGAGATAAATTGGGGAAAACCAAAACATGCACAACATCAAATGTGAGATGCACAAAACATGCTCAGGCTTAATTCGTAACCAGAATAATCAACTATTCACCTGAGACAGAAGAGAGTCGATTTCATCCACAAATATTACTGCAGGTTGACGGCAGCTAGCAACACCAAAAAGGGCTCTCACAAGCTTTTCACCCTCACCTATCTGCAACCATCAATCAGAATTTGATGATTAGAACAAATCAAACTTATAGATTGAGCCTTCTATACGGAAAGTAACAACCCGATAAATAGTGGTGTTAGTGTCGACTATGTATATCTATATATCAAGCAACATATAAGAAAGCATCACATGTGTTGCGTCTTTTGAGATTGCTATGATTGCTGATATAAGAGCATAACCATCAATGATTTACCCACACATCAGTTCACTGATATATTATATATTTACGTAAGATTCACTTATAGCATAGAAAGAGCAATAACAATTGACATTTTGAGACAAAAAGACCTATCAAATCTCTCATAAACTATGACATTTGATTGCACAGGTTCGGCAGAAATGCATACCCATTTGCTTGTCAATGAACTTGCTGATATGTAGAAAAAGGTTGCTTTAGCCTCCCCAGCTATTGCTTTTCCTATCATAGTTTTACCAGTACCCTATGGCAAGGAAGAAACAGAAATAAGCAGCACATGTAGAATCTAAACACTTGGGGCCTGTACCATATACTTACAGGTGGTCCAAAAAGGAGAAGACCACGGCCTGGAGAACGGCAACCTTTGAATATGTCAGGGCGCAGCAGAGGCCATATTACCATTTCAGTCACGCATTTTTTTGCATGTTCCAAACCAGCTAGCAGTATTCAGAAAAAGATAAGACAGAAAAACTGAGATCTGCTACAGGACATAAATGTTTCTAACAAAATAGAAATCTTGACTGTGGCCTACCAATATCATCCCAGCGGACATTGGGATCCCTGTCCATTATCTCATTGCTGACATGCTCAATAAGCCGTGGTTCTAAATTTCTCAACTTCTCAGGAAGCTCGCCATCAGGGCCACATAGCAACTCCAAACTACATTATATATGAAACTTCAAATATTTGCATGCAGAGTACTTAAGAAACAATAAACATTTGCCTTTAGTAAAGGAAAAGAGAGAACATTCTCAAATAAGTAGAAAAACTAAGTCTATTACTACAGTATCTAGAAACAGATAAGATTAACCAAGGTGAAGAAAAATCCAAAGCCAAATGACATATACCATCTTTTTGTTGAGTCATCTATTGCATCTTCGCCCTTCCCAGCAATGCGGGAAGTCACATTGCCTGTATTACTTCCATTTGATCTGATGGGAGGAACAAAATTACCTCTAACACCACGACGAGAAAAACCATAAGATCTGGCTCCATAACCCCTGTGGGCTATAGCATCACTTTGTGGTGAGACAGATGGACTTGGTGATCCAGTTAAACCTCGCTTTTGCCTAGCCTCCATCTCCTGGGGATGATAGACCAAAATATGCTAATTGCATGTAACCATAAAGAAAGGTCTAAAAAGCTTTACTCTTACATGGGAATTAACTTTAGATAAATATGCAAAGCTTATGGTGCAACGAGTTTTTTTTCTCACTCCTGGTATATGTTTCTTACTTACATAGCATTTTAATTTCTCTTACATTGCACTTAAAAGAAAATAAAAGAAATGCACCTTCACTTCTACTTCCAACTGAATAAGAACAGCCGATAATGCAAACATATTGATAACCCTCTACTTGTTTGTATATGTAATTTGGACCACAGAAGGTAAGCATTGATAGAACTAACATTATTGGTATCAGAAATTATTAATACTTATAAGATGGTCAGAAGTAATTTATGAGGGTATCTGTTTTACGTTCCTAGTAGTAGACTCCAAGAGTTGCCTGAAAATTCTGACAAAAATACTGATATTTTGGCTATTATGTTTAACAGTGATCTTCTTGAAAGTGCACAGTATAATTGGCTTGCTAACTACCACACAAAATACTGTCTTCTGCCAAAAAGAATGGAATAAAATAATGAGCAAAACAGAACTAACCACTGTTTAAGACATGAAGGGTAACCACAGAAAGACTCAGTCAAATCTTCAGCATGTTAGGTGCTTAAGGAGAATGAAGTGCCTACCAGTTTTGTTCTTGCAGTAACAAATCCACCACTGGGAGCATCGAGGTCAGCTTCCTCACTGGCTGATGGGGATTTTATATTTTCATTTCTAGGGCTAATAGTTTCTCTGTGCAACCTTTTTGTTTTAAAACTAATCCAAGGAGCTGCTTCCTCCTCATCTGCGTTAGTAATGGTAGACATAGAATGATTATGGGGATAGTTCTGACTTGAATAATTTTTTCCGATGATGAGATTATCCTCTGATATCTTATCTTTCTTGAAGCTGCGATCATTTTCCCTAGAACCATTTCCATACAAGGAATTCAGTTTCGACTGTACGAGAGTCTTTGAGGTCTTCAAATTGTCCAGCTTATCAAGTTGCTTTCTCTGACAAAAACAGTGAAATTAGATTTCCATGAGAGCATTTAATTACTGATAACCATTCTATAGCTCAGAAAAGAAGCGACGAAAGAGAGTGGGCAAACACAGGCCAGATGTTAGTTAAGGAATCAGCAAGCGGAACAAGAATAATTATAAGATGATTTGGTGTTCCATACCAATCCATGCGTAGTTCTTTCACAGGGCTGCTGAAAAAGGGCGTGAAAATACTTGGACTGTTTAATCTTCTGCATGTCAACATCACCTCTCTTTCTGAATATGCAGCCAGGATCTTTGCCTGCTTGCGCAAATGCTTGGCTAAAGTGTAAGAGAATGCAAATTAGAATTGGTTTTCATTTATTTCACTTTCCTATACACTTTCATGTACTAAATCTGTGTAGCCAAACGGTGCATAAAGAAACAGAAAATGCAAAAGACAAACTAATTGTATAAACAACTTAAACGGACTCTAACCACCAAAATCCAAAAAATCTCTCTATTTAATAACATCTTGGACCTGTAATGCCAATTTAATTTACCGAATGAAATAACAAACGTTGTGGAGCACTGTCCGAATTCCAAAATGCAGAAGAGATAGGCAAAACAGAATGTCCACTAAAGGTCAGTAGTAAACAAAACAAAATCCAAGTTATTCTTCAGATAAGCTAAAAGGATTCTTACTTCTAGTTACATTAGCTCCATTTAATATGAAGAGCAGACCATACCGATCAGAATCAGGAATCAAGGAGCGCCGAGCTATGCCGAGCTTGGAGACAGCCTCGCCGCGTATAGGGCGGATAAAGGCCTCATCTACCGGGGTGCGGGAGCGAGAATCCAGGAAGCCGATGAGCGCGAGGGATAGCACTTGCGCGGAATCGTAATCTCCCTTCTCCAGAGCTGCATCTGCACCGAATAGCAGCGATTGAAGGCGCTTGAGGTTCTGATCCACTTCTTTTCTCCAACACACCTCCGATTCGCCATCGACCGTCGGCTTCGAAGTCGAGAATGCAGCGGTCGCCTCCTTTCCCGCCATCCTCAGGCTGCCGCTTTGTCGCGAAATTCAAAACCGTGTGCCCATATATATTAGCAATTTAGCGCGCATCTTTGGGCTGAATTTGCCAAGTTGGGACCAAATGCCTGCTCTTTAATGGCCAACTTCAATAAGCCCTGAAAAGCTTCTCTCTTATTTATTAGGTTAATATTTCTTTAATCAATAAACCTCTCTCTTATTTATCGTATTATTACATCTACTATTCATTAAGTAAAGACCGCTAGAGTAACCACAATATATGTAATTAATTTTATAAAATTTATATTATGTTTCTATATTTTACTAGAAAAATAAATTCGTATTAATGAAGAGTTGTATTTGTTGTATAAACTCATTAAAAAGTAATAGTTAGTCCAAAGAGTATATTATATATGCTAGAGACATAAAATTAAACAAATATTTATAATATAGAAAATTCTCGTGTTGCATTCAGTCAAATTTATATAGAAATCGCGCACCACCTCTGCTAGTATTAAAAATTAGAACTGTATTCACAATCTCCCAGTTTCAATTTTTATCACTCGAACATTCTGTTACGCAAATTAAACTTTATAACAGATGCTGAAAGCCTGGGAAGTTCTGGTAGAGGTTTAACATGGAAAGAACTAGGGGTGGCAAATGGGCGGGTTGGGTCGGGTTTGGGTTGGATCCAAACGGGTTGGGTCAAAAATGGGTCTAAATGAAAGGGTCCAAAATGGATTGGGTTGCAAATGGGTCGGGTTGGGTTGCAAATGAGTCGGGTCGGGTTAGTATAAACCATTTTATTAATTTAAATTTTAAAATTTCACACAACGAAAAGAACAAAGGACAATACTTGAACTATTGAAAAAGATAATTACTACTTACAATGTAATACAACAAAATTTGTATTATATGTCATTTCTGTCTAATGACCATGTACATTAAGATTCTGTCTAACAAAATACTACATTTTATCAAAAAATTCATAATATTTTAAATTATTATTTTGAATTAACACCAAGTCGTGCAACTAAATTCTCTATATTTGTTGAGAGACAATTTTTATCTTTATATTCATCATCTTCAGAATCATAAACTGTATATGAAATAAAATAATCACATAAAAATATAAAATCACTAAAAAATTAAAAATAATAAGAATAACATTATAAATAATTTTAAATATAGTGTGTGGGTGGGTGGGTGGGGGGGGGGGAAGAGGTGGTGGGAGAGATGTAAAAGTGTGGGTATGAGAGAGTAACGTGTTTTGTGTGTGTGTGTGTGTGTGTGTGTGTGTGTGAGAGAGAGAGAGAGAGAGAGAGAGGAATGTGTGTGAAAGATATGTGAGAGAATATGTGTATATGAAAAGAAGAGTTTGTGTGTGAGAGAGATGTGTGAGAGTATGTGTATATAAAAAAGAGAAATAGTGGGTTTTATAGTTTTTTTTAGTTTAGTTTATGGGTTGAACCCATATCTAACCCATTTTCAATCCATATACAACCCATACTTAATCCATATCCAACCCATACAAAATATAATTTTATTTAATTTCAACCCATATCAGCCCATTTTAAAAATTAACCAACCCAACCCAACCCAAAACTAGTTGGGTTGGATTGAACCCATGGATCTCAACCCATGTTGACACCTCTAGAAAGAACCCATTTCGCTGTTTCTTTCTTGAGATTTCGGTAGAATGTCAATTAGCTCGCTGCCAGGCATATTCATTTAGCAATTTTGAGGTTCCAAGACCCATAGCATCAACGCTGAGATAACACTGAAATTCCTGCAATACCAAGACCTGAAGATCTTTTTAACAATTAGGCAGTATTCAGATATGCTGGTCCTATCGCATCAAATTCAGGAACCTTTCTTCACACAGATCCGCATCCCAGGAAAGAACTATGATCCTTCACATTTTTCTGTTTTCAACTCTTAATGAACCTTCTTAGAGTTCTCCACAACAGGAAGCAGTTAAAAAAACACAAAGCAAACAAGGTTTATCACCCATTCGAAAGCTTGTAAAAAGTATCTCGACTGAAAAAAGATTAGCATTTAGAGACGACAATTGAAATGTTCCTATCTAGTCTGATTTTACACATTCTACCATGTATAAGTACAACATTGCAGCACTACAACTATAGCAGTTAATGGGGCCTTACGCAATAACCAATTTACATTGCCATATCTGTCCAGTCAAGAACATGAAGTTGACAACATGCTGGACCAGCAAGAAATTCAATACCACACTCCAACAAGGATGCATTGTTTTCTTCCTTTGATGCTTGTGAAGGCAAATTGCATCACTCAAACCATGTGTACACAGTCATTGAAGATTAAGGCCAAAAACAATTACCCAGTTACATACTAGTCAATACAAGTTGTGCCACTCCTGCCAATTCATGTGTTGCCAGGGGCATCTCCGGGCAGCTTTCGGTTAAGGTAGCGAATAACAGCATCTTCAACCCTGTCAAGTCAATGAGGCATTTCAAATACTATTGGTATCTCCTAAACTACAACCAAAATTCATGCAACCTTGAATTGTAGAACCTGACAATATCGCTTGTGCACGAAATAGAGAAAACAGGCTCACAAATTTGTCTCTGTACAGTTTAAGTTAACTCATGTTGAACATACTTGGGAAACAAACGGGACCCCTGAGTGGAATACCCATACATTTCTATAATAGTGTTACAATTAACATTCCCATCATTTATTTGTCAAACAAACTATAATGATAAAGGTTCTTCCATAATATTAATTGCATACAAACTGATTTTGGAGTTAATTGATTCCAAGATTGGAATTCAAGCTTCTGTATTACGATACTTCAATGACAAGCTTTCCACATCCATTCATGGAGTTAAGAAATGAACAAAAAGCTAAGATGTCAATGAATTTGTACAAATATAAATCATACCAGGGTTGGTTGAAGAAATCTGAATGGCGCTCTTTTTCTGCATTACGACTTGCTTCCCCAGAAACAAGCTTCAGATCTTTTTTGAGAATCTATCTATGGCATTAATAAAGGTAAGAAAACAGAATGCCCTTCTCCGCCGGTGCTCATGGATCTTTCTTCTTTTCACATCTTTTTCATTCATCACAGCTCATCAATCTCTCTTGCTTTTCAGTTCCAATAAGCATTTCAATTCCCTCTGTATTGAAGTACAATCAAAATACATCATAGCATGCAGTTCCAACAGGACTATTTCCTGAGAGCTTGATCCTATGTTCTAAATGTATGGTGTAAAAGAGGTGGGTGTATTTTTTGTGTGACTGCTGTGAACTTGATCTTGCCTTCCCCAAATACTTTTTGAAGCGGTAGATCACAGTTGAAAGAAGATGGGTCATCTGGACACTGCAATTTTCGAGCCTTGACGTATTGCCATACTGCCGCAATGATTCTTGGACGAGTATCAACCTCAATGCCTAAAAGCTCTTTAAAGAGCAGAAAGCTATATTTTCAGCATATAATTCATTTCTAATCTTATGCTAGCGGTAAATTCTTGATCCCCTTTCCTTTTGACCTCAAAGCCTTCATGAGGAGCAGGTGATCTAGCACTATCCCATATAATCAAATGGTTATCAGGATATAATTTCTGGTCCAGAGTGATAGTAACTCTCTTGAAAAATGAGGAGAACTTTGGATATGAAGAGCTCGGATTCTGCATCATGGCCGCCTGGTCAGGATCCACTCCCTCCTCCAAGATCCTCCCTACAATCCTAAGAGTCCACGTAGGCGGCTCTGCATTAGGTTTCTTAGGAATGGTGCGTATCTGATTCGCAAAAGTGTTAAAAACATAAATGCGGAGCGTTTTCTGTATATAGGTTGGTGTCTTTAGAGCCTCCTGGATATCAATTTTCTTCCTTGTCAAAGCAGCATCCACTCGAGACTCGAACTCAAGAAGCTGAGTATAGAGAGCGGACTCAGGCAAAATAGCTGCAACTCTTTCCTGCAACTGTTTCTCGGGAAGTTTCTGCTTTTTCCTCCGAGCAGCAGCTGATGCGTCCATTGTCCTCAATGGAGAGGCTGTGGTGGAAGGTGAGAAGCTTGGTGGATGTACAGGTGGTTTTTGTGGAAACCGTTTGGCACCGGCACTTCCAGCACCTGAAACAGAGGGAGATTGTGAACCCAAATTTGCAATGCCTCCGGAATGACCCTGGTTGAATGGAAGGCCCTGAGCAGCTTGCCACTGGGCTTGAATTTGTGCATGGGCTGCAAACATTCGAGCACGGGCATGAGCTTGAGCCTGAGCCTCGGCCTTCGATTGAGCCTGGGCGAGGGCCTGCATCTGAGCTTCAGAAAGCTGAAGCTGTCCCGGAAATCCAGATCCCAGTTGTTGCTGCGTAGATGGATTCACCGGCAAAGAATTTCCAAAAGGGGATGAAGCCCCAATATTCTTTTGAGGGTGGTTGTTATTAGCAGACATTGTTACATCTACGAGCAAAAAACATAACTGAGTGAATCCATAGTTTACACTAGCATTTCCAGAACCTGGATTTCAAATTTAGAACTTAAAGTAACCAGTTATCACATATAAGAGCTTTACAACAAACAATTACGTTAGGTGCAACCGGGAAAAGTAATTTTCAGACAAATTGAGCTGAGCTGCTCGGATTAAAGTACTTCGTCCAAATAAGGAGAATTAACATTAAAAAAGAAAAAGGGGGCAAAACAAGGTGGTTTTACGAAAACCCTAACCACACTCAGAACCAATTACATACTTAATCCGAAAAAAAGGTATATGAAAATTAGAAAATTGATACTATCTGGATCATGAGAAAGTACATTCCTGAAATCTAGCAGCAAGTACCACGATACAACAAAATTCAGCTGATACTACAAATAGAGATAAAGATATATATACGGGTCTTTATAATGATGAAGAAGCTTGGGTAGAGCGGTGACAAAATCTTACTCGGGAATAGGAAGCAGACTCTTTACTGGCTGAGCTTGCTGAACGTTTATTTTGCGTTTCCGTCGTCCGTTCTGTCGCCCGGCGAGTCAACACAACGACCTCGGTTCTCTCAGTTTTCTAACCTCCGTTATATTCTCATCAGGCGTGCCTTAAATATGAATGCGCCAAATGCATCTTTGTTGTTTCGTGGGCTGACTTTATTTGGGGATAGCCCATCCTGTTATCCTCTTGCCCAAATATAAGTCGGAGAACAGTGGGCTGGGACATCAATGAGGCCCAAATGCGTTTTGCAAATATAAATAGTTAGTATTCGTTAATATACTATTATTATATATTCTGTAGGTCATACATCAATATTATTAAATTTATTAATAAATTTAAAGTAAATAAAATAAAATAGATCAAATATTAAAATTATAAAACTAAAACTCACAACGTCTTAACTACGAGACCTCAATCTCAAACTTTAATATATAAAATAGGTTTGAAAAACAAATCAACTTATTCAATACTCAGTTGGAATGTTCAATTGAACTCAATTTGTTATACTTGAATTTGTTCAATATATTTTCAAGCTTGAATCATGTTTTAACTCGTTTTTTAAGCTTAAATCATTCTTGTTTAACTCATTTTTTAAACTTGCATCGTGCTTAAAATTTCAAAGTATCAAATTATTCATATTTAACTCATTTTTTATTTAATTAAAACTCGTTTGAACTAGGTTAGATTAACAATCAAACAAAATTCACACTTAATTTTGTAAGCTTGAATATGCGTTCATCTTGACTCAAATTATTTACAACTGAAGACTAAAAGATCAAGACCTTTGAGTTTGACTTGCATTCGTTTCATTACAAGTTTCGGTTAACAACCTTAGCCAAACTTTCATTATTGCCGTCCATGTAACAGCCAGCACAAAGCTTCCTCCTCCTTTTCATCGTCGGGAGCGGTTCCCATGACCTGCTCTCCGGATGGTATATTTCGGTCTTTTAGTATAATACTTCACCATTCAACTCAACAGCCATCCCGCCGGCCACATAAGCATAGCTACCACAAGTTGTTGATGCAAACAAGCATCTTGGAGTTCTCATAGAGGGACCCTTGTACCATTTGTTTTTCACCAGTTCATACCTCCAAACCACAAGACCATCCAACTCCTTGCCTGAAACAAGCAGATGGGTGCCAGCACAAAGTGATTCTTTATCTCCATTGATGAAACAAACATCTGATGGAAGAACCGGGAGCTCCCTACAAGATTTAAATTCACAATCAAATGCATGAAGAAGTTATTCATGAAAAAGGAGAATACATGAAAAATCACAACCCATTCTTTTTGGCTCCATCTACACAGAGAAACAGAAGACAACATATAACTGAAAATTGAATTCAAAGAGAGAGCGTATCTTGCAAATTCAGAAGCAATGTTCTTCCACAAGAGATGAGAGGGAAGGTTGAAATTTGATCTCAAGATCAAAGTTCCACCAGAAAAATATGCTTGGTGTCAGAACTTATGATTAGTGGAAGAAATCAACAAACTTTGATGATGATCAACAATCAACAATCGAGCTCGACTCAAGCATTTATTCTTTTATCATGGAAAACTTCATTAAACGCCTCAAAACGCCCTACAGACCTTCTCATGCATACATAGAAAAGATAAACAAGAACCCACGAATTTCAACACAGAACTTTTTGAGAAACCAAAGCATCGTTACTCTACAAACCTATGATCATCACCAGAACTGAGAAAGATAAACACAACCATGAGCTATTGAAACCACAAGTCTCGCATTGGAGGTGCACTTCTGAACCCCCCTGGCCAAAGCGAAGGTTAGAAGGTACTGCATTTGCTGGCCAGTTGCAGTAAATGCTTGGTTGATTCTGCCGTCTTGACCCAAAAGTACAGCGTGGCCATTTTGGGGCAGTGATAAACCAGCTCCTGCTGTTGCATACTGGAATCCACCTTCAAATGTCCACTCAGGCATTGTACTGTTTGATCTAATGTAAAGAAAGGGGTGGTGGAGTTTACTGAGTTAACTGATGGTGTTAAAGAAAGGGACATGAATTTGTTTACCTGCAGAGGCAAAAGCCACCAAGATGCATGAGATGCAAATCGATGCCAACTTCATCTGATAGGGGCAGCTAGGGCTTCATGTGCTTAGAACTGCTAAATTGACTTTGTCACATGCACAGAGAGTCATAATATTGATTAGGATAATAGGGAAAAGATAGTCTCCACGTTCTGAAGATGGTGCTTGGCTCTTCCCTTAATGCATTTCCTCCCATGGATCACCAATAATGATTAAAAGATAATATTTTAGTCTTTGACTAAAATGCCAACAATTTCTCAAGATCACCATAGTGTTACATTTGGCCAATCAAAATTGCAGCAGAACTGAGGAAAGATGCAATAATTGGAGAGGGTAGTGAAAATATGAGTTGGAGCTTGGCTGCTCCACTAACTAAACATGCATGTCGATTTGACCTGATGCATCCGACCCAAAAAGAAAGACGATAGATAAAAACTATTATTGCCCAAGGCGATCGTAGTAAGAAAACCTGATTTATGGGAACATGAGGTTGACTAAACACTATTTAACCACTGCTACACAGTAATTGAAACAAAACACAGTTT
Source organism: Sesamum angolense (assembly GCA_034509725.1). Classification (NCBI taxonomy): domain Eukaryota; kingdom Viridiplantae; phylum Streptophyta; class Magnoliopsida; order Lamiales; family Pedaliaceae; genus Sesamum; species Sesamum angolense. The sequence continues at coordinate 392,754 of JACGWL010000010.1, forward strand.
CCAACCACTTTGCTATTATGATGGTGGGTGGTGGTGGGTAGTTTCTCTTTGATATTTATGGAACTCCTAAAACATGAGTTCTTCTTGTTCCCCCTGAATGATCCACAATCAGACAGTGGGCCGAGCACAATGGCAAAAGCTAGCCAACCTACACAATTCTCGCAACATCCCCATGTAAACCAGCTCTGTTTAGAGCCAGTGGCTAGGATTGCATCAGCCTATGCAGAAATCACACCTGGCATTTCTCTACTCATGAATCTTTGTGAACAAGAGATCAAGTTTAAGACAGTTGGACATGTCACTACTAAATTAACACAGTTGCATTGAATTTTCCAATCTTATCTGCGAAATTTCCACCATCTTAAATCCCCATATATCAGAAACCCTGAGACATCAAAGAATATTATGTATCACCACCCACGAGACTCCATCCTGCTGTTTTCTTCAAACTTCCTTCTTTCATCCCCTTTCTCCGCTTCATCACATCCTCCCATCTTCCAGCCTCCGCATACATGTTGGACAAAATAACATAAACAGCATGATTATGAGGATCCAAATCAAGAATTTCTTTCACCACTCGCTCAGCAACCTCAATATTCCCCGACTCCTTACAAGCACTCAACAATGCTCCCCAAATCACAACATCAGCTTTCCAAACCATTCCTTTTATAAGTTCTTCAGCTTCTACAACCTGGCCCCCTCGTCCCAGCAGGTCTACCATGCAACCATAATGCTTTATTTTGGGTTCAATACCATAATTCCTTTTCATGGAATAAAAAATTTTGCGACCATAATCCAACAGTCCAGCATGGCAACATGCTGATAGAACACCTAGAAGGGTAATATCATTTGGCATTACTTTTTCTTTCTCCAGCTTTGTGAAAAAATGGATTGCTTCTTCCACATGTCCGTGAATAGCCAGCCCACAAATCAAAGCATTCCAAGTTGCAATATTTTTTTGTTTCAATCCATAAAAGCACTGTTTTGCTTTAGCCAATGATCCGTTCTTAGCATACATGTTCACCAATGCAGTCCCAAGAATCACATCTAACTCCATCCCTTTCTCCTGAATATACTCATGAATTTGCTCTCCCAAATCCAAGCACGCTGACTGCGCACACGCTGACAAGACAGAACACAAAACGACCCCATTAGGTTCAAACCCATCTGCAATCATTCCATCAAACAACCTGATTGCTTCTCCCGCAGAATCATTCTGCGCATACCCACATATCATCGTCGTCCAAATACTCAAATTCCTGTCATCCAGTTCATCAAACACCCTTCGCGCATCATCAATCCCGTCTGATACAGAATACCCTCTTACTAATCCATTCACAACATGCAAGTCCGAGTCCAACCCAAATTTCAAAACATGAGCATGCACCTGTTCGCAACATTTAACGGACTTCATATTCGAACAAGCCTTCAGGACAAAAGGAAATGTGTGTTTTCCAGGTATTACGCCCTGCCTTCGCATGTCAGCATAAAGAAGTACGCCTTCAAAAGGACTCGAACTACTTGCTTGTGCTCTAATTACAGTGTTCCACATGAACAAATTGGGCATAGGAGTATGTTCTAGGAGCTTCAGAGCATAATTAAGGTCCCCAGATGCGGAGAGAGCATAAAAGTTAAGTAAGCGGCTGGCAGCGAAGGTGTCATGAATGCGGGAGGTGACGATCATCTGGGCGTGGATTTGCTTTAGCTGATCCATTGATTTGCATTTGTCCACCATCAAAGAGAGCGGCGCACGTTGTGCTGGTGGTGAAGACGTCTGCCATAGTGTTTGATGGAAGGCCAATGCTGTTATGGTCCGGCGATGGGCGAGAGATAATTTTACGAGAAAAGTTAGTTTTGAGGGTGGCATTCCTGAAATAGGTGTCCATAGTTTTACCACTCAAAATTCCAAGTGCAAAAATACTTTCCCTTTATAAAGTATGACAAGTAATCAAATCCCGGTATAGGATACTCCAGGCTTTATCTGAAATTCAAATATGAGGATTCAGTAAATATAATAGTAAAATTACATGTCTCAACTTGTTTGACCTCAACAAACTCAAAAGGAGAATCCTGAAAACGGATAAGTGTTCCCACTTCGCATAGAGTATAAAGAAGCCAAATAACTACTAATTAATATGTCATGTTTTCTATAAAATAGCACAAACCCATAGGACAAGCTTGAACAACCCTCATCATGCCTTATAACTTCAAAAAAACATCACAGATCAAAGTATTTACTTTAAATCGCTATCTTTCCTTAAATATCAATCCCAGGGCGATAATTATAGACATATATAGAAAAAAAGGAAAAGAAAGAACGCAAAAAAAAAAATAGATCACAAAACTTGAGATCAAGTATCGCCCAGGAAGTTTTCAATTTTTTTTTTTTAAATTTCCAGACTCTAGAGGTGGCTTCTTCAGTTGACCAACATTCAAGCTAAATAACCTCCACTTAAACAGAAGTACATCCAAATCCATGCAATGCTAATGTAAATAATACCAGATTGAGCCACAAACAGCAAAATGCATGAGCAAGAATGCCAGAGATTCAGCATTTTTACCCACCAATTATGCATAAAACGAGTTTTCAGTAAAAAAAAAATATCAGGGACCTTTAACTTAATTTTGACTGGATTAAATTCAATAGATCAGCAAAAATCATGCGTTAAACTGTTAAAACAAGCCCTAATTTAGGGATCCAAAGCTCAAAGCCAAAGCTAGAGAGATAAAGTATACACCTTTATCCCCTCGGCTATGAATTACCGGAAGATGCGATAGAGGAGGAACAGATTAGATATTCCGCTTTTTATATCAACAAATTCAGCAGAAATGCCCTTGACCTTTTGCTTTATTTTCAAAATTGGCACTGTGTTTTTGGAAATATTTTCGGGAAAGCAACAAAGTTTCATGAGCTACCTATAAAATCGAGCTCACACACGCTGCCCACTCTTGTGCTTGCTGTAATAAATTTCAGGCTTGAAACTTACGAAAAAAAATTGCCTCAAAAAATATTTATATAAAAAAATATTCCCTCAAAAAATAACATTGACTAATATTCAATGTTCTTTTGATATATACCAGATGAATTTTCAAGATACATAAACTATTTTTAAATATATAACAATATTAATTAATTAACGGAACCATTTACCACATATAAGGGCTTTACAACAAACAATTGCATTAGGAGCACCCGGAAAAAGTAATTTTCAGAAAAAATGAACTGAGCTGCACGGATCAAAATACTTCATCCAAATAAGGAGAATTACTCCCAAAAAAGGCAAAACGGGGTGGTTTAAGGAAAACCCTAAACCCTAACCACCCTCAGAACCAATTACATACTTAATCCGAAACAGAGGCATATGAAAATTGGAAAATTAACACCATCTGGATCAAGAGAAAGTACATCCTGAAATCTAAGCAGCAAATACCAGTACGCTATGACAAAATTCAGCTGATATTACAAATAGAGATCTCAAACATATATATATGATTCTGCATTTATATGATAAAGAAAGCTTGGATTAGAGCTGTAAAAAATCTTACTCGGGAATTAGGAAGCAGACTCTTTACTGGATGAGCTTGCTGAACGTGTATTTAGCTTTTCCGTCGTCCGTTCTGTCGCTCGGCGAGTCAACTCGACGACCTCGGGTTACTGAAGTCGCTCAGTTTTCTCACCGCCGTTGTATTCTCATCAGGTGTGCCTTTAAATGTGAATGAGCCCAAACATAAAATTTCTAATTGTTTGATGGGCTAACTTTATTTGGGCATGAAAGCAGAACCGATCCAGATATCCTCTAGCCCAAATATAAGCAGGAGAACTATGGGCTGACATGAAGAGGCCCAAATCCGTTTTTAATTCAATATACACTACATAAATATTTTATTAAGCTTTTTTTTTAGATAATATAAATTAAAATATCATATTTTAATATAATCTTAAACTGAAATATGTGATATGGACTAATAATTTTAATATATAGTGAGTAAATGCATTTTGTTGTAATGGATTGAAATTGTAACGATAAGATTTATATGCATTATATAAATATTTATTTACAAAAAAAATTATCTAAACGTATTAAGTTCGATTTTAGATAATATAAATCAAAAGATCATATTTTAATATCATCTAAAATAAAATATGATATATTGACTAGCAATTCTAATATGGTGAATTTTTAAATAAATGCATGTTGTTGTAGTGGATATTAAAGTTATAACTATAATTCATATGCATTATATTAAATACTTATTTATGAAAAAGTATCAAAATGTACTAAATTGTTAATTAAGTTTTTTTAAAATAATATAAACTAAAAATCATATTTTAATATCATCTAAAAATAAAACATAAGATATGGACTAATAATTCTAATATCTAGTTAATAAATGCATTTTGTTGTAATGGATTGAAATTGTGATGATAAAATTTATATCCATTATATTAATATTTATTTACAAAATAATTATTAGAACGTACTAAATTTCCTGTTACGCTTGTTTTTAATATAAACAAACATACCATATTTTAATATCATCTAAAATTAAAACATGAGATATTAACTAATAATTATAATTGATGGTGAATTTTTAATATTTATTTACAAAAATAGTATCCAAACTTATTAAATTGTTGCTTAAGCTTATTTTTAAACAATATAAATAAAAATACCATATTTTATTATTATATAAAATTAAAATAAGAAATATATTGATCAATAATACTAATATATAGTGAATTTTGAATTTAAACTTAGTAATATTAGATATGCACTTACATAATATTTATATAAAATAGAAAAAGGAACGAGTTCACAAGCTAAGAAACATAAACTATGGAGCTCGAGCTCGAGCTCGAATGCGAGCCAACTCGCGAACCGGCTCAACTCAACTTACACCCCTACCTAGGACTATAAGATAAAGACGCTAGAGTTTGCATTCAGTTTCATTATAATTTTCGGCTAACAGCTTCCATTATGCAATCAATCAAGAAGTGAGATGTCTTTGATTTCGTGCTACCTGTGATGGACACATTTTAAGCTAACTCCATCACAGAAGATTATACAGATTACAGAAAGGCAGTGTTTACATAAAGCTTTTCCAATTAAAACCGGCAAGTTTAAACAAGATGATCAGTAACTTGGCAGAGGAAACTGAAGTACGATATACAACAGACAAATTAACGATCGAAGCTAAAGCGATTTCTTTTAGATTCCTCCTTCAAGCTACCATAACACAGCAAGTTAAAATGAAGTCGCGAAGGCGGTTTCTGGCAGTGTCGATAGACCTCCACTGCAGCTCATCGGATTCAGAACCCGGGCAGCAAGTATAAATGGCCATGGCATTAGTACTAGAAACAGAAGATGCTCCTATCACAAGGAGTTCATTTCCCAAAGACTTGAACGCAACTCCCCAACCGTTGTTGCAATCGGCTCTCACCGGCACAGGCCCTAACTGCTTCCATGTATTAGTCTTCTTCAAGTACACCTTCAGCTGGTTGGAAGAAGCTTCCAGTGAGTAAAGCTCGTTATTTACTACAGCAACGAGAGGTGGCGAATGGGACGATTGCACAGGGTCGTCTATAAGCATGTCCGGTATAAGTTCCCATTGGTTTTTTGTTTCATTAAAGAATTCACCACAAGTTAGTTCTCCAGCTTCGTCTCTACCTCCAATCACGTAGAACTTGCCGTCCATGTAACAGCCAGCACAAAGCTTCCTCCTCCGTTTCATCGTGGGGAGCGGTTCCCATGACCTGCTCTCCGGATTGTATTTTTCAGCCTTGTCGTATAATACTTCACCATTCAACTCGACAGCCATCCCGCCGGCCACATAAGCATAGCTACCACAAGTTGCTGATGCAAACAAGCATCTTGGAGTTCTCATAGAGGGACCCTTGTACCATTTGTTTTTTACCAGTTCATACCTCCAGACCACAAGACCATCCAACTCCTTGCCTGAAACAAGCAGATGGGTGCCGGCACAAAGTGATTCTTTATCTCCATTGATGAAACAAACATCTGATGGAAGAACCGGGAGCTCCCTACGAGATTTAAACTCACGATCAAATGCCCTCCAAGTGCTTTGCCCAGTTGCAGACATGAAAATGGAAGGCTCTTTAAATCCTATCTCCCTCCGGATATTGTAAACCTCACCACTTTTTAAAAGACCCCAACACCTCTTGTTCACCAAGCATAACTTCCAAAACTCGGATATTGGGAACCTAGCAAAAATTCGACTCTCTAAATCATAGCTAAGAGATGAAATGCGCGGATAATCTGCATCCTGAGGTTCTTCGATAGAAAAACCATCAGCACCACCACAACCAGACCCACTCAGTTTGGATCCATCGTCGTTCCTGTGCATCCTAATCCTCTTGGGGGCAGATATATCAAATGTGATCCAATCACTGTAACTTATATTCAAATCAAACTGGTGATGCTGAAATGCACGGGCAGCACGTTCGTCGAAACCCTCCTCTTCTTCTTCATCAGCTATAGTGCTTCCTGCAGCCATTGATTTAACAATTCCAAAACCAAAAATCCTCCGAATTTTCATCTAGTTGAAGAAAACATAGGAATGAGATATAGAAAAGATCTTACAAAGTACAAAACTCAATCACCCTTGTAACAAAAATCCAAACATCATAATCAAATTACATACAACGGCAAGACCATGAGTAAAGAGAAACCATTACCATACATGAAACAAATTATATATGGTCAGTTTACAAGGAGAACAACAAGTTACACATGAAAAAGGAGAATACATGGAAAAACACGACCCATTCTTTATTCGCACCATCTACACAGAGAAATAACTGAAAATTGAATTCAAAGAGAGCACGGTACCTTGAAAATTCAGAATCAATGTTCTTCCACAAGAGGTGAGAGGGAAGGTTGAAATTTGATCTCAAGATCAAAGTTTCACCTGAAAAATATATATGCTTATGATTAGTGGAAGAAATCAACCAACTTTGGTGATGATGAACAGTGTACAATCGAGCACTACTCAAGCATCTTTTCTTTGATCATGGAAAAGATCATTAAACGCACTCAAAACGCCCTACAGACCTTCTCATGCATACATAGAAAAGAAAAACAAGAATCCACAAAATTTCAACACACAGAACTTCTTGAGAAACCAAATCGCAGTGACTCTACAATACCTAAGATCATCAGCAGAACTGAGAAAGATAAACAAAACCATGAGCATGCACAGGTAAATAGTATATATATATATAAAGAGAAATAGAGAAAGAAGAAAAGGAGGTTGGAGCACTGAGGCAATTAGCAATGCAAGAAGCTGAGAGGTGGGATTTTTATTAATGGGACCCTAAACCCTTCCATTTGTTGAAATGATTTAAAAATTGTAAAAACAAGAACTACATTCGATTTCGGGAAAGCATGAGTATTTTTTTTTTTTTTTAAGAAGAAAAATAGGTGATTGCAGGAGAGAGACGAAAAGAGGACGGTTTGTTGCTGACTTTCTTGCTGGTGTTTGCTTCTGTACGACACTCAATATACATATTTTTTTTCCAAGGTTTCGTCGTGGGAATATTCAATTCTGACAGTGGGCAAATATTAAATGAAATGCTGTAAAGTGCCTTTTCTTCTTGAAAGTGGAATACCATAATTTTACAAACGTAATTAACTATTTATCATTTATTTAGTTCTTGAATAAAATTAATTATAAATATTTATTACTGCTTTAGTTTAAATTACTAAATTCAAAACACAAACAGTTTCAAGACTTTAACTTGAACATATTCCAAAAAATATTCACTTATCTCAAAACACATAGTTTTATCATTAAATTTTTTGTAAGCAATGTTTTTTTTAAGAAAAAAAAATCCAATAGCACTTTAATGAATGCACATATTTATAGTGTTCATATCCCGTATGATAAAATCTCATTGATATACAATTAGGATACAATTAAAAAATTATTCACATAGGAGATATAATTATACTTATTATATAATTTTTCGATTCAATTAAACATAATTAGATATAAAATTTAATCTAAAAAAATATCGCCATTTGTAATCTAAAAAATGGCAGTACTCATTATAAGAGAAAGAAAATGAAAAAGAAAAATCTAATTTAGTACAATATATCACAGTAAATCATAATGAATTCTTTTAAAATTTATCATAATTATAAATACCTTATTTTTTGTTAAAAAAATTATAAATACTTTTTTTTTAAATTAATAATGTCTAGCAAATATTTCTTTTTACGATAACACATAATAAGAAAGTTATTTATTAAACGATCGTTAATTTTAGATGAGATATTTATAATTTTAAAAAAATGAGAATACAATTATAATGATGATAAATGGGTTAAATGCAATTTGCCCCCCTGTGTTAAGGGAAATGAGCAATTTACCCCCCTGTGAAAATAAAGTAGCAATTTACCCCTGTGTTATTAAAAATAGGGCAAATACCCCCCCCCCCGACGCGTTTCGTGTATCACACGCGCGATTTTATAATTATTTTTATTTTTTAATTTAAAATTTAAAATAATATTTATATCTTTATTTAATAACCGTTGGATCAATAAGGTCCAAGTTTAAAGCAATAAATCAACGGTGTAATTATACTAATTCAAATCAACGGTTTAAATTTAAGTAAATAAAAATAAAAATAAATTATTATATATAATTAAATTTAAATATATATATATTTGTAGTTAAATAATAAATAGTGTATATATATAGATATATATAAATATACAAAGAATCTGCCGGCCGGAGGAGGAGGAGGAGGCGGCGGCAGATTAGACGCGGGCGGGTCAAGGAGGAAGAGGCCGGCGGATAGGCGCAGGCGGTGAGGGAGGAGGAAGCGAACTGGGAGGAGGCGGGCGAATCTGGGCGGAGAGGGGGGCGGCGCGGGGGTATCTGGGCGCGGGGGAGGGAGGGAGGGAGGAGGATGAGGAGGCGGCGGCGGATCTGGGCGGATTCTCGCAGACTGGGGGGTGGGGGCGGGAGGAGGAGTGAAGGGGAAGGGAGAGGGAGGGAGGAGGAGGAGGCGGCGGACGGGGAAAGGGGCGGATCTGGGTGGATGAGGGGGGGGCGCAGGCGCAGCGGGAGAAGGCGGAGGGATGGGGGGCAAGCGAGGCGGCGGCAGCGGCGGCGACGGCGGCGAGAGAAGGTGAAGAAGAAGAAAAAATAAATATATATATATATATATTAATATATATATATATTATTAAATATTATTTTATAAATATATCTATTAATATTAAAAATAGATATAAATAATATTTTTTTTTTTTGTTAAAATCATGCCCAGTTGCAAAAGGGGAGAGTGTATACACTCTCGGGCTTAAGGGTGTGTTTTTGCTCTATTTTTTAAAAACAGGGGGTAAATTGCATTTTATTTTTCACAGGGGGGTAAATTGCACATTTCTTATAACACAGGGGGGTAAATTGCATTTTTCCCGATGATAAATGTTAGAGAAAATTTTGATAATTTAGGGTAACATATTATATTGAGCAAGTGCAGGAAAAATGGCACGCCGCAACCCTAGAAAGTGGAGATCACATTGGGATTATCCCTCCTTTATTACTAGTGTTGAACAACGTCATAGTTATTTTAATCCCAAAGGTTATGCGCTGTCTCTCCACTGATTAGTTGGTGGATTTGCCTTTGATTTGCTTTTTACACTTTGTAAATTCAAATCTCACTGTCATAATCGTGTTGGCTTTGCATTTCAATTACAAAGTGTGTCTCCTAATTAATCAAATTAGTACTAAGGGATTAGGCCAAACTTGTCAGCTTTTAACCCTCAGATTAGGAACATAATCACACTAATATTTTATTTAAACCTCTTAAATCTCCAGCCGCGCACCCCACTCCACTAATTCATCATCTCATTGGCTTACATTTCACGGCACTGCACTCTAATTGGAGATTAGAGTCTTAATTCTTTAATCTTTTTTTTTTTTTCCCTATGTCCTTTATTAATGTTCCTTAGCTGATTGATATAAGTTGACAAATAAGGAAAGATCATTATGGTCCGTTTAATTATTTAATTCAACTCAAAAAACTTTTACGATCTTCGTTAGGTTCAGTTCAAAAGAAGGTGTTTGCAACAACTTTTGATCTTCGGTGAGAATAAATTATAGAAAAAAAAAATTGTAAGTTAAATAGTAATAAAAGTTGAAATCATTGACCAATGTTAGCGTATTTGGGGAAAAAATCATTTAATATTTAAAATTTAATTAATAAGTTGTGAAGATTGATACACAATTGTTTATAACTTTTAATTTTAATTTAATTTAATTTAAATAATTTAAAAATATATTATTTTCAATAATATATTTTATTTAAGCATTTGCCTGAATAATTCTAAATAGATAAAATATTGTTGGAAGATTATTTACGATCAAAAGAGAGGCCCAATTAGAACTATCCAGATAGACCCAAATGGTAAAGAAGCCCAATAAGCGAGCTCTTATGAACTCTTCAATTGGGCCAAATTAAGAAAATATAGGCCCATTTAAGTAGTCTGCTGCCATTTAATTCGATTCTATCCACAACCTCCCAATTTCCGCATGGCTACCTCATCCATAGCTAATCTTTTCTCTTTCTTCGCCCCCTCAAAACCACCGCCACCACACTTCTCCGCCCAAGTTTCCGCCGTCTCACCTCTCCACCACCGCGGCTCCATCCGCATCAAGTAGCCATCCTGGATTGGCCCCGCTGGTCTTGACCAATGAAGCCCAGTCGCTGCCTTCCTGCTCAGCTGACGTCATGTCAGTGGTGTGCCCCTCGCTCGCCTACGCGAACACGATGTTCTTCCGTTCTGCGTACAATGTTCAGGTGATTGTGGACGATAATGAACCGGAGGAGAAGCTGCTGGGTCGGTTCAGGAGGGAGGTGATGCGTGCTGGTGTCATCCAGGAGTGCAAGCGCCGTAGGTTCTTTGAGAACAAGCAGGATGAGAAGAAACGCAAGTCTCGCGAGGCTGCGAAGCGCAATCGTCGCAGGTTTCTTTACTTCGCCTTCCTTTGTATTTATTCGTGATTATTTGATTATTGTTGGAGCATTGCTTTTCTTACCCCTTGTCCGATTTTTGCATGTTGCTGGAATTCCTGCGTGGCTTCAGTGAGAATTTAGTTGATTGAAAGTGAACATAAATCAATCAAAACTAAATATCCTCGAATTTTTCTTTTCTAGCTACACAAGTATCAATCTTAAAATTCGTTTAGAATGTAGTTGAGTACTTGATTACCGGCAAAACACGGGGTCTTATAGTGTTGTATGCAAATAAATCTGCGGCGGTGTCGTGCTATTCATACATTTTCTTTTACTTCATATCTCAAAATCAAATGAGGTACATTGTTTTTCCACAACGTAGTATAGTTGTGACTGAGAATTTGGGTGCTATGAAATTGTTTACGGATCTTGGTTGATTGTCTGCGCTGAGTTACTAATTGCATTGCGATGCATTAGGCGGCAACCTGAATATGCCTACATTTAGAAATTCAGTTGCTCTGTGATTTTGTTCAAGAGTTTGGGACCTTTAAGTAGGAATCCTTCAAATCTGGCTTGTGTTTTTTCAGTGTTTGAACTGTCTATGCACCAGTGAGGCTTACATATATCACTAGTGCTTGAGTTGGTTTTTTTCATTTGAAACTTTTGCACTGAAAATCCACTCAATGGGATAAGAGGTTTAACTTTCTTTCTACTAGTGACATATTTTACTTGGACCAATACTTTGATTCACAACTATACCGTCACTAAGAAGCTTGAGACCTTGTTAGTGTTGAGGCCGACTTTCGAAATTCCAAAATTTTGAAGTTTGGGGTTTTAACTTTATTGAACTTTTATCCAACTTGGCATGGTTGCAGTTGCTAATCATCCGTTTTCTCTTAGATTGTTGATATGGTCATAAGATTGATTGAGTTGTATCTTTCTGTTCAATTCAAAGTTAATTTCACTGGAAAACGTCTCAAGTCCATAATACATTTACAGTTTTTACAAGTCTTCCATGGCTATAACTCCATTTCTGTTCAATTCTTTCACTGGAAAATGTAGACATTCCATGTTCCTTATCGAGTAATTCTGTTGATAATCTGAACAGACGTCCTCAAGCAAGAACAGGACCACAGGATAGGCAAGAGACTTCTCAGAGCAAGAAGGGACGATGATGAAGATAACTGGGATCTTCCTGAAGGAGACCTTCCCTACTGATCATAGCTGTTACTTCTCCCCCCTCATCTTTTAGTAGAATCCTGCTGCTTACTCTTTCCTCCTCTTTAGAAGGGCTGTGGTAAATGTAAGGTCTCGTGGGATTTCCTTCAATTTACTCTTCAGCATTTTTGGGCACTGAAAGATATGATATCAATTCATTGCGACAGAATGTAAGGATCTGGTTTTGTATTAATATTGACTGCTTAATTGATGGTAAGATCGGTATTCTGTAAACTAGGTACTCTGTACCCAACCGCGCCTGAGAATGCTAAGATATACTCTTTTCTTTTCCATGTGGAGAAAAGACCAAGATGAAGAAAAAGAAGCATCATATTACTGTCAGGGGAATTATTTGCAAATTTCCCCTCGGAGAAAACGAATTGTCTTCTCGTTTGAGGATGCGTCCAACTTCCTTTATCATTTGACAAAAGGTGATCTGCAAATGTTTTTACATGAACAAATGTAGAAAAGACTGAAGACCTCCAATTTAACATAAAAAGGGCTGATTTCCAGGGTGAAAATCAGGAGCAGCACGGAAATATTGTGAAAAAATGCATTTTTTGAAATTTAAAAGTAATAAATCTGTTAATAATTTTGGGAAAATTGCATTTTTAGTCCCATATGATAGAGTTTGTTGCACTTTTAGTCTTATAGTTTATAGGCTTAGTGTATTTAGTCCCAAAGGATAAATATTGTAGCATTTTTTGTTCCATAGGATAAAAGTTTGACAAATTTGGTTTCATATGATAAAAGTTACGACACATTTGTCTTATAAGATATAAACAATTTTATATCCTATGGGATCAAATATACTACATTGATTCTATGAGATCAAAAATATTATAATGTTCATTTTATGAGATTAAATGTACTAGGTTCATAAATTGTGGGACTAAAAATGCCACACACCCTATTGTACGGAACAAAAAATGCAATTTTCCCAATAATTTTTCATGATTCTGTCCCTCTTATTTTCCAAAGAAAGCGGCAAACAACCCACTTATCAATTGATGGCTTTCGATATTATTTTTTTTCCTTCAATGCAATTTTCTCAGTGTCACATAGTCGTTCACTATTAAAAGAAGAAGAGCTCCTGCTCCCCCTTTCTGTTTGAAATTATAATCCAACACATTTCAATCACGTCTTCTGCCACCAAAATTTCAGGTCCCATTGGTAATAATCCTCATGGGCTTCAATCAACAACTCAGAAGAAGCTTTAAAGATGGTGTATTCTGTCCATCTTCTGCTATCGAGTAAGCACGAAATCCAAGCGCATTTTCTCACTTCTTGTTAATGTTACCATCTTCTACCTAGCTGCATGAAACAAGATACCAGAAACGACCTCGAAGCCGCATTCGCACACATGAATTTTACAAAACTCTCTTCGTTAATGCTATATAAGGATCCTTCTTTCTGAAACAGTTCAAAACTATGGGCAATGGTAACTCAAACAGAGTACTGATGGTGATCCCCAGTTCGCAGTAGAGTTCAGATTGTTTTTGAAAATTTGTATATATATCTACATTTTCCTATGCTTTGCCGCGTTTATATTTTTTTGGCCTCTTTAGTTATTCATCATTTTGTGAGTCAGTGAAGAATGTGAGGATCAAGTCAAGCCACTAATCTCTGTACATTTTAAGGTGATTCTCTGCTGGTTATGTATTCCAATGTGTATGTAGCCACTTATTATTACCCTGTTTGGGGTTTATTGGATTTACTATACAGTCTTGTTGATAATACTAAAGTTCTATTACTAGCAGGTTAGAGCCAGCATGGTGGCTGACTTGCGAATGGAGAGAGCTGCATCATGGTACTATCTCTATGGTCAAGGTGGTTCTCAGAGGAAAGCAATCTTCGAGGAAAAAGTTAAGGTGCTTGTACAAAATGGCATGCCATTAGGCATTACATATGTGTGCCAAATGCTGAGAACAATGTATTTACCTGTATGGTATATTCTCTTCTTGAATTGCTTTAATTTGCATCCCCCATTTGTTTCAACAAGAAAATTGACATTAATCCAATCTCTATGATTAAAAATTTTCCAGTTGTATATTCTAAAATATCCTTCAGTAGGTGTGTTTTTCATAAAATTCTACAAAACCAAACACTAAATTTAATTTATTGAAACTAAGTGGATATATTCGTCCTCTGTTCAGTATGGAATCGGGGAAGCCTACCAGAATTTTGTTTCTGGTAAGACATATCTCCACTTCATTAGCACTGTATAAAGTGGTGTTTAAGAAAACTCTATTTTAGTTAGGCAGAATGTTGTGGGCAAGTGAAAGTCGAAAATTGATTTAGCTAGTCTTCAGGGTAGAATCATCTTCAAAGCTGTCTTAAGAAACAGATGCTTGTGGGCAATCAATTGTGTTGCAATCGCTGATAAGTACTTATGATTGAGTACATGATTTGCCTTTTATTACTGAGCATTGGATCCACCATTTTGGATGTTATCCAATCTCTATGAGCTTACTACCTTACATATGTCTGAAGCTTGAAAGAAGTTGGAACAAGTTCATTAAGCACTCTCCTTTCCAGCGTCTATGGATATAAAGTTTTGTACGGTTCAGATTTCAAGGTCTGTCAATATAAGTTTTTATATGTTTCCAACTTCCTCTATACTAGGAAATGAAGATGAATTGACAAATAATGAAAGCATATGCACAGACAATCATTGGCAACAATGAATATCAATTCATGGAAGGTAGAAGTTTGAACAATAATCAGGAAAGGATGGACAAAATATGAACACTAGAAATCAGCGATCAGAGCTAATTGGAGCCAACTTCAATACACATGCTTCAACATATCAATTATGTTGAGAAAGTTAATATAAACACAGAACTTGAATATATATGTGTAAACATTTTTTCTTGTGTAGGTTTTTATAAAGGAAATTCCATTTTTCCTACATTGTTTTGACTCAAAGCATACTGCTCCCCTTCAAGACTTTCTATACATTGGAATCAACTGAGATCTTTTAGGCTGCAAATCGAATAAATACAGTAGTTGCAGCAGGAAATTTGATTGCTATAATGCATTGATGAAAATAATAAGACAAAATCCGGTGTGAAATAATAGTGAGAGTGGTTGACCTTAGTTGTCATAATCCCATAACAAATGACAGTGCACAAGATTACAACAGATTACAAGTATTTTTGTACGCATTCGAAGAACTTTCCCTATAAAAGAATGTAACGCTCAAACCCCCGGAGCATTCTTCTTTGTCCTCTGTGTATTCGGTGCAAGATATAGAAGAACCAAATCCGAAGAGACTATCATGTCTTCATCCAATTCAGTCTCAGATGGTGATAAAGATCAGCTTCAACAAGCAACGAAGAAGATAAAGGTAATGGTGTTGCATTTCATTCTATTTTATACCGAGTGCATAAGGAAATCACATAATTATTTTGCTCTTGTTATTTTGGCATATGGAAAGAATTGTAACTTGCGAGTTTTTTTATCTCCAGATCTTGAAACTTGTTCTTATCAAGTGTTACTAGCCTTTACCTGTTTTATGTCTTAGTAGTATTCCTTCTCAAAGTTGCATCTAAAGAAAAATGATTTCATTTCTATCTTCAATTCATGTGATTTTTTTCTTTTTCAGGCGAACAACTTTTACTGTTTTGTCAATAACGGAACTGGAAATCAATTGATTAACGTTCCGTCACCGGCAAATTCGCCATTTATCTTCACCAGTTCGCCAGCCATTCGACCTGTGACAGCTCATATTCTAAGGCCTCGCGCAACCCCAGGTCCATTAGGTAGCCTCTTTTTCTCTTGACATTAATGCATTTGTTGGAAATTCGCTGTCTTTATTTGCTTAGTGCAAATGTGGTTGTTTTCTTTCCTTAATTTATCGGTCGAATCAAAATCGCAATTGTAATGTTGTCTTCACATGCTTTTTCGGTTGCTTTTGTTTGTAACCAGAAGTTTTGAATTTCAAGTGATTTTAATTAAATGCAGGTCCAGAGCTTCAACAACGAATTACATCGCAGAACCAAGCGAACCAGCAGCGGCCACGTCTGCAGCAATTACAACAACTAGCGCTGCTGCCACAGCAACATCAGCAACCTGTACAGCAAGTGCAACAACAGGTACAACTATTCGATTTCTAGACTGTAAATTGATTGCTGGACAGTTTCAAGCAACATGGGCTAAATTTCTTTCTAGATTTCATATATGAGAAAATATGTAAGGAAATTTTTACCTATTATATTGATTTTTCATTACTTTTTGAATGAATTACTAAATGAAGTATCTCAATTTTTTTACGGTTATAAGACAAACAATACATCTTATAAGTAAATAAAGGCCATGTGACAAAGTTTTTGCCTAAAATCATTTTTAAAATAGCAGGTAGCACAGGATGAGAATCTGAAAACATTAAAGACAGGTGTTTCTTCAGAAGAAGAAGCAATTGATGTTGGTCTTGGTGTGAATACTGTAAAGGGCCCAGTTGAGATAGAGATCTCATTCGACAACTTCCCTTATTACTTAAGGTAGCAGTTTAACTAGTCACTGGCTTTGTTTATTACACTATTGAGCTCTTTTGTAAGGAAAAAAAAAAAGCATTTGTGTACAGTTTCATATTCTATTTCATTGTACTATTTGAGTAAACATATATATTATGGGAGTTTGACACACTTGTCGTTTCATGTTCAGATCATCAATTTGCTTTTGGCCCTTGGTTGTTCTTAAGTATGAGAAAAACATAGGAATCTCTTTTTAAATGTAAACACGCGGTCAATTCTCTGTTGCGTGATCTTATCTTGCATAAAGGAAATTGAATTTTCTGAAAATTTCATCATATGTTAAGTGCTGCTATGTATTTCCGACGCCTATTTGTTTTGATTTACCATGGAAGTTATGAAGGACCAGATGACCTGTTAAAATTCTATGTACTACTGACAGTTCCATTTGCTGATTATTTTATGATATAAGCAGTTCTAATTTTTTGAATTTGTCATAATATAAATCTATGAGTTATAATACCTTTAACTGTTGATACAGCGATAGGACAAAGCATTATCTGATCGCATCGTACTTCATACACATGAAGCATAAAGTACAAACAAATAAGCGAAAGCTTCAACATGTAAGGCACAGGGTTATACTGACTGGTCCTGCAGGTGCGCGAGAAGTATCCTCTATTGCTATGTAAATACTGATGTTTATCTTCATTTTGTTATTGGAAAATGCTGATTTATCATACATTTTAGGTTCTGAGATATATCAGGAGACATTAGCTATGGCGCTTGCTCAGCACTATGGAGTCAAACTTCTTGTGCTCGATTGCCAAAGGAATCTTAGTGTATGAGTCATACTTTTTTATATATGGTTGATCATGCCACCTGCAGGATTCTTTAGTTATTTATTACTTACCCATCCAACTAGTTATCACTGTTTACATTTTGCAGGCTTTATCTGGTTTTGGGCAGCCTATGTCTGATGATGTTTTGAAATTTCACCTGCACCCTGCGCTACTTAAACATCTTAGGAGCCCCAAGAATCAATCAAGGAGTATGAATATGCCAAGCTTCCCCAAAGCAACTTCAGAGTCGTCGGTATCTCAGACGGCTCTGCATCCACTGTACGAGAAATCTCAAAATCAAACAGTTGAGATAGGTATTCTACTGTTTCCAGCGCACATGCTTCATCATGATTTCTAGTCTATGATCAACGTTGAAGATTTTAGGGAACTAAGTTATCTTTATGCACTGACATGAACACATGTATGTAGGTAACAGAGTTATATTCACAGGACTAAAATATGGGAGTGTGTCCACAAATATTGCTTCCAGGTATCACTCATATGCACTGGTTTCATTTTATGGCCATTCATTATGCTATGGTTAGTTCTTCTTAAAGATTCTGGAAAGTATATGCAGTAAAAGCAGAATTGAGTGCTAACCTGCTGTGCTGCTTACTGAACCCCCTTAATCATGGCTGTTTGGTTTGAGCCGACTCCCTCCTCTCTTCTAATCCAGAGCTCAATAATCCTCGTGTGGACACGGTTATATTCCTTATAATTGAAATTTGATTGTCTAACCAACCAAGCTGTCTATGCATGAACTGTTTGGGTTTTTGTTATTTAACAAGAAACCACCAAAGATGCTAGTTATTTACGCACCAATAGTGATTACTTGGATTTACTCTTGCCTTACTTCGTGCATGGTCCTTTTTCACATATAATGGTGAACAGGACAAATGAAATGGACTAACAATCAAACATCACTTAGCAAAAGAAAGATATGTCCTGAATTGTGAGCATGCTAATTATAATCGCATTCATTGGTAAGCATGCTGAATAATCAGTACAAACGAGATGAGCTAATTACCTGGAGTTGATTACTCGTGCTAGTCACTATTACAATTATAAAAAAAAATTCTATGACTGCCCCCTCACCCTTAAAGGATTGGCTCTTTTTCTTGCAAAAGGGAAATGTTTCTTAGTCTGGTGGAAGTTGATGACATTTTGGTAATCGATGCTTTACGAGACTCAAGGCAATGATCTCATGTTCCTAATCACGGGGCTGTTATCTACCAAGTTGGAAATGAAGATTAGGCATAAAAGTTTCAAATCCTGACATGGATTGATTTCTTTTAGATTACTATTGAAGCCATTAGATGGAGATTTCCGTCCATTATCAGCCATACATTTAGCACAGGCAAAATTTTGGCTTTTGCAAAGCGGAAATTGCGTATCTCTATTTTAGAGACAAAATGAGATGTGATTAGGATGCTGCGTATCGTCTCATCTTGATCTTTTCTTTCTTCTTTCCAGTGCTGGGACTTGGGATTTTCACTCGTTTGAATTTTTTTATTGTTCTATCTCTAAATCCTCTATTGGGTCAGCGAAAATGGAATTTAACCGCAATAAGGAGGGTTCAAAAGCTCCTTTAGCTTGCAGCATATTCAAGAATGAATTGTTATCTTGTGTTCCCTTCTAATTCAATATTTAATTCTATAATAACTGGGGAGTGAATCTGAGTTCGCTGTGGCTGAAAGACCAGGTAGGTAGTTTCAAACTTTTTCTTTCTTGCTGTGACTAGCACTTTTATGGATTGTTATATTCCTGTTTGGTACAAGTCTTTTTCACCTGCCATGCATAATCTCTCTAAATGTATTCCTCACGCACTTAGCCCATCCTTCGTAAATTATTCTTGTGGTACCGAAGAAAGAATCTCTTGATTATGTACTGATACTTCCTTCTTGACTGATAAGCAGGGGCCCTTCTTTTGGAAACCGTGGAAGAGTCCTGGCGGTTGTGAATCATAACTCAAAAGCAATAGGTGTGAGGTTCGATGTGCCTATTCCAGAGGGGAATGACCTTGGAGGTCTATGTGAAGCACGTCATGGGTTCTTTTGTGATGGTAATGTTCCCGTCTTTTCAGTAAAGCATGAACTTTCTGGGAAACTTAATGGTGGTATATGTTTCTTATCCGTGACATTTCATTTCTTGGGCTTGTGTTATTTATCTTTGTTTCAGGCAATGAAATTTGTCTTGATGTAGATCAAGTCAAGCCTAGCTTTACCCCATTTAAGGTAAATTGGTTGCTCTTTCAACCTATGCAGGATTAAAATATTTAGTTCTATTTCAGCCACTTATGATGCTCTGTTTGGGTTTTCCTAGGGCTTTTGTGCTGAGAGCAGATTAATTGTGTTTATGAAACATGCCGAAAATTGCCTCACACAAAATTTGGAAGCTTATCAGGGAATCAATTCTTTGTTCAACAAGCTTCCCGACAATGTTTTTGTGATTGGATCACATATTCAAAGAGACTGCATTGGGCAGAAGGTAGTGCAGTGTAGATTTGCTGTTATCTTTATTTCCCAAATGATTTTCTGCAGCTTTTCATGGTGAAACATCTGGAATTGTGTGATATTAAATAGTAGTGAAATTGTTGATTTTAAAGAATTTGTCATTTTTATCTTTTGGGGGTATATTATGCATCGGCTTTTGTTCTCTTTCTTTCCCTCCAGGAGAACTCCATTGGGAGAAAAGAAAACGAGCAGAAGCATCCAGACCCATCAAAGTTGTTGTTAAACATTTTCCCAGACAAGATTAGTATTGAAATGCCAGAGGTGCCCTACAGAATTTTCATATAGTGAAGAGCTTCCTGTTTCTCTTCAATATTTTCTGATGACAACCCTAAAATTTGGATCAGGACCAAAAACTCTTTGAGGAGCTGAAACGTAAGCTAAATAGAGATGCTGAACTTCTGAAAGTCAGAGAGAATATTGCACGACTTCACCATGTAAGATATGCTGGAGAATCACAGTTTATTGGCCCAAGTTATTTTTCTTATACATAATTGAAGGTATTAGAATTTATCATTAAATGTCGTTTTGGGGAAACAGGTTCTAGTTCAGCATGAGTTGGAATGTAAAGATATTGAGACATTACATGTGACAGACCAAAAGCTTACAGATGAGAGTATGTTTGCATCCTTAACATCATAAAAGAAGGCTGCTAATGAAATTTTTATACCTACACTTATTTTCATAACCAACTACCTTGTATTGAGTGATCGCAGATGCAGAAATGGTGGTCAAGTGGGCTCTTGGCCATGACCTTATGGCCCATCCCCAAAATTACAGCAACTTGAAGCTTGTTATATCTAAAGAAAGGTGTGTTATAGAGTTATGGTTTTGTAACCGTAATCTTCTCAAGTTAAAATAATGTTAGCTGGCCATATAACTCAGACATCTCTTCTGGCAGTATTTTATACGGATTGGAGAATTTACGGGCGGTGCAAGCTCGGAAGAACTCTCCGAAGGTAATTTATTCAAGGAAGCTATGTCCAAGCACGCATATGAAGTTTACTTTTCCTGTCACATTTATTCTTTTCACCAGAACGACAATAATGCCCACTCTTCAGCAAAAGGATGATCATTTCTTGAATGTTAAAGTTTGAGATCAAGTGACTTTGCTTACAAACTACAGGACATTGCAACGGACAATGACTTTGAGAAAAGGATCTTGGAAGACGTAATTCTTCATAACCAGATCGGGGTAAAGTTTGATGATATTGGAGCACTTGATAAAATCAAGGATGCAATGAAGGAGGTTGTGATTCTTCCTTTACAAAGGCCTGAATTATTCTGCAAGGGGCAGCTCAGGAAGGTATGCTCATTTTTTGTTCTACTATTTTATGAGAGACTAGAGCATTCCAGAGTTGAGCTCTGACTGTTCACTATTTTTGCTAGCACAAACTATATTAATGCTCTCAGCAATCTGAAAAAATAAAAAAGTTTCAGTCAGATGCTCCTCTTTACATTGATTGACAGGAAATAATTGCTACATGGCATAATGTTCACTTTAAAATAGTGGATTTACGATGCTTTTGCTAAGCATGCATGAGAGTACAACAATAGTGGTGGCCAAACAGGAAAAAGTTGATCAACCCTTTTCCACCTCTAGCCTTGCAGGGGTATACTTTTATTTGGTCCTCCAGGTACAGGGAAAACTATGCTTGCCAAGGCTGTAGCTGCTGAAGCTGGTGCAAATCTTCTTAATATCTCAACAGCCAGCATTACTTCAAAGGTCAGTGCAGAACACTGAAATTACACAACTATCTGGCTTGTGAATTGCACTTGCCCCCCACTTTAAATATTTATTATCTTTTATCACAGTGGTATGGAGATTCTGAGAAATTTGTGAAGGCGATATTTTCGTTAGCAAGTAAACTTGCTCCTAGTCTTGTGTTCATTGACGAGGTAAGGTTTCTTTTTTGTTAATGAAAGTTTAACTATTCAGACACAGTCTTATTGCTTGGAAATGTCTATATTAAAGGTTGACAGCCTTCTTGGAAAAAGAAGAGAACTAGAGCATGAAATAACGCGTAAGGTGAAAAATGAATTCATGCTTAATTGGGATGGCTTGCACACAAAGGAAATGGAAAGGGTTTTCGTTCTTGCTGCCACAAACAGACCTTTTGACCTTGATGAGGCAGTACTAAGAAGAATGCCCCGAAGGTAGAATTTTGTTGTATATCCTCCTTAATATTATGTATTTATTCAGCTTCACATTTGAATGTCTTTTTCTTGATCCTCTGGTGGCGTGTAACTTTTTGTCATGCAGATTCATGGTACATTTGCCTGACTTTCCAAACAGATCTAAGATATTAAAAGTGATACTGGGAAAGGAAGACTTGTCGCGTGATGTTGATTTCAATGCAATCGCTCACATGACAGATGGATTTTCTGGCAGTGATCTCAAGGTTTGTCCTTCCTTTGAGACTCCAAACTACTGTATCCTGAGTCTAATGCTTCAAAAAGTATTATATTTGAAATCTAAGAATGGTTTTATTCAGCTCAAGCTCTTGCTGCTCAGTTTTAAATAGCAATTCAGCAATTTTGTTAAGTTTAATTGTATTTCTTTCAGAACCTATGCAGAGCTGCTGCTTATCGCCCTGTGAGAGAAATACTGGAGACAGATAAGGTTGGTTTCTCGCATTTGCTAAATGAGCATACTTGTGTATATTTCGGTAACACATCATTCACAATGTCTGATATAAGAATCTGATGGGTATTCAGTCCATAAGGAGGACATGGATTAGCAAGAACTATATCATTGGACTACGACAACATATATCCTCCCATTTCCTTTCTGGTTTAGCAAATGCACGCGCATGCATGCTCTGTAGATTTCCATCACAAAATACTGATCTATAATTTCCCAAAAATTCCCTTATAACAGCAAAAATCTCCTCAAGGGGCAGAAAAAAGGCACGGAGAAATTCGGCCACTGAAAATGGAGGACTTCAAACATGCCTGTGATCAGGTACACGATGGATCTCCCATATTGATTTATATTTTCTTTTTGACACGACTGTTACTGAGCATTCTTACTAATGCAGATTCGTGCGAGTGTGTCGAACGAATCAAGAAGCCTGGGGGAGACGCTGCGATGGAACAAGATGTATGGGGAAGGTGGTTCCAACAAGAATGCAACTCTCAGCTATTACATCTAACCAAAACAAAATTCTTCTACTATGCTATAATAATTCAATAGACTACATGTTGTTAGCCTGCAGAGGAGTTGGTTGGCCTGCTCTTTTCTATGTTTGTTTTATTGTGTGCTACTCTTTTAATATTTTTCTTTGTGTTTTGGTTTCTGACTATGATTCAGAATGAATGTAGACCAATATTTGCTCTTTAGTTTCAGTTTAGTATTATTATTATTATTCCGTTTTATAGTCATACACGCTTATGATAATGAATCACACACACACGTACACACATATATATATATATATGTATATATAAGTAGATAAGAAAAAGTATGGTATCCAACACCGCCCACCAACATCTCCTCTTAAGAAATAAAATTGAAAGGGAATTCTTCGACTTTGTTGTAGAAAGTTGTAAAGAATTGGAGGGGGCGGTGGGAATTCGTGGCTGTCATACATCCTAGACATCTCCCTTCCCCTCCTCAGTCTACGGATTTGGCGTCTCGACATTGTCTTGCTAACAGTCACATGCTTTTCCACACATCATTTCTCCATTACCTTTTTGTATGTTTTTATATTAAACAATAATAATAATAATAATAATAATAAAGTGAGGATTATCCACACTCTTCTTCACATGATTCCTTTGTATTTTCTTCAACTTCCCTTTCCAAATGTATGCCCATCATAATACACCAACACCTTCATATCCTCAAAAAACACTCTTTTGTTTTTCTTCTTTTCCATGGAATTAAAGGCTAATGATAAAATCAAAACCTTTTCTTTTTATTTTTTCAAATTGTATTTCTTTGTTCTAAAGTCAAAACCTTCCATCCCACACCACTTTTCATTATTTTTTAACGCACATGCTTTCTACAAACGCATTTTAATGTAATCATAAGTTATAAGATATCAGCAGAAATTGATGGAAGAAGACTTCTTCTTTTCAAACTCATTAATCACATCCCCTCCCTAAAACAAATTGCACAAAATACACTATTCTTTTAATAAAAATAGGTAAATTACGAGTTATTCAGATTTATCATAATTATGAATTTTCATCCATTATTTAAAATATTAATAATATATATTTGATAAAATTATATAATCTTTGAATGGAATTTGGAACTATAAATTTTGTCTTTATTGTATTAAAATTAACGAATTTCTAATTATTATATGATAATTAAAATCACATAATCATTAATAATTTTTCAAATAATAATAAAATAATTATAATCATATCAAATTTTAAAAAATCTAATTGTAATTTACCTTTTTTTAAAAAAAAAAAGGAGTTTGAACAAGGAAGGATGCCATCTGGCCTCGCCCGCTTCACATGAAACCCATGTTGTTTCTTTTTCTATTTAATTTTAATGTTTAGTCTTTAACAGGACCAAATGTCAAAAGGGTGTGGGGTAGGGCCCAAACGCCGACGTATTACGGGAGTTGAGATGCGATTCAGGCAGCGACAGCCGACTGGGATTGCTCAATTATTGGAAAATAAAAATAAAAATAAATCATAAAGTGGAGAAATAAAATAGTACAAGATTATAGATTTGGATAAAAACGACTTATCAATATTACGAAAGGTCACTTGATATCAACCGTTGGATCCACGCACTCGTCTCATCTTGATACTCACACCTGTCGTCTGCTTATCTGTCATGACAGATCCAATGGCAAGTTGAGACCATTTGCCACATGGGTCAAAAGGTATATACATCAAAAATAATTTAGATAACAACAAAACACATTAGGTATAATTGTCATAACAGTTAATTATTAAG
Source organism: Sesamum angolense (assembly GCA_034509725.1). Taxonomy (NCBI): domain Eukaryota; kingdom Viridiplantae; phylum Streptophyta; class Magnoliopsida; order Lamiales; family Pedaliaceae; genus Sesamum; species Sesamum angolense. The sequence continues at coordinate 417,707 of JACGWL010000010.1, forward strand.
TATTATTACTGATTACATTCATTTTACGATACGTAAGTGTAACACGCAAATTATCAATAAAATCTCGTTAAGTTAATAATCACATCAATCATGGTCCGTAATATAAAAAATATTTCTTTAGGTGTAAAAAAGGGACGGTTGTAAAAGTCTTTTGACTCCTGACAATCAAAATTTTGGAAAATTTTATTCATAATTACATGATAAGTATAATATATTTAAATATAATTGGTGTAAATTAAAAAATATGACCAAATCACATGATACTTACTTTGAAGTTGATTACGCCTGATCAAACTTAATTCAGTAAGAACTTTCTCAAAAATCTTTGGTAGGTATGTCTCACCTTCACCATCATCGTCAATGCTAATTATTAATTATTCAGACAGCAACAAATTCAATTTCTTGCTTTAATGTTTATCATAAGTGGTGGTACCTTTGAATCCAGTGCAGATATATTTTTGCCTACACTCACCAATATAGTATATTATTTTTTGTATTATAAACTGTTCCAGTGATTATATAAGACTCCTTTCCAAGAAAGCATTTTTGCCACGCAAAAGCGATAATTGTGTACAAGAAGACAATTTGGTGGCAGTGCCTCAAAACCCAATCCTTAATATTCCAAAACAAGAGGAACAGCTCAGTTTTTTTTTTTTTTTTTCTGTTTTGAAGGAATTAAGTGGAAGCTGATAACTAACTTTTCGTGTCTCATTTTGGCCAAATGGAGGATGTTTACAAGTTAGTAGAAGCAGAACCAGCAAATATGGAAGGACCAGAAGAAGAAGAAGAGGATGACCCAGAATGCAACAATCTCCACCAGCCTCTCCTCAAAAGAAACAGAACACTTTCATCCAGCCCACTCGCCATTGTTGGAGCCAAGGTTTCTTATATAGAGAGCTTGGACTATGAGTAAGACGCACCTACTTATAACTTTTTTCTCAGTGTTGGAGAATCTCCCTCCCTTTTTAGTATTGAGTTGGTACTTTGATACAGGATCAATGAGAATGATCTGTTCAAGCAAGACTGGAGAAGCAGATCAAGAGTCCAAGTATTGCAGTATATTTTCTTGAAATGGTTGCTGGCTTTCTTAGTTGGGCTTCTCACAGGAGGGATTGCAACTCTCATCAATCTTTCTGTTGAAAATATAACTGGATATAAACTTCTTGCTGTGGTTAGATACATCGAGCAGAAAGGTATTGTCTTTGTCTCATCACCTGTAAAATTCATTAGCAACAGACAGTTATGTGTAGTTGTAGAGACAGGCTTCTTATTATTTGAATTGCCATTTGATTTGATGGAATCATTATGGTTTGGGAATTCATGTAGATCAAAAGAACTTGTCCCACTCTTGGCCCATGTGGGGGTGAGAGTTAGCCATGGATGAAAATCATTTTAATATAACTAGTATATTATTTTCCTATTTACTTGATCATACCTGGATCAGTGAATATTGTGGCTTTCTTAGATGATTGAAATTTGATTGGCGTTGGTTTTGATGGGCGCAGATATCTAATGGGATTCTTATATATGGCTGGAGCAAATTTTCTACTGACACTGGTAGCGGCCGTTCTCGTAGTTTGCTTTGCTCCTACAGCAGCTGGTCCTGGAATTCCTGAAATCAAAGCTTATCTCAATGGAGTTGACACCCCTAATATGTTTGGTGCACAACCTTGTTTTTAAGGTGCCCTGTCTCCTACTATAAGCATCTCCTTTTCGAATTTATGGCATTACAATAACTGATGAAGCGATCACATGAATTTACACAATGAACCACCTCAAAATTACCATGAAATCCTACAAAAACCTCAAATCATATTCGCCACAACTTAGAGAAAGATGCGTTTAATAATGCACACTATTAGCCAGAGAAAACTATCTGTAGTATGATCAAAATTTAATATACATTACAAATTACCTGCTTGTTAGCTGAGAAGTGCTACTCTGGTCATTCATCACAGATTATTGGGAGCATTGGAGCAGTTTCTGCAGGCCTAGATCTCGGAAAAGAAGGCCCTCTGGTGCACATTGGGAGTTGCATTGCTTCCCTGTTGGGCCAGGGTGGGCCTGACAACTACCGAATTAGATGGCGCTGGTTAAGATACTTCAATAATGATAGGGACCGGCGCGACCTGATCACATGTGGTTCTTCTTCTGGCGTCTGTGCTGCTTTCCGTGCCCCAGTTGGTGGTGTCCTCTTTGCTCTGGAGGAGGTTGCTACATGGTGGAGAAGTGCTCTCCTGTGGAGAACTTTTTTCAGTACAGCAGTCGTGGTCGTGGTGCTTAGGGCCGTGATGGAATACTGTAAATCCGGCAACTGTGGGCTATTTGGGAAAGGAGGGCTGATCATGTTTGATGTGAGTGGGGTTTCTGTGAGGTACCATGTGGTGGATATTATCCCTGTGCCGTTATAGGATTCTTGGTGGCCTTCTGGGAAGCCTTTATAACTATGTTCTCCACCAGGTCCTCAAGGTCTACAATGTCATAAATAAGTAAGCACCACAACTTGATTGAGGCCACCACTGAATACTGCTCCCATTATTTAGTTCTTGTTCTGACTTTTTTATTTGATGGTTGTTTGGCAGGAAGGGCAAATTGCATAAACTTCTTCTCAGTCTAAGTGTCTCCATTTTCACATCTGTATGCCTCTATGGACTTCCTTTCCTTGCAAAGTGCCGACCTTGTGATTCCTCCCTTGCCGATTCTTCCTGTCCCACAAATGGCCGGGAAGGAAACTTCAAGCAATTCAATTGCCCAAACGGCTACTACAATGACCTCGCTACTCTCCTCCTTACCACCAATGATGATGCTGTTCGAAATATTTTCTCCATAAACACTTCATCAGAGTTCAATGTCTTCTCCCTAGTTGTCTTCTTTGCACTGTATTGTATACTCGGACTTATAACCTTTGGCATTGCCGTCCCATCTGGTCTCTTCCTCCCCATCATTCTCATGGGTTCAGCTTATGGCCGTTTGCTCGGACTTGCCATGGGACCATACACAAACATTGATCAGGGGCTGTACGCTGTTCTTGGGGCAGCCTCCCTCATGGCTGGTTCTATGAGAATGACTGTTTCCCTTTGTGTCATATTTCTGGAGCTTACCAATAACCTTCTCTTGCTTCCCATAACAATGCTGGTACTTCTAATCTCTAAAACCGTAGGAGACTGCTTTAATCCAAGCATCTATGAAATAATTTTGGAACTGAAAGGGCTCCCTTTCTTGGATGCACATCCAGAGGCATGGATGAGAAAATATCACCGTTGGTGAGCTTGCTGATGTTAAACCAGCAGTCGTTACACTTAACGGAATTGAGAAGGTGCGCAACATCGTGGAAGTACTAAAAAACACGACACATAATGGTTTTCCAGTTGTAGATTCTCTCCACCAACAGGATCACCCAACGGTGCAACCGAACTGCATGGGTTGATCCTGAGAGCTCATCTTATTTTAGCCCTGAAAAAGAAGTGGTTCCAGCAAGAAAGACGAAGAACAGAAGAATGGGAAGTGAGAGAGAAATTCACTTCCATTGACTTGGCCGAAAGGGGCGCCACAATAGAAGAGGTAACGGTGACCAAAGACGAAATGGAGATGTATGTTGATTTGCATCCCTTAACCAATACAACTCCATATACTGTGGTGGAAAGCATATCTGTGGCAAAGGCAATGGTGCTGTTTAGGCAAGTGGGCTCCGCCATATGCTCATTCTGCCTAAATATCAAGCAGCCGGGTAAGTTCAAGATTCTACATTGTTGAACAACATTCTTTATGTCTGTGGGAAAAACACATCATGCATAGAAATAAGTGACAGCATATCTTCCGTCTAAACTGTTGTTTTGATCAAACTTGACAGGTTTCTCCAGTGGTAGGAATTTTGACGAGACAGGATTTGATAGCCCCACAACATTTTGAGTGCTTTCCCTCATCTGGAAAGATCAAAGGGGAATAAGAAGGGGCATTGATCACACTCCCCCCAAACACAAGATCGTTGCAACTGTCAGCATTTCCAGAGATATCACATACTTGTTCAGATTTTCCTGCTTCTTTGGAAAGAAGTCATTCTTTCTCTTGATTCATAGGCGTATAGCAACCAATGGGTTTTACAACATTTGTGTGATGGTGAAATATTGTCTTTAAGTATACGTCAGTGCATAATACACCGTGTCACTTTGAATAAGAGGTTCTAGATTTTGTAACAGTGGTAAAAAGCAGGCATGAACTGAGTGGAATTCTTTTCACCATTCGAGAGAGCGCTATCCCTAGTCAATGATTATTTTGGGTTTTCCACCCACATTTTTCTGCGAATGCAAGTGTACTCTATTTGAGCGACGACCTGTTTTCAGCCGCATCCCCTCTAGATATCGGCTATGAATAACCATTCTTCACCGAAATAGATTTTGTTGAAAACTCTATTATGAGTTGCAGCATTCTCTTGTCCATTTGAAAATATCACTCTCAATCTCAATCATTGTGGGCTTAACAATACCACAATTCTGGTAAGTCTTGTATATTTTAGAGCTCTTAAGCAACAGCTTAGGAGGCCAAATCAGATTCCAAGTTATCGGGGAGCCCTGAATTCTTTAAATAGATGCTGCATCACCTATCCCCTTAGGCGCGGAAATTCTTGATAGCCTAAAAAAACTGCACAGAAATGATAAACCTTGATCCTGAGAAGATACACTCTCTGGGAAACAGTCTTTATTGGAGAGGAAAGTATCACTCCACTACTGATTTGGTACTTGCACAGGGCGGTATATTGTATTGATAGTTTGATACTAGTACGGTAGTACCCCCATGGGCTTTCTCAACAACTAGGGCAAGTTAAGGAGTTATGATTTTTTAAGTGGCTGTTTAAGGTAGTTTTTGGCCTAAACATGGTGCATTTAGTTTGGATTAAAACCAAAAGAAATGGTCCCTAGCTTACGAAATTAACACAAACTATTTCTAGTATAAGAACCTTTAGGACCATCCACCTCTTACAAATGCTCATTATTTCCCATCTTTTCCCCCTTATTTAGCAGGGGGGAAGGGGAAGGGAAGGGGAAGGGGAAGGGGAGGGGGGCAGCGGGCCCTACGATGCGAGGTGATGATGTGGTCAACACACATATATATATACCTGATAAACTCAGATGCAGGTATTGTTTGACATGGGTACATAGAAATGCTTTTGCGCTCAATCTTGTGAGAAAGCAGGACAAGATGAGTAAATAACCATGCCTTAGGTAACCTAATTTACAATTGAAAGTAGACCAATCCAGCCATAGGCAACCAACAGCCTCGTCTGAACCAACAAAGATCAATCATCAGTGCCAAAGTAACGATCACCAAACTCTCCCATACCCGGTATCACGCGGAATTCTTCATTTAGTGCTACGTCGATCTCTGATGTCACAATTTTTAGAGATGGGAAACGTTTGCTGACACAATGTATCCCTTCAGGTGCCTATATGCAAAATATTCATTGGCATGTAAGATTTTGCCTCAAAGCCACCCCAAAGTAAAATATGTCTCCCTCAACAAAGAAAAGAATGACTCACTGATATGAGGTTTAGAAATATAATGTGTGATTCTGGAACTCCTTTCTGTATGAGTAGCTCAATTGCCTGGTTAGCTGAGTTACCTGGAAGGACAAAGTAATGATGTCAGATTTCAGATGAAAAGATGTCGTCAAAGTAGTCAGTGACTGAAAATTAAATATAAGCAACAACTTCATATAACAGTCACCTGTAGCAAGAACTGGGTCCAGGAGAAGGACATGGCGTTCACAAATATCTTTAGGAAGTTTCTCATATATAAGCTGTTAAGGTAGGAGACAGAAAATAGATCTTAGTCATGCCAATTTGCACCATTCCAACATGAAAAATACTATACGACACTCAAACCAGAAGAATATAAGTGCAACCTGCTTCCCATTGTCACCATCACGATGGATCAAAATTTTCCCTATTTTAATCCCTTTGCAACAAGCGCGGAGTGCATTTTCCATGCTTTCGCCACTGTAAAAAGAAAGGCATCAAAAGATTTTCAGTATGAATACATCCTCAACCTCCCATCTAATGACAAATAAATAAATGAACAAATGAATCTGACAGAAATTGATGAACAGTAGTCATAGCAGATATACAGAATTGAGTTATGGATTAACTAGCTTTTAAAAGTTGTCTCTTCCCCAAAAAAGAAAACAGAGAAAGTCCACCCGTCCCAAAGAAGATTGGCACAGTCCACATTTGTAGAAAGATCCTAGGCCCAACCCATTTATAATATGCAATCAGGGACCAAAGGGGTATTATAATGCAAATTGTTGGACATAGGCCATACATATTGAATTCTGTTCATAGCAGCGTCAGAAGCAAATCAACCCAAATTTAACCTCTTTTTCTCACAGACAAATCATTCAGTGAGTTCATGTTTTCAACAGATACCAGACTTATTCTCACCTTCTAACAATAGATACCCCACACAATTTCTTGCAAAAGTCTACACCAGTATACACTGACCCTGCATCAGAACCCCGCAAAGTTCCAAAAACAGATAGGTCAGTAACTTCTATGTCCAGCAGGTGCTTGATCGTGCAAATAAGAGAAGGAATGGTGGTATCTAGACTTGATAAAGTAATAGCATGGATGAAATATTGAGGGTATACTTAAGATCGCATATAATTTCTATTTTACCAGTTGGTGTGACAATTTGCTTCTCAGTGAAGGGTAAATGACCAAGACCATGCTCCACAACCTGAAAATCATATATCAAAACTACTGTTTTTGGGCATCATAGCTATTTGCTTGCAATTTTCAGTGGTTAAGAGAGTACATAATTACCAGACGGATAAGCCTGTCTGAATAAAATACAAAATCATGTTTTGATATGTCTCGGTCTCGAATCAGAGTATGCATACCTCTAATCTGGAACACAGATGTCATTAGATTTAGAATGTAAGGACAGTTTACTACCACATATAAAATAGAAAGAAATGAAAGAAAAGCTGATTAGATTCAAAGTAATACTATAACGACTAAGGATACAAGCCAAGGATGCAAGTCCCAGCTTCAGTCATTCAATCTTGAGAACAATCCAGAGAACATAATGGCACAGAGTATAACTGATCAACCATTGATTCATCTCTCTGACTTGTATTCTTCATCATTCCATATACATTACAGATTTATATTACTTTCTGTATATATAGCATTCGAGTGATTAAGCCATACAGAGCCAATCTCACTCCATTTGTTGCATACCACAAAATCACTGTTTTCTTTTTACTTCCTCTCCACATAGCAAAAGTGACAACTACAAAGAACATGCTGAGGTTGTGACAAGTTCTTCTTGTCTTCTGAGAATAATGACTCGTGAAGTAGCATGGAACCAAAACAAGCACAAGCTAGAAGGCACACCTGGAAAGTCGACTGAATGACATACACATTGGGATATATTTTACACAGGTCATGCTGCCCAAGCTTAGTGCGAATATGTTGGACAATCAAGTCAATAGCAACATGATTGTCTCCTCCACGAGGTATAATAACATCAGCATACTTTTTGGATGGCAGGACAAAATCCTCAAAAGCAGGCTTCACAAATTTTGCATACTGCATAACAACAACATATTTGCAAAGATAAGAAACGGTTTTCAGTTAGAGCTAATATACAACATTTGGAGCAGTATATGGATGGAAAGGCTGTAGTGTACCAAGACACTTGAAAATATTGATGCATAAATCATCAGGAAAACACAAATCAATCTACACTGAGGGGAAAAAAAAGCATGAATAAGAGGCCTGCCTGTTCTAGGACTGAGTTTATGTCCCTGCCTCTCTCAACTGTATCTCGCCTTATTCTACGAGCAAGCCTCACATCGGCATCTGAATCAATCAATCAATCAATGCAAGATCAAAAAATGAGAGAGGAATGTATTTAAAACTTTACAACAGAACAACTCAAGAGAAATGAAATGAGGCAAAACTAAATTCAAAGTTCACCTGTGTCGACAAAAATCTTCATGTTCATCAAGTTTTCGAACTCGTGGATCATGGAAAACAAGGATCCCCTCTAGTATGATTACATCAGATGCATTCACCTGGTACCATGCTGTTTCAGTATTATGGGAAATTTAAAAAAAATTCTCTGGATATCATATATCAGATGCATTCAGCAGATTGCTTCTTTTCTCCAATATTATCTTTTAAACAAATTCGAAATGTTTGCCAGCAAAGTACATCTGCAAACTAGTGGTGCAATCTGCATGAAAGCTCCAGGCAGCTTATAATATTTAGAGTTCAACATGTGCACCTGGCGGAAGCTGTCCGAACATCTTTGATGTGTTTTAAAGTCATACATTGGAACATGGACAGACTGACCACTCCTTAGCGTTTCAACGCACTCAAGGAGCTGCTCTGTGTCAAAAGCATCTGCAACGAATGGCTGTGTGAATTTAACTAAGTTTTTATTACAAATTCCAGTAGCACCAAGTTACGTTTAAATATGAATTGAGATGCCTATGATGAAGATAGAAGTTCAGATCATGCACTAAGTCACCTGGATGGTCAAAATTGTACTCGTGAACATGTTTCAGCTCTTCAGGAGTCAAACCGCGATAAAAGGAATCCTGCACAGATGAGAATAACAGATTTCAACATACTGAAAAGGAATTATGATTCATTGAGAAATTATACTGCATACAACAAGAACAATTGAACAACTTAAGTCGTGCTAACACATCTTCATTTCCAGGTTTACGCGAAACAAGCAGAGCAACAGAAAAGCATCAGTGAGCAACATACAAAATTGTTATTGAACCAAGTTCAATCTGTTGGGCATAAACGAACTGAATCAAATCCAACACATTTCTGTTCAAACTTGTTTGAATTTTAATCAAGTTGAAAAATGTGTGTTTGAGCTTGATTTCATATTAACTGGTTGAACTTGAATGCTTCAAATGAGTTGAACAGGAAATGAGCTCCAGTAGTCTAACCTATTTATTCATACTTTATTATTTGTTTTGCTAAGAGTCGAGAGAGCATGAGCTTCAGATCTTAGTAAATGGAAGCATATTTAACAAACTGAGTTCCGAAGGAGATTCTAGCGGTGGGATTCGAGGTGAATATCGAGTTATTTAGTTTGTTTCTGCCTTACTTCTCCAGAATGTTGATGACCTCGTTTGGATAGTCCACATACAACGCTAGTTTATCACGTCAACCCCTTCCACAGAGGTCGAAAGTTAGTTCTGAGAGCCTGATCTAAACAGGTTAATACCGTTCGAGGAAGACTAGCAGAATTACTGATAAGAAAAAGAAATGCAAAAATAAAATACACACGCTCTAACAACCTGATTGACGAGCACTACACGATGATCGTGAAGCTGCTGAATAATCATATCACAAACTGTCGTCTTCCCGGACGCCGTTCCTCCCGAAACCCCTGCTCCACAAGACAAAACAAAAAATAGTAATAATAAATCAAATAGGAACTCAGAAGAAATAACCAGCCACAAGGCAAGAGAAACTGAAAAAAATTTATCTCCGATCGCAATTGAGCTACCGATTACGAAAGGCTGCTTGTGTGCGGCGGAATCGGAGACGGTAGAGAAAGAGAAAGCGGAAGTGAGGGGTGCAGAAGCGCGTGGAGAAGAAGCGGCGGAGCGAAGGCCGTCAAGGCGGAGCCCCGAGAAGTGCGGGCCGGACGCCGCCTCCATGACGTAGTCTATAGCCGTCGTCTCCTCCGGCATCGCTGATAGTGGGGGTTTCAAGTCTGAGCTTAGAACACTACTGCACTTGATGCGTTTGGAAGCTCTTATGTTGCGAGGGACTCGCAGCTGACTTATTATCTTCCTACACTCCCACTTTTTCCCTCCCTTGAGATAATTTTAGTTTGATAATTTACCGTTTGAGTTTGATTTAACTTTCTATTAAACTATAAATTTCTTGTGAAAAACGAATTTCTTAAAATAAATTGGATCAGAGACGAGTTTTAATGCGATTAAACATAAAATTGAGAGAAATTCCACACGTTTGAAATGAATCTCAACTTGGATTTCAAATAATTAAACTGAATATAGAGATGTAAAAGTGTTAGTTGGTTTGGGTGTGAAATGTGAATGGAAACAAGAAAGAAAGGATGGAAACAAAAGGGTTTGGTGCTTTGAGAATATTCCGATTAGTATTCCCAGATGGCCGACGGCCACCAAGGAATCCTGCCCCTTACCGCTTAATTCTATCATCATTTAATATAAGGTCTCCCAAAACAAAAAAGTTATATATATATATATATATATATATATATATATATATATATATATATATTATATATATAATTAAAATTACGCTTACATTTTATTATGGTATGATCGAAAAATATCGACGTTAAGTATATATATATATATACTAAATAAAAAATAAAATTAAAATTTTATATAATTCTTTTTGCTAATATCGTCATTTTTCTTTCAAATTTTAACGAAATGACATTTGATGAAAATGAAAAAGAATGTAAATATAATTTAATTTTTTTAAAAAAAAATGATTTTATATATTTTAAAGAGGTTGAAGTGTAATTAACTCGATTATAAAAATTAAAAAAGAACAAAAACAAAAATCACTATACTACCTACCAAACAACTACATTGTCAACACTTGTCTTTGTATTTTTATATTTTATCCCACATGACCCATGCTTCATAAAATAATGTAAATCAAATGCATTCTTGACAGATTATATATGGGCCTGTATTAAATTATATAATAATTACATTTCCTCTTGTAATATAATCCGGCTATAATTTTCTAGCTTCACATTATTCAGTATATGGACTGCTCTGCTATTAAAATTAGGTGAATGAGCGAACATACGTGTGTGCTTTCGCGTATGTAAATAGAGTAATGTTTTTTCTATAATACTGCGTAACAATCTTGGAATTGGCATTGAATGGTTGTGTGGCTTCTTAAATTGGTGTTCTTTTTTTTTGCATTTAATTTTTGGGAGAATCTTAACCACTATGATTTAAAATGAAAATAATATAAAGCTAAAAATTATTGATTCGTCACAAAATATTATTACCTCATTATTCAATCAAAAAATAGAATATGTATTAAGTATAACCCACCACAAGCCAAGGCCAACAAAATGTTGAATTGCCACACATGTAAAATAGCAACCCAACAAATAGCAACGACTATATAAATTTTATTCTCTAGAAGAAAAGCGCGAGGGACACCAGCAAAGAGGCAACCAATGCAAAGAAGCCGAGAGACTGAAGATGGGCGGAAGCGGCGGAAGTAGAAGGCGCGGCTCCCTTAGATGACGGCGGAGTAGTGGTGGATGAGGATCCATCTGCCGCCGCAGTTGTGATCTTGACCTTCATCCCCTGCTCGCAGTGGCCTGGTGTTCCACAAGCAAAGTAGCGCGTGCCGGGCTTGCTTAGCTTCACTGTGTTGCTACCGCCATTTAGTGAGTCCAGTGCACTGCCGATGTCGCAGCTCTTGTATGCGCTTTCACCAGCCAGTTCGACCACGCTGTGCAATCCCGCAGTGTACTTGAACTCTGAATATACAAAGAAATCGTGGTATGTTAGTGATATTCTTGCAGATACGAAACTTGGTAAAATTTACAGAGGACTGAAGTAATCACGTACCTAGTTCATCTCCAACTTTGAATGTTTGAGCGGATGCCCAAGAGTCGAAATCTACGGATTCGTCCCAACCTTGGCTTCCTCCGACAGCATGTTTTGCTGCCAAGGCTTCTCTGGAAAGTGTTGCTGCAAGAATTAGTACTAGCAGAGGCACAAATCTAGTAGAAACCTCCATGTTTTCAATATATTTATGTAAATCCCCCAACTTCGTACTCTTTGATGTTGTCTGATAATTACAAGGGTTATATATAAGTGAAATATGTAGCAGTCGTTTCTTGAATCCAAAGAATAGACAGTAGTATTGACTGATCACCCTTTGCTTTCTTTCTTATTTTTCTAAGGCTTGAAGAATGCATGAAATATATAACTGTACACGGTTAGTTGATGATTTAACATCCACGGTCATGAAATTTGATACATGTCGACATCATTGAAAGGGTAGCTGTAGATCATGCTAGAACCATCCATCATTTGACTCATCATCTCTACGATCGAATAATTAAGTTGATATATATATTTGATTGCCTGCTAAGCAACAAATTCGTGGTTGTTCCATAGCATGAAACCAAGCTTGGCTTTGAAACTAAGCAAACTTTGCTATCCAGACGTGACTCATCTCTCGTATCCAATACTTCATCCATCTGTCATGACTTTCCTTTTACATGTACAATATTCCAAAGTAATGTTATTTTTCTACACAGCATTTCATCTGCTAATACATACATCGTACTCAAAATACATGGCGCTACGCTCTCACACAAGCAATATTTCCAATTATTAATTTAATTTCACAGTTGATAGTAAATTTGATTGTCAAAACTTAATAAGTGACCAACCATGCACCAATTAGTAACTTGTAATCTCGCAAGATTTTCATATTTAAAAGATGTGGAAGCCGGTAATTAAGTTATATCGATCCTAAAACATATGTGGGCTACAGTACTTATCATGTTTGAGGCAACTACGCATACGTACTACCCTCTTACAGCAAGACTCTCCTAAACGTTAAGCAAATTAAAAGGTCGTCCTAGTTGTTTGCTCTGAAAAATTCTAGGACTTCACCATAAACAAGGTCCTTGGCATCCACTCCCATTATGAAATCGACATGGCCATATTGCTCGACATACTGCACCTTGATCTTGTCCTGGTCGTGCGATTTAAGGACATCCAGCAATATACGCACATCCTCAACATCAGACAGTGCATCTTGTCCTCCATAGCCTAGGAAAAGGGGGAAATCATGGGGAATTTTAGATAAGTCCTGAACCGGTGGGCTGGTTACTCCATAATGCTTCATGTTGGCATCAGCGCTGCCATAGTTGTATTTGGACACAACTCCACTCCGAACAGCTGCAAATTCAACGATCATTAATTAATTTATTACACATTTGTCAATCGAACATATTCAATGAAAAAAACAGTTACCTTGAGAAAAATGAACGAGGTTCTTAGTCGAGGTGGCTTGGGGTGCGTTCTGAACCCAAGCCTCAGAGGTAGATGCATTGAGACAGCAATTATTTCCTGTAATGTATAATTGCTTATTATTAATTTAATGAAGATGATCGATTGCATGTTAGAGAAAATGCGGTAATTAATTGGACATGGATCGATCAGACTCTATACCAGTAAATGCAGGTAGAAAGTTGTAACAGTTCACTCCCGGATAAGCACACACATATTCGAGGAAAGTAGCTGCTGCCTCTCTACAAAAAAAAAAAAAAATAATAATAATAATTAAAACATATAAAAAAAAACAACAGATCATGTTGTGATTATAATTTTGGGATAATTACATTTATACTGTTTAATTTATGATTTAATTATACAAACAACTCACATCTTTTTTTTATTATAAAAAATAATCAAAACAATAAAAAAAATAAGAATAATTTGTATTATTATGTAGACTTTTGTTGCGAGTGTATGTATATACCCTCTGGGATTGAATTCAGCAGGACCAAACGTTTCAGCAAGCTGTTCAAATACGAAATATTAATATTAGAAATTGGAAAGTAGAATAATATAAATAAAATAGAAAATGGAATATTAGTTAATTACTTCACCCAAGAAGGCTCTCGCTGCAACAAGAGCAAGTGGAGATGTGATATGACTTATATAGGCGATTGGGCATAGCAAGGCTGCCGATTTAACCTTGTCGAATATTCCTTCTGACAATGAAATCATTGCTATCAAAGTACCCTGTTAAATATTAATTAATAATATTCATAAAAAAATAAATTAATATAATTAATTAGATTTGTAGACATGAACATAAATAATTAAACTAAAATGAAAATTATTCATAAATATATATATAATTAATTACCATTGAGTGGCCAACATAGTGAGTTTTCTGACCAGTTTGGTTAAAAACAAAATTAATCACAGATTGCAAGTCGTGAATCACCAATTCGTCCCACGTCCAGTTCCAAAATTCCTGTAAATAGGATACCATTTTTTAGGATTTTTGATAAATTAAAATTGCTTTTTTCTTGAAAAAGAAATAAGTGTGTGCGACGTACAGAGTTAGTAGGATCAATGGTGAGGTGGCGCCTGCTGAACTGGGTTCCTCTAAGGTTGGAAATCCAAACATCAAACCCATTGTCTGCCAATATCAGGGGCAGTGACTCTTCAGGAGGATTCATCAGCCATGATATACCATCCTGTACATTTCCCATTCTTTAAAATAAACATCGTATATATGTGCATGTCTTGCATGCACTGTTTAGGATTCTAGATCAAATCTGTGATGTCCATCAGCATTAAACATAGCTGTTTAATGAAAATCTACCAACGAAATTACATCATGATAATTTACGTTTTTAACTTGATGAGTTCGAACTCCGCGGACATGACCAACCATGGAAGAGGAGAAACAAGCATGAAAAACGAACAAATCATTACCACAAGAAGCCCATGTTGCAGCAAGACTGGCGGCCGGTTTGCGCCGCCACCTCCGGCCCGGCCCTCCGGAATTCTCAGCACGCCTAGTATGTAGCCATCATCAGTCGTCACCTGAAAAACAACCCTCTTAATTCACATCACTTTTGCATATAAATCAACAGTCAGAGACAATTGATGATATTAATTAGTTGTCGCTTGGGCCGGGCCCTAATTACGTCGAATTCTTGGCACTTGTATCCGTTTATGGTAACAGCGGCGGAGCAAATGCCGGTTAGCGGAAGGGTGGCGTTGTCAGCGTCGTACTTTGGAAGAAAAGGGCCGCGGCTGGCGGCGAATGGTTGAAAAGGTAGTAGCAGTAGTAGTAGTGATGCTGAATAAAAGCTTAAAAAAGCTAAATTCGATAAGCTGTTAGCAGCCATTCTTGTGGCGTTAATTTTTGAGTCTTGGAAGTGAATAAGTTGCCGGACATGGAATCGGGTATTTATAGAGTCAAAAGGAAGTGTTTTATGTCCAACATTTTATATATGTTAATTGGATAAAGAAATATAAGTGGATTTGAATCAGAAAATTCAATGAAATTGTGCAGCAAATTTAATTTATTACCTTAATAATTAATTCCATTCTAATAGATTGATTATTCATTCCCACAATATCTGTTACAATTTACCAATTATAAATTTTTATAGCAAGTTGTTCAAATTATGTATTAGCTGTCCATTTTTCTATATGTGCAAGGAGTTTTTTAATTAGTATGTTAATCCATCTATTATAGGAATGATTATGAAATCCAAAACTACACTTATAATTTAATTGTTATAATTATATCCTTCAATTATTTCGAGATCCCTTTTTCTATATATACACACACTAACATAAAACTCATGGTTATATATGTCTTGTTGTTTTAAATTAAATGAAATATTTATTATTATATAGTACGTACCGTGCTATCAAGATTAATTCTTTACATAAAAAAAAGAAATTTTTACATAAAATAAAATTTTCATTTTTACTAGATAAAATAGTGTAGTATTTAAATTTGATTCTATGTTTATTGTTTTCTAATATAGTGATATTTTTCTATACATATAATGTATTTTTATTTACTAAAGTTTGTTTTTATATGAGAATTACCTTCAAACATTAATCCTGACATTATATATTAAATATATATTCATATATCATTTTTTACATATATCCAACATTACTATATAAAAATACATAAAATAAAAAAGGAATAATTATATTTACACCCCTTCACCTATTATTCTTTTATACAAATCACTCATCCCTTTTAAAAATTATAGAAATTATATCCCTAAACAGTCTTAAAATCCAAATATGATCGTGTTGATCCAATCAAACTTTAATGTAATTTTTCGTTGATATATATAAAATGCTCTCAAGGATGTTTCCATAAATGTAGAAGGGTGCAAAAGTAATATTTACGGGATGAGTACACTACAAGAAAATATAATATTAGTGATAATTTTTAAGTTATCACTAAAAAATATATATTAAGTGACAATAATTTTTATGTTGTCTCTTTATAATTATTAGTGACAAATATTTTGTATAAAATTATCACTAAATACAATTAGTGAAATATTTTATAGCGACAACTTAGTGGCAACATAATATAATGATATTTATTATTTGTTGTCACTAGATTATCACAGTAGATGAGTTACTAATTTTACGTATTTAGTGAAAATCTTTGGGTATATTTTTTGTCACTAATTCTTGCTACCAACATTTTTTGAAAAATAATAGTAGTTATTAAACTCATGAAGTTCATTATTGTGAAAATAAATATTTTTGATCACTAAATATATATAATTAGTGACAACATTAAAATTAACACCTGATTTTTTTTTTGTCACTATTCTTTCTTTTTTGTTGTATAATATGACCAATATATTTTTTTATTATTTATATTAATTTTTAATTTTAATTTAAATTACTTGTAATTAGCTTTTTCAATTGAATCTCTATATAAAAATTATACCTTTTAATAATTAAAAATATTAAATTATTCAACTAATATATTAATAGAACTAGTTACTAAATTATAAATTTAAATTATATTGCTAATTTGTGTAGTGGTGATGCTACAAATTCTCAAGCACATAGTCGTGTCTTTGATTTTAATTTTTTAAAAATTTGTTAGTTTTAACGAATATTTAATGGAGGGGAGTAAATTTGACGATAGAGTCTAAGTCTGATGAGTGAGACATTGTTGAAGGATAAAATACGAATAAATGGAATAAATGACATAAGTGAGGGAAGTAGAAGGTAAAGCAACAAGATGTTGGTGTTACTAATTATGGGAAGCAGATGCATATGTTTAGTGAGAGTGATGATAAAAAAGAGTCAAAATTGGGACGTGGTGAGAAGTGAGTGTAATTTGGAGGGGAAGTGCAAATATGCATGGTAGCCAGGTACGCACGTTTTACCCATTCATTCCTGCAAACCCTACACATCATGCATATAAATATATTGAGACCCCCCTTCCCCCTCCATATTGCAGAGGTAGAGATCATAGAGATAGATAGATATGGCGGATATGAGAGGAAGCGGTGGTGGTGGTGCATGCGACAACAAGTGCGGTTGTCCATCTCCCTGCCCTGGTGGCGTCTCTTGCAGGTGAGAATCAAATAGCTATAATATTGTTAAAAGAAGCTAGTAGTGAAGGGTGGGTTGGTTGGTGACTGTGTATTGTGTACTACTCATGTGTAGGTGCTCGATGGATGATACGACGACAGGGCACAAGCAGTGCGCGTGCGGGGAACACTGCGGGTGCAACCCCTGCACATGTTCCAAGACTGAGATCAAGGGGACTGGAAAGGCCTTCTGCAAGTGTGGTACTGGTTGCACCTGTCCAACGTGCGCTGCTTGATTCGGAGCCCCGCTCCCAATGACTAGTTAGTTTATTATATATATATATATATGATGATGATGATGATGATGAGTGGTTTGTGTATGTTTGTTTGTAGTAGTGGGTTGGGACGCAGGCAATTTGGATAAGCTGGTCTAAAGTAGAGGCTATATACGTTCAATAAGTGCCTATACTATATCAACGTAGGTTATATGTTGTAATTATGAGCAGATGATGCTGAAATGCATGGCTTGAGTAAATTCATTAACTAGTGTCTGTCTACTTGTGGATCGACTCATCACCTTAATTAATTCCCACCACCTTTCTCTCTCTCTCTCTCTCTCTCTTCTATATATATATATACATATAGCTTAATTATTAATGGAGGTGGAGACAATTAATAGTTAATAATTGCTACATCCTCATAACTATATATGTCGCAACCTGCAACTACGTACAGTCCATTAATATTTACAACAAAAGTAAACATGCATGCATGTCACCACTGTTTATATTAATTAATTACACAAACCACCAAAATATAAAGTTAATTAATGGGGCACTTTATTATATAAAATGTTATGGAGAAACGTCGACCATCATCTTTTGGTCATAGTAATATAACATATGAACTTATATAATATTTCAAAATATTTTTGAAAGAGTTTTTGATAGCTTCTCACAACACCATTAATCCTCACAGCCAAATTTATAAATATTGGATAAGACTTCATTTTTTAATCTATCCTGATCCTCACACTCCTTACATATATGTGAAATAATATATAATAAAGCGTCAATTCTAAATCTAAGTAGAGAAAAATAGCTCCACCTTTTAGAAGCTCCATTCATGGGAATGGATTCCGGATGTTGTAAAGAAGTATCCCATTTGCCAGTAAAGCTTCACTCTCACTCATCCCCAACAGTAGCTCTTCCATCGCCGATATTCTTTCATTCTCAACGCACGCATGCAAAATGTCAATGCACTTGATTAACTGGTTGCCAAATATGCCGCAGATGGTCTTCCCGCCAAAGATCAACTCAATGGGCCCAACAAGTCTTTAAATGGACTCAGTTTCAATAAAAGACTCGTCGGCTCATTTGCCTTCACCTAATCATTTCATTCCAATTTCTTCTCTATTTCGTTATTTAATGTTTTATACGCCCAACTTAATGAAGTCAATATCTATTCTTCCTTCCATACATGAAAAGAACTGACAATTTAATTCATTTGAGTGTGTTTTCCTATTTTTCCTTTATTAAATTTAATACTTCTGTCTCCTTTAAATATTTAC
Source organism: Sesamum angolense (assembly GCA_034509725.1). Classification (NCBI taxonomy): domain Eukaryota; kingdom Viridiplantae; phylum Streptophyta; class Magnoliopsida; order Lamiales; family Pedaliaceae; genus Sesamum; species Sesamum angolense. The sequence goes on from JACGWL010000010.1 coordinate 436,404, forward strand.
TCCTTTATAGTTTTATTCATTGAATAAGTGACACCATTCTAAATTTGTGTATTTTAATATACTTTTTTGTGGAAGATAAATTATTTAATATCAAATGATACATTTAACTAATTCTCCATTTTAATTGTATAATTTTATATATTTGATACATGTAAAAAGGAATCCACATATTTAACAGAATGTCATTGAAAGTAATCCTCATATAAGTACAATTTTTTATAAGTAGAGATTTATTGTATGTATATATCGGGAAGATCATATCATTCCAATAATATTCAAAATAGATTAAAAATTTAAAATTATTATTTTACCTATACTTAAAAATAAAAATTTTATTTTACGTAAAAATTCACTTATTGCGCAATATATAATAAAAAAATTTAATTTAATTTAAGAAAGGAAAATTTTTTATCGATACGTAACATGGGTTCCACCTTAGTTTACAATCAATTAATGGGGGTCCATATATATGTTGCAAATGTTAAGGGTTTGTCGAGTTCAACACAAATCATTCAAAGTAGTATATTAGCGGTACACAAATTACTCGATGTATTTGTATGTATAAAAAAAAAATTAAATAATATAAATAATTAATTTTTGTACTAAAAAGTTTTCTTGTACATACTTTTTCGATTGCTTTGTATTTAAGAAGAAATTTTTTAACATAAAAATTAATTTTTTTTACTTATTTTAATTCCATAGAGTTGGAAATAGTACAAATATGGGAGTGGAAGAATGACAAAAATAAAAATGGCATAGCAAAGACATCAAATTATATAAATACGGGAGTTGATTTAAATTTTTATTAAATTTATTTAAGTAAATAAAAACTTTAAAGTAAAATTAATATTAAATATTTATGATACATAGAAATATGAGCGAATTACTTAATTAAAGAGATGAATATCTTATGAATAATAAAATAAATACATCTTTGATGATGTCACTCTATCATTAAAAAACATCCTTTAATTTGGAATGATGGCTACAGTACATGAAGAGAAGCTTTCTTGGTGTACCATACATTAAGGAATGCTTTCCAAATGCAAAGTGTAAACTGCACCCACAAATGAAGTTGAGACAAGGATGAAGGAAGACTTATTCTTTTAACTAAATAAAGGGTGCCTGATTTCTGGCCCCATATTATTTTGTATATATAAGGACGCAGAAGAGCATCGCAATCAAGAGCCTCTGTGCCCCTCAACATTCAGAAAAAGATACTAATAGTAGTAATAATGATAATTCTTTGAAAGAGAAACAGTGCTGCAAAGTTTACTTACGAGAGAAACTCTGCATATGCCAAAATTCTTCTTGCATGATCAGCACACCTTTCTGCAGCACTCTATTGTCTCTTTCAAAGAATTTCCACCACCTTTTGCTTTTCCTTTGCTAGCTCGAATAGATTAACATGGTTGAGGCGGGAGTCTCACAGGCAGACAAAACCGAGTTCACCGAGTGCTGGAAGACATCATGGAGAACGCCTTATATTATGAAGTTAGCCTTGTCAGCTGGCCTCGGAGGATTGCTCTTTGGATATGACACTGGTAAAAAATCTCACCTCCCTATATTATTATTCTCATCATGCTGCATCTCCCCCTACATTCTTCAAATCAAATATACACAAGTCATGGATGGATTTATTTATGTGTTATTTTGGTGGTGCAGGTGTTATTTCCGGTGCCCTGCTCTACATAAAGGAGGATTTTCCATCCGTCGAGAAGAAAACATGGATGCAGGTATGCTATGTCATCTGCAATTACCTTCTTCTACCATTCTAACTCTATGCATTACGATTAATTGAGCCTTTCTTAATTATAGGAAACCATAGTGAGCATGGCTGTTGCTGGTGCCATCATTGGTGCTGCAATCGGTGGATGGATGAACGACAGGTTTGGAAGAAAAATATCAATTATGGTAGCTGATGTTCTCTTCTTTATTGGTGCAATCGTTATGGCTGCTGCTCCAGCCCCATGGATGATCATTCTTGGTAGAATTTTTGTGGGATTGGGAGTTGGAATGGCATCTATGACTGCTCCCCTTTACATTTCCGAAGCTTCCCCTCACAGGATTAGAGGCGCACTTGTCAGCACTAATGGTTTTCTTATCACTGGAGGCCAGTTCCTCTCATATCTTATCAATCTAGCATTCACCCATGTAAGTTCTTCTCCCCTCTTTTCTGTATTGAGATTTTGCCATTCATAAGAGCAAAGAATGCTGTTGTAGTCAAACAATCTTGGATTGTGTTTTAGGTCAATGCACATGGCGTTATATGCTCGGCGTTGCTGGTCTTCCTGCAGTCATTCAGTTTGTTTTGATGCTCTCTCTCCCCGAGTCTCCAAGATGGCTTTTCAGAAATGTAAGCATATACCTTTTCAGAATTCTTAAACCAGATAGAACAACATTCCCCATTAAATTCACTGTGCAGTTAGATTTGCAATGCTGCACCCCCCCCCCCCCCCTGCATTAACACTCTATTCAGTACTATTTAATTTTCATCTTTTTCAAATGCCAAACAGGGCAAAGAGGAAGAGGCAAAGTCCATCTTAGAGAAGATTTACCGTCCTGAAGAAGTTGAGGATGAGTTGCAATCCCTGCGAGCATCGATTGAGGAAGAGAAGGAGCAAGTCGCAGAAGGTGGCTTCTTTGGCCAACTCAAGAATGCCTGGAAAAATGATGTAGTCAGAAGGGCGCTGTATGCTGGAATTACGGTTCAGGTGGCTCAGCAGTTTGTGGGTATAAACACAGTGATGTACTACAGCCCAACAATTATCCAGTTTGCAGGATTCGCATCAAATAAGACAGCAATGACACTGTCTCTCATCACTTCTGGCCTAAATGCCATTGGCTCCATAGTCAGCATGTGCTTCGTGGATCGCTACGGGAGGAGGAGACTTATGATCATTTCTATGATTGGGATCATTTCCTGCCTTGTGGTGTTGTCTATTATCTTTTTCCAGGCCTCTATCACTGCCCCCAAAATCAGCCAAACAGAGACAGCATTTTTCGGTGGCAACTCCACTTGCGAAGCTTATACAAAAGCCAATGATGCAGCAGCTTGGGGCTGCACGAGATGTTTGCAGAAGGAAGCTGGTTGTGGTTACTGCTCAGCAGAAGGCGGCATAGTAAGTCAAAACTTATCCACGTTTACCTTTTGAAGAAACTTGATACATATAACTCATTTATGTACTGCAAAATTCCCTGTGGCTTTTCCTGTTTTTCGTGTTCCCAATGATGATACTGAAATTAATTGTCTTTGTACAAAATATTTTCTTGTCAGTACCAACCCGGGGCATGTTTAGCAATAAATGACGGGGTGAAAGGTGCATGCCGAGCAGCAAAAAAAACATGGTATACAGAAGGCTGCCCCAGCAAGATCGGGTTCTTGGCTGTAATATTCCTGGCCTTGTACATCATTATCTACTCCCCTGGCATGGGCACTGTGCCATGGATTGTCAACTCTGAGATATACCCACTCAAGTACAGAGGGATTGGTGGAGGGATTGCTGCCGTTGCAAATTGGAGTTCAAATCTGGTGGTCAGCGAGACATTCTTAACACTGACAGACCATCTGGGCTCCTCTGGAACCTTCCTATTGTTTGCAGGGTTCTCATTGATTGGGCTCGTGTCTATTTTCCTCCTCGTGCCAGAAACCAAAGGGCTGCAGTTCGCAGAGGTGGAGAAGTTGTTGGAGAAAGGGTACTCCCCTTTTAAGAAGAGCAGCAAGAAAGTAAAGAAAGAAAAGGATGGTCACAGCAGTTAAGCTATCCAGAAATTCACAGAATGTTGGAAATCGGGCACATATCCGTATTCATCTAGTTTAAAGCAATCTTCTACAGTTGTACATATGTAGTTAACTAACTTTATATTGGAATGAAAGAACTATTTCAATTAATTAGAATCTATCAAATCCTAATCAAATCCAAGGAGTACCCGGCAACAGAAATCAAGATGAAATCATAAAATAAGTAAGCTAAAAGATGAAAATAAACATGGATAGCAACAATATGTTCAAAGTTATAAGAGAAGTCTTCCACAGCCACAAATAAAGCAATTCATCCAACAGCGGTTGGCCGTTGGCTTGTTGTATTTGCAAACTCCATACGACATCAAGACTATCAAGCCCATCATGTCTAGTTCAATTCTTCTCAAACTGCAGTAACAAAATTGAGTACATGCTAAAAGGATCAGTTTCCGCACCTCAAACGGTACATCAGATGAAGCCACCAGGCTTTACACTGTCGTCTACACTGAATTGGCTCGTTACTGCAACTAGTTCGCGAACACCAAGCATTAACTCGCATCATTCTTGCGTGAGCGATCCACAATATTCGCCAAATTCACATGAATAACAATGTGTAAAGTGCACGTGAATTTGTCCGTGAAGCCCAAAGCTATATGCCGATTTCAAATTCTCAAAACTCAAAATTTATCCTCATGGCTGTTTATATCAAAATAAATCACTGAAATAAAAGACACAGGCTGAGAGTTCATTCACAGAAAAAGAAAATGAGAGATTAAGGTTTTATCAGAAAAGGAAAACTACCAACTTCGGACCATAACAAACAGAAAAGCGTAGAAAGTCCTAAACACAGATTAATGCCTCAAGCTTGCTGAAGATCCAATCAATAAGAGCAAAAATTAAAAGGAAAAGAAGAGGTAAAAAGCTGTCAAGAGTAAAAGGGCATCCAGTGCACAAGAAAGTTCGAACTTTCAACACGCTAAAGGGGAAAAAATCAAACTTTTAAGATGGAGAAAAAATCATATAACTTAGAAATTTCTAAGAAAATCTGTTTCACTTGTGAAGACTCAGAAATCAAAAGGAAAAGTGAAATTTAAACCGTGCGCAAAGAACAAGGGAAAAGGAAAAAGCAGAAAGCAAAAACAGGCAGGTAATTAGCTGGGAGAAAGAGAGGATCACTGCACGCAAAAATGATGAGAGTTAGCTGCTTCGATTTTCCGAAATCCGTCCGCTCCAATTTCAATACACCAGAAGCGCAAGCAGACACACAATAACACTTACCTCCCTGAGGTTTAAACGTAGACTTTTTATAGGGAAAATTACACCTACGTCTCCTAAGTGTGGCGTAATTACTAATAGGACAAATTACAACTATCTAAAATTTGGCGTAATTATAAATACTCTCTTATTATTTGAAAAATTATAAATACTTCCCTAATATTTAATAAAATTATGTAATTCTTGGATGGAGGTATAAAAAATCAACTTTGCTTTTACTGTATTTTTTTATTTTTTATTTTTAAATTAAAATCTTGCAAAATATTGAACGGGATGTATGAAATTTTTTTAAAAATTATAAAAAAATTATCCACTTGATCCATAAAAAAATATTTAAAAAAATTATCCACTTGATCCATAAAAAAAATATTTTAAAAAAATTATAATTTTTAATTCATAAGGGTATTTTGGTCAGTTCACCATAAAAATTAGATGGATTTGGCTAATTGTTAGACAGTCGTTAAACTTAGGGGGTATTTATAATTTTTCAAACAACGAGGGGGTATTCGTAATTATGCCAAACTTTAGGGGAAGTCATTGTAATTTACCCTTACAAATATCCTAATTATTTGAGAAATTATAAATATCTTTTTAATATTTGATAAAATTATATAATTTTTTAATGAATATATAAAATTATCAACTTTGTCCTTTTAATATTTTTTTAATTTTTTTTAAAAAATCAAAATGCATGGAAAAAAATTTTAAATTATTAAAAAAAATATCCATTCAGTTCAATTTCAGATGCACTACCTAATCCTTTTAGATATCTCTGACAAGTAAAGCATCCGGGAAGATCCCAGGATTCAATTTTCAGCCCAAATCCTACAAGTTCATAGCCAAAAAATATAACCGAAAAACTAAGATGTAAAGCCATCCCAGAATGATTGAGAAACACAAGCATGTAACCATGCTATAAGCTATAACTAGGGATGGCAATGGGGCGGGTTTGGTACGGGTCCGGCCATCGGGGCGGGTCTGGTACGGGTCCGCCCAGACCCGAGACTCGCCCCATTAAATTTAGGCAAGCCCCATAACCCGCCCCCACCTGCTTCCGCCCCGCCCCGCCCAACCCACATCACGATCCGACCTGACCCGGCTCGACATGGCAATTATAAAATTTTTTGCACTCTTTTTTCCATTTCTTAAACACAAGAAATTAAAATTTTTCATGATTCCGTGCAAATATATTATTTTTATTTTATGATTCGGTATGAATTTTATTTTATTTTTTGGTATATTTTACTAAATATATTACTACTAAACTAATTAGTAGTTTATATTTATAACAATAAAATAAAATATTATTTTTTATTTCTTTGTATATAATGAGATCAACAACTTTAAAAAAATAACTTATATTTATTTTTTAATCAATATTAATAACTATACAAACATATGTACAAATATTTTAATACCTTAATATAGTTACAAACTTTAAAATGAATTGAATAAACAAAGAATACATTAAATTAATATTTTTTTAATAAATAATATCAGTTTAGATTTAAATACTTTAATATAATTTTCAATCTAAAATAAATTGGATAAGACAAAAAATAAGTTCATGTTAATTATTAAATTTTTTTTTTTTGTATATACAATTGGATACATGCAAAAATTATTTAGGATTCATATATATATATATATATATATATATATAATATTATAATTTTTTTATTTATAATATATTATATATTAATAATATTAATAAAAAAGAACGGGTCCGGAGCGGGTCCGAGAAGGGACGGGGCGGGGGGGGGTCCAATGGGACGGGGGCAGGGCAGGACCCATACCCGCCCCGGACCCTGCCGGGGCTACTAAAACCTGCCCCGGACCCGCCCCGAACCCGAAAAATAACGTCCCAGACCCGGGGCGAATTTTCCGGGTCCGGGTTTAAATTGCCAACCCTAGCTATAACTATACATCTATGTTCCAATTTGGTATTCCATCATCAGGAGATGCTTTATTCAGCAATGTAGCTAATCTGCTTTACACAAAATGGAGTTCGGCAAAATACTAGTACAATTGCCTGATATACATATGTGTGCTCATCCACACTGCTTTGAGTGAGTGAACTATATAAATTCATTGTTTGCCTCTCACCATTTACATAGTTTGCCAAAAACTTGAACCGGGGGCGACATATCAGCCAACGTTGGGAGCGGGGTTTGTCCTCTTTCTCCTTTCACTAAAGCTACGACTTGAGAGTAACCTCGGAATACAACATTGTGCGGATTTCACCGACTTGTCCTCTGCTTTGAGCACTCCATTGGGAGTTCTTTCACTACTATTCCCAGAGTTAGCTCCAGACAGGTATGGGGTCGCGTTTGTGGATTTTGGTGGTTGTACTATGCTTGTTGCCTCAGGTACCACATTTTCAGGAGCCTCGTCTTTGTTTCTGGCTGCAGTTTCCTCTTCAGTGTATTGATCATCTCGCAGGCTCTCTTTAAACAGTTCTGAAAGTTTCTTTTTCTTATCGGGAGGAGATGGTTGGGGTATGGAACCAACAGATCCTTCGCCAACAGGGCCTTATTTACTCGTAGGTTTCCCAAGGAGAACTTGTGGTGGACTGGAGTATTTCCACGAGAAGGGTAAAATCTGCATTTAAGTAGACAAAATGACCACATTATGCAAGGGTGTGTAAAATGTGTTCCTCTTGAAGGTACTAGGTAATTTAGCTCCAAACATTGAAGGGGATGGTAAAAAGAAATTAATCAGAGATCACTGATCTTGCCCCCCAGGACACTTATCTAAGTCAAATTTTAGGATTCCAGAGAGATCAAAGAAAAAAGAATAAGCTCATTTCACCTGATGCTGATCCAGTAACAGAACATCATAAAAAAGTAAACAAATCCCACTGTTTGGGTGCAGATTGGTTAATTGAAGTGAGAATGTTTCGGCATCTTATGGTAGATGGGGGAGGGCATCGCAAACTTCTAATTAAAAAAAAAAGTAGAATATCTGATGCTGAAAACTGTTTCTTACCCCATTAACACTAAAGAAGTCGTCTTCGCAATCTGACTCTAACCAAGGTTGGGAATCAAAGAAGGCTTCATCCTTGCTACCTGCAAAGAATGAGAAGCGTCTCAGAACAGCATCTCATAACAAGAAGATAAAAATAAACCACCTGTCTAGCCCAGAATTCAACCACTTGGCATCCAAATTGATATTTATCTAACCAGTAGGGAACTCGGAATGTCGCATTTTTACCTATTACAATTACTACAGAACCCTGGCTTCTTCCAACAGTGCCCGATTAGATAATCATTGAAACAGTTAAAACTTATTAAGAACAACAGATTTAGCACAACTCTTCGTGATGTCATCCAAATATGGGGCTAGGGTGGGGTAAACTCCTAATTTCATAGTGGCATTTACGAAGAATATCCCTAATGAGTCATCAGTAACATGACTAAACTATGTCACTAATGAGTCAAAATGATAGATTCTGCAAGGTGTAAATGGCGGTACAAGCTAGTTAAGCTAACTCCCAAACTTGCAGAGTTCTAGTCTAATTCGAGCTTTTTCAATCTCAAGTTCATATTTGAACCAATTTGTTTCCCTTTCATTAGCTTGTAATGCAGTCATTCAATTAAGATAAATGGTTAGCCTCCAACTAAAAGTTCCATCCACGTCTGGTGATGAAAATGAAAATGACTAAAAAATTATTTTAAGATCTGGATAGAAACTCATAAATGCAATGAAGTTATGGGTTTCTTGGTCCTACACTGGAAAATAATGTGGGGAGCCTGGACTTCAGCGAACAAATGCCTTGTCCATATCAGACCAGCATTAGTTTTCGGTAGCTCCATCATTAAACATCCAGTAGGAGGCTACTCAGCTTTGGTCTGACCCCAGGACAGAAAGCATTCACAACATATATCATGCCAGCCTAAGGATAAAACTCTACCCTTCAATTTGTAGTAAATATAGCACCTACCAAGTAGTTCCATGTTATTCAAATTATAGACCAATTTCCGATATGCCCATGAATCCGACATAAAGGAGAATATTTCTACCAATCCTTCTTACAGTAAAAGAAATAGCCGTTGTTGCCATCGAGATTAGTTCCAAATTTACACGGCAGGATTAATCGTAAATATATCGAGCACAGATATACTCCGGCATGCAGACAGCAAAGAGAAATTATTGCTGTCTCAATAAAATAGTTTGCAGTACTGTTAACAGTTCTCAAGCTAGGTGGTCCCCTAAAGCAATAGATTATTAATACTGATACAACTATATCAAAGCCTTTTATGTTAGTAGCATTTTCCCAAAAGAAACAATCAGACCTAAACATAGCATTTGAAGACAACTTTTCATTAGAAACGAACAAGAAAATTGATATGTAGTTTTCAAGACAGAAACAGCATCCATACATCAATAATAAATCAGCCAACAAAACATAAATTATTTCAGAACATCATTCTTGTTACTGTACAACCTATGATTACCTTAGAATCTCAATCCTTTTCTTCCCAGACGAAAGCAAATTAAAACCATGAAAACTTTTACAGCATAGTAATCGGTAACTGTAAATTCTTAATTTATTAGAAGTAATTCAATCTTAGTAAGGATAACGCGAACAAAATGTGTAAACTGGAAAATAAATGGTTAAAAAAAAAAAATCACTTAAATGGAAACTAAACAAAACAAAATCATCCATCAACTTTTGACCTACTAAAAAACAAAAAGCAGATACAAACAAAGAACGGCGGAGTATAGGTGCTCCGAACCAAAATTTTCCAGCTTGAAGACAAGGGAAAAAACCAGTAAAAAAGATGAAAATCTTTGAACAGAATGGTACACCAAAAAGGTTTAACCAAGAAAAAAAAACCGGAAAAACAAAATAAAATAAAACGAAACGAAAAGAATCAAAAACGAAAATGGAACATAAATAATGAAGCAATACTAGTAGGTACCAGCGGTAAATCGAGCAGGTGACCACTGAGACTTGAGTGCTAAGTCAGCAATCGTACGATTCCCAACGTTGACCGCATCGGGCTTATCTTTCACCGGCGAGGGGATCACGAGCTTCTCGTTTTTCGACCCGATTGACAAACGGAGCTTCATGGCGGACTCCGGGTCTTTGTGGACTGAAACACATGAACCCATTTCTACAAAGTACCTCCTCCTAAACAGTAAAAAACCCTTTTAAGTTATATATCTGTTTATCACATGATCAACAGACCATTTTTCAGAAGCAGTTTCGTCTTCTCAGGTTGTCATTTCTTCATCAGATGATGATGAACACTACAGGAAAAAAGACTTCAAGAGAGAGAGAGTGAGGAGAAGAAACAGTAACGAAGAAACAAATTAGTAGAGGGATTAAGAAGAGATTAGAGGATGAAACTCATAATAGGCATTGGAAAATGCAACAAAAAATCTGAAACAGAGAGAGAGAGAAGGAGAGAGGTAAGTGCATGTGTGTGTTGTGTGAGAATGAAAAGAACATGGGGGGTATGGGTCCCACCGAAAAAGTTTGAATTATTGGAGTTTATTATTTGGGGAGGGCTTTGTTCCTTTCTGACTCCCAATCCCATCCTCTACCAATACTTTTTTATTCAAAATCAAAATTAATTATAAAATAAATATAATATATTTATTATATAATTTATTATTTTTAAGTTATATATCATTATTATTGTTATTATATAATTAATTCAAAGTAGATTGCATTCAATTCGGGATTAAATTTTTCTACCTCTAGGCTGTATGTATCCTTATTATTACAGAAGGGAAATAAATAAATAGAAGTGGTCGGCTCGGCTAAGGGCTGAAGGCTGAAGCGCCGCGGTAGTATGCATTGGCGGATCGAAACACGTTTTCCAGGACATTACACGCTTTTTTAATACTCCATATATACATATTGTCTTGTAATTTATGTAACATACTTAAGAATAAGACCTCCTAATTATGAAATTTTATATTTTATTTTAGTAATTATTTTATGAAAAACAAAAATGTGAAATAATTGAAGCAAAGCAGACGTAGTCTAAGTATTATCATCCTCCGTGTTTTTTCTGATAAATTATTAATTGAGATTTTTGACATTTTCAAGTTCGAGTCTCATAAAATTTATGGATATTTATCTCATTTTATATGAGTTATTATGTTATTATTATTATTATTCATATTAATGTATTAATTCAAATGATATAATTTGTTACTATTCTTAATTATATTGATGTATTAATTGAATCGATAACTACGGTAAAAAAAATTAAAATCTTAAACTCTAGTGCCCTGGAGGAGGATTAACATAATATCATATAATTAAAATATACTTAATTAAATTAATTAAATTTAATCAGAGCCGGAATTTTCAACTAAAGAGAAGACAATATTAAATTTCCTTACCATCTTACTGTAATAATATACGTTTAATTGTCATTTATAGACAGACTTCAATTTCATAAAAAATAATTAAATGAAGAATATGATTAGATTTAGATTTGCGTCGTCTGTGTCTGAAAGGATTAATTTAACTTAATATCCAGATCTAAACGTAATTAAGTCATCATTTATTTTAAACAAAGGGAATTTAAAATGTGTAATATATATAAATCTCATTTCAAACGTTATTGTACAAACGTGAAAGGTTACAAGTCCAATTTATTTCATCTTCTCAGCCATCAATACTGACAAAAACTGTTACGCGTCAACTCAATTCAGTTTCCCAAATTTTTTTTAAATAAATTTGATAATGTAATTTTATACTATGCACATGAAGTAGAACAAAAATACAATAGAGATTTATTTAGTACAGTGACAAAATTGAAATCTCAATATTGATCTATTTCTTATAATATGATTGATCATTTATAAAAACAAGTTAAAATTAAAACAAACCACAAAACTTGAGGTTAAGTGATAATAATTGTGTTAGGGGAAAAACAAAGAGCTAGCTACAAAAGACAACTTTACCCTCCAAAACTACGAAAAGCTCTAAATATTTTAATCTTGTATTTGGATTGAAAGATTTTAAATTTTTAATAATAAATTTTTTATATATGTTTGGATAATCTTGAATTTAAAAAATTACAAATTCTTTTATTGTAATTTGAATTATATTTTGATGAATATTGATGGATTTAAAAAACGAAATCATTTAAAAAAAAAAATTCCAAATTTTTCCTTCAATGCAAATACACCCTAGGATTCATGTCATTTTGAGTGGGTTTGGTAACATTGGCCCGTCTGACTCAACGGCCTGATTTTATCATTATTTGATTCAAAATTCGTTCGATGATTATGATATGTTGGACATATAACTCATATAGTTTCTAATACGTCAAGCTTTTATAATTATGTACATGATTCATTTGACAAGTATATATTTATTACTATCACATTACAATCGACGATCCCTATAATCTTAAGTTCAAAACAAATTTAAGTATATATATTTTTTTAAATAGAGTTATCTCAACTAATTCAATGCTTTGGGTGCAGGTCAGTATTCTAAACCCAATTTCCAAATGATCGTCGGATTATCGTTAGGTCATCGTCAAATTATTGAGTGCCTCTACCGAAACAAATAGGAGAAGAATAGAAATCAGATTAGATTTTTATGAATGTAATGAAACCGTGGGCGACGGTAAAGGAGAGTTGCATGCAAAGACTTCCAACATTGTTGACCGCAACTCACATAAAGTTGATTTTTATCAATAATAATAATAATAATAATAATAATTAATGCAAATGAGAGAAAGGCAGATAAATAAATAAGTTTTGATTGATAGAATTGTTAGGTGGAATTGAAAATTGAGATTATTACCTGCTCTTGAACTAACTGTCCAATCTTGGACCAATTTGGCTGCTGTCCACACACCTAACTAATAACTGTTTAAAATATGTCTTAATCATCCACTCTCACCCAAAAAAACAAATGGAAATTGAGGTTCTTTGTTTAATAATTCGTTGTTGAAACCTCAAACAATTGTATCACGACCTTCATCTTCAACATGGACCGACCACGTTAATTAATGCCTCTTTCCCAAATTACCCCCCAACTATCTACACCTACACCTTGCATAGGGATAAACAAATATTACTTGAAAATTTATATTGTATTGTAAATATTTTGGTTACGATTATTTGAAATATTTTACAGTATGTGTTTGAAACTTATAAGATTTTACGTCTTATTTTAAAAGTAAGTTCTCAAAGTATTTGGATAAAATAAAATTATGTAACTTATAAAATATGAGTAACAATAATATTATAATTATATGGTCAATATTAAAATATTACGACTCTTTTTTCAAAAAGAGTTCACAGCCTTTTTTTTTTTTTTTCCAGACAAATAAATTTACAGATTCCTAACTCTTATATTTTACCTGATAAGCTCCTTATTAAAAAATACCAAATACTTTTAAAATATTATAAATTTTTAAATATCTTATAAGATATTTTCAAAATATTATAATATGAGCAAACACTATGGTTGAAATTTCAATCATAATAAAAGATTCTTATTCTTCACCCAATCAAAGTCTAATGTGTATGAATTCAAATAATAAAAATATTTCAATGTTGGAATGGAATTAGCATAAGGCTGAATCAGTTATCAGAACAATAGCAAATCCACCATATAATGATAAGATTTTGTTAGCAAAAGTGATTGGTTGATGTGACACGTGGATTCTCTCACTCTTCTTAATTAATTAGTAGTAAAATAATTGGCCCAACCCAGAAATAAAATGGGCCAATGTATGTAATTTCCCCCACGGCCCATTAACTCCAGATCACCTGCAACAACTCCAATCAGCTCAACGACTGAGGTTGGTGAAAAGGTGGAACGATAGAGATCAGCTTTATGTTACTTATTATTATTCTGTATTAGCTATAATTTTTTTGGAAATTTGTCAGTATATATGTTATTACGACAGGAGTTCTTTTGATTGTTTTTATAGGGTCGGAGTTGTTTTCTGTGGTGTTCGCTGAGCGGGCGGTTGAGTTTGGTAAGAGTCGGAGATAGCAACGATGGTGAAGCCGAAAATTGCGCCGTCTATGCTGTCATCGGATTTTGCAAATTTGGCATCGGAGGCGGAGCGGATGATCCGCTGCGGTGCCGATTGGCTGCACATGGATATTATGGTACTTTACTGTCTCTTTTTCAGTTTGTTTGTTTTTCTTTGTGGCCACATGGTTCCATGTTTCTGTCCATCTGGATGTTTTATCAACTATAATGGTCCCTCAAACTGCTTGTATTAGGATGAATAGGTCAGTCAATTCCTTCTTGAATTTTGTTGGAGTTTTCTCCCCGATTAATTGGGGTGTAGAAGAGTCGAACAGATAATAGTATCCATAGTTGATTTGAATGAACTTAATATGATGTTTGAGCTGGTTTAATTATTCACCTAACCGATATTGGGTCTAGCTGAGCAGAAATCAAATTCAACTGGCATGATATCTTTTGTGCATTCTATCCTTTTTTGGCTTATTGTGCTGGTTGAATAGGTTCTGACCACTTAATATATTGAGTTCAAACAAGTATATTGTCCGAATTTCGGGTATATGGTTTTGTGTTTCAACCTGAAAGGGTTAGGGGACTTGTGGAATAATTATATGACCAATACCAGACTTGGAAATATTTGTTAAATATTTAAGACCACTGGTAGAAGTATATGCGTAGACATCTAACAAATAAAGTGATAATTGATAGTCTTGAAACTTGCAGCATAAAAAATGTGAAGTCTACAGCTAACTTGCTTGCTCTCTCTACAAGTTTATTTGAATCTGATAGTAGCATTTTGGTACTTGTGCTTCTTATCATTGCAGACTTTTATTCAAAGGTCATTTGTCATTCTTTGCTGCCAATAGAAAACGACTTTCTGTGTGTTAGATATAATTTTGACATATGACCTAACTTGTTCTAGTTCATTGCAGGATGGGTAGGTTGTTACTGCATTGGAGAATCATATCGCTCTCTCACATTTTTCAAATGATGATTGAATACCAAGCCTGGAAAATACTTAAGACACAATTGAGTATGACAAAGAATAACTAAGAATTTCTTTAAACTGATTTTTATTTTGTATTTTACAGTCACTTTGTGCCAAACCTCACAATTGGTGCTCCAGTTATTGAGAGTCTGAGAAAGCACACAAAGTAAACATTTCATTCTTCCCTAATTCATACTCGGATAATTTTGATGTTTCTGGGGTTCTTTTTTTATGAAAAGAATGGGCATTCTTCTTTTTCAGGGCATACTTAGATTGCCATCTAATGGTCACAAATCCTCTTGACTACGTTGAGCCATTGGGAAAAGCAGGTGCTTCTGGTTTTACTTTTCATGTGGAAGTCTCTAAAGGTGGGGTTTTGTTTTCTGAACTTTGCTCGTTACAAATCACTTTAGCTATATGGGTTATTCGGGTGTGGCCAAATTTTGCCACTAGAAAAAGAAGCACAACCAATAACTCAAATTGTTGCAGAATGTACTTCTGAATTTTTGGGATCTTCAGCCATTCTAATTGGATTTTTCCTGAAACTTGGTAACGATAAAATGTGTGAGTGCCTTTATGACAGATAATTGGCGAGAACTTGTGCAAAAAATCAAATCAAATGGTATGAAGCCTGGCGTTTCCTTGAGGCCTGGAACCCCCATTGAAGAAGTGTATCCACTAGTACGTATTCTGTATATTATCATCAAATGGGATATAAATCAATTGATGAATACGAGCGAAAATAGTATTTGTGTGAATAAAATGTATCTTTGGCTGTCCATGTTCAAAGCTTGATGACGAAAATCCTGTGGAGATGGTTCTTGTCATGACTGTGGAACCTGGATTTGGTGGGCAAAAGTTTATGCCAGAAATGATGGATAAGGTGCATAAATCATTCTCCTCTGGCATTGATTTTCCAACTGTCAATCTGTTTGTTTGGCATATAATCATCATTATCTATGGAATTGTAGGTGCTTGCTCTGAGGAAGAAGTACCCGTCACTTGATATAGAGGTGACTTCCAATCCTAGGATCATTTCTCAGTTTCTTACAACTTGTATGCTGTCCCTTTTATTGTTGTTTCAGCAAGAGATGATTACCGGGCCTCACAAAATTCACCTTATACTCCTGCTTCTGGAAAGAAACTGCTGCTTTGCTGTCCTGTAAAATAGAAATAAATAGCAACTTGAAGTTTTCTCATTTATCATTTAGAGTACGTGCTGAAAGCAGTTGAATGTGACAAGGGGATAGAAATAAAATCTTCTCCGTGTTGAGTTCTGGGTCATCCATGCTTTAACAATAAGGAGACTTTTGAATAATATATCCCTTTCTTAAGCTTCAACCATACAGTGAGGAGTACTTGTTTGTTTGCAGGTAGATGGTGGTTTAGGACCCTCAACCATAGATTTGGCAGCCGCAGCAGGAGCAAACTGCATTGTGGCTGGAAGTTCTGTGTTTGGAGCTCCGGATCCTGCTCATGTTATATCACTAATGCGCACGAGCGTAGAAAATGCCCAGACAATTAGTTGATACTACAGCGGGCAAGAAGTCCAGAGCAATTGTTTGCCTTCCACCAAGTAATTCTGTACAATATAATTTGTATGTTCACTTAGTGTTAAAAAAAAAAAAAAAAGCATTGGAATAAAATTGGTTGGTGTTTACTGCATGACCATTTGGCATCACGCCGCTGTTGTAAGCTTATGACCTTGTGATCCTGCTGTCCTCTGTTGAATTTATGAACTTTTTGCAACATGTTTGCTAAGAATCTTCAGTTTTCTCATATCAAATTTCAACTTATGATGTATTGTACCTAAGGTGGAGGTTATTCTAGGATACACACTATTCGCTTGATGTTGACTTTTGTATGGTTTTTCATGCCTGATTCACTTATAGAAATACTGCGGTATGATTTTGGCATGAATGTGTGTATAGAATGAAAAGGTCTAATCTCTTCACTTCGTATTGCTCAACCAGATTCTCATGTTCGTTGATGAAAATTATAGTAGTTTATTCAAGACCTTCAGTGACAGAATTTGTTAAAATAGCTCCTCCCAAAGTAGGTTGGTTAATGAATCTGGAACTTGATAATTTGTAAATTTCTGTGTAGCTTAGAACTTAGAACAAGCTTCTGAATAGAATCTACAAAAAGACTGAATACAACCACACGTTATGGTGCTTTACAGGGTTCACGGTTCAACTTATCATTGGGAGTCAATAATGTTGTGGGTTGCACAGGCTTACAGCCACCTCCCCGGCCCCTGAAATGTGCCTGCCCATCTTCAGTTGAATTCAAAAAGGTTTTGGTTGCGAGAGATGGTGATGAACTTGCTGAAGTGTCAATAGAGTTCAATTCAGCATAGTTTCTGCCAATAAAACCCATATTCATTTGAGGAATTGAAGGAACGAATGGAATGGATAGTTCATAAGGGGAGAATTATTCATTTGACAGAGCAGTGATGTGGTCGGCCAATGTTGCCTGGAATTAAGAGTACCGGGCAAGTGCTGGCGAGAAATCGTCGAGAAGTTGCGGTGGAAGAATTGTCCAATTCAACATCTGTGAAAACTCATGCAAACCAATTGTCAAGCCAACCCAAAGTGAAAGCTTCCAAATTGTTTTTTATCTTTACAAATGAAAAATACTACTATATACCTTATTCAACTTTCCTGATACGGAACTTGTGAATAGATTCTGTATTTGTTTTGTTGCTTACGCAAACCAAACGCGTGCTTACCAATAATGTTTTCCTCTAATATATCACTGCCTACTGTTTGTTAGTTTATTTTGGCAATACGTACGTCTTCTTGATATTTCCCAAACATTCTAATTTGATCATTCTTTCGAATAAATTATTAATGTAAAAATCAAATACCTCTTTATGTTTTCTTGTTCGGGCTGTGGACGCGTGTCGTATACGAACAAACAATTTATTGAGAACATAATAAAGAAACCGGAACTGTTCTTCAACATACTGGTCAAAGTCTCCACGATTATTAATCTATATATGTTGATGATGTAGTACGTAGTTCAACTGGGTCATCTTAGATCTATTCCACTACAATAGACCAAAACTGTAAATTAACGTAATCAAAACGTTGTCACCGATTAATGTTGTTGTGTCTTGGACCAAAATAAACTAACCCCTATTTTTTAGGAAGTATTTTGGACACAAGATTAGGACTTCTCTATTCTACTTAACTTAATTTCTTCTAAAATTTATATTAAATTCTATGTATGTACAAAAGAGATTATGAGCAAATATTATGCCACGTCGTCTACAAACAAATATTGTTAGTATACAACTTTGGTTTGGTGACAGTTAGGTTTGGTCGGCAAAATATAATTATATATTAACTGGTATCATGTGAAGTTAGACCTGAATGCGCAGAAGAAAGTTATAGAAGTTTCTATCATTATTTTACAAGAAAAATGTCGGAACAAAGAACATTCCCACTCTCTTTTTCCGAATTAATCGTAAGGGCTCTTTTCTTGTGTAGATAAGCTAGGGATTTTTGTTGTAAATTGAAGTAGGGATGGGAATGGTGCAGGATATATATGCGTAGAATTGGATGTGGTGAGAGAGAGTCAGAGGAACTTTCCTCCTCCATTTGCATTGCTTTTGGACAGAGTATTAAACATAAACTCAGGACGCTCCAAATTCCAATATCCGTTCCTGCAAGTTGAAACCAAATAGGGGTGTTTTTTTTCTTTCCCCACGCTCGGGCCAAAACTTGGTTATCATCAACTTAATTTGTTGAACAACTATATGTATATATTTAAAAAAATCTACTCGAATCAAATTTGATCCAACCAAATCAAACATGGGTCGGATGTGATACAATACAATTGTTATATGATTAGTCACTTTTCTTGAACTGTACACCAATTATATAATATGTATTACATTTGCCATATATATATATATATATATATAATTGCTTTAAGTCGGACCCGATTTATATTAGAATTTTTCATATATATTTCATGCATGTCCCCTCTTGTATATGTCTTTCACACAATCACATGTCACCCAGAGATACAAAATTATAAACTCGAATTGAATTTTTTATCGTAAATTATATTGCATTTAACAACTATGCTATATGTAAATAAAGATTATGTCTATCTATTTATTTACCAATAGATTTTATCATACAATTAGCACGTGGATATATTACACTTAATTAATTGTAATACAAATTTAAAATAGAAAATCAACGAATATTTCAAAGTAAACAAACAAACACGATACTACTAACAAAAATACCATATACCCACTCGTGGAACTTGAAACCACAACCTCTTAGTTGTGAAGTCTATCTTCTCATGTTTTACGCGATAATTAATTTTTAAGATTTTCTTTATATAAGTTAAAATATATTTCTGAGTTGTTAATTAGTGTCACTTACAATTAAAAAAATTGGATGCAATTAATTAGAGAAACTCCAGAAGTAGCAGGAAAAAACTGAAAAAACATGCAATATTGAATCCAACAAAGAATTATTAATAGGCGCGAACTACCTATATAAACAGCACACCTCGTAAAGAATTAATGTCTAACTGCTACCTCATCTATGTATGTATATTTATGATACAAGAATCAATTGAATGGATCGATAGCTGAATTTACATGCAAATAGAGAGTCCGGACTCCAAATCACAGCACCGAAGAAATAAATAACGACGTCGTGTAGTAGTGATCAATACGACATCATAACCGTAAACTCGTCGAAATTGAGAACTCCATCTCCATTAAGATCAAACTGAGCGATCATATCTGTGCACTGCTCGACGCTCTTCCGCTCCCCTAATCTGCTCAGCATCCTCCTCAAGCTCTTGGGCGTAATGCACCCGCTCCCCTCCATCTCGTACATTTTGAACGCCGCCTTCAAATCGCTCGCCTTCTCTTCCTCTCCAGCACCTTCCACTATCCTCACGAAATCATCCAAACACAGCAGTCCATCACCGTCAGAGTCCATCAGCACCACCGCTGCCACCGCCTCCTCCTCCGTCATCTCTCGCCAATTGATCCGACGCAGCGTTGGAGCTCCACCGGGCATATCTTGCCGTCGCCGTTGGAATCGAAGAGGTGGAAGACACGCTTGTACTGCTCGTATTTCTCCATGAAAAATCAGAGAAGATGGGAATTAGTAGGACGTAGAATCAGCTAAATGCTGATCTCAAGATATGAATGAAGACGGTAGGAGGATTGTGTTCACAACAGTGCTCGCTCGTATGTGTTTTTGGTGAAACGGAACGAGGAGCGGAGGGGTATATATATAGGGTTTACGCGGATTTCGGGTTGTTTAAGTCTTTTGACCAGATATTTATTATTAGGCGTAAAAAATATACAAGTAAATAATAGGAATGAACGGGGAAGCAGGCAGATGTACGTTGAAATAGAATATAACGAAATCAACAGGGTGAAGACTTCCAAGAAATTGCAATGCACCATCTCTAAACCCTAATTTTAGGTACAACACGCGTATGCATGTATGTTATTGTAACAACTATAGCTTGTTTTTTTTTTTTTTTTCTATCATATGATCGAGAAGGAATATGAGCATAATAAGTTTAGAAACACATGGGTTGAGCTCATTTTTTAATAATTTTTTATTACAATAGTATTTTTAGATTCTAGCATAGTTAGTTAGTTGTCCTAGCTACACTAGTTTTATTATGACTGATTGTCATAATTAAAAATAAAAATCATGATAAATATTAATTAATCTTAGTTGGAAATATATTGCAAGGTCAAAATGTAGAAAATATTGATTAAAATTTAAGTTTTTATATTTATTTTGTTTGAACATAGTAACTAGTATTAATTTGTCAATTTTTTTAAGCTATAATATTTATAATCTTTTTTTTTTTTTTTTACAGTTTGTGTATAAATATCTAGAGTAAATATCCCGATGTGTTAAAAAAAATAAATTGGGTCTCCTATTGAGATAATAACTGGCAAATTATCATTAAACGTGGATTGAATTGGTAAAAAAAGCAATGGGGCATATGGATATATATACGTAGGATGATTAATCATTGATAATTTGGTTTATTGATATAGTTTTGGGTGGGTGCGATAGATATATAGTACAAGTGGTCATGATGTGAGTTGAGGTATTAATGCAAATAAATAAGAATACATTGATTTATAATACCACGTTTGAATGCATGATTAATTCGATCTTATCCATTTAATATTAATGCTAAGATGAAGATAAACGACGTGGTATTAATTAATTAATTAATTAATGTTACAATTACAAGTCATATATATGATAATTCTAATTTTATAATAAGGGGAAATTGATCATGACTGACCGATATATATAACATGTATATTTTCAATGTCTGAAGATTATGTATAACATGATGGATAATACGTGATCAAAACTGCCCGTCTAGCTCAGTCGGTAGAGCGCAAGGCTCTTAACCTTGTGTCGTGGGTTCGAGCCCCACGGTGGGCGCTCTCTTTTTCCTAATCTTCTGCCTTTTCCATCTATCTACCAAACGTATTTGACTTCCTAATGCGTGGCCCATGGCCCACTTTCCTTTTTCCATTTTTCTGGTAAACAAAGTGATATTCAATTGGGCCTCCATTTTCAATTAGTTTGACCAATCTAATATTCTAGATGGCCCGCTCTTTCGTCTAATTTGATGGGCCAATCACAATCGCATTTCAGCCACTCTATTGGGCTTCGTAGCCCAATCCTTTCAACTGATTTTGACATTATTAACATTGGAGGCATCATCGTATTCGTAGCGTTTTCCTTGAGGAACACAGATGAGGATGTGGCTGCCACAAGTATTCGCCCCAGTTGACCGACTCCTCCTCCCTTCAACACCCACGCCCATATCCGGTGGATCCGCACGCTCACCCTTAACTCCCTCTCTCCACGTGTCGCCTATCCAAACCACACCCTCTCCCAGGCGTGTCGAAACCGTTCTCCACCTGATGATTCCTCTCTCCTCACTCCCCTCCGATCTTTTCACCTCATTTCTACTCAACTTCCTAAAATACCCCCAGCTGTACATTATAGGGGTGGATATGAAATTTAATATTTTTTTTTTACTAAAATGATTAAATAAATAAATAAACATGTACTTCTTTATTTTTTTTTCCTATCGGATATTAATTAGGTTGAAGAAAAAAAAGATGGAAGGACCAGATAGCATTTATACAGCAACTAATGGGACCGCAATGGAATATGTCTTAACTAATGGTCTTAAAATGCAATTCTACCTCAAAATCAACGGAAGTGGTTGAAAATGTAATATTTGAAAGAAGGAGTGTCAATTGTGAAACACAAGTGTCTCTAAAACCCCAATTCGTGCCCTCCATTCAAACCCTCTCTTGCGCTCGCAGCCGCTCTAACTTTCTTTCTTTCGGCGTTTACCATTTCCGAAACCCTTTCTTTTTTCACGAGCTTCTTGCCGGCGCCACTATGTCAGTGCTCAGCCGCCTCGGAGTCGCAGTGCGGCCTTCTTCTCGGCTGAGCCGAGGCTACGGATCAGCTGCCGCGGCTCAGCTCGACTACGATTACTATCATGGTTACGATGACGAGGGGGATCATCATCAGGGGAAGATGAACCGATGGAAACATTGGGGAGAGGTGTACAGTGGGTGATCATGGGCGATCCGATGGTGAGGCGACATGTGTACGCCGAGCGGCTTGCCAAGCTTCTAGACGTTCCTCATATCTCCATGGGCTCTCTAGTTAAGCAGGAACTCAACCCAAATTCCCCTCTGTATAAAAAGGTTTATTTTCTTTTTTCATTGTTTATTTCTTGGACTAGAGAAGAATATGACAGTTGGAAAATGAAGAGATAAAGAAAGTTGTGAGCGTCGGGACAACGAAAGAGGAAACATATGGAAATCTTAGCCCTTTCATATGTTTTTTGATTATTTTTTTTTCTCTTAATGGGATTGGAAATTGGGATTAGATAAATTTACTTTTAACAAGTATTTTTCTTGGAAAATAACAAGATTCTACATGAGACGTAGAGGTGGAAATTTTTTTTATGGAGAATTTGATGTCTTGGTCTTATATGATGAATATGAACATGGAAATTTAGGACAAATTTTTTTCTTAGAATTTTCCTCGCTAGAAGGAGTTTACCTTGTGTTCTGTCTTCAATCTAGATTGCTAGTTCAGTCAACCAAGGGAAGTTGGTCCCCGAGGATGTAATATTTGGGCTTTTATCGAAGAGACTGGAGGAAGGATACTGTAGAGGTGAAACTGGCTTCATATTGGATGGAATTCCTCGAACAAGGATGCAGGCTGTAAGTAATATTATTCTCTTTCGCCTCGTATCCCCCCTTTCCTTCTATTATCAGTTTACAATAGTTTCCTGCTTAATTGATTGAGTAGAAGTAAAGCCACTTTTCATGGATTTGTGCTCGATAATTCTTTTTTATTTCAGGTTGATGTTTGGCATTTCTGTCAAACTACATTCTCAGTTACTCTAATTTGACAGGAAAGGAGAGTATAGCTTTTAGTTGTGCGAAGTTATTCTTTGAGTTTAATGTATGTGATTCTGGTTTTTGGTGTTACAGGAGATACTGGACCAAATTGCTGACATAGACTTGGTGCTGAATCTTAAGTGCACAGAGGAGTCTATGATGAAGAAAACTTCAGGAAATGGAATTTATTCACCTTCCAGAGAATTCCATTCCATGGCTACTTCAGGATTGAATCTCGGTCTTCAGCCACAGTCAGGTCACTTTCAATCTTCAAATGCCGACACAGATACCATCTGGCAAGAGAAACTTCGCATGTATTCAGAGCAGGTACTTCCATTGTCTTTTAAACCAAACATTAACTACACTTGTAGCATTAAGGCGATTCTTGGCAACAGTTTAATACGGCGCACAAAGGAATATCTGTTTAATTGGTTGTGTCCAAATATATGATATTGAGAACATGATAAATGAAACTATAATACATTAGCCTCTCAATAGTGGATGCAGTGTGCTCTCTGCATTCCTCTTCGGACAGAAGACCTTAGCTGTGTATATGCTTATATGATTGATTAACCATTGCCATGCTTTGCTAATGTAGTAATTGACCATTAATATTAGTTTCCAATTCATTACTTTCTCACCCTGCTAACAGTAGCGTACTAACAAGACTAAGGTTCTTTTCTTCAGAGGAAGCCCATAGAAGAATACTATAAGCAACAGAAGAAGCTTCTCGACTTCCAAGTGGCCGGTGGCCCCGGAGAAAGCTGGCAAGGTCTTTTGGCTGCATTGCAGCTGCAACACATGAATTCTGTCACTTGTGCTGGCAGTTCATCACAGAAGCTGACAGCATAATTTTGGCAAAGCTGATGTCTGTTTGTTTTCGTTTTCTGGTGTGCTAATAAACACCAGATACGGGGTAGAGTATCTTGGGATTTTTGTAGCGAGTATACCCAATTTTGTCTTTAGAGATGTAAGGATACCTTATTATTTTGCGTGTTCAATTATATTTTTGCTGAAATGAGTGTAAAGTTGAGAGGTTATATCTTAAAACAGACCCCTTGTTGGGTTCTTGTTGGGCATTATACATATCATATAAATTCTCCCCATCGCTTATTCTCTCTGCTTAAATGCGTCATTTTTAGTTTCCTCTCCTTTCTTGCAGCAAGCAAGACATACAGAATAAAATAACTTTATTGGATCCAGATGCAAAATTAGGGGTTGAGTGGAAAGAGTTGAAGAGTTGAAATTAAGTTTCTATGAGCTCAATCCAACGCTAGATGAGTTAATCTGCAATTAACATCCAATTGATCGCAAATTGACTATCATCATTTATAATCACATCGTTCATGTGAGTTGCGAGTTGGGTGGATTTATCGTGCATTACCAATAGAATTGGGCGGCAATGGGAGCTTATTTAGTCATTTTGTAACTATCATGGGGGGGAAAGGAACTTTTCTTTACACATAGAAACTAGAAAACGCAACCCCTCCAAAGAGATTATTTAAACATCACAAGAGCTCTAATCTCTATACATTTTACAGCTAATGTACATAGGTTTCAACATCTTGACACTATTTTCTTCAGTGCATCATCTGACAACAAAGAGATTCTCTAGAGGTTGATCCAGGTGTAAACCTCATTTTTTATAAAGTGACGAAACCAGCAACATGTCGCCATTACTCGCTATTCATCCATACTTCCCGCAGGAGTTGATACCTCATAGTATTCCGACTTCCATTCTCTTTAGATGCCCAAGCAGGCCTTACTGGAGAAGGTGATGACTGGAAGCTGTCAAGGATAATGGGTTTCAGAGGAGAATCGAGCTCATCAAGTTCATCGTCGCTCGTCTGTGATTTCTTGAGTACTGAGGATCCACTACGTGTTAGCTTAGGATGACTGCCAATTTCACCAAAGATATTAGCAACCCAATCCGCTGATGGTGTCTGATATACAATAGCTGCAGCCGCACAGGGGAAGTTTACGGTAGGATCTTCATCGGAATCAAAAGAGTCCTATGATAGGAGCGCAAGGTAACAGTTGATTAATAGAAATTATATCATTAGCTTCATTAATACAAACACATACCTCATGTATCAGTTCCGAAAATTGACAAAGAAAAGAAAGTAAAACCATGACGAGAAAAGGAAAAGGGAAAAAAGAAGATTCACTGCAAACAGACAAACCTCTGAATTTAAGGCCTCGAGTACTACTCCAGGAATTGGGTCAGGGCAAAACTCATCCGGTATGAAAGAGTTAAGGATCCTCCTTAACAATGTTGGACCAAATGTAGGACACACCTGGGACAAAAAAGGGAAGGATTTCTATGAACAAGGTAATGACATTAATAATTCGAGTTGATCTGAACAGTGTTTTAAGGTCTGGCTGTACCTCTTTTCTAATTGTTCGACTCAATAGCATATCCTTCGGAAGCATCATCAGATCACTTAGTGCATTAAGGAGATGGAATGATTTTGATGACGTATCACGTGAGCTGCGCTCGTCATCATCAGAAGTTTCTGAGCTATTCTCATTTTCAAGAAAGCCGTCATCACCATCATCAATACCAAAGAGATCTGTAAGCCATCTGGACCAATTCCCAATCTACAATATTTAATGTAAATCATAAAGAAGATGAGATTCCATTATAATATAAGTAGATAAATAAATAAATATATATATATATATATATATAGCATGGAAAATATGAGTTGCACAGAGTTCAATTGAAGCAAGATACAATTTAATGGTAATGCTCACCGCATTTTTCAGTTGTGCACCGGCACCAAAGCTGGCTTTCCCTGCTGGAATTGGGAGAACCTCAGCATCACTAATGGGATCTGCTATAGGATCTGTAGGAATTTCATCAGCCGATTCTCGAAGAATGGCATTAAACATAGCCACATCTAGTCGAGCAATCAATTGCTCCATTATCTAGTAATCAAAAGAGTACTGTAAGTCATAGTCTATGCAGACAACAGGTTTTGCAGACTTCAAATATTAATCAAAGTAATAATATCTCCATTACATAGTTATCAAAATAGACTGTTTTCAGATTAATCTATGCAAAAGCAAGTGTTGCATATTTGAAGAACCAATTAAATATCAGGGCAGCACAATCAAGCTTATCCTCTGTTTAGATGTTTCGTTGCAAACTTCAAGCCAACAAAAAACAAAAAAGCCATAGTCTAGGCTGAAGTTTAATAGTGATTATCATATTCATCAATTGACAAGTAGAGCATGAACGGTATATGTACCTTTTTTGGGACGAAGTCTAAGATAAAAAGGGTCTAAAGTGTTGCCAGTAATCCTATTTCTCATCATGATATATTTGCTCCAACTTGAGGTGGAATCTTGGAATATCTTCGCTGTGTATCTTGTTCTTATTTGGTTAGGACAGGTATCTTTGATAGTTATACATTAGTTGTAGTTATCACATAATTCTGCCCCAATGTACAGAGGTGGAAGAATCAATAAGAAATACAACATTTTCTTTTTCCTTTCTATTTTCTACATGAATAAAGAACAGCGAAAGTTACAGAGCTCAGTCTTCACATGATTTCCATGAGAATTTTCATTTCAGATAACTCTTTACGTCAAGGTAGCGTCTAGACTAGTTCATGTGATATGTAGCTCATTCACACAAGTGTAGGGATCAAATAAGACCTTTTACTTTATGTAATGAATGGATTGTGGTAAAACAAGAAGTACCAGTTTGGAGAGCACATGCAAACAACCACAATCGTGTCCTGCAGCTCGGACAGGACATATCCTTTCACATGCATCCCTGAAAGCCATTTTCCAGAGTTCCAGAGAAAAGTTTCCCTGTTGGTCAATTGAACTCGATGTCCTTCTGTATGACTGGCCAGAGTCAGAATCTATATTTCTACGAATTGCTTTGGCTGCACCAGACTGCATATGCGGAGTAAAAGTCTGGAGGATAAAAAAGAGAAACCAACTCAGCTAAGTATTGGTTTCATTCTGGCCAGAGCTAATTCACACAAATACTTATACTATTGTCAACCCGAAACCCGTAAAAAAGATGGATATCTGGTCAAAAGGTTAACTTGTTTACACCAAATTACTTCACACAAAGAATTTGGCGAAGCACTCAAAAGAGTGAATACCTGCCACCATAGAGACTCGATGATTCGTGAAAATATCCATGCTTCAACTTTTTCCAGTGCAGCGCCAAAGATTGGAGGGTTTTCCCACTCACCAACACTATCCTCAATAGTACCTCTTGTACTCTTACTGGGGAAGGACTCCCATTTAAGAGGTGATGATTTCTTCTTTCCATTTTTGTCGCTCATTTTTCTGGCGTCAGGTCCAACAGATATAGGTAACTGACTGTCCCCAAAGGACTTGTTCACAATTGCTCGCAGTACAATGGAGTTTGATAACCAGAAAGTCAATCTGTATCAAATAGAAGGCAATATCAGTAACATGAGATAGAGTAAAGCTTTGATCCAGAAATAGAAGAAAAGAAAAAAAGTGATTCAGGTTCTACGGGGAGCAACAGCTAAACTAGGCAGGCCAGGAAATACAAGTTGATCGCTGAAGAACAATTACCAACTGATTGCATTTGACAACAAGTGCTCCTGTTGAATCTTCATTATTATATTAGTCAAATTAAACTGAGTGAAAAGCCTACCTAGGAACATCGTTGCCACATGCTTTTGCAACTAAAACTAATCCAGACACAATACTTTTAGCTGCAGTCCCTCTCCCTGATTTTGAGTTCTGTTTGTTGGCATGAAAGTAGAGTCTTGAAAGACGTCGAGCTGGAGCATGGACTTTTGTCATGGAACTTCCATGTTCTGCAACCACAGAGTAAAGGCTAACCTCAAGAGCAGCAGCTTCCATCAACTCTCCCTCCAGTCTTTTTATTTTCTGTTCCAATTGCTGAATTCTATTGTCTGAAAGAGGGTTTCTTGTTTCCTTTACAAATCCATTAGAATCCTTGCGTTCACCACTTATGGAGCCTCGTGCAGTATCTGTCACAGAAAAATGATTGCTTCTGATCGATCCATTACTCCTGGTTGAGTCCAGTGATGATCGAACTGATCTCAAATGCTTAGATTTATCGGTATTTGAATAACTACTATGAACTGCGAAACTTTCCTTGGTAGAAGAAAGCAAACCATTTTCTAACATGACCTGCTTCGGGACATCAACTTGAGAGAGGTCTCCTGAAGGCTCCTCCTCAACTTTTTGGTTTTCATCTTCCATGATTCTTCTTGCTTCTGAATACTTTTCATGTTTCTCTGTGGTCTCGTCATCCGTGGAATTATTTAGAGGAGCGTTTGTTCGTCCAGCCACGAGCAGATCCTCTGCACCAACAGATGATGCATTCTTGTCATCCACCAGGTAGCTGAAACCAGAATCAATGTGTTTATCTGTATGGTGATGTAGCTCTGCCATAGTCTTTTTGGAAATAGGAGGGCTGAGTTTGCCTTCCTCAGAACTAAGCTGAACTTTCCAATCCCTCCCACCATTCACAACATTTTGCTGAGTGCCCTCTGCTTGTTTTCCAAACTCATTGCTTTTATTGTTGGATTTCTGCTGTTTATCTGTTTCTTCCAGTTGAGATGACTGCAAACTTTGAGAAGTAATTTTTTTGGAGATCCATTCAATATCAGAAGATAAATCCATTGATGAAGAACGAGATGAAATCCCGGCTGGATTCAAGTAAGATTTGGTGGCTTGCTCCTCATGTGGTTTGGCAATAAATTGATCTTGTACACTGTCAACTTTTGCATCTGGGGCACTATGATTCACAGCAGGTTCACTCTGCACTTAAAAGCCATCTTCCTATCAAATCATGATCAAATGCCTTACAAGGACTAGCATACAACAAGAGTGTTACTGTGTGACAAGCGCATCAAGCATATACCAGGAGCAGGTGTTCAAGAGATGCTTCAATCGATGTGCTAGTGAAAATTTGTCTTACCAAGAATGCATTTAGAATCATAGATTCCAAAACTCTGAATTAAAGTGGCTTAAAAGGGGTGTAACTACAACAACATGTGCAACTGGCAGATAAAAAAAGAGAGACTAAAACGAGCTTTTTACCTCTTTATGAGGCGATGAACTGCCATTTGAATCAGCTGTCAGAGAAGCAACAGCCAGCGATGATTGTGATGACCCATCATCATCTGTAGTAAACTCAGCTTCTTCTGCATATTCTTCACTCATCAATGCAGAAACAGATTCACCATGATTACTGTCCATCGAAACTTCTCTGATCAAGCTGTCCTTTGACGAGGAGCTTGTACGAATTCTCTCAACTGACTGGATTTTGAGGAAGAGAAGTGGTTGTGCAGTGTTTCTGTAAGTCCGCTTGCAGCTAATGGGAGCACTAAGGCTCAAACTTTCTTTAACAATGCCATAATCTGCAAAATCCAGAACAGCAGTTCCTAGCAGCTGACCTTTTACTGTCTTATCTCGTCTTGGTTCATAAAGATTAAACTCGATGCAGTTCTTCTGAAAAGTGTCTCCATCACCACCTCTGATAGACATCTCGCGCATCAGTGTCACCGGAAGCCTAAAAGATTCATTGAATTCAATTCTTCCATCACCAACACCAGACCCAGTCCCAAGTGAAGGCACAACTTGATTGGTAAACCCAGAAGTCTTCTCCCCATATTCCCATTGAATCAAAACGGCACGAAGTGTTCTGAGTGACTGTGATGGGGGCCAGGGCTTGATCTCCTGGATATGAATAATGTAATCAAGCTGAACCGAGGGGCTTCTCCTGGTTTTGGTCCTCAGACCTAGAACCATTTTCACATCAAAACAGGTACCGACCCGTCCTCAACGCAGGCAATGTCCCTAAACAAATTACATCACAAGAACCCCTTAAGAGCAATGTGATATAAAGCATCAAGAGATCAGCATAACCTACTCATGTATATTTGATGAACCACTTTCGGCCCTCAGATATAAGTATTGACTCCATAAATGAGAGATGAGAGGCACAATCAAGTTAATTAAAGAGGGATTTATGGAGGTTGGTATAATAAATGAATTCTCTCAGAGCATCATTTCAGTCACCGGAAAACCATAAATATGCCTCCGTGGTTAGCACCGAACACTTTGTTTTGCAGACAAAAAGCAAATCCATATTCACACGCAGAATCATAAAAACAACAACAACAAGAAGTCTGCCAAACCACCCAACTACTTCTTATACATAATGGGCGCAGAAAAAAAAAAATAGAACTTCCAAAAAATTCAAGCCGCAAACAATTACTTGTTGAAGGAGCTCACTTGAGGCCTAAACTCAGGAAACCGGAATCCACACACACAAACACACACAAAAAATAATAAAATAAAATAAAAACACGGAAACGAGAGAAAAGTGCTTATTGCAAGATCATCAGATGACCAGATCCAGTCACTGCGGACAAAATCAGCTTAACATCGTTAAATCACCAGCACAAATGATCACAATGCAGCAGCATCCACAGACACACATGCTCCAAATTATAGATATATTATTCAGACAAGATAATCAAGTTAAAGTTCAGTTTTACTACAGTTAAATGGAGGAAGAAGAAGAAGAAAGGAAAAGGATAAAAAGCAGTGACTTACAGAGGAGAAAGAAGTGTAAAAGAAAATTAGAAGAATGTGAATGTGGGGAAGATGAAACTGAAAGCAGAAACGGTGCGTTTTGTAACTGCTGAATGATGTTGTAGTACTGTAGTCGTATAAACTGGACTGGAGAGAGGAGAGAGTAGAGAGAGAGAGAGAGAGAAACAAGTGTAGTGAGTGTGTATTGTTCTGTATCTCTGAGAGTGTCCGAGTCTGTGGAGTGAAGTCACCAAAAAAGCTATGGCCAGAATGTCTTTTCTTCCTACAAAATAAAGATTTGGTGATATGTCAGAATATTAGGATTAATTAATTGAATATATATTCATTCAACAAAATGAAAAGGAAAAGGCGTGCCCAATTTAATTTAATTTAATGACATTTAGCGTTTGTCTGAAAACAAATAATAATATATATTTAAGAATGAATGAATGAATGAATGTTGTTGGTGAGAAGAGAAGAGTGTCGGTTGTTTCTCTTCCTCAACTTAGCGAGTGCAAACCACTCGCCCCCTGATATTATTTGATGTTTTAGATTATACGAAAAATATCTTTTTCAATTTAACAAATAATAGTAGAATACTTGAAAGAAGGATTTTTATATATTTAAAATCGTAATAAATAAATAATATTTTATTTCAACAATATTGATAAATTAAGTAACAAATTTTTAGTGAGCTTGCTTCTTTGTCTTTTTTTAAAGAAAAGGATAAATGAAATGGTAAAACAAACGTGACGTGGGGGGTAAGCGCGTGGTGCAGAATAGGGTGGTGGTGGGTTAGTGCGCGCCCGCTCATACTCGGATGATTCGCCGACAAATATTTTCCCAATGCATGCACCAACCATTTACCCCGCATTTTATTTTTTATTATCAATTATTTTTATGTGTATATAATAATTAATAATACATATAAATTAATATATTATATTTTAAAAAATAAAGATATAATTTAATATAATATTTTAAAAGTTAAATAAGTTAGTTTAACATTTTTTTTGCGAATTTTCATATAGTTATACGTAAATTCATGTAGTTTGAAGATTATATTTAATTATCTCGATATTTATCTAATAAATTGATTTATCTATTAGTCGAAATTCATAAAAATTGATGATATTAACAAAAAAAATGAATGAAAAATAAATATTTACCCTAATTGCTTTTATTACTAACCTATTGCAAATCAAAATAAATCTTTTTCTGATAAACCATTTTTATATATTTTCACGCACACTAATGCATATGAGAAGTTATATATCTTCACCCTAAGAAGGGTAATTTGGTCAGAAAATATTAATTTGACCTATAATAAGTCATTTGAGAGTCAATTAAAGATAAATATAGATTTTCATTTAGTTTCTTTCTTAATTCCAATAAATTCTGTGGATTTTTACACAAAGTGATATTTGTTGGATGAAAAAAAATATATATATTAAGGATACTGAATATAATTTTTCAAATCATATGAAATTATGTACGATTGACACCAAAACTGAGGAAAAAACAATGCAGATATCCTTAAAAAAACAAAAATGTTTCGCAGTAATATTAATATTTAAATTTCTATTAGTAAACTAAAAAATGATTAAGGACTGATTTTATCAAATTAATATGACCTTAGATACAATTCAACTAGTTATGGAACGATTTTATATTTTATCATGTTTTTAAAAATAAATGATCAGTTACATAACAATTATGCTAAATTTACATAAATATTATTGTACGCTTGAATTGAACATGATAAAAAGTAACATTTATTTGGCCTTGTACTACACAAACTTTTTAATTATTTGAGGGGTGAATAGCAATTTGCCCTCATGTGATCTTATAAATGAGCAAATTACCACCTATAAAAATAAAATAACAATTTATCCTCATGTGCTTTTTTAAAATGAAATTATTTACCTCCCTATCTAAGAAGTTAAATTAATTCATTTTAAAAAATATAGGGAGGTAAATTGTAGTATTTTAAAAAAACACGGGAAGGTAAATTGCTATTTTTTTATAGGAAGGTAAATTGAATATATTTTAAGAAAATACAGAAAAATAATTTTTTTTTATAAAGGGTAATTTGTCTATTTGTAATACCATAAGAAAATTAGTTGCATTTTTCCCATTATTCAAGTGAGGAGCAAAAATGTGAATGGGGCACACCCAGAGTGAGTGGGGTTGCATTAAATTTGGCACTGAACTCAGCAGGAGGTAATAAATCTCACCAGCAGGAGAGAAAGAGAGAAGGTTGAGATGTCCCACTCAGCTAAAATTGCCTGTTCCTGGTGGACTTAACAACAATTCAATTCTGGTGCACTTGACTTGCATAAATAGGAAGATGTAAAGTCACATCTCACAACAAACACACATCAGCACAAGCCTGGTGTTGTATTAGGCTTAGTGCCTGCCTGCTTTTCTGCTGCTAAGCTAAGGTAAATACCAACTGCTGTTGTGGTACCTAAACAAGGGACATTATTACCAAAGCTTTAATTTCAATTCCCTCAACATCCAACACACAACTTTAAGGTTCAAGAGCCTATGAAATTTAGATCTTCATTGCTCAAGTATGTGATCAAAACTGCTCCCACTCAAATGAAGTGATCCCAAGAAACTCTGTGAATGAAACTATAGAATGATCATAGCTACAAGTTTGTCTCAAGATAATGTCTCAAGAGGCTTTAATCTGTAACTTCACCTATTCTCTAAGTCAATCAAAGAATCAAGAGTGGAAGGACATTTACAATTTACACAGCTACAAAATAAAACAAGAATAGCTAGGTCGAGAAACGGGCACATTCATGTTTACTTAGTTACCATGAAGGTGCGAGGGTCCTCATCAGGACGGCTGCAAGGTAGTTTCCCACAAAATAGAGGGTGTTCCCAGACCGGATTAGTTATCTTCTCAACTGAAGCTCGGACGAGATGTAGTTTCGGATTTCGAATCGGCATCGGCTGTAGCCTGGACTTGAGCTGCATACTGCAAGTTCCAAAGGACATCCTCAAAAGAGGGCCGGTTTGAGGATTCAGGCGATATACATTTGTTTGTGATGGATATCACAATTGACAAGGATTCTTGTGAGCTGGTGGTTAACACAATTGGATCCACTATCTTTAGCCGACCGTCTTGGCTGTTAAAGGACGTCTGGTCATCGGAAGAATTATCAAGTGAGATGAGGTAATTGCCATTGCGCAATAGTTATTACTGGTTCTTAAGCATGTTGGAGCTGAGATGGACATGGGTTGCAATAACATACCATTTCATTCAGAAGAAAAGCTTCTCCTTTTCCACTAACGATAGGACCAACGAGCGATTCAAGTAATATGAATCCAAAGTTGTAAACATCATCCTGCAATTTCTCAACATGCCTGTAAAAGTGGAATGTTTATGAACAAACTGCTAAGTAGCTGGTGGACAAGGATTTAATGCCAAAGAGAAGTTTCTTTTTACCCTGATTTAGTTGTATCTCCCTTTGCCTGCAAAAGAGATATATCATCAGTTAGACACATACTTACAAACTTCAATCTGGTCTAAATACTGAAACATACTTCAGATTTTTCCGTTTCATCTGTAATGATGGAAATCCCATAGTCGCTAAGTTTCGCAATCCCATGCTCGTCAAGCAGTATATTATTTGTCTTCAGTCTATTGCTGAAAGAAGGTGGAATCACTCCAGTATGCAGAAAATGAACAGCCTTGGCTACACCAATTAGAATGGCTAATCTATCGGACCACTTTAATATCTTCTCTGGAGAGGTCTCTGTACAGGAGCATAGTTGATTTAAGCTCAACAGAACCAATAAATATATTATTCATTCACGAAAAAGAGGACGAACCCACAGGTCCATCCAGATTTTGAGTAATCACATGACACGGCTGATGCTCACATAATATCACTTTCTGCTAAACAGATGTTAAGTCGACACATGACATTCTATTCATGAGCTGGTAAAACCTACTGTCTGGAGTTATTACTTTCTCTTTCCGCTTATAAAGATGAGTGAAATGTCCAGGTACCTATTTAATCTTGCAAACAGTCATATTTTCTGTAGGTCGGGAATCAATTCAAACATATAATTTGGTTTCTAATCAACAGGCATTGATGTTCTGGTTTAGAAAGAAACTTGAGTCTAGACCCAGATAATTATTCTACCTGAAAGATGAGACCGGAAGTTCCCATTAGGAACAAATTCCTGCACAAGGAACAATCTATGTATAGTCGAGTCGTCTTGCACTCCACCATCAATGCAATGACCAAGAAGGCCAACCAGGTGAGGATGCCAAAGCTTTGAAAGCAAATCCAGCCTCAGCCTGAGGTTCCTAATTGAGTATTTCCTATGTAGAGCCAAGGATCGTATAACGACAAGGGTGCCATTCTCTAACCTTCCCTTGTAAACCTGAGACATGGAGATAGAATTTTAGGAAAGGTAGTTAATTGGGAATGTATAATGTGGTTTAAATAGCATAATCCTGAAAATCTGTCTGATCTTTAATCAATTTTCTTTTTTCCAACTTTTGCACATTGCCTTACCCCAAGCCAGCATCATCAGTAAAAATTTCCGCTTGTTTCCACTCTATTGATCAAATGACATGTGAGGCGAAGATAATAAAGGTTCTCATCAGCAAAATCATGCACTATCATAAGAAAGACACGCTGCTAACATTCATATTGATGAAGTGGAATGTGAGGCAACCATAATTGCATAAATAAGGTAGATAAACAATTTTCCAGAACACATGCATGTGAAAATGAAAACTTTAAACATTGAAAAATTAGTCACACTTGATCCAGCATAAGAATTTCATTTCTTTCTCCTCTGAAGATAGACTGTTCAAGAACATTTTTTAGAAAAAAACAATATTTCCACATAATAGTTCACAGATATATGATAGCTGCTAAGTTACCTTTCCCATAGGGCCCTCACCCAAAAATGTTGAGGGATCAAAGTTTTTTGTGGCCTCTTCCAGTTCTTCTACAGAGAACACCCTGTAGGGTAGAGCACTTTGGTTCCCCATTTTTGCTGCTTGCGAGATGATCCCTGATTGCACATAAATATTAAAAAGTTAAATAAATCTGAAGGATTCATGTTGGACTTCCTTTAAAAACATTGTTAAAACTGCACCGTCATTGGAAGAGGATCGACGGTGGCTTCACGCCTTAAATTGTCAACATCAAATAATTTTTTTTTTTAATT
The DNA here is from genome assembly GCA_034509725.1 of Sesamum angolense. NCBI lineage: Eukaryota > Viridiplantae > Streptophyta > Magnoliopsida > Lamiales > Pedaliaceae > Sesamum > Sesamum angolense. The sequence continues at coordinate 472,615 of JACGWL010000010.1, forward strand.
TGCTAAAAAATGACTATTATCAGAAAACATGATAATGCACAAAACTAAACTTACTGGCATTTGCTAGGAGTTCAGGGGAAATTCCAGATGGTGGATCATCTTGCTTAACCTTAGGTGCAATATGCTGAATTAACACCTCCTGTTTGCGGTGTTTTTTACAGTAAACGAGAAGACCTACAACCAAGATGAATGCCACAATGATGATAATTCCACCAATCACACCAGCTAGAACAGCTATTTCCTTCACGGTGGATCTTCTCTTAGCAATGTCTTTGCAATATCTACTAGGATGTTGATCTCTGTCTTCAATGGAGAAGCAATTCCCACGAATATCAACCATTATGTTATATCCAGCAATGGCAGCAGCACCCAAGCAATTCGGAAGCTGGCCTATCAATCTGTTATCAGAAAGATCAACCAGGCTAAGTGAATCCCCACACTTGAGATGCTCAGGAAGTGATCCACTAAGACTGTTGGACGATAAATTCAAGTAACTAATATTGGGCAAAGAGAATAGCAAAGCAGGCGGGGTTCCACTCAGATAATTGTTGGAGAGATCAAGGTGCTGAAGATGATTCAATTTGCCAAATTGTTCTGGTATACTACCAGAAAACGAATTGTTGCTGAGGAAAATATTACCCAGCCCTTCTGGCAGAGGAGGCAATTCAGAATCCAGATTGTTCTCTCTCAAATCCAGCAACTGCAAATTAGACAGGCTGCTCAGATCAGGCAATTTCCCAGAAAGCAAGTTGTGTGACAGACCTAATTCAGTCAGGGTCGAAATTCTTGGCAATGTAGAAGGAACCTGACCCTTCAGTCTGTTGTTCTTTAAGCTCAATGTGGTGAGATTTGTTAATGAATCCAACCACTCAGGGACTGTGTCATTGAAAAAGTTCTCATCAAAGGTCAAAGTCTGAAGCTTCACCAATCTTGACATTTCAGATGGAATCGAACCAAACATAAAATTTGAACTCATGTCCAAAGCTTCAAGTGAAGATAACCGATGAATTTTGTCAGGTAGCGGGCCCCAAATGCCTAAGGATACTAAGGTAAGGACCCTTAAGCTAGACAACCGCGTCAATGTAGTAACAAAAGAATCAATGGAGAAACTCGGAGATAATGTTTGATTTGGTACGGGAAATCCCCTGAATTCACTGACCTTTGCCGGCTTATCTCCCACAATTCTGAGCTCAGTAACTGAATCGTCCTCACATTTGATGCTCATGTGTGGTGGAGAGGACAAATTACACAAATCATCAGTGTTGTTTTCCCAAACGTTGAGTGGGATTGGGTACTCCAAATGCTTCCTCAGCTGAAGAAGAACCTGTGTTTCATAGCTCCTTAGCTGGTGAGTTTGAAGCAAACAAGAGCCATGAAAGAAACACCAAAAGAAAAGTAGTGGAACACCCCATTTGCATATTCCAAGCTTCAATTCTACAATGATTTCAGTAAAACCCTAAAAGATTGTAAGCCTGAAGAGCTAAACAAGAATATAACCAGACCCATCAACAACTGCTTTCTCATCAAAAAGAACAGCTTAAAGGACAAATCTGTGAAAAGACCGCACCTTCAAAGCTGTCAAAGACTTTAAAGAAAGCACTCTTTAAAGGCCTAATCTAAGCAAAATATCCAAGAACTAAGTGAAACTTCAGATGGGAAGTTCAGAACAATGGTTTCATGCTGGAAAATTATAAAAGGATAGCGATAAGATGTGAAGAAAACATGAAAGTAGGAGATAGAAAGAAACAAGCTAAACTAACAAAAAGAAGAATGTTTGAACATCCAACAGTAAAATAGGGGGGAAAAAGACAACAGAAAAGGCTGGATAATGGAGACAAACTCTTGGGATAGGCGGACGAAGGAAGTATAACAAGGGGGTGAAACGTGAAAGACTTTTCATTTTTATGGATGGAAGACACAAGAACTTGAACTTTATTGGGAAAGAATCAAAGGAAGTGGGCTAATAATTGAGAGGCAGTTGAAGGAGAAGAATCTGCATTTACTGCCCGCATTCATTCATTCAATATCAATCAGGGAAAAAGAATAAAGTTGCATTCACTGGTGATTATGGGAATAGTTTTGGTAATTTCAATGCAAATGATGGGGTGGACTGGAGATGAGATGCACTGCCCGTGATTAGCAGTGGTGTTTGAGGAAAAAGGATTCCCAACAAAACAATAAAAACTAACCACCATTATAGTTCGATATTAGAGGGGTTCTGTTCTTGATAATAATGCTTCACTTTCATCGTTCTCTTACCCGAAAATAATGGGCTTTTGTCCTTTCTTGTAACAGCCCTTACATAAATGCACATAAATATGTGGGGATTTGAATATAAAAGAAATAATTCACCTAAGATGAAACAAAAATATTTATGTATTTGACGATATTTCGATTCATAACTTTAAAATTATTACTTAGTACAAATATACGACAGATTTCATTAAGTAACTCATAGTGTCTTAGAGTTTGAACGATGAAGAGCTCTTCAGTTTAGTTTTAGGAATAAAATATGATTGAGGGTGAGTTGGCTGTTCTACTAGACGTTGCAACTTCTTAATTTTTAAAGGCGTAATGCAGTTTGAACTGGAATCATGTTTGGGTTTTTTTTTTTTTTTATAGAAATTTGATTAATGGGCAAATTAGTCTTTGTGTGTGAATAGTTATTTATTTTTATTTTTTTTTGAGTGGGTGTGAATAGTTATTTATATATTTTAAAAGGTGATTAGGTGATGGGAGTAAAGTGAGGGCCACGGAAATCTTAGGAAGGAAAGGCGGTTATTATTGGAATGTGGGCTGAGCTGACAGGTCCTACTTTCAGTCTACATAGGGCCCCGCTTACCCTGCGCTTCACCTTCCCAACTATTACCCTCTAAACAAGCTGATTCTTGTTTGTATTCAGGAGAATTGAGGAGTGATGCTTAGACAATTATCAGTAACTGGTCTGTCTTCACGAGAGTTATTATAAAAGATTCCTAGTAGCAAGGACTATTAACGTTGGTTTTTGGAGTTTTTCAGAATATGGACTCACTCACTCAGCATTAACATAATCATTACTCAGTCAATTAATTAGCACAAAAAGACATGCTAATCTATCTGTCATCAAAGCTTGACCCAGCTTTATGTTCCCCCTTTTTTTTTTGTTTTTTCTTTATGATGATTTGGTTGGGCCTACTCCTGATTGCCTATAGATGTCCAAGTTGTTCTCTCTTAGCCAGGCAAAACCACTTCAAAATCAGTGCTCATAAAATATAAAGAAAAAAGTGACAAGGAAGAAATGGTCCGCAGCGCTTTTGTAATTTATCTCACATTCACAGGTAAAAATGTAATACATAAACGACAAAGAAGAATTAAAGTGTTGGGTCAGTTGAAAACTTGCACCCACTTTAGCAGAAACGTAGAATACTGGAACTATGAGAATGTTGTGAACTTTTCCGAAAACTGTGAAAGGATTCTAGTGCACCACATGTAGCTCCAAAGTAGGAACAAATAACAGCTCAGGCTCAGGCCTTTGGAGGGCCAGGGACCAGTTCTGAGAGCTACTAATGACAAAAGCTTGCAGCCAAGAAAACCAAAACAAGGGATCATCGTAATTTATGACTTGTCATTGTGACTAGCAATGTTGGAACTCTAAATTCCACAAACAACTTAGGCCTTTTGTTTCTTCAATGAACAAAAGTATTAAACTATTTAATGAAATTTTACTAAGTGTTAACGGAAATTGTCACGGGTAAAAAATTCTGGCAGATCAAACATTTGGTTGAGATGACAGCAAAGTGTTCTCATGCTAATGCTACAGTATAAATAAACTACAAGATCGGCGAGTTTCGGAAATTTATACTTGAGATGTGATCTGACTCGCAGCATTCTCATGTTCATGTTCATGTTCTCTTGTGGCCACCCCTTTGGTTTGTTGAGCTCCCTTCACACAGCAACTTGCAACCCATATTTCCCAGTGACGAGCAGCATGCTTTATCAAGCTAATTATTTCAGTCCAACAAACAACGATTGGTAAATCAAGTTGTGATGGACTAGTACAACACTAGGTTCAACCTCTTTCCAACAATGAAATTTTTAAAAAAGGAAGAAAGAAAGAATTTCAGAATTAGAAGGGAACTACTTCTCAAACTTGCAAAAATGAACGTTATCAGGTAAAGTTTCAAGAGAAAGTCAGCAGTAACAGCAGCTAAGTCATTACCGAGCAACAACAAGCTTTCGTGGAGGATAATCTTCATTAGGTGTTCTCTTTAGTATCGGAACAAGAGTCCAGATAGGAGATCACAAGATCAGCTGCTTGGCACCCGGTTGATATTGCTTTGCCAACAGATAATCCTCCCTTGTGGTTACCTAGCATTAGTAGAATAAGTTTAACCCAATAGCAAGTTGCAATTGAAATAGTTTGGTTCATAAGTGATTGCAAGGAGCACAATTTCAGCCAATGAAAGTGGCTCTGTTATTCCAGGAAGAACTGAAATGATTTTCTTTGCCTGCATCCTATATTGGTACAGACACATGAAACCAGAACAAAAAAAAAGAAGCTAAAACCGACGCCAAAGGGAGATATAATCTTCCAGTAGTGAAGGTTTACCAGCATAAAAAAACCCTGGAAGGTCTTTTTCCATCTTGTCAATAGCACTAATGACTGAATCATAGTTACGCCCATACAATGGAAATGCTTTGCTCCAATAAAAGTGGCTGCAATCAACCAGATAGCATGTAAGAGAAACATACCCATGGTAGGTTCATTCACTAAGGACTGTTCAATCAGAAAGCTCACTAAATTATAAGATATCAGCATAATTACTTCAGAAAGGCAGGTTGTCCTTCTGCACCTAATAACTGTCTCAAATCAGAAGTCACTGTTTGCTTCAATTCATCCCTGTGCCAAAGAACTCAAAGTTCTAGGTAATGAGAAGAGCACAATAATCATGAAATTATGGTAATATGTTCAGCAAAAGAAAAAAGAAAGAACACCCAACATGACTTTGAAGATGTTATCACCTTGAAGCTTTGGCAAGTTCCGGGTTTCTACTTCCCCCGACAAAGGTTGTGTAGAGATAAACATCATTGGGTGCACGATCTGGAAACATCATCGAAGAGAAGAGGGTACCTACAAGCAAGAAACTTTACAGCAGAAATACATGGACTATAACTGGAAAATCATGAGACTCAATAAATTAAATAATTACCCAATCTTGAGACTCAATAAATTAAATAATTACCCAATGTCTTCAAACCATTTTTCTGCTCTTTCGAAGGAATGAGAACTCCAAAACCTTCAAGTGGTCGCTTGACACTCTCCTTCTTAAATGTGGTAATTATAACAGACATTGGTAAATAACTAACCTGCACATATTGTGGAAGAATGGAAACAAATTTCATAATAGACCCCTTAGAATGGTTATTGTAAAATTTCCTTGAGGGCATTATGTGGACTACCAAATGATCACAACTAAATCCTATGTATCAATTCAACATAAAGGTTAAGACCCATGAAATGTCATAAACTTTAGTGGATTGTAAAGGGTTGGGTGATAACAAACTTGTTTATAGTTCATTTTTCCTTATATGTAGGAGTTTTTAATTCCTTGATTCACAATCTTGCTTCAAAGTAGCGATGATTTGGAAGTTTTACAATCATATACGGTATGCAAACTTTGGACTTGAAAAACTTAAATAGATAAGAATGAACCATAAATGACAGACACCACAGAATTGCATACCTCAGGAACAAAGTCTAACAGAAAAGGGCTTCCTCTTCTGCTAATCCTCATTTGTTTAACATCAGAAAGTGGGGCCTGATGAGAGATATTTAGACTCAATAAATTCCCGCCCTTGTGCACAATCTAAGAATGAAAATACACGATAACAATAACCCTACAGCATCTACAATATATCTACAAGTAGATCTACTTACCGTGACTATTAATGCATCAAATGACTTCTCGCAGGAAAGCTTTTTGTTATCCAATTCATAAGAAACTGACCAGTTATCGAATGGGGAGTTCTCACTGCAACTACAAGACAATTCCAGCACTTTAGATTGAAGCTTCAGTTCATCTTTGCCAAGTTCATTGCACAGTGCATTGGTGAGCGACTGCAAATAGTTACAAAAAACCCATTACACTCACAGACCATTGACACAATTGGAGTCATAACAATGTACCAAATCAATGGACTATGACTCAGGTTACCAGATATTTTGATGCTTCCAATTGCAATTAACTTTAGATCAAAATATCATACAAGGAGAAGATCCATGTTTCTAGCCCAAGCTAAGAGACATCTCATGGGCAACACCTTATTACAGTGTGACCCACTCAACATTTGACCCACAGCAGATTCATATGAAGTACCTATGTATATCTTTATGTTGCAATTTACCGACCTAACAATCTTATCTACACCAGTGAGAGTATTATTAAAGAAAAGAACAAATTCTCTCTGCAGTAGATAGAAGAAATGTCTCGTGCCCATAAGCTAAGTATATATTAATGCTTTACTATATCCTTCACCAGGAATGCCCAATACAAGGATTCGTGGATCGATACATGCCTACCTGCATCCCACCCAAAAATGAAAAAGATCCATGGTTCTGTTTCTTCTTTGCGGAAGATTTTCCAGTGGTTCCCTTTTTAGCAGATAATTTAGACTGAATAGCACCAGATATGATTGAGCCAAATCTGATAGATGCAAAAAGGAAAATTTGTGAATGGGGTCAAAAGATGATAAAATTATCCATGATGATCAGCAAAGACAATTGCGTATATTTTGGAACTTTTTCAGGCTTACTTACATATTGCCACTATACTTAAAAAGAAGAATTGTTTGAACCAGCTAGATATGTGAAGAGTAGTAGCAACTTTTGATGGAAGATCACCAAGATTGATACCAAAGGTATTGTAATAGATCAATATTTCAGCTCAGATGGTTTGTTCTTTTCCCACTTAAAAACTCCTACCTGTCAAAACTTTTTATCTTGTATATTTATAAGGTAGAAGTATTAGTTGAAGATATTGAAGGTATGCCTGACAATTTTATTAACAATAGTCCTAAAGATGGAAGTATCAAGGTCAAATAAACTTGGTGTGCAACCTTACCCTTTCTCAAGGTTCCATAACTCAGGAAACACATGGCGCATCTGGTCCAGAACCAAAAAAGAACAAAGAGTTTTCGTCATTCCACCAGTTCAAGTAGAAGGGCAAAATCTTTTCTGTAGGTTTCCCTGCTTATTTGCTTAGGCAAGTACACCAACAAATAAGTAGATGAATAAATACTCACAGAAAGAGATTCAGGATCTCCACCGCTAGTTCCAGCAACAAAAGGATCAATAAGATAGTCGACAACCTAAAAAAAGAATAGTTTTATTGTTAACATTACATCACTAAGCAGAGCTGAGAAAAGAAATACTATATACTGAGCATTATCCATAGGTTCAAAATAAAAAATAAAACAAGCATGTGATGGTACAAGCAGCACCTCTTTTCCAAAATGACGCTGGAAGAAAGCACCAACGCTGCAAACACGAGCAAATATTAATCACATTTTCTGAGAACACCAGTACTTCTCTTGGACTACAGGGGAAAAAAATAATATTCAAGCACAACTCTATAAACATTGGCAGATTTTCCAAGGGACATACAGCCAAATCGTGGCCGAAATGTTGAGAGATTCAAGATTATCACAGATGCACGGCAGAGATAGGCAGTTTCCACAATAAGGGAGGATAATATTTTATGGTCTAAGACCACAGGCATGTCAAGTGAAATTGAGCCATTAGATAAAGAAAAGTCAATCTATCGATTTTCCTGTTACCTTTCCTCTGTCTCAGGCCCCTTCAAACCATCATTATTCTTCCACAAAAACGGCTCCAGAAATATTTGAAGCTGCAAAGAGAAAGTTACAAAGTAAGAACAGGTGCATTTGAGACGTATAAAAGTCCTAACTCCAGAAAACCAACAGAACAAGATATGCGAAGATAAATAAGTGAAAGACTTCTCAAGGACAAGAAGAATTTATTTCGCATATAGATGTGTTCAAACTTGATAGCCAGTGACAAATTTGCAGATAAAATCTTGATTTTCATGAGAAGATCAAAGGATGGTTGACCCTTCTACAGATCGCTACGTCAATGGTATTGGCAATTGAAAGTTCAAATGACAGTGACCATTGACCATCACAAGATCTTATTGTAAGTAAGCACTTCCATGATGCATCACAGAATCATAGCAGAAACTGCAAAGCTTAGATAGGCACTGTCAATGTCTGTTAAGCAGATAAAACAATTACAATATTCCAGCCAGCAAGCCCATCAGAGCTAAGTAATAAGAAGCAGATATTTTGCATGCTTCATCTGTAAGTTACAGATAATTAACTGAGCTTTGGGCAGAAACAATTTGTATCTGATGCTTAAAAATTCTGGAAATAGATTTCAGCATATCATTGTTACAGTCTTAAGGTGTCCTTCCCAACACTCACAAGGCTGAAAAAGATTTGCCCTCTAAGTTTTCCACATCTACAAGCAATTGAGTAGATAAAGTAGGCTAATGACATCAGTCATCATGCACCCACAACTGTCATCTCTACAAACCTGCTTCTGGACACAACAGAAGCACCATTTCAAGGGGAACACAAAAAGGAGTTAAACAAGGAAGCAGTCTCTTGCTCATCTAATAATCTTATGAGACAATGTTGCAACATTTTCAGTTCTATGTAGACAAATAAAGTCTTCCTCATGAAATATGAATGAACAAACTACGAAAGATAGGGTGTATGGAGGAAATAAGCCATAGATGACAGTAGCGTACTTTGTTATGATGCCTATATGAAGAGGCATTAAATAAGATGAGCAAACCTTTGACGATGCAGAAAGAAAATTGCTTCTGATAAGTGAAATGGGATTTGATGGTAACTGCGATGGCAAAATTTGCAACCAGTTAGCAAGAAACAGACATGAACCTGTTCTACTCTATTACCAAGGAGGAGCCTGTAAAGTGGCCGCATAAATAGAGAGAAGATCTTACCAGTACAGGCACCCCATTTTTGGCTATATAACGCTTCTGTTGCGACAGCGGCTGCATTACAAACAACATCACAAATCGTCTATCCGCTTGGAGATATACAGATACATCAATATTTAAGGAATTAGGAGCTTGAAATAGCACGGGGAATCTGCTTTGTTAAGAAACAAACACATTTCTGAAGTAGACCAAAAAACCCGCATGCAGAATAAGGCACAAGCCGGTAACTAATGAAGAAAAGCAGGACAAAATTATTCAACAAAAGCAACGGTGAAAGGGGAAATAGAAATTAACGAAACAAATTCTTACAAATTGCTGCTTATCCCTGAGTCCAAGATTATCAAGCAAAAACCCAACCGCTGCCTCACTTTCAGTCTGCAAAAAAAGCAATACTTATCAAGGTAAGCACCATCAGACATAGTTTCTATACTTAACATGATTAATCTCTCTATATACTGGACATCTCTGACACTTTATATTCCAAAGGAGAGTACCATAGTGTTTGCGCCTTCATCCCATATTAAACCATCATGTGAAATACTTCTTAATTTTCCTCCAGCTCTCCCTTCTGCTTCAAATACTGTGACGTTTAAACCATGCAATTTCAACTTATACGCTGCAGATAGCCCACTTCGCACAAAAACAGAAGGACCAAAATCAAACATGGTTTGTATGTAAGTAAAGGAAAAGGCAAAGAGACGTATCGAAAAGCAAATTCCACCTTATGAAATAGATGTGTAAATTAGAAAATTGTTCTTAAATTCACATTTCTACAAGCATTTCTTCCACATTTTCCTTTAAAACCAAAGGACCGAAAACCTCAATATTTAACCTCCAAGCATATCTAACCTTCACACTATATCTCAAGTCTAATATAACATAAGAATTATCTAGTATATATGCCTATGAAAAACTCATAAGTAGAGCTGAAGCTTATTTCAATCCAAACCCCGCTCAGAGCTAACCACAACGACTCCGCAAGTTCATCGAGCACATAACTTAGAAAATGGCGAAATTCAACTATCTGATCACTGACGTACCTAACACCAGCTCCAATCACAGCAACACGTTTACCAGGAAAACCTGAAATTACACAGAATTAACAACCTCCACAGTAATTTACAGGCTACTGTACTTTCCAGGCTTGCATTGGAGCTAAGAGTCAGAGAGATACCTCGCTTATCTTCTTTAGCCGAGGAAGCCATGGCCAGTACACTAACGCGAGTATTGGGTTTTGGAGATGATATTAGAATACATCGATTTAAAGAGTGTTGTCCGTCGTAGAGTCGCATCCGCGACTTAGACCAGAGTTCTGAAATGTTCATCATAGAATGGAATTTGCAGTGGAAGAGTCAGAGGTGGCAACCGGCTACTCTAGGCCTTGCTTGATGGGCTGGTTGTCTACTTGGAGGAATTTTTTTGGCCCAAATTTTACTATTAGGCCCATATTCAATAATATACCACACTTGCTTGATGGGCTAGTTTTTTAATTTGATGGACTGTATCGGCCCAATGGGGAAAAAAAACCTTAACAAAGCTAAAATCGAAAAGAAGAAAATATTCAATTAATTTTATTTCGCTTTGAAACTCACCGACAGCAAGTTATGCTTTTTCCTCCAAAATCTACTAAGCCACTGACTAAGTACCTAAGTCCTTTGTATGTGGCCATTCAATAAAAATTTTATTAATAAAATAAAAAGGGTTAAATATAGTAATCATTTTCAAATATTCATTCCATGTCAATTATCCCCTAAAGTATTACAACCTGTAAAAACTTTCTTAATCTTTACTTTTTAAGTTTGAAAAATTCATTTAGCACTTATAAAAATTACTTTGAAAAAAAAAAAAAGAAAGTTTTAAAAAATGAGCCACAAGTACTATATGATACAAAATATAAAAAGTTCGATGAGCAAGTGAAATTATAATTAGAAAAATAGTAATTTTGGCATTTTAAGAATCTCTCTACCTTCTTTTTTTTTTTTTTTTCCATAAAGCAATTTTTATAAACTGAAATTCCAAATTTAAAAAATAAAGGTCAGAGAATTTGTAAAGTTTTTAATACTTTTTAAGAAATAATGAATGTGCAATAGATACTTTATTAGAAATTAGAAGTGTATGTAACACAAAAAAAGAACAAACGTTGAAAATATGAAATATAAATAATTATTTCGAAAAGCATGGAATAAAAAATGCAATCCACTCTATGATTTATGTAGTTTTAAATTAGCAAGTGACGGGTCACAATTCACTTCTCCATCGCCTCTCTGCTTTTCCATTACTCAACTTTTCTTCTGCTGCTCTCAGACCTTCAGGCAATGGCGGATCAAATTCCGATGCCAAGAGTGAAGTTGGGAAGCCAGGGACTTGAGTAAGAATATAAGATAATGCGATCCACCATTTGTTCATTTTTCGCTTCAGTTCTGCTTCCGATTACTATCAGTCAACGAGCAATTATTCGACTTCTCTGCCATTTAGTTTTGCTCAGTTCGATTCGTCATGTATGAATATCAGACCGTCCAATTTGATATACTTTTTTTTTTTTTTTTTTCTGCAGGTATCAAAGCTTGGTTATGGTTGCATGGGGCTCACTGGAGTGTACAACCATCCCCTTCCTGAGGAGGATGGGATTGCAATAATCAAAGAGGCTTTCAGCAAAGGCATTACTCATATTGACACCGCAAATATCTATGGAGAAGAGTTTGCGAACGAGTACTTGGTTGGAAAGGTAAGATTCTTGGAGTATTTGATTTGTGAAAAATCAAGCATTTTAAAAGTTCACTGGAAACACAGCACAAGGTTCAGATCAGTAAAGTTTTAGAAGTTGTCTTGACTGATTTCAGACTGTATGTTGTTCTGATGAATGATAGGAATCATTTTACCTTAGCTTCGGTTCTTGTCTTTTATCAACTAGACTAGTAAAGAGATAATGAAAGTTCTTCCCTCAACGAAATGGAAACTTTCAGGCTCTGAAGCAGCTGCCGAGGGAAAAAATTCAGTTGGCAACTAAGTTTGGTATGAGTTCACTTACGCCTCTAGTAGTCAAAGGTTCACCCGACTATGCCCGGTCTTGCTGTGAGGATAGCCTGAGGCGTCTTCAAGTCGAGTACATTGATCTCTACTACGTCCACAGAATTGACAAAACTGTACCTATTGAGGAAACGTGAGTGCTTTGTTATGTTAGTACATGTATGTTTTCAGTGACATGGAACTCTTTTTCATCTAAGCTTTCTCTGCCATCATTGTGTTTATCTGAATTGGCTTGCAGGTGGGAGAACTTAAAAAGTTGGTGGAAGAAGGTAAAATTAAGTACATTGGTCTATCTGAAGCTAGTGCAGACACTATACGAAGGGCACATGCAGTTCATCCCATAACTGCATATCAAATGGAATATTCACTTTGGTCCCGTTACACTGAGGAAGAAATCATTCCTGTTTGCAGGTATTCTCATTTTCATCAAATATTCCATCATAACCTGAATTAATAATTTAGTTACATTTTCTTCTTCTAGTAGGAAATGGTAGTGTTTTACTTTTAATGCCACTTCTAAACTTAACGTGAATGATGGAAAACACTCTCCTCCTTGACTGAATGTTTCAAGGCCAATTGTTCCCTATTATGTGCTTTCTCTTTTGGTCCATGAAGTCTTAATTGCCACACTGTTCTCTTTGATAGAGTCTCAGTTAACACTTGAAACACTATTTTCTGAATGAGTAATTTGCAAACAGATGTTTCAGTTTCAAATTTAATATAGAAAGCCACTACTTGGGTTTGTCATTTCTTGGCTTATCTTGCAGTATTCTACTGTTGTTCATATTTACGAGTTTTTTGGTTTCTTGCATTTGATCCTATTGAAATTTTCTAAGGTACTTTGTCATCGGTTTCAATACATTGCAGGGAACTTGGGATTGGGATAGTAGCATACAGCCCAATCGGTCGTGGGTTTTTTGCTGGTAAGAAAGTTGTGGAAAGCTTGCCTAAGGATAGTTTCTTGGTAAGCGTTGTGTTTTCTCATGATTTGGGGCTCAGTTACACATCCTTCTTTTGGTTTCTGTAAATTGATCTTACTGCCTACCTTTCTACTACTAGAATATGCACCCAAGGTTTACAGGAGAGAATTGGGAAAAGAACAAGGACTTATATTTTCGTGTAGATTCATTGGCCAAAAAGCATGGATGTACTCCTGCTCAACTCGCACTTGCATGGGTTCATCACCAAGGACGACATTGTCTCTATACCCGGTCAGTGACCCTTTACCATGGTTTTGCTTGCAATTTGCATTTGTTAACCCATTCACAGACACAATCTGGGGTTGAAATTTGAATAGACCTTAGTGCTCTATGTATTGTTATGTTAGATATCCAGCCGGGATTCCAGCTGAGCACCTTTTCACCAAGGTGTTTCGGTTTTTGCCTAGAACATCTATCTATATCATGTGTTGAAATTTTTCATAGTAGTTGCTTGATCATGTCTGCGAGTTGTTGACTTCATTCTGGATTTTCAAGAATTAGAGATGAACATTCCAACTACAATGATACCTTGTTGACCACCATACTTTCCGCGTATACATAGTAAACTTCCTCATCTGATTCTAAGGCAAAACTGATTTTGTCTTCAGGAACTACCAAGATAACAAATCTTCATGAGAATATCGGTTCTTTGAATGTCAAGCTGACGAGCGATGAGGTGAAAGAACTTTCTGATGCTGTTCCCAAAGATGAAGTGGCAGGAAACAGCCTCCCTGATGCTATGTATGGATTCACGTGGAGGTTTGCTAATACTCCGCTGCCAAAACCCAAGTAAGGCTTATTACAAGTTTCGGATCTAAAGTTCTTGGGAGATCGCCATACCAGGTTCTCGAACGCTGCAAGACTGAAACTGCATTGTTGCCCTGTTTGAACAGAGATGCATAATAAATGGCAAATTCAAGAGTACTGTGCGTTGTGGTTGCTGTGCTTTCTGAAGTGATATTAATAATAAGACGTTTTTCTCGTCGACATATGTTTTTTCACTGTAAACTTATTACCTATGATTTGTTATTATGTTTTTTTTCACAAACAATAAACCACTGGATGTTACATAGGAAATGGTCTTTACATCTGCTGTGCCTGTACATTTTCCTTTTTCGAAAATCCGTCAAGACTACTTCTTGGTGGGCTACGGCCAATCCGTCCTAGATGATCCTACAATCCAACACTGAGCTGACCCACTTGTTTCCGGGCCAAATGCCCTGCTTGGCTATGGGCTGTTCTGGTCTCTGTAAGTCTAAAAGCGAACAACGGAAATTGTTTCTCGTACATACCTGCTTTGAAACAGTCGAGCAATTTATGTTTAACAAGTATATAAAAGTCAGTACAATGGAATTTTTTTAAAATTTGAATATTGGATTCTACTCAATACGATTGAGTCGAACATATGTTTATTTAGACAATAGTTATTAAAATTTCTCTTCTCCAAACGAACAATTGAAAACGTAAGAGTATATCCTGAACTATAAAGAACATAGTCGAACATTTTCATATTTTTAAATTAAATGCGTATTCAATTTTTATCCTCCATCATTTTACAAAATGAATTCATCCAATAAAACAATTGAACTTTCGCTTTTTTCAAAAAAAAAAAAAAAAAAAAAGAAAAAGCATTGTGATTGGCGCGAGCAAACTTTATCGTTCACCAATCTTACCAATAATTCGATTATCGAATAATTAAGGTTCTCCAATCATGTAAAAAACAATAATTAAACATAAAATGGCCCACTTAAAGTATACTGCCCAAATGCAATATTTCCCGGTACTAAATCTTAAAAAGAGAGAATTGCTTGGATTATAGGCTAAACCAAAATCTTGGGAAAAACAAAGGAAAAAGGTACCTCATTGTCTTCATTTAAATGATGCAAAATCAGCGTATTATTAGCTTTAGAATAAGGTAATTTTAAGGTACAAGCAAGTTGAATTAGATGGAGTTAGTTAGAGCAAAGATGAGCTCAAGTCAATTCTACCTAACCAAATTTCGAACAACCCGCAAATGATGACTCCACTTTATTGTCATGTAAATTAAAGTGCAAGTTTTATGATGGTCTGGCCATAGACAAGATTAAAGATTTTATTACTATAAAAAAATCTTACATGGACCCCTCTTCCATTTCTGAGCGCTAATGCTCTTCAAACTTTCAAATTTACACATCTTCCAATCTTTTTCTATAGTTTAAAATTGGGAAAGTTGTTACTCAAATTAATTTTTTTTGCAACGTCCAATTAATTACCTAGTAAATATTATGACGATTTACATCGACACTTCTTGAAATTAGATTGAAATATACAAAGACTCTTTATTTATTTTTTTTATAAAATTACAGATATATCGCCTTAGGTTATAATTTTAATTACAGCTGCACTCCTGTTCAGATGTAAAATTTACACAAACACCCCTTGAAAAATATTGCATTAACACTACCTCAAGGGATGCATATTTGTAATTTTGTAGAACATAGGAAGTGTTTGTGTAATTTAACATAACCTCAAGAGTGTCGATATAATTTACTCTGAATATTATTGTACTTATTATAATTATTTAATTTTTTAATCAACTTGTCTTGGAATTATTTAAATTCAAATTCAAATTGAAATGATTTTTTTTTCTTTTTTGGAAATTGAATGGTGTGCGGAATCAACCAAAAAGGTTCGGACAAATTTAATTAAGAGAGGATGATGGTCCGAGAATGATGCCAATGATGAAATTTATGATGATTGTGACAGGAATTTTTGTTAGCATGATTTTGAATTTGACTCAAACAAGTCAATCCAAATAAATTGATAGAAACACTGATTATATCAAAAGGAATGTGCACCATTAGAGATCAGACCAAGCTCCCTCTCTCATTTTTTTTTTTATTTTTTTTAAAGTGATAATTATGTAATTACATTAATGTCATTATATACTGATTAATATATCGATTCGATCAAAATATTGATATAATTATGAATAGTAATATAAATGATAATAATTCATATACGTAAATGTCTATTCAGACTCAAAAATTTTCATAAAATTCCAACCTTATCTATAAACTAAGATATTATTGATATCTGATCAAGCTGTCTATCTAACCTTCTTCTTATTTACGACCAAGATCATGAAATTGTTCTCGGCAAACATCATGATATGAATCAGATTTTCTTTCAAGTAAAAAAGATAAAAAGAAAAAATTATCCATTTTCTATGTACTTCCAGGAAAAAAAAAAAAAAAGGATTTCAGAATTAAAATAAGTTATATTAGCTTCATTTTCTGAGATTCAATGCCCCTTTAATTATTTTCTGAATCATATCATGGCATTTATGTTTTTTTTTTTTGTTGGTAAAATAAAAATTCGTATTACTCCCACTGAATTATTCAAAGATTTGGATTTATATATAGTGGCAATTACAATTAAATAATTATTGAACATGGGGTGTTCTTCACCACAATACAAAAACAAATCCATTTCAACTTCCAGGAACAAGGATCTGCTCATGTGACCTGCCCTAATTCTATATTAAAAATAAGTATATTTTTTTTAAAAGAAAAATAACCTGAACAGTAATGCGCTTTTACTGTTATCAATGCCAGCAACTTTTACTCCATCAAAATACGTATTCCGTATTCCCCACTGCACATGATCTGATTCACTCTGCCGAAGAATCCCTTTCTTTTAAATCTCAGATACAACACTATTTACACGCTTTTTGTTTACTTTAACAGTATCATTAACGTTTCTATAATGACTGATGAAAAATAAAATTCCAATTAACAAACAAGTCATCAATATAGTAAAAATGAATAAATGTCCGAAAATCGTGTTTTTTGACTTTGGCATTGGCCGTCGCGTTTATTGTTTTACTTTTTTACTCTGTAATTGGTGCTGTGTACTACTTAAGCCCTTTCTCTGACGTGGCTCCTCCTCATTGGGCTCATAAAATATTACTGCAGTACAGGTGCAGGCTATAGTATAACGTACAGTCACGTGCCAAATTGCGCAAATACAGTGCATCTCTCACTACTGTGCGGCTCTGCCATGTGGAAATCAGTCAATTATCATGTTTCTTTATGTTGAAGAGAAAAAAATTACTCATTATTAGATAAATAAAAAATACTCAGAAAACTAAATGTAAAAATGTTAGTGAAAAAAGTAGAGAAGGGGGCGGGGTGGGGTGGCTTCTCAACTACTCACATTGACTGAAAAAGAGTATATTAATATTACAGAGAAAATGTATAGTAACTTTAGCAGCTTTCCTTTCACTGTAGGTGTTGGGGGAAAGAAAGGCCAAGAGGCAGAGGCAGAGGCAGGCAGTTATGCGTGGAGTTGTGTCGACAGGCTACAGCTAGTATACTGATTTAAGTATGATCTGCCGAGATTATGGCAGTATGGGTCATCCGTATGCCATATGCATCTCCCTTACACAACCGGACAAGTCATAACACCACCACTTATTATTATTATTGATATATCATATTTTTGAAGAAAAGAAGTCATTTTTTTGGTAGCAGTAAATGAGATGGGGAGTGAAATGGGTATGGAGTTGGAGGGAGGTAGCCCTATGGGCAGGCAGGAAGGAGCAGTCACCCTGCTCTTGTTCCCTATTTACCTGAAACTAGATGCACTTCTACAGTATTGTTTATTCATTTTTCCACCTTCAAAAAATAATTTAATTGAATTAAATCAATCACAAAATTATATTTATTATGTAATTAGTTACTTTTTATGAACTACTAAGGGCACTGACCTAATCACCATTTATTATTCATTTTGGATTAGTTTGTGATTATGCTTATGATATATTATGTTTTTTCATGATAGTAATCACAATTTAATATATCCATTTTTCACATCACTCAAAGTATGTAATTATATTATATATATATTATACTTATCATATAATTAGTTTATGTCAGTCTAAACCCGATGTAAATTGGAGTTCTTATCTTAAACCAAATTCTTATGCATTAAAAAATAGAATTATTAGACCATACAAATTACATAATAAGTATGATTTATTTTTTATGTAATTAATGTTATTCTTAATTATATACTATTCACACCATAAATATTTTATAATAATTGATTTTGAAAAAAAAAAAATTCTAAAAAGAAAATAGTAATACAGATGAAAGGTTGACTAAGGGAAATTTGTCGTTTTCGGTAGTGGAAAGCTTGAAGAAAATTCTTGCTACTTCACATTTAGTCAGACTCAGACTGCCTTAATTTAAAAACAATATATATATATATATATATAGAGTAATCATGTGATAATCATAATTCTGTAATAATATATTTCAAAATATGGTATAGTATTTTAGAAAAGATGATATGGATTTATAGATGTTGCAAATTAAGAAAATAGCCAAATGCTTACTAAAAAAGGCTCATTACGCATTCATTTTGAAATCCGTTTTTATATCTCTTCACATTGTTATTTTTATCTAATTTACATCACTGTATTTTATTTTTTATTAAATGCGAATATAATAAGAAAGAAGTTAATTTTGGCAATAAATAGCCTCTCCCCGTCTCTGGCGCTCACTTATTTCAAGTTCTCTCCCTCTCTCTCGAGCCTCGCGTCTCTATTCTCTCTCTCTCTCGACACACATTAACAAATCATTATCACGATTTCACAGGCTTCACTCCCTCTATTGCACCTCACTCCTATATACATTGTTGGTGCCACCACTTTCTCCGCCGGAAATGATGGTGTTGAGGCACGCCGGAGGAGGAGGAGGCGGTTTTCTGGCAGGAAAGCAGGTCGTTCCTGTAAACTGCGAAGCGGAGGTCTCGCAGCGCCTTCTGGAAGCCTCGCTTTGTAATGATATGAAATCGGCTCTCGGATGCCTCGCCGATCCGTTCGTCGACGTCAACTATGTTGGCGCTGTGTGCTTGAAGATTCGGCAGACCGGCGTCGTTTTGCGCGAGGAATCTCCGAGCGAAGTGCTCGTCGATTACGAGGAGTTCCGTACAGATGTTACGGCGTTGTTCGTTGCTGTTACTAATGGAAACTTGAGTCTCGTGAGGAAATTACTGGTAATTCTGGCTTCGACTGTCTATTCAGTTATTTACTCGATTTCAAATTTTGTGTGCTTTTTCTTCTCCCCCGTTTCTCTTTCTTTCTCTGTTTCTTAAAATATGTTTTTCCTCGCTGTTGATATTAGAAACTTAGTTCTCGGGGGAAATTACTTGTAATTTCAGCTTTTTGAACGTTCATTTCTGCACTCTCACATCCTACTGCGGAAGTGCGGATAGTTTCTGGAAAAAGGTTTTGAGGTTATATATATGCTGCTTTTCTTTATTTTTTTAATTTGCACCTGCTAACTGGAAACTCTCTCATGTGATGTCCTTTTCATTTGGATTACGGAACCTCGAATTTTCTGTTTGATCGAATTCAAAATTTGAAAGTTGCGTCGGTGTTATTCCTTATATATGCCTTTTTAGATACTCTTTACGCATCTTCTCCAAATCTTCAATAGTTTCTTTTTTCCTAATCTAAGGAGGACCAGTGCTGGTCCCCAAATATCATCCAAGTGACTTGAACTTATGACCAAAGTCGCAAGGTGCTCTTGCTAACAGATGTCTTGTCTCCAAATCTTCAATAGTTGCTTGCTAATTTGTCATATTACTTGTGTTAATATTGGTTAATGATTTTAGGAGGTTTCAACTTTTTATCAGCTGAAATATAGCTTGGATGGAGTCGTTTAACTCTGGTCCTTTTTTTTTTTTTTTTTAATTCACTTATTTGATTTGATCTGATTGTGCTGAATCCCTTGTAAATGATATACTGCAAATCCCTGACCTTATTGAGTCATTTTCTACTATAAATCACCATAAGCTTCTCAATTGATGTGTCGCTAATTATGCCTTTTTCTGTATTCTTCTACTGTAAATTGCCACGACTTTCTTAATCTCTGGCCTTATTTTCTAATCATCTTATTGCTGAATCATTTTCAAATATACAGTAAATCTCTGGTTATGTTTGATTAGGCCAACTTTTTTTAATACAATGTCCCTGATTCAGTTTTTGTTATTAAGGGTGAACAGTAGCATGAGCATCCTAGATATTGACAGTCTAGTGGCATACACTCTTCTCATCCCTTGAAAATGAATTGTTTGTCGTGTGTCACTTTGGGGATCATAGGACTTTACCAACTATGGTTCACTTATTCGGGTTGAGATGAGAAAATGAAAATCTGTGATCTAATGTATCTGAGTTGATTGCACCGCTAGCCAATATGTGACTCTTTTCTGCAAGTGTATTATGCAAGTTGCTAATAGTTCCTCTTACTTATTTATTACTTATTTGTCCCATGCAAAGTGTTGGTGTCGGGAGTCCCATGTTTGCATCTGTCAATTTTCCTCTTCTAGCTTGGGTAACAGAATATTCTGTCAACTACATTATTAGTAATGCATGTGCCATCGATCAAATTTTGCACAGTGGACTGAGTTTGAGAAAAATCTCATTTGCTAATTTCTGAGTTTATTTGTTTAGTTGTCAATTCGTCTTTTTCTTTCTTTTTTTGTTTGCTGTCCATGTCAAGATAGGAACCTTTTGTTGTTTCTCCACTCTGTGGATAACGCTTGCATTTTTCTTTTAAAACTGATCAAATATTTGCAGTAAACCAAATAATGAAGAGGTACTATGTCTTATTCCAGTCTAAGAATTTTTTGTACACAATGACTTATGGCAGAGTGCAGGAGCTGATGTGAACCTACGACTATTTAGGGGCTTTGCAACAGCTGCAGCTGCTAGGGAGGGCCACCATGAGATCCTACAGATCCTACTTAAGGCTGGATCATCTCAACCAGCTTGTGAGGAAGCACTGTTAGAGGCTAGCAGCCATGGGCATTGGCAATTAGTGGGGCCACTTATGGGTTCTGACCTTGTCAGGCCCCATGCTGCTGTTCATGCTCTTGTCACTGCATGTTGCAGAGGCTTTGTGGAGGTGGTGGATGCTCTAATTAAGGTATAACTTGGAAGACATAAAAAACAGTATGGATAAAGAAAGTTGCTGGAACAGTTTTATGTAATTGGTTGGGGAGAAACACCAACATATATTATCTGAATCAGTTGTTTAGGCATGCATTATGACCTAAGGTCAAAGTAAGAAAAATGCAGTTAGCATTCAGGTGTTGCTATATTTCATTTTATCTTCGTCTCTTGAGAAACATCACTACTATGAGTAGCTTACAGTTTTAAGTGGTCCATTAGCTTGTTTTATCGTTCTGATCATCTGATGTCATTCTACTCAATGGCAGTGTGGAGTGGATGTTAATACAACAGACCGCATTTTGCTTCAATCATGTAAGCCTTCACTGCATACAAATGCCGACTGTACAGCACTTGTGGCCGCTATTAGTAGGCAGATCTCTGTGGTCCACCTACTACTGGAGGTAAATAAAGTGATGCTTGCTTTGCAGTCTTGTTTTATATCCTTGTACATCTTTTTCACACAGTTCAATAAGCTTCCTCCTGGTAGGTAGGCCGACTTTTGATTTATTTCCTACACATCTAAAGGTCGCAAAATGCAAAATAGCTTGACATCTTGAGCTCTTCTTGTTTGAGAATGGTACCTGACCTCTGCTATTTTTCTGTTTTGACCATAAAAAAGGCCGGTGTTAGAACTGATGTCAAAGTGCAACTTGGGGCATGGTCATGGGATTTGGCTTCTGGCGAGGAATTCCGAGTGGGTGCAGGGCTGGCTGAGCCTTACCCAATCACCTGGTGTGCTGTGGAATATTTTGAAGCAACTGGTTCTATTCTGCAGATGCTCCTTCAACACATCTCCCCCGATACTCCTCATCATGGAAGAACTCTTCTCCACCATGCTATTCTGTGTGACAACAGAGAGGCTGTTAGAATACTTATAAAATGTGGTGCTCAGATAGAGACACCAGTCAAAACCACACGGAAAACGGAATTTCGTCCCTTACATATGGCTGCACGTCTTGGATTTTCAACAGTTCTTCATAGTTTAATTGATTCTAGCTGTGATCTGAACTCTACAACAGATGCTGGTGAGACAGCCCTAATGATCTGTGCCAGATATAAGCAGGAAGAGTGCCTCCAAGTATTGGCAAAGGCAGGTGCTGACTTTGGCCTGGTTAACATAGCTGGCCAATCTGCATGTTCCATAGCTCGGTCGAGTCGGTGGAATCTTGGTTTTCAACAGGCATTACTCGATGTAATAAGAACCGGGACTGTGCCCAAATCTACCAACATGTCTGTTTTTGCGCCTCTGTTAGTTGTAGCTCAATCAGGAGATGTTCTCGCCTTGAAAGCCCTGATTGGACATGCAGATTTTGATCTTGACATGCAAGACGACAGAGGATTCTCCGCGGTCATGGTTGCTGCAATGGAGGGACATGTTGATGTTTTCCGGTTGCTTGTATATTCTGGAGCTGATGTTAAGCTATGCAATAAATCTGGTGAGAATGCCATAACACTCTCCAAACTCAGTAAGAACAGGGATCTCTTTGAAAAGGTGATGCTTGAGTTTGCTCTGGAAAAGGGAAACCGAATCTCTGGAGGATTCTATGCCCTACATTGTGCTGCTCGACGTGGAGACTTAGATGCTGTCAAGTTGTTAGCAAGCAAAGGCTACGACATCAATGCCTCTGACGGGGATGGTTACACGCCACTCATGCTGGCGGCAAGGGAAGGCAATGGTAAAATGTGTGAGCTGCTTATCTCGTTTGGAGCACATGTTGACATGAAAAACGCAAAAGGCGAGTCTGCGCTTTCACTTGCCCGAAAACTTGGGAAACTGCATAATGAAGCTGAGAACATAATACTAAATGCCCTTGCACGCAAATTGGTATTAAGTGGCTCCAGGGTGAAAAAGCACACCAAGGGAGGAAAGGGAGCTCCACACATGAAGCTCGTCAACATGGTAGGATCGCTTGGAATTCTACGATGGGGAAACTCAAGTTGCCGAAACGTAATTTGCCGAGAAGCGGAAGTGGGACCGAGTTTAAACTTCCAGAAAAATAGGCAGAGGAAGGGTGATGCTAACGAACCTGGAATATTTCGTGTGATGACTACGAAGAACAAGGAAGTGCATTTTGTGTGTGATGGAGGAATGGAGATGGCGGAGTTGTGGGTGCGCGGTATAAGGCTTGTGACGGGAGAGGCTATTTTTGGCAAGTAGGAGCAAAGTCGTTTATTTAGGATGTTTGTACAGATATGTAGCAGTACTCTATCTCAAAGTACTGGCAACTATTTCTCTTCATCTTGTAAAGGTTTTGACTTGCTTTAGTTGTAAATTCAATTTTTTTTAAGTGATTTTAGTTTGGATATTTGTTTACCACCTAGGACTAGGAGCCACCCAGTTTTTGGTATAGAACAGGCTATGTCAAGATTTTCTACTTAAAATCTTATCAGTAGAATTTGATGATTCAAATTTTCAATTGAGAGAAACTATCAGAGGAAATACTTCTCGTCAATAATACTATTTTGCGCCTTACTTTTTGATTCTCGTCAATTTTCATTTCCTTATGAAAATTTAATATTCAAATATAATGTAATATTTAGCGAGGAAAATAAAATGTATACAAAAAGATTAAGAATAAAATAATATTCGAAAAAATTATTTTCCATGATTTTATTCCCTTACGCAGCCTAGTTTACCAGGCAAAACTGAGAGCATAGGAGGAAAACCAAAAAGCTCTAGCTATGAACATCTTCCGCAAACTAATGTTCTTGAATGGTTGGAACGTGTATAATCAATCATCTCTCTTACTTAATCTGTTTGCACAATCTTAAGTAGCCATTTTCCAAGAGAATAAACATCACATTTTTTTCTGGATGCGCCTGTGTAAATTATAAAGAGGAAAAAAAAAAACTGTCATGGTAATTACTGGTCAAATTCATCATTTCCTGAAAAGTTTGTAATAACAATGCCTCCTGCATTAGATTCTATCAAGATGACATGCAATAAACATGTTGACATTATTAGTAGGATTTGGGGTATGAAATTTCATTATTTTCAGTTGAATGAGCTCTACTATTTCGATAATTAAACTTATAGTCAAATAATTTTAAGTCTTGTCTTGGGCATACTAATTTGGATTCACATATCCATAATTCTCTATGCCCCAATTCACATACATTCTTGTAACAATTAGACCCGTTTTTCAAAAAAATATCTAAATTTCTCCCCAAAAAATTGAAATAATACAACAATCTCATGATTGATTCATTGATGGATGGATTACAACAACCTAAAATTTCTTTCTTAAAATTTTCACTAAATCACACCAACTTACTATACCAATTTGTAACCTTAATCCTCCTCTTAATTATCCCAATAACTCCTCTAATTTAAAAAACTTTTTTCAAGTGGTAAGTGCACGATTATATCAATTTTTTTAATAAATAGAATCTATACAATCAATACATCAGTATAACTAAAAATAATAAAATAAATATATAATAAATACAAACAAATTAAGACAAATGTCCACCTATTTAATAAAATTTAAATCCATCATATCAAATTTATTTATAAAGTCATAATTTTAATCATCATACAAAGACATCATTTATAAGAAATCTAAATATTGATCAATTAGTATATGCAGCGGGTGCACAAAAGTTGGGAATTATCGCATTTTTCTGAAAAAATAATTGGGGCATCATCATACTCGCCTTAGTATTGTCTTTTTTAAATAATTTTTTTTTTTTTATTCCCAAAATTCACTTTCAAAATTTAC
This sequence comes from Sesamum angolense, assembly GCA_034509725.1. Classification (NCBI taxonomy): domain Eukaryota; kingdom Viridiplantae; phylum Streptophyta; class Magnoliopsida; order Lamiales; family Pedaliaceae; genus Sesamum; species Sesamum angolense. Next base: position 497,366 of record JACGWL010000010.1, read on the forward strand.
CTTCCAACAAGAATGATAAAACCACCCGCTGTACAGAGTGGGGTCAACTGGTATCGTCCGTGTGTCAGTACTGAGGAGGTCTCTAGTGAAAAGGATTCCCCACAACCTGGTGACTTTAGTACAAACAGTAATTGTTGCTAAAATTACAGCTTGGTGACACGTTTGCGGGGAAAGCCTTGCACCTGGCGTACACATATCATCTTAAATTGTCATTTGTTTGCTTGAAAGAGAGAGCGGAAAAAGAAAAAAAAAATAAAAATAAAAGGCAACTTTTTTTTTCTTTTAAATCTTACTTAAAACTTTTCATACGTCAGCATGTGGAAGTTACCGTTTGCACCACCCGAGAATGGGATAAGTTCAAACATTTTGGTGGACAACTATACCCCTACTTCATTTATGCATCCCCGAATCTTTTATTATTTAGAGTTTTAACCCCATAGTTTCTGAAATTATAAAAACTATATTTTATGAAATATTGATGAATTTTAATTCTCTCAATATAAATTATTTAATATCTTTTTTTTTTTTTTTAAATCCTCCTTTAAATTCAAATCATTCCAATTGTTCATTAGGGAAAACAAGTTGAAATTTTTTGGGCAGCAAAATAAAGAAGTTAATATGTGAAATTTTTTTACTATCAATTAATTTTAAAATTTGAACTGCATTTTGTGATTAAGATGTATAATAATATGACACTTTGACTACCAATACGAACCTTATTTATTTTTATTAATTTATTAGTTCAAAATTATCGAACTATAAAACACGCGAGTTTGTTGTATATTCGAGGAATGTAATATATTTATTATCTGATCCAATAACTACTAGGTATTTATATGATTGAAGAATGATTGGAATTGAAGAGTAAGCATGAATGGAAAGTAAAAAGAGTAAATGATGAAGAAGGCACACGAGCTAAAATCATAGTTCTTAATAAGCCATGCACTATATTGACTAATGATGAATAAGCAGCGCAACAGAATTCGTGTATTGAATTCTGTCTCAATGATTGGAGTACAAAAACTTCTATATGCAAACTCCTGTTTTTGAAAATTAATTACTTAACATCAAAATTATTTGCTCTAATCATATTTAAATTTCCTTGTACTTGTCCTTGTCCTTGTTTTTTGGTGCACTTTCTCACATTTTCCCCTTTTTCTTGTTTTTATTATTCCAATTTGACAAGAAGGTTTATTTTTAAACCTGATCATGTACAAGATTTATTTGAAATAAAAATCGTTTCGATAATTATTTCAATGATTCGTAGGGTTTTCTCAATTTAATCTTTTCGATTTTTGAAAATGATCGCCATCTCTTAAGACCTAAGACTGGAAAGATTATCACTGCCTAATGGGTCTACATCCATCCCTGAATATCGTTGGGTAATGAGTATTGTTAACTTTATCTCAATTCTTATAATTATCACTTGTAATCCGCGCAGGTGTGTCTGCACCCTCCTGAGTGGACGAGAAAGAAAGGTTTTATTGGAGCAACTAGATCGGGATTTAACTTTTTTCCTATGAGCATTCGGTACATGTATCAATCTGTTGAAAAGTGAAATGGTCACCACAATAATGATGGTCTCCCCTTGATCTTAGATAGGTCATATGAGGGTTCATCGCAGTTTATTGTTGTGCTTACAAACTAAACTAGGGTAGCCTGTTTTGGAAGCTCCACAGGATCACTTACCACTAGTTTTTGATCGGAGGAATCTAGTGCACAAAAATGCTGGGACGCAAGCTCCCAAAAAGCGAATCCAACGATTGTTGGATGCAAAGCCCCACACCTAATAAAACCCTAAAGCTAAAAATAAAAATATCGAAAAATTATGTTGGAGGCATATAAAAGGAATTATATCTTTGTGGGTATTTAATTTACATGAATTACCAAATAGTGTTTGTAGTACGACATTACAACTCAAGAGAAACGGCCTGTAAAATGCGCGCACGAGTTATTTTGCATCAATAACATGTTTTCTTACCAATTAGTATAAAATGTGTGTGATACAGAACAAGAAAGATGATATTAAACAAAGGATGCTAAGGGTAGCCCATAATTATCCATAATTTGCAAAGTAGTCCATGGGCTTCAAGGGCCAAAGAAGGACAAAAAGGGAAAGAAAAGAGGGGTAAAGCGCGATGGTCATAATCCGAAACACAAGACAAGACGGTGAAAACTACTGTGAGTGAAAAACTCACCAACTAAAAATAAAAATATTAATTCGTGCGAACAAAGATTCTTCCATTGCACACCTCTTCTGGCCTCGACCGTTTTAATTGTAAACACACACACACACACACACTCTCATACACACTTGCTTTTTTTTCTCTTCATTTCTGAGTTGCAGCGGTGCCCATTCTCTCAATTTCGCCGAAAACATCTATGCACACAGAAAACTTGTGAGTTTTCTGGGCAGAAAAACGCGCAGCGAAACGGAGAAAAAAAACCATGTTTTACTCTCAGTTGCTGCTGTCGAAGAAGGGGGCCTTGGGCATTGTTTGGATGGCTGCTCATTGCCACAAAAGGCTGAAAAAAGACCAAGTCCAGCAGACCGACATTTCTTCCTCCGTGGGTCTGTATCTCTATGATCTTTTCTTTTTATCGATTCATCTTTCCTTTTTCTTTTTCTCGGTCTGTAAAATTTGCTGCGTGTTCTTTTCTTGGAAAGTTGGTCAGAAAGAGTTCTTTTTATGTGTTAAAAATGTTATCTTTTTTGCTTGCCCTGTTTGCTGTTTCTTTCTTCTATTTCTTTGCCTTTTCATGCAGAATCAGAAGACGGGTTTTTGCTGGTGCTGTAGTTAATTACGTGCCGCCGGGAAATTTAGCATTTTCCCCTTTTTTTTTTTTTTTTTTGGAGTTTAAAGTGTTTTTCATTTGTTGCCCTTTTGTTCTGGTCGATTGGATTAAGTTTTTCTGGGGTTCTCCTGTAGAATTAAATGTGTTATTTCAGAATTTAGTCGATCAGGTTGTGGTGTTTTATGATTGTGCAGGAATTTGAGGAATTTTTTTTTCCGATTGTTGCATATGTACAGAAGAGGAGGAGGAGGTTGATAATAGCAGCGTATAGCTGTTAGAGCAAGTGATGGTTTTATATATACAGAACCTTCACAAATATGTTTGTGTGTTTGTTCTTTTGCTAATGTGAGTGCAACATGTTCTCTATAATTTTAATTTGTATCCCACACACACACATGCATTTTTATGTTTGCCTATTTTAGCCAAAGCATTCAACAGTATGGATGCGGCCTTCCACCTGCAGTATGAAGTTGAATGGTCGCGAAGTCCATGTTGTATTGGGAAAAAATAAAATAGATTAATTATATGAAGAAAGTCGGCAAGCTTGGCACTCTAGTTTGCAATGCTAATGATTCGATACTTGTGTGAAGGTCAAAACTATAGGCTTTTGCTTCCCTATTGTATTTTCAGTTTGGTGCGTCTTATCTCATTTGCTATAACTGCTTCTTGTCAGATAAGATTATAAATGATGAAGTTCCTGTGGTCACGCATAGAATCCTAGCCTTCCTCCTTCTGGGTGTCGTCAGGATTTACTCGAAGAAAGTTGACTATCTGTATAATGATTGTCATGAAGTACTGAACACACTATGTGGCTTTAAGACTGGAAAAAGTTCACGAGGAGGTGGTGGAGTTTCGCTGAGACGTTACCACTCTATCACTTTACCGAAGAGATTTGAACTTGATGCATTTGATCTGGAACTGTTGGAAGATCAAGGTTTAGTGGGGTGAGCTTCTTTTATTCTGTCAATTCTTTTCTCTTATGGCATTTTTATTCCCTTGTTTTCTGGAAGTTGTTGGTTTATGCCGACATCTTGCAACTGTATAACTTATTAGTTTGTTTTGATCCCATACTTATGCAGTGGAAAGTGAGATCGCATAAAAAGGTCATGCATGCAGGTATTCTACTTTTCCTATTGTTACCATCATTCTATGAAGTCAGCTTTGGCATAATTTGCGCATGATACTATTTGCCAGGTGGGCACCCAGAAGACGGTAGCACATCTGACGTGCGAAACAAGGTATGCATGTATGGTTGGTAATTGTTGTTCTTTTTACTTTCCAAAAGTTGTATGTCCGGTGGTGATCCAAAGTGCAGCACCACATATGAAATGGTTGTGTTGTCGCTATTTTCATTATTGCACCAAACAATGATATAGTGGTAATAAATCAAAATAGAAACAAAAGTAAAAGGAGTTTGACTTTTGTTAGCTACTAAGGACCTATTAGTTAAGTACAGTAGTTGACTGCCACGCAGCATAAGAGTTAAATATCGTGTTGGACCCACTCTTGATCCGAATGTTTCGCCCTCTCTTTCCTCTCCAATGCATTTATTTAGTTGCCATCTGATTACACACTTTCTCGGTCACATTTTTTAAAAAAGCAACCGTAGATACTTAATGCAGGCCCTCATTATTGCTCTTCATTCTCGTTTTTAGTCTGGAGAATAGCACAGTAAATGCCATGACAGTCATTTTATCATTACCTGAGATCAGTATTTACAAGTTGCTCGTTTATTTCCCTTCAAATCCAGTTTTGGGATCTCTATGGTCCTCGGAGCCAAGTTGCGAAAGTTTCGATCGTGTATTTAGGCTTTGCGCTTAATTATTGCTGTTCATTTTCCAATATTTGGATGTACTCAATGCATTTTAAAATCAGATCAGGAGCCTCGACTATGTGTGAATATTCCTTAATTAGGGATATAATAAAATCCTGAAACATTGTTTCTTTCCCTAAAGTAACTAATAATGGGGCTCTAATAGATGGTGGCGGATTGCCTGTGTCATGATTGGAGTTTTGGCTGCCTGAGGTTTGTCAAATTGTTCAGTGGGAATTTTCATGATAACACTCAAAATAGTTTTAACAAAATGTTGTACCTGATTCGTGGCACCTGCAGGAGAATATGCCATTTTCTGAAGCTTACTCAACAGCTCATACACCACCAAGAGAGTACGTATGCAAGATCTTGTTATTTTTCTGTCCTGAGATCTAATTTTAGACCTTGTTATCTCAGAGCATTGAATTTTCATGTTGTAGTGTGCTCTCACCTCACCATATGGATCAGGACTTGTTCGAAGCCAATCCAGTGATATGAACATTACTTTAGGTGGCCAGGGAATGCTTCATAGAACCAGTTTTTCTTTAGAGGATCGTCTGGATCCTATGGTGTTGGATGAGGCTGAAGAAGAACAAATGCACAATAAGCCATCTAACAACCCGAGGAGTAATTTTCAAGGGCCAAGTAATGAATTGGTGCCAGATTCTGTTGCATGTCTGCCAAATCATAGAAGTCACCCGGTACCAAGTTTAGAGATGCTTCGTGGAACCAGATTATCTCTAGAAGATCGTCTGGAGCCTATGGTGTTGGATGAAGCTGATGAGGGCCGTCGGATGACAGTAGAAGGACTAATATCCAGGGGCTAATTCAAGATGTGGAGTTTGATTCTGCTGCAAATCCATCCCCCAAGGAAGTGATTTAATAGCAAGTTTGGGCATAACTCGTAAAAGTGGTTCCACCTTAGAGCATACCCCCAATTTCAAGACATTGAGTGAGACTGAAAAGGGACATGGCCATGATGAGCCGTCTGACGAAGAGCACGGAGTTGAAGCAGAGCACATGGAGCACCCAAGGACTTGGTTGAATTTTCAAGAGGATGAACCCCATAACTTGGCTGGATCAGTTGATAAAGAGCAGCCCGTGGGTGCGGAAAAGGTGAAATTTCTGGAGGTGATTACCCCAGAAAGTGGAAAATGGCAGAGAACGGACGAGGTACCTATACCCATTGTCACTCCAGACCCAAAGCTTCCAGGTGATTCCGTTGCATCAAAATTTGTGCCAGTAGTTTTATCATGCATACTTACAATTGCTTCGAAACAGAATGTATAAGCTGCTACTTTCTTTTGATGGCCGAGTGAACATGATTTGGCAAGATACCAAATCAAAATCTTTTATTTGCATGACTGACCTGTTTAACTCTAATTCTGTTAGTTGAGAAAGCAAATCACATAATTTTGTTTGCACTTTACACTATAAGTCAAAGATTTGGTATGGATCAAGTTTCAGTTTTCTAATCATAACTATATGCTAAATCGCCATTGTTCGTTTTCTGTTTAGAACTTCTATAGTAAGATTTTGTTGCATTGATGCACTTTCTTTTCATGGTTTTGTTTTTGAAGCTGCACACTTTGGTACCCCAGAGGTCGCAAATATTCAGACTCCTGCCACTAAGGAGCACAAAAAGATTCTGAAGAAGCAGAGGACTTTGGTTGACTCAAACACAATTGTGCCAAATAAGTATGTCATGAGAAATTGTGTTTTGATTTGCTGATTTACTTGACGCTGTTCTTATGACTATACGCCATTCCTGCCATAGCACATGCACCTTAAGACATCCTGAGATTGATGTTATGTCATTGATAGCATAAGAAAATTGTTGATCATTTGATAGACCATCTCTTTAAAATGGTATCTTATTTGCATGAAAGTCTAAAGATAGGCAATGTGGAATCTTAGAATGTTGATCCAATAAATTATCTTTCTGATTTTCTAGGGTATTCAAAAAGTGGCTTGAAGATCCAAGTGACTTGAAACGTGAAAGAAGGAAAGTTCCTCATACTTGTTTACATGCCTGGAGAACTGCCAAACTTGGCCATTGCCCTCAGAGTTTCTTTGAGCCACTGATTTCTGGTTTGTACCCACTGTTATCTTGAGTTCTTTTTGCAGCAAGATTGATTCACCACCTTCTTAAATACGGTCTACACCAGGTATATCAATAGATTTTGGTTCTCTTGAATGCAAAACAAGTTGTACGGCAGCAATTAAACCTGTGGACTTATCGGCTGGCCAAGATGATGTCAAAGATCCTGTTACACACGGGGTTCATGAACAAATTCCAGACGTCAGATCTCCTGTTACACAGATGTCCCCAGAACAACCTGCAATTGCTCCTGGAACACCTGTAACTCATTTGAACTTATTGAGGTCACATGAGCCCAGTGCAGTTGCTGATTCCGACATAGTCGAACAGGCCGCCTCATTTGAAAGCGTAGAGAAGTTTCCACCTTCTGGTGAAGGAGTAGAATTGGATGCTGTGTTTCAGGAGGTAATAAGATTTTCTCTATGTCAATAACTACATTGCAGAGATATATCTTTGGATTTTGGAACCTGGCAGTTGATTCTGACTGCAAAATCAGAACATTGCTGCCGTGTAACGGCAATATTTTGATTATTCTGTTGACTATGTATTTTTTGCTATTGAAAAAAGTTTACTTTGTTTAATGTCTTTCTGATTGCCCCCTTAAGAGATACTTACAGCTAACCCTTTTCTTCTTTTTTATCAGGAGTCAAATTCACTCGACGGAGATAGCCTGGAAAAAGGTGAGTCGGGTCGACTTCTTTACTTATTTACTGCTTTTAAAAGGAGGGCTTGTTGTATACAAATTAACTTCTTTTTCTCCGTGATATTCTAATTTCAGATGCGTATTCTTCAAGAACAAGGTATGACTGAAACACTCTTTCGCTAAGCCCGATAACTTGTATTATATTGAGGGCTGCTTTGATTACTTTTTTTCTGATACAGAATGACTGAGAACTACCTCAGTAGGAAGTTCCAGGATAAAAAGAGACAGAACGAGGAAGATGTATTGAACTTTTCGCAGTTATTGGAAGGAAAAACAAAGAAACAAAGCGCGAGGCTATTCTATGACATACTGGTATTACTCATCGAGTATTAACTCCAACTCAGAAATTTAGTTTTAAGTAGATCAATGATTGACTTTTCACCTTTCCTGTATGTAGCCCTTTATTTTTCTTCGAGGTTGTCCAAGTATCGACATTTATTGACCTGCAATGCTCCAATACGGATTTACAGGTTCTGAAATCGCGGGGCTCCATTGATGTGCAGCAGGAGAGTGCCTATGATGATATCCTTGTAAGGGAGACTTCCAAACTGAAGGAGACATCTCAAAATGGAATGTAGGGACGTAGTTTTAGAAGTGTAAATCTTGCACTTACATGGGGGGTATAGAAATGGTATAGTTGAATCTTTGGTATAGGGCATATTTATACTTTTGTGTTTCAGGGAGATAGAAATCTTTGGTCCTGTAAATGTGTACCTATTTAGTACCTACTGTAAAGCTATCTTCTGTAATTATATTTTGGAATAGATGCAGACTATGTAGCCTTGGCACAATTAACTTGAGCAAAGAAGGGGAAAAAAATGATAAATATGACGTTTGAAATAATTATAATTATTCTTTCATTTGAAAAATTATAAATTCTCTTGAAATTAACAATAGTCTAATAACAATTTATTATAGATTGTATTTGTTAAATGACTGTTAATTTTAAAAAGATATTTGCAAATTTTCAAATATTATACAAACTTCAATTGAAATTAAAGAGCCAATTAAGTAGGTTATATGTCGTGTTGAATGAAGAGGATTTCGGCCGCTATTGTGACTTGAAATGAGACTGAATAGTCGAACAAACATTACTGTAAAATACATGGCCAAACAAACGTACAACTAGGCAAACACAAATGATTTCACGAGAGTAATGAAATTAAGGAAGAAAATGGATACAAAATACAATCAGTTCTTATGAACAACTGAAGAAATATGATGCTCATGCCTAAGACCTACAAACCCAAGTGATGCACCTTCAGGGTTTAAAATCTTCCTAAAGGAGAGAGATAACATGGAAATCAATCACTGGAAGACCCATCATCATCATCATCTTCGTGCTCTCTTATGACCCTCTCCACGAAGTTCTTCCTGACCCTTTAAGAACAGCTTCTGTGGATTGCTCTCCGCCATGCCCATCATTGAGCACAGGATCTGACTGGCACAGAATTAAGGCGACACCTGAAAGATTCAAGTACGCAATTTGATTTACGTTTCTTCAGAACCATAGCAACCAGAAAAAAAAACAAGTCGGATTGAAAAAGCACATCAGGAGACAACATACTTTCAGGAGTACATCTCCGACCAAAACTATGTATTCCCACATAAGTTGCCTTAACGGCACTACTGTTGTACACCAGAATAGTGGGAAGATTACGATCAGGATAGTTGGGAATGCACTCAGTAGATATAATTTTGACGAACTTTGTTGCAGGATATAGTTTAGCCAAATCTTCTAAACATTGCAAAAGCAGCCTGCACTCTGGGTATCTGTCAAAAGAGCACATACATAAACAAAAATCTGTGAACTATGTTTGTGCTTGATAACTAGTACTATTTACCCATCTTTATACAGTAACACAACCACCCAAACATCTTGAGGAGCTTGTGAAACTTCCCGAACAAAATCGGATCCAGATATTGGGATTACTGAACCAAACTTCGCAATTTTGGCTGCCTCTCTCATCTCGGCCAACCTCTTCTTCCTATCACAATCAAAATGAAAATACAATCATAAGCATTGATCATCTCGTTTCAAATGATGGCACCATAATTTCTATACTATAACTTCCAAAAACTGAACAAGGGGGTTCTTTGGTTTTGAGTATGGTTGATCAGCCAATAAAGTTGGCAAGACATGAAAGAAACATCAAAATGAAAGACAGTACACTTAATGGTAAAATTAATTATTTATCTAACAATAAATCAATGCTAATGTAGATCAAATCATTTCACACGTCTTCCAGCCATTTATTGCACCCACCATCAACCAAACAAATAACAAAAAAGAAAATGAAAAAGAAAAATCCATAGAAGAACCACCCATATAGTAGACCGATCGCATCAAAGATCGAACCTTACTGAAAATTCCAGGCAAGTTAACTCTAATTCAATAACTAACCTTGGGTGCAACTAAATTAGCTGACTCACTGGGGAGGCATCTCTCAAGATAACGATTGGACCTCCGCCATTAGCAGAGGGGCTCGAGGACCCAAAATACACTAATTCTAGGTATAAACAAGCGCAAACATCAGTGTTTTCCACATGCGCTAATGCAGTAGTAAATTTTAACTGAACGGAAATGTGCAAATTATTACTTTCAAAATCAATTTGGAAAAAGATTCAATCCGCTACATGATTCTCAGAAACTCAACCTCCCTATGCTTCAGCAAGTGAATTGCTACATTTATTCATAAATCAAGAGAACATGTCAACTTAAATCGAAGTTAATAGGGAATAACTACCTGTAGTCTTCGAGGAACCGATCGTCATCGAGATCATCCTCGAGATCTTCAAGCTCTTCCTCGGTTTTCTCGTCGATCCAGGCCTTGTCTTTCGGCTTGGATTCGTCGTCCTCAGCCGGAGTGAAAGGTGCAGGCTTGAACGCCGGCGGCTTCGCCGGAAGATTTCCTAGTTTTCGCTGAATGTCGTCCCACTGCGTTGAGGCTCCTTCCACATCCTTGTATACGAAATGGTAGTCCGCCATTGCTGTTGATTCCCGCAGCTTCCCGGCGACTACATGTTTTATAGCGTAGTGAGCTCTCCAGTATTTCTTCGGCCCAATGAAAAATGGATCTTCACCGAGTCTAAATTTGAATTTGGCCCTATAATTGGGCCTGGTGACCCAATATTGAAGCTTATTTGTTACTTTTGGGCCTATTACTTATTCAGCCCAATAATGGTAATGGCCCAATATTCAGCTCTTCTGTTTTTTCTCTCGCTAACTGCTCAATGATCGTCTCTACAACAGAAATCCACGGACCCCGCAATAACAATATACAATTGTCCTTTGTCTCTCTCAATTTTTGTATTCGACCGGCTTCGAAAATCCTCTAGGAAGAGAAGGCGAGATGCATGAAGCGATGAATCTGAATGTGACCTCGGCGGAATCACTGGTGGCTCAAATACAAGGGCTGTCGAGCAACGTCGACGATGTAACTCAGCAGTGCAGTTGTTTGAAACAGTCCGAAAATTGGCTTCGTGTCGAGCGACTCTCGCTCGCTCCTCTCCCAGCGAATTCAATCCCGCTATGCATTCCCTTGGATGCCTCTAAATTCTGTGCGTGTTCTTCTTACTCATTACCCTTTGACACATGCCAGACGTAAATCCGCAATCTGATTGTCTCTTGTTTTAGTTAAGAACTGTATGAACTTAGCCTGTTGCATTCGCATGTTTTCTGGAAATTTTTGAGGTTGTTTCATGGAGGGGGCCGCTGTTATTTTTCTCTTCATGGTTGGGTGAAGCAAGCAGTGTCTTCTATGTATAAACGCAATATTCAGAGGTTGATTCAGAGATATCTGATTCTATCCCTCCAAGACATTGCCAATACTGTCAAAAAACTGAACAGCCCCAAGGAGGCTGAGATGCATGTGCTTCAAATGGTAGGTGAAGCATGGTATAACCAGTTTTTTGGTAATGCATGCGTTAACAAGTGTTGGTCTCATAAAATTTAGTTGTTCCATTTCTTCTATAGATCCAAGAGGGCGAAATCCACGCAACAATTAATCAGAAGGACAGAATGGTTAGATTCCTGGAGGATCCTGAACAGTACAAAACCTGTGAGATGATTGAATGCATTGACTTGTCGATGCAGAGGTTTGTATGTCAGAATAACAGCTTCTTTTTTGCTTTTTTGTCTCTGGGAAGTGAAAAAAAGCTTGCAATTCTTCTGAACTGGTTGGTGAGATTAGGAAGATTTTTAACATTGTTTTTATGGTTATGACATGTTTGCTCTGGTGTCCCATCTTCTGTTGTGGACTCATTTTATAGGCACAACTGCATTGTGAGCCAGCACCTTGAATGTGTGCTGTTCGATTGTTTTCAGGATCGATTGTTTCAGGATGATGATGCTGTCAAAGAAGCTAAGAGCCATGAGTGAAGTGAAGTTGTGTGATCCTTCGTATTACCTAGGAAAGGTACATAAGATTCTATAACTGTTCCATTTTCGTGCAGCCTCTGGGCCAGCAGCTGCAGCTCATTACTCCTTTTTCTCTCTTCCTCACTTCCAATCTGTGGGAACTAAATCACATTCTTTTTTGTTTTTTTGATACTTTGTGTACACAGTTTGGAAAGGAGCGCCAGAGATATGAATATGATGATTTTGATACTGTTCCCTCAAAATTAAGTAATTGATGCACAACTGATAGACGTGCTTTCTTGCATTGGCATTTGATCGATTGAAAATTTGGGATTTGGGAAGTTGAACAACATCCTCTTTCTCCCTTTCGGTGACGGGTGCAAGTAGCTAAAACCAGCATACGAGGCATGCTAATAATCTTTGGTGGGAAGTCTAACCAAGCTTTGGCTGATGAGGAGGACAGAGTGGCAGACTGGAGGTAAACACCCACCTCTTTTTTTCAAGGTTCACGAATTTGAGTGCTTAAAATTTGTAGTTTGATAAATCTTTATATAATAATGATGTGATAATTCCACTTATTACAAAAGAAGCACAATGGAGTGCTTGCATTAGAAAGACCAATATTCATATGCCATTAGGGTATTCGAAATTTCTGAAATCAAACGTGATGAAGAACAATTAAGAATTTTTAGATACCAGATGATTTTGAGTACAAATGACGGAGGTAATATTCTGAACAATCATATGCTTGTCCAAAATTAATTTTAATAAACAAGATATCGGTGTGACTGAGCTTGTGGTTTTCTCCTCCTCTGATACAATAGTAAAATCATTGATCAACATTAAAATAAAAATCAACTAGCTTTCTAGTAATATTTGCATTCATGCCATATATTCAAAGAAGAGCAATCTCTTTTCACAAATTCTGATCCCTATTTAAAAAATGGAAAATAAACTATTTTTGAGGTTGGTATACCCAATTTCAGTACACTACTGCCTTAAATTGAATTTGTGGAATTGTAATTGGTGAAGATTATATTTTTTATTTGAGTGGAAATCAAATATATTTATGTGCCATTTCTATTAACTGTAATTCAAATATAATTCAACAACAAAGTACACTTTCTGTGGGAACATTATACTGTAACTTTTGAATTAGATAAGGACCTATAAAAAACCGGTAGTCGCTTATTCAAGCATTTTTTTTTTTTCTGAAAAGCGATTTTAGTTTGTCTAGACATAGTAGCGATTTGTTACTTCAGCTGTACCAAAACCACTCCACCACCGTCAACCACAGCTCCGCGCCTCCTCTTTTTCGCCGCCGATTAATCAACACTAGGGATTGGCTGCTCGCCGGTTCAATATCTGGTAACCTCTTGAAAATTATGTGGTGCCAGCTCAGGCTCGAATAGTTCAGTTGAAGTTCTTCGCCGCAGGTTCAAGTTCTGAATTCCCGTTTCCGGCTTGAACCTTAACGACGTAAATGGACATACTTTTTGCTCAGATCCAAGCGGACCTTCGCTCCAACGACGCACTCCGGCAGTCCGGGGCATTACTTCAGGCACTGCAACAATCCGCCGCAGGACGCGATATATCTGTTATAGCAAAATCCGCAGTCGAAGAGATCGTCGCCGCCCCTGCTTCTGCGTCTCCAAAAAGCTCGCCTTCGACCTCATTCGCTCGACTCGGCTTACGGCCGATCTGTGGGAAACTGTATGCACCGGTATCCGAAACGATCTCGATTTCCCCGATCCTGACGTTACCGCAGCCGCCGTCTCAATCCTTGCTGCCATCCCCTCCTATCGCCTTGGCAAACTCATTAATGACTGCAATAAAGAAATCTCCGCTTGCTTCGATTCCGCTAGTGATAATCTTCGGTTTTCAATTACCGAAACTCTAGGCTGCATCCTCGCCCGCGACGATCTCGTGACATTGTGTGAAAACAATATTAACTTGCTCGATCGCGTCTCAAATTGGTGGAGTCGGATTGCTCAAAACATGCTTGATAAGTCTGATGCAGTTTCGAAGGTCGCTTTTGAAGCCATTGGGAAACTGTTTCAGGAATTTGAATCAAAGAGAATGAGTCGACTCGCTGGAGATAAACTAGTTGATACTGAAAATTCTCTTGCAATTCGATCAAATTGGATTACATCAATGGTTGATTTTGTTTGGAAGAAGAGAAATGCTTTAATGTCACGATCGTTAGTTCTCCCAGTGGAGAGTTTTAGAGCTACCGTTTACCCGCTAGTTTATGCAGTAAAGGCAGTGGCTTGTGGTTCGATAGAGGTGATCAAGAAGCTATCAATGTCATCAAAGGGTGGGAGTGCTGGTACGCTATCTGATTCAGGAAATGCAGAGAGATTTGTGGGAGTGTCAGATGTGGTGTCGCATTTGGCGCCATTTTTAGCATCATCATTGGATCCTGCATTAATATTTGAGGTGGGGATTAATATGTTGTACTTAGCTGATGTTCCTGGAGGGAAGCCTGAGTGGGCTTCCACATCTATTATTGCAATCCTTACTCTTTGGGACAGACAGGAGTATTCATCTGCCCGAGAGAGCATAGTTAGAGCTGTTGTAACTAATTTGCATCTCCTTGATCTAAGCATGCAGGTATGTTGTGTCTAGTTTCATGCTTATCGCCTGTTGTTGTTTCTGATATAGTCGTGAATATCCATCCACTTGCATAGTTAGTGCAAGGAAACATATGAAGTTTTTTAGATGAACAGTATTTGTAGTCAGGTAACGAACTAGGCCATGTTCCCTGATCAAAATCTGCTGGCAACAGTATTGTTCCCCATGATATTATGAATTTAGATACTTCCCTTACAAGTTTTAGCTAGTGAAGAGAGATTAATATGGCTGCAGAAATCAAATTACAGTTGCTCTGCGTTCTTGTGTCATTATTCTGCAAGGTGGTGAAACCTGATCCACAAATCTTAGTTAACTCTTTCATCAAGAGCTGAGGTCTCCATTTATTTCTTCAAAAGCATCACTAGATTCACAAGGCATCATCATCGGAGTATCTTTCATCTTCCAGACAGTCTTATTTTCTTCTTTTGCCAGACAAAACGCCTTTAGCTGGAGTAGTTTTGATTGGCGACAATCTTGTTTACCTATTGTCAACATCTATGCTTATATCTTGGATGGCATTTAGGCCGCCATAACCAGTTTTTGATGTGGCATTGTTGATTGTTGTAGGTTTCACTATTTAAAAGATTGCTTCTTATGGTCAGAAACTTAAGGGCCGAATCAGATCGAATGCATGCCTTGGCATGCATCTGCCGTACTGCTCTTTGTGTTGATCTTTTTGCAAAGGAGAGTGTCCGTCGAGGTCAAAAACCTCTTGCAGGAACAGATATTGCTTCACTTTTTGAAGATGCCAGAGTAAAGGACGATCTCAATAGTGTTACTAGTAAGAGTTTATTTAGAGAAGAATTGGTTGCCATGCTGGTAGAGAGTTGCTTCCAGTTGTCCTTGCCTTTGCCTGAACAAAAGAGTTCAGGTATGGAGAGTAGAGTGATTGGAGCCTTAGCCTATGGAACTGGTTATGGTGCATTGAATTGGACAGAACCCGCTCTGGAAGTTGTGGAAGTGTGTAGGCCATGTGTTAAATGGGATTGTGATGGCCGGACATATGCAATTGATTGCTACCTAAAGTTGCTTGTTAGGCTTTGCCGTATCTATGATACAAGAGGTGGTGTCAAAAGAGTCAAGGACGGCGCATCTCAAGATCAGATACTGAATGAAACAAGGTTGCAAAATTTGCAGAGAGAACTTGTTAATGATCTTCGTGAGGTTTGTAATACTTTGTCAAATTATAGTATTTCTGAGAACATATTATATCTTAGAATTCTGAGCTCTGCTGAATCAGCATACTAATACTTCAGGATCCAAGTGCATCTCTGCAATATATTTGCTCTAATAGTGACTGCCCACATAGTTTATTTGCGTTACATTTTCTCTAAACTTCTTCAGGCTACTGTGTGGCTAACGTTAAATGCCTGTCAAGTGTTCCTATAGTGATTCAACTTCAGACTATAGATTTTGATTGAAAAATTCAATGTTTCACTAGTACCACTTTAGTGCAATGGGATCAAAGGAGTATCTTGTGGCATAATGGTTTTATTTGGCAGGTTAACACTCCTAGAATCTGCTCCCGTCTAATCTGGGCAATTTCAGAACACATTGATTTGGAAGGATTGGATCCCCTTCTTGCTGATGACCCTGAGGACCCATTAAACATTATTGTATCAAATATCCACAAAGTTCTGTTCAACGTAGACTCATCAGCAAGTACAACAAATCGTCCACAAGATGTTCAAGTAGTTCTTCTGTGCGCACAGCGGTTGGGATCACGTAACGCTAGGGCTGGACATTTGCTGACTAAAGAGCTTGAAGAGTTTAGGACCCATCCTTCCGCTGATTCAGTCAATAGGCACCAATGCCGTTTAATACTACAGAGAATGAAATATGTTTCAAGTCATCCTGACGACAAGTGAGCATTGTTCTACATTTATTTACTGAGAAAATAAGTAGAGTGAATCTGCTATTTAAACTGAGTTCTGGTAGGAAGTATAGATGCAATCAACTGCTATGACCTTCCTCTATGTACATTTGACCTGCATACTCAAAAAGACACCATATATTTGCTGCCAGTTTTTTCTTTTTTTTTTGGGGGGGGGGGGGTGACTTATATAGATGCATGATAAAATACATGATATTACTTTAATTAATAATTTCTCAGTTTTATCTCTAAAATTAAATTATGTGTGCTAGTTTATATTTGTGTTCTGTTCTCCTTCCCTTTAAATCTATAATGTTGATCATATTGTTAGGGACTTTGTAGATAAAAATTATTTTGACAGTGTTCTCTGATTTGGTTGCCTGATCCTTTTGTTTTCAGGTGGGCTGGGGTTAGTGAAGCCAGAGGAGACTACCCATTTAGCCACCACAAGCTAACTGTTCAGTTCTATGATGCATCTGCAGCTCAGGATCGAAAGCTAGAGGGACTAATTCATAAAGCTATTTTAGAACTATGGAGGCCGGATCCCAATGAATTAGCTCAGTTATTGACTAAAGGGATTGACTCAAATTTAATTAAGGTTCCTCCGAATGCATTCACCTTGAGTGGCAGCAGTGATTGCTATATTGAAGGATATCACTTAACAGATCCAAATGATGGAAGGATTACTCTGCATTTGAAGGTCAGACTGCCTGTTTATTAGCTGCTTCTGTTGTTCTTAGTAGGTTACAAGTGAACTTATTGATTCTTAGCAGCTTCTATTTGGCTTATAAATAGTTAGGTTCCTCTGAATAAAATAAAGTTGACTTGACCATAATTATTGGCCGTATATTGTTAAATGAGCTGAGCTTGGGTTATCTTCCTGTTTTTTGACTTGGTTTGCCTGTCTGTGGAAATTAAGTTCTTCCCAAGCCAATTATTTCTCTTTCATTCCTTAAACCTTGCAAATATAATAGTTGAACTAATATGCCGAACTAATAATTGAAATAATTTCAGGTTCTCAATCTTACTGAGATCGAACTGAATCGTGTGGACATTCGAGTTGGACTATCTGGTGGTTTGTACTTCATGGATGGTTCTCCTCAAGCTGTGCGACAGCTGCGGGGTCTTAATTCACAGGTTAGGTTGGATGTTTCCTTCTTTATCATGTGTTTTTTTACTCAACATTGTTTAATCCTTCCAGGCAACTGATTAGTTTTTTACTAAATCTTAAGTTGGATGTTATGAAGCTTTTCTTCCTCTCATATAGTCATATGTCAAAAACACTTGTTGTGGTGTAAAAGAATAATTTATTTTTCATGTATTTAACATACAGACATCTCGCACTAAACTGCAAAAGTTTTGCATGGTTTAGAGGATGAGTAAAAATGCGACACTTCTAGCGCTAACTGGGAGTTTTAAACTAAAGCCAATCTACTCGGAGAATGTATGATATATGCTAGGTCATTTTCAAAATTGGAAAGGCTCCTCCATGATGGAGCAGGCTGAAAGTAAGATGGACTTTGAGAGGTGAACTGGAGAGGAAGCTTGATCTTGAAATTTGGGCTTCAATCTGGAAAAGTTGATGATGTTTGTGGATAAGTTAATGGCACTGTCATCCATCTGAATCATACTAAAATGTTGGTTCATGTTCTGAACTATCTCATGCAGCAGAAAACAGTCTGCCAAAAAAAGCATCTGTTTTCTATAGTTCATGAATTAAGACTTCTCATATATGGAGGTGTACCAATATTTTGCTCTTTTACCTCTGTATTATGTACTTACCATAATTTAAATGTCTCAATTTGCATATCTACAGGAACCAGTATTGTGCAGTGTGACTGTTGGTGTTTCACATTTTGAGCGGTGTGCCCTCTGGGTCCAAGTCCTGTACTATGGTGTTCCTGCAGATTATGAAGGGACCTATCCTGAGGAAGATCCACAAATTATTAGACAAAAGAAAGGTTCAAAGCATGAAATAGGAGAGCCGGTGATTTTAAGATGCCAGCCATACAAAATTCCCCTTACTGAACTTCTTTTGCCTCATAAAATCTCTCCAGTTGAATATTTCCGTCTGTGGCCTAGTTTACCTGCTGTGGTGGAGTGTACTGGTACATATACATATGAAGGAAGTGGTTTTAAGGCTACAGCAGCACAGCAGTATGGGGAGTCTCCTTTCCTTAGTGGCTTGAAATCTCTTTCTTCTAAGCCTTTCCATAAAGTTTGCTCGCATATTATCCGGACAGTTGCTGGATTTCAGGTTGGTTTTACTTTTATTACCACCTAGTAGACCCATTTCTTCCTTGTCTGTCTTCTTAGATGTTCAGCACTTCAATTACTCAGATTTCAGATATTTGCTTTCTGTACATGCATCATACTATTTTTGTAAGTAGGAAGCAAGAGTGCATGTAATTACTGGGCACATGAGAAACAGAAGAGAATGCTGTTAAAGATCTTGCAAGATTTGTAGGTTGGAATGATGATTTGAGGTTGAACACTTTCTTTGCTTAGATCATGAACTATTCTTCTTATTGATGTATAAGCTACATGAATAATTATGTTCCCATGAGCATTTCTTTCTCCTCATTGTGCTTTTTGTACTTTAGCACCAGTGTCTTCTGATACGAATTTGTTTGGTCTTAAAACAGCTTTGCTATGCTGCTAAAACTTGGTATGGAGGCTTTGTGGGCATGATGATTTTTGGTGCCAGTGAAGTGAGCAGAAATGTGGACCTTGGTGACGAAACCACTACAATGATTTGCAAATTTGTTGTTCGAGCTTCAGATGCATCCATTACAAAGGAGATTGGTTCAGATCTACAGGGCTGGATGGACGACCTTACTGATGGTACCATTGAATACATGCCTGAAGATGAAGTCAAAGCAGCTGCTGCAGAGAGGCTGAGAACCTCAATGGAAAGGATAGCGCTGCTAAAGGCAGCACGACCTCGTCCAAAGACCCCCAAATCTGACGATGAGGAAGAGAAGGAAGAGGAGCAGGATGAGGATGAACAGGACACGGAGAATAAAGAAAACGAGGAGGGAGATGGTAAAACCAAGGGACCTTCCACGTTGTTCAAATTAACTGCTGAGGAGGTTGAACATCGTGCACTTCAAGTTGCTGTGCTGCAGGAGTGGCATATGCTATGTAAAGACAGAAGCACAAAAGTCATTAGCTGATTCTTTTTTCTAACCTGACAAAGTTTGGATTGTATTCTTTTGTTTATCCTGTGTAACTGTTGTATGTGAGCTGGCTGGCCAGTAGTTTAGGTCCATCGTTAGCAATTTTTTGGTGTTTGCTTATTTTCTGAGTTTCTGTCATCAACCTTTTGTCCCCCCCCCCCCCCCCCACACACACACACACCATAGTACCATGTAATGCTTCACCTGTGTGACCAAGTGCTGGATTGACATTGTTAAAGCTACTGTTTGGTGTTTGGTTGAATGTTTGATAAGTAGGATAGAAACAGCAAAACTTTTTGAGCATTTCCAATTTCTTTCATATCTACACAATCTGAAATAATCAATTCTTCTTCTCTTGGGAACGAAATTGAATCTCTCCCAATAAGTCAGACCAATAAACAATAGAAAGAATAAATCAAAAGAATTGACCTAAATACAACTGAGAAATCCTAATCAAACCAAGTGGAAAGATCAAAATATGAGGTAGGATTGGGAACATCATTTTGGTCTGGCACGAAACAGGGACCGACATTTCACCTGGTTGATACTGCTGGACTTCACTCTGTGGCTGAGTACTAAGAGCAGCAATCTCCGCTTGAATTCTAGCTAGTTGGCATTGTGCATTATATATCTGTTGATGCAAAATAGTAATCAACCCAACACAACCGTAGGCGGGATCTTTTATCCTGCAATAAGCCTCGTAGTACAAAAATCAGCTGCTTCCGCTCGACGATTCACCGGCAAATCCTATTTTCGCATAACCAACCAAATCAAAACCATGCAAAATTCCAAGCTAAAGACTTTTCTTGATCATAATGAAAATAAATATTAAAAAAGAAATTATAGTAGTATTTTATGTATGAACATAGGTTAGAATTACCTTGAGTATCTTTCCAACATTGCTAGCCCATAGATTTTGTGAACATAAGCAAATCTTCGAGGGTTTTTGGCAGGGAAGTAAGGAGAAAAAACGCAGTCTGAAGGGCATCTCCTCCTCAAGTGCTTGCATGCTGCGCAACGCCCGGAATTCATTCAAACTTAATATATAAAAATCTTCTTACAAGTTCTCAGAATCTCTGTCCTAAATATTTTTGATTGAGAAGATAATCTAATGGGAGATTCTTGTGAATTCAGTTCAGGGCAGTATTTGTATAAAAAATCATCTAACGGCTAAGAAATTCAAAATGCAGTAACTGCAAGAAAAGCTGCCGCTAAATTTGAAATTTGCCATACTGAGAATGAGGGAAAAGTATGGTAAATTGTGCCAATCATGCAATATGTTGTATGGAAACTGCAATTAGTATAAATTGGAAAGTGAAAAATGATTGGAGAGGATGAGGTTTAGCTCACAAAATTCTCACTTTCCTTTCCAACAAAATGCATGTGGTGTGCTTTTGGTTTCATTCTTCTTTTCCAAGTTTATAATCGATTATACACATCACATCTGACAACATTTAAACTTAAAATTCTTCTTTGCTTGTATGATGCCTTCTTGTTCAGGTGTAGTTTATTATGATGAGTGTATTAATTTGATGTTAATGAAAAATTGATTCATTTGTTAATTATAGCATCATTATATACAAATTAACAGAAGATTGATGTTAAATTGCGTACCAAAATGAATTTAATGTCATTTGCCCACCCAAACACAGAAAAAGGAAAGTAGTGAATCCGGGTTTGGGGTTTCGGGTCAGTTTTTTGGTTCCCTCTGCCTCTCTCTACTCTCTCCTCCTCTTTCACTGTCTGTAGGTCAATCCAAATTCATATCACAAACCGAATAAAAATATCTTTAGCTCTCAAGTGAGCGCCATCCATCAACTACCAGAAGATTCTCCATCGCCGCTCCAGAAACCCTAATCTTAGTCTCCTTCAACCTACATAACTTTAACAATTGATCAAACTACATGCATTAATCGATTGGAGAAATTCACCCGCCATGGACTTGCTGCATATTACCCGTTGCATTTCCGTCTCCATTGCGCCTTCCGGCGCTGCTAACTGGTTCTCGCGTTGCAACTCCGGTCTCCTTCTGCAAAAAGCCTAGAAGTATCGGAAAATGTACACATATGTGCGCGGCTTCGAATTCCGATACAATAGTGAAATCGAGCGAAATTACCAGCAAAAAGGAAGAGGAGCACGGGGACTTGAAGTCTTGGATGCATAGAAACGGACTTCCGCCTTGCAAGGTAATGCTGAGAGAAAGGCCTTCTCATGATTCAAAGCATCGGCCAATTCATTATGTTGCTGCCAGTGAAGATCTTCAGGTGAATTCTTCGCATCAACTTATTATAGTGATTTCAATTCTTTAAGGAACGCATTCTATGTTTAGACCTGAGATTTTAGTGAATCATTGTTTCGTATCAAGAAAACAAAAGGGAATTGGTAGCATGTTGAAGAAGTATGAGAGCTAATATACTAAGCGACTTGCAACAAATATTTCAAAATGGGTACTTCTTTTGTTCCAAAGATAAAGTATATAGAGCTTTACAAAGCACACTAAGTTTTGGGAATTGATGTGTGTTGTCTATCTCAGGCAGGTGATGTAGCATTTTCTGTCCCCAACTCGTTGGTGGTGACGCTTGATAGAGTTTTGGGAAATGAGACCATTGGTAAGGTGCTGCACTAAATGCTGGACTATGTCTTTTGCTACTGTAAAGTTGATATTGGTCAGGCTACGATGCAGTATAACTGATTGACTTATCAGTATTATATCGCTAAGGAAATAGTTTTATGGCTTTATGTGTTGTGTGCTACTCCTCTTTTGTGCCTCAAATGCTATATACCTTAGTAAATCTGTATCTTGATTTAGAATCTACTGAACATCTTTCAGAGCTCATGTATGAACTGTAAGCTTTGAGGAAGTCTTGCATTGGGTCCTCGTCACTCTTGCTTTAGATATCATTCTCACCCTTCCCTTCTGAAATATTGGACTCAATGGTGTTTCTTGTTTTCTTTTTTCTTTTTTCATTTTTCATGTGTGTGCATTTCTCTTTCTTATTTGTGCATCAAACTAGTTACTGATTTGATTGTTTCCTATGATGCAGCGGAACTTTTAACCACAAACAAATTGTCAGAATTGGCATGCTTGGCACTATACCTAATGTATGAGAAGAAGCAAGGTAAAAAGTCTTTCTGGTATCCGTATATTAGAGAACTTGATCGTCAGCGAGGTAGGGGCCAGTTAGCTGTGGAATCGCCACTTTTATGGTCGGAGGCTGAACTAGATTACCTGACAGGAAGCCCTACGAAGGTATCTGATACTCCACCCTGCCTGAAGTTGAGATTGAGTACATACAATCCTTAATTTCTGTACAGTTACCCTAAAGCATGTTTCTGGACTCAAAGTTCTAAATTTGCATATTGTGATGATTCAGGCTGAAGTTTTGGAGAGGGCTGAAGGAATCAAACGAGAGTACAATGAGCTTGACACTGTCTGGTTCATGGCTGGATCATTGTTTGAGGTAAGTTGTTCTCATCTTGGTCAATTATTTAATCTTAATTTCTTGGGTGGAAAGTCTCTTCTTACCCCCCCCCCTTGAAATATTCAATTCTCTTTCTAATCTTGGAGCTGTTGACATTTTTCAGCAATATCCATATGAAATCCCCACGGAGGCTTTTCCTTTCAAGATTTTCAAACAAGCTTTTGTTGCTGTACAATCCTGTGTGGTGCATTTACAGGTTTGCTTTATGTTAGAGCAATGGTCTGTTCATGATATCTTTGAAAATTTGCAAAAATAGAACAAATTTCAGATGAGTCAGTCACACAATGTTAGCTAACACTTTCACTGAAGTTACTATTAACTCTTATTACTTTTAAACACAGAAAGTCAGTTTGGCCAGGAGATTTGCATTGGTTCCCCTAGGACCTCCATTATTGTCCTATAGAAGCAACTGCAAAGCCATGTTAACTGCTGTTGATGGGGCTGTGCAACTTGTCGTTGATCGTCCCTATAAAGCAGGGGAACCTATTGTTGTCTGGTCTTAACTCTCTCTCTCTCTCTCTCTCTTTCAGACACACACACACACGCATGCACACGCACACCAACACACATAAATAGCAATATGTTGATTTGGAATTGGCGGAGATAGCTCCTTCCCTGTTTTAGCCTATTCCTATCTTTTGCGTGCTTGTCTAATCGAGAGATTCTTTCTGTTTCTTTCCAGGTGTGGGCCACAGCCTAATTCAAAATTACTCATAAACTATGGTTTTGTGGATGAAGACAATTCTTATGATCGCATGGTTGTAGAGGTAAAATTCCGTGTCTATTCTTCTGCACATGCATTTGTTTTATATTAGTAAACACCTTTCTTGTGTCATTTAGGCTTCTTTGAATACCGAGGATCCTCAGTATCAGGACAAAAGATTGGCTGCTCAAAGAAATGGAAAGCTATCAGTACAAACTTTTCAGGTATAAATCTTCTGATATGTATACCCTTGATAGCCTTTCCTGCAAGTTACATAATACATCCACGGACAGGTTTTTATGGGAAAGGAAAGAGAGGCTGTGATGGACATGCTTCCTTATCTACGATTAGGATACGTTTCTGATCCTTCAGAGATGCAATCTGTTCTATCTTCTCAAGGTCCAATATGTCCGGTAAGCTCATATTGGTACACACAATGAGATATAGATGTAGGCTTTATAACATTTTCTGTTTCATTACATGTTTGCCTTATAAAATGAACTCCCAAAAGCCATATGCTCAGCGCTTTAGCTTTCATCTGGCTGCATGAAGAACGGAAGATGTGGGTTTTATTATGCCGGTTTATTAGATAGGAAATGAATATTTGTTTTACTTGGGGAGTTTTGCTGATATACATAGGTGAGTTCCTGCATGGAACGTGCTGTTCTAGACCAACTAGCTGGGTATTTTGTAGCAAAACTTGCTGGTTATCCAACTACCCTTAGTGAAGATGAGACCTTGGTAACTTTCCTGGAACTTCAATTATTTAACTTTATCTTTTCTTTTCTGCTCCAGTTGACATATTTCACTTGTAGCTTGCAGATCCTAACTTGAATCCAAAAAACCGAGTGGCAACACAACTTGTCAGGTTGGAGAAGAAAATATTGAAAGCATGCCTGCAGGCAACAGTAGACCTGATAAACCAGTTACCTGATCACTCTGTATCGCCATGTCCTGCTCCTTATGCCCCAATTCTGAAATGGTATGTGTGTGTGTGTGTCTCTCTCTCTCTCTCTCAATATATATATAATGTATATTCACACACACTATAAATTTGAGGTTAGAGTAACTGTTGATTGAAAAATGTATATTGACTAAAAGATCCTCAAAACTTAATTTTTTTATACAAAATAACCATCTCTTTAAATTTTTCTACCAAACATATTCTCTTCATGCACAATTAAGATTAATAAAAATTATTTAAAAAATATCGGTCATGATCAATTATTTATTGTATTTTTCTTCTCTTTCGTATAATTAAATTCAAATAATAAAGTTTAATTTTGCACACGAGTGTGTACCCTGGTGGCTAGTATATATGATTGACCTATCTATCTGTCTAGCTATCTCTTATATATATATCCTTTTTGTGTTGATCATCATTGATTTAAGTGAGACGATCATTTTGCAGATTCTT
Source organism: Sesamum angolense (assembly GCA_034509725.1). NCBI lineage: Eukaryota > Viridiplantae > Streptophyta > Magnoliopsida > Lamiales > Pedaliaceae > Sesamum > Sesamum angolense. The sequence goes on from JACGWL010000010.1 coordinate 522,427, forward strand.
GAATCCCCTATGATCCTTTCACCTGCTGGGCATGGATTTGCGATATGGAACAGATGGGCAGATTAATGAGGGTAAAGTTGGATTTGATATAATTTTTTCATTGCTTTTCTGCAAAGACAACGTGACAGTGTGATTCAAATCTCATAGATCTCTTACGACACTTTTACACGATCCACTTCTGTTTAACCTAAGAAAAAACCAATTTTGGTTTCATTAGCCTCCTAAAGAACCACCCCGCTCTCCAATTTTGAGATAGTTTCTTGCATCAAACCACTTCTTGAATCATGGCATATTCCATAGTCGTTCATCTAATCCATTGTTTTGCATGCAAAATCATGAGATTGAAATTGTTTCAGATATTAAACACCTGCAAAGTGCACTGCAGGTTGATATGTAAAACGTCAAGAAAATGTCATCTAGTGATATTTTATTCACTCTAATCAGAATTTTATATATGTTTATCGTATAATGGTGCGGTTAGATTGCAAATTGTTATGGAAGAACAAGTTCTAAAATATATATATAGTTGCCACTAACTTAAAGGACTGATTTAGGATGGCTGGTTATGAGAAAGCAACCTTCTTATCAATCTTATTCTGGTTTTAGCCAGGTCAGGTCAAACCTTTGTTAGTTCCTACTTTTGTCCTATTTTCAGGTGGATCTCATGTTGACGAGAGAATATTGTAAGCTGCTCCATGCCTCCATCAAGCCGCCTGTCACAAACTAGGAAATTTTTAGTATTGCATTTTTATGTGCATTTGTGTATACCAGTTTCATCCCTAATTTTAGCTTACTTCTTAATTGTTTCACCTTCTTGTATACCAATTGTCCTATCATTTCGTTGTAAGAAGGATGCCCTTATTCTCTCATCTGTGGCCAATTCTTCAGCATTAGGCCAAGCGTGTATAGTCATCACTTGGGACCTATGGAATTGTCACTTGTCCTCGGAAATTGTCAACGGTCCAAGCACAATCAGATTAAAGACGTGCTTCCAAGTAAAAAGTTAAGAGAAACATTTATAAGTTTTGTTTCATGAAATTAACCGTACAGAATTTTGATCAGCTTACAACTTAACGTTCCTAATAATAAGTGCTGAAGCTTTAATTACTAAGAAATAATATGCGCCTGCACGTTCTATATTCAGTGGTATCCACATGCACAGAATTAATTACATGTGCTACAGAAGATCAGAAACTCACACTAAGATCCGTCTCATTTCACCTTTGCTTTAAAGTTTGAAACAATAAACAAAATTGGAAAAAGCCTGTGATAGGGTAGAATGAGAGCAGGTAAGAAGAGATTATATTACAACTTCAGCTTGGTTCTCCACATTTCTCCGACAACTTTCTTAGGTTGTGGATTATCAGGCCCTCTGTCTCTCTGTCCAGATGTGAAATACATCCATCCATCCCAGAAAGCAGCCAATGTGGTTTTTACACGGTACGGCAGCCGTCCGATAACAGACCATTGCTGTAATTTCCATAAAAATGTAAATCAATATACATTTTCAGAACAATATATACTGATAAAAAAGAATCAGAATATGTGATGAAGGAAAGACTACCTTTGTGTCCAAATGAAATCGGAAGACCTCCCCCACTAAAATCATCCTTTTATTCACAGGGTGCTTCTCAGTGGTGCCTCCCATAATAATAATGGAGTTGTTCCAGAGAAACCAAGAACATTCAATATGGGAATTGGGTTTGGGCATGGGGGCCAAAACGGTCCACTTCATTTCACTATCAAGCATATAAACATCCCCATAAACCACCTGAAGCAACATCCAAGGCAGAAAACAAGTTAGAACAGGACTTCTAGGGGAAATTACACGACGCTGCTATGGCTAATAATCAAGGCGTGCACCTCATTCCTCCGCGAGCATTTGTAGTTGGGCGACCCTGGTTTTGGCATAAAGTCACCCTCTTGACCACCAATAACATAAAGCTCGTCACCAACAACAACACAAGCCCTATTTGAATAATAACAGTTTAAATTAGACTGATGATTCAGATATTTCACAATCAATAATTTCCATACAAGAATAAGTGCTTTTCAGTTTTCTGACCCATGAAATGATTGTGCAGAAGAAATGGGACTTCATAGATTCACTGGCTGCCTGGCTGACTAAAAGGCATAGTCCATGTTGTTTGCTTCCTTCTTTATGGTGGGAAGAGTGAAAATGGTAAGAGGTGCTTTCTAATTCTGAATGTAACAGAAATCAACCTAAGGAGCTTTAGGGCAAAAATAGCTAAAATACTATGCAGGAATCAGGCCCATTTGAAGAAGAGTGTCATCAGCTTACAGCTTTTGCCTATAGCCATAAATCTAGTTAAGAAGCACATAATTTTCTATAATGCAAGACTACCAATAATTAGAGATTATTGAATGGAGAAAAAAGAAAAGAACATTTCCAGAGACCTCTTCACATAAAGAATCGGAACCTATGTACCTGTGCGGTCCCCCTCGGGGTATAGGCGTTTCGTTCCGCCATTCCTTCTCGATTGCTTTACCATCGTTCACTGCAATACTCCAATGATCTGTACCCGGTGTATGTCTATTCTCTTTGCTCCCACCCATTACATGGAGTCTTCCCTTCCAAATCTGAGTTGCCGGAGCATACCTGAAATAGTTGTTTTGCTTTAAGCCTTCAAGCCCTGAAGTTGCTATTACTCTTATAATGCCCAAATAGGTCAAAAGATAAACATCATCAACCTTATATAAAAAATTCAGTATCATACCCAGGCAGTTCCTCTACATTTTCAAATGGCCAGGCAACTGAAATGTCCTCATGAGCATTTTCAAATGATGTTTTCTGATATATTCTGAAGAGAAGATCACAGCAGTTTAAGAAGCAGCTAGGGAACATACCTAGGGGCTGGGAGTGGTGCAAACCGCTCCCACTTTTCCGTCTCTGTGTCGAGCACAAATGTATTAGAGGTAGGAGGAGTCCTGCACTGGGACCAGACTGTCCGGCCACAACATATACATATCTTCCATCAGTTGCCACTCCCAAATGTGAATTTGCCATATCTTTCGGGGCTTCTAATCTGCCACTCCAGGTATTATCCGTAAAGTTGTAGATATCAACGTGTGAATGCACCTACAAGAAAGAAAATTTGATTGTCAGTTGCCTATTCAGTTTATTCATAGAGCCAACACATTCCATTCCAGACTTAGCTATTCAAATTTGCATATATGATGACAATGAGTAATCAAGAATGTTTACATAATCAAGGGTTCCGTATCCTGAAAACACGTATAGGAGATCCTTAATCTGCACCGCGGAACCATCCAATCGCGGAACAGGTGCGCTCGGCATCTGCTCCCATTCTAATTCCGGAGCAGGAATATCAGCAAATGTAGCTGATAATAGCCGTTCACTAACATGATTCGTTTGTGGTTTATCATCTACTGTCTGTAATATCAAATATCATGTATCAGTGAATTTCTTGGCACAGATAAAACCACAATGTAAATGAAAAAGATTTTTGCTTCATATCTAGGGAAAAAGGAACCATGCAAGATTTGTTTCCTTATTCAAATACTCAAACAAGCTAAATAACGTTTCTCAACAAATGCAGCACTTCAAACAGAACCTATGAGCCTCTTTCGAGAGTTTCCATTTCCAATAAATAACATAAAGTGTAAACAGTTGAAGAACCGACCTCTTCTGAGTCAGTGTCGTTTGCGGCTTTTGGAACCACAACAACGTGGCTCTTCTCCCGTGGCCAGTTCGATGCAATTGATGAATATACCGAGGAAGAAGAAGAAGAACGAGATGCCCAGAAAACATCAACCGTTAGAGCGATACCAAGAAAGCAAACAAGTGAAAAAATGGCGGTGGATTTTGTAAAACTGTGTTTTCCTGCAGATCTCAACATTTTCTTGCAATCTAGAATACCATTGACGATCCATCTGTTAACGCGGAGTATAAATTTATATGGGAAGACTATGAGGAGATCGAGGAGCGAAGAAAGTAAATTATAGCATAACGAAAATCTCCGGCGCCAATGGTTTCCGTTGGTTTCTGTTTTTCTTTCTTTCTTTCTTTCTGTTTCTTTTTCCTTATAATAATATTATTTATTTAATTCAAAATATATAATTCCCGAATCGCCACAGCTGGGACTAAAAGTGTTCGAGGCCCAATCATTTACCAAATATACGTTGTGGCCCAATTACTCAGTGGACTTCAGATGTCAAAATGAGTAGGACTTTAATGCCCAATCCAATGTTGAGCCCAATTACTTAGTAGACTTAGATGTCTAAATATGAAGCCCAATCATTTTAAACTTGTGATTCCTTTGGGCAGATATGAGCCCACAAAAAGCCCATCCGTTTTAGACCATCGCAAAAAAACCTCTTAACTTTACCATTCCGAAGCATCTGCAAATCTCGAAGACTGGTCTCCTTCTTCCTTTATCGGATCTTCCCAACGCCCGCCCCCCGATCAGCTTCTCCTTATTTCCAGGTGATTTTTTTGGTTTTTGGTTTTTTGTTTTCTCTCTGTGGCTTCTCGATCTTTGCTTCATAGGGTTATGCATACATATCTTCTTCATATGTATTTTTTGACTGTGAAGTTATGACTGTGTTCTACAGATGCTGTGGTATTCTTTTCGATTGATTATCTTCTAAATATCTAAATTCGAGCTGCAAATTATTTGTGCCTCTGTGATTTTGGTGTTCCCAGTGCGCGAATGTTGATTGCGTTGTTGAGTGGCATGCGGTATGATTTTTTTAGGATTTCTGGTTTGCCCCTGGTCTTACTCTCAGGCAGTGTTGGAGATTAGATTAACATCTGCAAGAATGCCTTAGCTGACACAAAAATAGATCTTATGGGATGTTATGATATCTGTGTGACATGGTGATTGCTGGTGTAAGATGTCGTGCTCTTGATAGTTGGAATTATATTGAGATTGGTTTATGCAAAGACTGCTTGTCTGCACAGATTATTGGTATTTTTTTATCCCTTTTGCCATACACAAAAGATTCATTGCTGGTGTAGATTGGGAATGATCGTCCTGAGTGATGAGGCTGGAAACAGCCCTCGATATCTGTTACTGAAGAGTTATTAGTATTTTTTACATAGGCCTCGTATATTTGAAGAATATATAGTCTCTAGGCTCAGTTAATGGAAAGTAATATTTTCTTTCTGCTATCTTGAAAGAAGAAAGTGCTTGGTATTGAATATATTTCTTGAGGAATAAGCCAAGTTACAGCTAAGATCTAAGATTAGCGAGGGAGATCTCACTCTTGCTGAAATGAGAGTTGTTGTAGCTGAGACTAAAGGCATTATATTGAGGTTTTGGAATTACCAAGGATTAATTAAGATCAGCGGCCCATCCTTGACCTCCTTCAGGGTTGGGAGTCAAAGATTTTGATGTCAAAATAGTTGCATTCAATCGACAACAAGATTATTCGCAGCATAATTTATAAGACCACAAGATTATTCAGTTGCTTTGTATCATCAAATGCTTATCCCAGTCCAAAAGCTCTGCAAGTTATATTTTGTAATACTTATATATATCCATTGCTGAAAATACCAGCAGCTCTTTCTTATATTTACATAGCTGCATGCCTGCAGAACAGAAAAGTGATACAATTGTTCCACATACGTTTACTGTATATGAAAGTGAGTTATGAAAGGCAGAGGCTTCAATATTTTATTAGCAAATACAGGCCTACTGAATTTTCAACTTATTAACTGTATTACTGTGTGCTGTGAACTGTGAATTAGAATCAAAGAAATGTGGATAATATATTTAACACGTGTTTCTCCTTCTCTTTCTTTCATGGGTTCAAGGCAGCAAATGTTGCTCATTTTCCATTGTGTATCTACTCTGTTGAGTTTTTTTCATCATATATTTTATCTGCTCTTTCATCTTGTTTCAGAATAAACAGGGTGCTAATTAAAGATGTTTGGAGGTAGAGTAATTCACCGGTTGCTGAGAGAGAGACTTCAGTCACGAACCAGTGTAACAATCCTACCGTGGATATTCTTTTCCTATGAAGTCTGCTATTTTTTCTGTTCTCTTAATATTGTGTGGACTTATGCTAAATGTCTTGCATCTTGTCACAACAATAGAATCGAAACATATGAAACTTGATTGTTTTAGAATTAGTGTACTGGAATGCAATCTCTATCTACACTGCAAGGGTTGCATGCAAATGTGCTCTATTCTTCACCCAGATGTTATGATCACAAATTATTATACTTATGAGTAAAGGTTAAGATTTGTCCTTCTTATCTGGTGAATGTATGACAAAATAATCCAGGTATTTTGTTTTATGGACTAAAGCTACACATCATCATGATCAGTTTGCAGGATTGTCAAACAAACTTTGTTTCTCTCTCTCTTTTCCTTTTCTGGTGAGAAGAGAAATGACTACTTCATTTTTTCCTCTCAGTCTTCGCCAGCCTTGTCGTCTCTTATTTCCCAGAAACAGCATGAAGGAGTTGGATCTACCACCACAAAGTCCTTGAGGGCATTGGCCCTCTTTGGAGCAGGTGCATCAGGGCTGTTAAGTTTTGCAACAATCTCATCCTGTGATGAGGCTGAACATGGTTTGGACGTCCCTAACTATCCTTGGCCTCACCAGGGCATTCTAAGTTCATATGACCACGCTTCGTGAGTTATTTATTAGTTTCTCTACCTTTTTTTCTTTAAGATATGTTCTTTATCCAACTCAAGATTCCTCTTCAGATCTTTATTCAGCTCTGTTTATGTAAGATTTGTCTCCATGTTGGATGAACTGGACAACTATTTCACCATTGTTGTATTTGACATATTCTGGTGATTTCAAACAGGATTCGTCGTGGTCACCAGGTTTACCAACAAGTATGTGCGTCCTGCCATTCCATGTCCTTAATTTCATACCGTGACTTGGTAGGTGTGGCATATACAGAGGAGGAAACTAAGGCTATGGCAGCTGAGATTGAGGTAGTTGATGGGCCTAATGATGAAGGTGAGATGTTCACTCGTCCTGGAAAACTGAGTGATCGATTTCCTCAGCCATATGCAAATGAGCAAGCAGCTAGGTTTGCAAATGGAGGGGCCTATCCTCCAGATTTAAGTCTTATCACCAAAGTATGTCATGGCTTTCCACCCTGTTATTTTATTTGGAAGTCCTATCTATGTCTCAGCTAATATCACTCTTTCCCCTTTTAGGCTCGTCACAATGGTCAAAATTATGTTTTTGCACTTCTAACTGGATATCATGATCCTCCTGCTGGTGTTTCAGTGAGTTTTTCTGACTGATCTTTTATTTATTTTACTTGACAAGCAACTGCCAACTTTACACTTTTTGTATATAACCAGTAAGTGATCCTAATGGGCAACATCTAGGCTACAAGAAAATGTAAAGATGAAGCTTGCCTGTGCATCCCGCAACTTTCCAGTCTGTTGCATCTAGTGTTTTCTCTTCTGTATTCCTCATAGCGGTGGAAGTTGGCTTTATTTCATGGATATGCTAACAATGCAACTTATTTGTTAGATTCGTGAAGGATTGCACTATAATCCTTACTTCCCTGGGGGCGCTATAGCCATGCCTAAAATGCTTAATGATGGTGCTGTTGAGTATGAGGATGGTACCCCTGCAACTGAAGCTCAGGTAAGTTCAGTGGTTATTCTTGTCTACATTTTAAGAGGCCTGCACTCACGTCTTCATTATCATCACACTCATCTTATTCCTCTGCTGCTCATCCTACTAGATGGGGAAGGATGTGGTCTCATTTTTATCCTGGGCTGCAGAGCCTGAAATGGAAGAGAGAAAACTGGTAAGCTATTGCTCAAATGTCAAATTGAAATAAAATTATCTATCCTGCATCTCTTGACATGCTAGCTTGCTGAATTACTAAAACAGATGGGATTCAAGTGGATATTTGTTCTCTCACTGGCACTTCTTCAAGCTGGTTACTATAGGCGCCTGAGGTGGTCCGTTCTCAAGTCTCGGAAGCTGGTGCTTGATGTTGTCAATTAGACTTACTCGACATCTCTTCACATTTTGCATCACAACAATCCGAGTCCACAAATAATTATCCTCTCGTGTACTGCTTATAATCCACTGCACAAAACCAGCTGGAACTGTTTTTTTGGTAATGCACAACCAATTGTTTCTCAATTTCACAAAGAATAAGGAATTCATGCTAGTGAAATTTTTTCTTCGATTCTCAGCTGATGAGAACGGAACAAAGTAAGAAGCTTGATATGGCTCAGTGCTTTAGATAATGCAGGCTGATGTTATTCTTTTGGAGCCCTGTATGAAACGAGTTGTGCCATCAACGGGACGAGTAAAGGCCACATGTAACATGACGCCTTTTTTGGAATTTGATCTTTCGTTGGGTTATTATATGTATTGCATGATTGATGATATGGTCGAATTACCATATACCAACCTATTCAATAGGTATGCATCTTTCCAAATAATCAATTCTCCAGATAAAATTGTAATTTTGGTTCCAAAATATAGGGTGGTTTGTAATAATTAATTCATGCTTCTTGAAATAGTTAATAATAGTCCCTCACTTAGAAAATGTTGTAAAGTTAGTTTCACCATAAAAAAATTTGCAATATTTGGAACTAATTTTGCTATATATTTTTAAGTGTGAGATTGATTTTACAACGTATTCATAAAGTGTGGGACTAATATTTCAATGGTAGAACTAATTTTGTAATATTTTTCTAAAATGTGGAATTAATGTTAGCTATTTCAAAAGGTATTGGACCAATATTTCAGTCTATCCTATATTTTGAAACCAAAATTACAATTCTCTCCAATTCTCAGCCTAAGAATCTACCCAAGAAGAGCACATTAAGGGGGAAACCCTGGACATGATGTTCGAATTTTGGACTTTAATGAGTAAGAAGGAACATTCTTCTCTCAAATATATATATATATAATTGGGTTGGGGCGTCGGGGGTTGGGGGGGGGGGGGGGGGTTGTTGGGGGGGGGTTTAAAAAATCTAAGGAGTAAGACAATGGAAATCTTTGAAGTTTACGTAAGAGTAGCAGCCAGGCATCACTTCCAAATAATAGAGAATTTGCAGCTCTTAGTGGTTAGAGGTGTTGTTAGATTCCAATGTCCATTATAAAAGAAAGCGATGATTAAAAAAGTGAATGTGACGAGGGTTTATGCTTTAAATGGGAGACATCATTTAAGGCGCAGCAATTTGTTTGGGTAAAAAATGTCAATAGAACTTTAGTCTGACAAAAGGGTAATTTTTACAAGCATTCATATGATATGATATATTCTTCTCACTTGAAAAGGTGGATACTACCACTCCAATATTATTCTTACTTATACCCAATATTTAATTAGACTTTGCAAAGACAGTTGATGGGATTCTGGTTTGCCAGTGAAGCCAATATTTTTTGACAACTCAAAAAATGAGTTTGAATAACACTGCAGATTTTGTATTCAATTTATCATTATTAATAATTTGAATGTGATATGGACATATATATTAGGCTTTCACATAACTTTCAAAGGTTACAATTATTTATGTCAGAGCATATCATATTAAGAGCTCATGCAGGAAATCTTTTGAAAACTCTTCATTAGGTTCTCGTTAGAGATCTTCATATTGACACCTCTTAGACTAAGTATTCAAGGTTTGAGTCAAACTGTTTATCTCGTCAATAAAGATCTTGCATGTCACAATCAAATACTATATGTAACGATCATTGTAACCCATAGATCTTATTAATTACAAATCAAGGGTGTACGTAAAATCGTATAATTAGATGGACAATTATAAATATTGGTTCCACCCCTGTCAGATATAACTTTTGCTATTTTCCTATTTCATTCCCTCTTAAAAAATCGATTTCGAGCATTAACCTATAGGTCAGAGGACCATCACTGAAAGCCTTCCTGATTTGCACGCTAAATTGAGTTCTTCAAAGAATAATTTTTATTTGAGTCATAAATACTTGAAACTCATTACTAAAATACAATATTATTTCGATAGAAAATTAAATTTAAAAAAATAAAATTATGGTGGAAGGAGTAAATAGTATAGAATAAAATGGTAGAAAAGGTGAAGTAATTGTAGAGAGGGAAGCAGGTGTCCGAATCCAACAGGTGGAGAGCTTAGATGATATAATGAGGCACGCATCTATCTAGTCTAGTTATTAATGACAAAACTAGTCCCACATTATCAAGTGCTTATGCTATGTGTCCGCACTCTGATTGGTCACTCCCATCTCCCCCAATCAAACCAACTCTTTTCCTAAGATACGATGCTTTTTCAGGGGTCCCACAAGATCCCCCATACCACCAATCAAAGAGTACGCTGTGACAACAGAAACCACCATCTATAAATACTACTCACCCTCCTAACCTTAACCATACGTATATAATTAAGTATCCATGCCCTAAATATTATACATGCAATGCAGCAGTGTGTGATCATGGATCATTGTATATTTTTCTCTAACTGATCAGGGCAGGGGTGGCGGGTTGATTGTATTTATGGAGAGAGCGAAACGAAACGTGTTCAAGTTTATTGATTTAGAAAGAATGGCGTGATTGAATATCGAAAGGGGTATGTATGATGGGGCGCACATCAGCATCACATGAAAATGTTTGAGAAACAAAGAGTTGTGGTGAAAATGGAGTTGTGATGCGGATTACCAAAGAATTGCAAGAATATTTGCAATTATTGGAGGGGGCAATGTTTAAGGATTGTTTGTCAAGATTTAACCTTCAAATTAGTACATATATGTAACATCAAGATTAAGACTTTTCACATGTCAGAATATGGGAACATTTGCTTCTCTTTGGCCCAAAATATTAGGTATTCTAAAGTTTGGCACCGTTCTATCTAAAATCATATATATATATATATAATTTAAATGTGTATGTTGTTTTTTTCCGACAAAAGTTTTGGTACCGTTATTTTAAGAGGAATGCCATAACTAATCAAGTCTTGAATTTGGAGGAAATTTGGGTTTGATTTAGAATATTTAGTCTCACATGCAAGTTATATATCAATAGATTACTCTTCTCCTAGTATAATACATACACACATACCTCATGTAAATATATAGAATAAAGGACACTATAATATATGAGGGAACAATATTAAATCTTTTCTTTTTGTTTAAAAAGAAAGAATATTATGTGAGATTTGTGATACTCTCAAAGTAACGTGTAGCTGAAAAAGCAATTATAGCATGGAATGCAGAAATGTCATTATTCAAGTTTTCATCGACATATATATAGAAACAGATGAATATTAGAAAATATGTGAGAGAGATGAATGTTGACATTAATTATATTAAATTAAATAAAGAAGGGGAAGGAGGAGGATAGGATTGGTCCAAATTCAAGTGTGGGGTAATTAATTAATAAATTAATTTTGGAGGGCATCAAACATCAATGAAATGGTTCCAACCACAACAAATGGGCAAGTCTGAATCCATCACCTAACAAAACCTTCCACGTATAACAATATCCTCTTACTCAGTACACCTTCCACCTCACTCGCATCCCCACCTCGTGCACCTGCTCGCTCGCTCTCTAATTACGCTACCTACGTACTCACGCTTCTTCAATTATTACTATTTTCTTTTCTTTCCTTACAAAAGAAAAAAATAAAAGAGAAATTAACATGGATTATTATTCATTTATAATCGTTTTCATTAATATGATAATTAGTTGTGTGTAATAATTGCACGGTAGCCAGCAAATTAAATGTCTGAATACTTCTTTGTTATATATTATTATATTATTATTATTACAGAATAAATTAAGATGGATTATGGTCAGTAATTAGTATCTAGCTAGCTGTTATCATCAATTTACATTGTTAACCAAAATTTAATGGATGATTAAGTTGAGAAATTAAGCATATATAGTTGGTATTTTATTTCATATTATAAGTACTTATTTTATATTTATGCACGTAATGTGCTAGCTTAAGTAGAGAACAGAATAAAATTAAAATGAAAATAAGAAATCAGTACTCTATTCATTTATATCGATAACACTAATTTTATCAACAATCTATGATCATAATATATGAGTCGTCAAACTGTTCAATCAATTAATTATAAGGTATAATACCCATGCCTATATATAATATTCCTGTGAAAAATCTTGGAATATCAAGATTATATATATATTATATATATATATATATATATAATATTTATTTCTGATGAAGAAATGAACTTAAATTTGTATATCGTACTAACAAGTAGATTAAAACTTAATTTAATACATGTATATATATATATATATATATATAGGAGCCAGTTAGCGCAGTGTTTAGAGTTATAACCTAATGACCTCATGTGATCATAATATTATGGCACATGATAACTTCATATATAGTACTACTACTAGATATTGATCAGTTATAACTTAATAATTTTAATTTGTGTATGAATATATGCAACAGATATAAATTATAAGAAATTAATGTACATATGCCCATATAAACTGTTATAAAAATAATTACATGGTGAATTATATAAGTAATTTGACGCACTATATATATTTACTGGGGACATATAATGACTATATCCAACATTTTATATAAATTTTATATGCCTCCAAAATTAGGTTGATCACGTGGTTAATTGACAACATCAATCAACTGATTAATAATATAGCAAGTAATAATTACATTGTTAGAATTAATTATCAAGTATTGCTTTCTTATATGTGATTATTGAACATTTGCATTGTTAATTAGGTTAGTTTTTTTTTTTTTTTTTAATTAGGTTAGTTGCTGACAATGAAGGTGGTTTATGTAATAACAGCTTAGCTAGCTAGCATCTCTACCAAAATAAGTCTGAACCCTCCCACCCCCAATTACTTACCTCAAAACTTAGAGAAACCCTAATTAGTAGAAATATTAATAATGTAGGCTCTGAAAACTGAAATGAGTAGTAGACATACATGCAAGCAAATGGCGAGTGAGGTTGATATATAGACTTATATAGTCTGCTAACCTGTACCTTTCACCATTATCAACACAACTAAAGCACACACACACACGCTTCTCTCCGGAACCTTCCCATTTCACTACTACTGAAAAAACACCATGATTCCCAAGGAATGGTTAGGTGTCCCCTTATCTATGGCAACTCTCCCCCCACGTTGCGTTCTCTTATTAGCTGATTCTCCTACGCCCAACTGTCAGCTCTCTCCCCCCCCCCCCCCCTTTTTTTCAAACATTTTTATGCATCGAACATCTGTCACCACTTCATACACCACTTTTACTTTTGTTCTTCTTGTTTGTTGTTTTTGCTGCGACCGAGATTTCAATAAATCTTTGGCTTTTCAGATTTCTATTTGGAAATTTATGCAGTTGATTGGTTCTTTTGGACATACGTATATATATATAGACGCGCGGGGGTTCTTGCGCCGTGAAATCATCGGAGAATACTACTTACTCGGTAATGCAACGGATTATGCTCAGATTCCGACCGATTGCGCCGAAGCCTGCTGGCGGGGAAGCGGTTCCCGCTGCGGTGGAGCAGGAGAGGAGAAACTGCTTGGCCAAACATGGAAGGAGAACTAAAAGAAAGTACGTTAGGGTTCGCGGTCGGCAAAGCACTAAGAGGAAAACTGAGGAACGCGGCCGAGGATCGTCGCCGCCGGAAAAATCAGGAGTTGAAGACGAACCGTCGCCGGAGAAAAGAGTGGTGACGCTTCAACTTCTACCGGTGAGATCTGAGAGTGATAAGAGCTGTGGTGATAGTACTGGCCAAAAAGTTGAAGAAAATCGGAATATAGATCCATACAAAGTAGATGATGAAGTTACTTACCAGCAGTTGGATAACGGCGGTGGTGGTGGCACTGCGGCGCTAGGAAGCGTCCAATCCGTCATCAAGACGTGGATAATCGTGGAATGCGTGACGGAGATATTCATAGAAAGTGGAGTAGGGTTAGGGTTTTCAGATGGGGAGAAGATCAACAAGCTGCAGGCGGACACGTGTCCAGGGTTCGTATCCGACGGCACGCATAACGTGTGTAAACGAGGCGTATAGAAAGATGGTAGCGGAAGGAGAGATGTGGGGGAATGGGATTATGGTGTGGTTGGTGGTGAAAGAACATTTGCCCCATTATAGCCCGTCATTTGCATGCAGAGTGAGGATGATTCAGCAGACAAAGCATGGGCATGTGTGGAATAGAGTAGTGCCGTGCGATGTGTGGAGGATGCAATTCGCAGGGTTTGCATGGAAATTGGACGTCAACACGGCGCTAGGTTTGGGCATGTAGATGGACAAGAGATTCCAACATACACCTAATTTCACAACAATATCAGGTGATTAACAAATTAGTACTAAATTCTTCTTCTTCTTCTTCTTCTTCCCCCCTCATTGAGAGCTTTGACTTTTGCTTTTAACTCCTGATCAGATGCCAGATCAGGAGGATTTTGTTGAATCTAAGTCCAAATTAATTAATATTACATATAAAAAGTTAATTAAATTTATTATATTAAGTGCATAATTTTTTTAAAAATAATTAACCACATTATAAATGCAATAATTAATACTTTGTTCCTAATTTAATTGATTGGGTGTGACTAGTCTCAATCTGAACCCAGAAATTGAAAAGTATCCTTTTACACGCAAGTCTTAATTTTACGGTCAGCTGTTTCTTTAAATTATTTCATTATTGTTTTTAATTTTTCTCACTTTTCTCATTAATTTTCACTATCTATTTCTTTTCAAATATTTCTTTTTTTAGAAAAAAATTATTTCAACAACTTTTACTTTTTTTCCCCTCTTAACTTAACTTCGAGATTCTATTTCTTATCTAATAATTTTTCTTAATAACTTTAATTTCATAAATTTATATCTTAACTTTTAAACTAATTCAATACACATGTACATTTTAAACTAACTAGCATATAAACTGGACAGTGGAGTGTAAGAAGTAATCAAGTGGTGGAGTGCGAAAATCGATACTTCTTAACAAATTTACTTTTCTTTTGAAAATTGCCTCTAGCTCCATTTATTAGCATGTCTTCTGTCCTAATAAAGTCACCCTCTTAATTAATATCTTGATGACCCTATTAATGTTCTAAAATCAATTCAACTTATAACGACCAAGCCTTTGAAATTCAAACAACTCCGATCCTCAAAGTATGAACTGAAATAGAGAATTCCAATCACCTTTCTTAATAATGAACAGTATATGATGGTACACTCTAAAAATTAATACACCAAAACGAAGTACTCCTGAAGTGCATAAATCAATATTCCTATTATCTTTTCAAATTCACAAACATTCTTATTAAATTACGCCTACCAAAGTAGCAATAATCTTGTTTTTTTTTTTTATCAATAATATATAATCTTAAAATTATGAACCAATATAAGTGGGAAAAGACAACAAAACTACATGATAGCATTTCTAACCTTTAATTTCTTAGTTTTACCTTTAATTAATCTACTCTGCTATAAATCATCAACCACCTTCATATTATCTTTAACATCACATATCAAGAATGAAACAGTAGTTGTTACAATTACTGTACCCTGTATGTATCAGTTTCTATCTACTCTGGATTTTCCTACTTGGAAATTATTTTGGTTAATTTTTTGTAATTTTATTCTAATAAGAAGTAATCAATTTTATCATATTAGCTTTCCATGGCAATTAAGTCATTTTGTTTGTCATTTGATTGTTTGTACATTTTTGTTTCGTCAATATATGATAATTTTACAATCAAATTTTTTTATCAGTGTTTTATATTAATTACTGAGTATTATATATATTTTAGAGATAATTACACTCCTCTCTCCTGAAATTTTGTATAACTACTCGTAAACCCTCTATAGTTTTGAAAATTATATGTAGCACCCTTTAGGTTTGTTTTTGTCTAACAAATAAGTCCTTCATTTAGTCATAATTCACCAAATTTACTGATATTAACAAAAGGGGCAATTACACTCCCCTCCCCTGAGGTTTGGTATAATTACATGTAGAACCCCTGTGGTTTGGAAAATTGTATCTAGCACCCTGGGTTTGCTTCCGTTAACAAATAAGTTCTTCCGTTAATCAAAATTTATTGAATTTGTTGTTAAAGAAAAAATATCTAAATGAAAATTAATATATACCCCCAATTGATTGATTACTAATTTATTGCGGTCGAATAATTGTTTTCGAATTAAACTACCCTTTTAATAATGAAAATATACCTCGTCAAATGCATTAATGCGTGAATACATAAGAGGGTAATTTGGTCACAACAATATTTATTTGACCTGTAATAAGTCAGTTAGGATTAATATAGATTTTTTTTATTAATATCAGCAAATTCAATTAATTTTGGCTAACAGAACAACTTATTTGTTAAATGGAAGCAAACCTCTAAAGTGCTAGATGTAATATTCCAAACCACAGAGAATTTACGTGTAATTACACTTAACTTTAAAGGAGAGGAGTGTAATTATTCCTACATTTTATCATTCTTTTAAATCATTTTTGCACTTTTTTATAGTAATGATAATGGATATTTTGGCATTTTTCGTGCTCTAAAATATATTTTTGTAATCTTGATCGCATAAATTAAAATACATATTACTGCTAGAGTACAGACAGCTAATATTTTCTAGCTTCTTTCTTTTTTTATTTCCCCTAGGTTTCATGGTTTTATATTTACATAATTAATACTTATCATGATCAAGTTTATAAGTTGTAACTTATTATGAGAACATTAGTTTCTCTTTCCCATTTAACTTTCAATAAGAATAACTAACTATTCTAAAATGTAATGAGAAACTTTTGTACTGATGTATTAGTTTTATTAGGCGAATCATAAGCATATCTTGTGCTAACTAATTATAACAAAGCATCTAATGCGATCGAACCGCGCCTTGGATTGGCTTAAGGCGGGATAAAGTACTTATCAAGCTCACTGCTCCCACGTAGGATGGATTCCACTTCAGCTTATTCTCATATATCCATTCGTGCCCAATAGATTTGAACATATCCAAAGTTAGCCCTGGATATCCATACACAAGGAATATAAGATATACCTAAAATGTTAGAAAAAGAGGGAGAAAAATGATTTCGGTGGTGAAACTATCCTGTGTGCAGCCATTTTAGCTCTAGATCTCCAGCTTTATTAAAGCGGATGGATATATCAGAGGCCTCTGTTCATATTAGTTTGCTTAAATTTATTTAAAAGATTCCTGTGTCTCCTTGATATTATCAGATACTTTTGAAGCATAGCATATGAATTGATATGTACTTCTTATTTTAAGAATAAGTTTGAAATGTTCAGATAAAACAAGCCATGAATTTATACGATTATTAGTAATTATAATTTTGTCCTTAAAGTTATCGAATTAAAGGAATTTATTAAAATTTTAAAAAGGTCAGGAATGCACAATTTTTCTTTAGTATTTGAATTGACAACTAAGTTGGAGATACTAAACATCTAATCACTTGGAGAGTTCATGAACTCTTTCCTTAAAGTTTTTTCTCTATTTTGAAGGAGTTTATAAAAGCTCATTCAAACACCTCTAGATTTATCTTCTCTACTAATCATATAATTCGCTCATCTGAAAAAGAAAGCATAATTATATAATTCAGTGTGGTTTTCAGTATGGCACCATCCATAATTGATTTTTCCTCCATAGAAGTGGATGTCATTTTCTTAAGTGGATGCCTACAATATCAATCAGTATGTAGGTTAGCAATTTACGCTCTTTAGCTAATTGATGCAATTGACTTTTTACGCAGTCTGCCGATCCTGTCTTTACCTCTGTTCTAAGGTGATGCTGAAGATGTGCTATGCAAAATAAGTGGCCAGATCTTCTATATATATATCAAATATATGTAGCTGGTTGGCTTTGAATATCAGCCAACTAAAGAATGAGTTGTGCTGGTTAAGATTTGAGAAAACAAACTTATTGTTTCAAAGGTTTGAAAAGAATAACAAGCCTTTTTAAGACGTTGCGGTAATGAATGATGTACAGGTGACTTATGTACTCTTATGGCATGATAATTGAAACGGCAGCTTGAAGCTTTTTACTTGTATGTTCCAGTTACGTACCACTAGAATATATGAACTTAGTGGCCTAAACTATGATTATGAAAGTTTAAGATAGAAAGATCACGAATATTTCTAAAAGTGAAACTTTCATATAAAAAATGAAAATTTAAGGTGTGGACGTTTTTGGCAAAGCAATCACTACATGATGTATTGGCCACATAAAACAAGAAAGGTACTTCAAAAGAAAATCATAGCATGCACATAAATTACGCCTAACCTCGCACTGAAACGGAGATGGATCGCCTGATCATCCAAATGCGATTTGTTAGCAATATAGGAGGAAATCATTTGTCCAATGCCTGCATTTCTATCAGGGAATCTCCCTCATTCAACTGAATGCCCCGACTCTTCTGAGTAAGAAACCATTCTGCTGCATTGAAGAGGTCACTGCAGAATATGCAAACCTTCAAGAACAATTAGGGCAATGAGCACCTGAACGGGAACTTCAAATTGCAATGAGAACCTAGTTACTTTCACACAACTATTATCATGAAATTTCTGATACATATGACATGTCTGAATATAAAATAAAATGTAAAACAAAACATCTAATACAAATAAAAAATGTTACATATGATAAATAAAATTTAGAAAACAGGTATATGTACCTGAATATAAAATCCAAAACCTGAGATCTTCCGCTCCCCACAGTGGCCAATAATTTAAACCTCACATTCATATATGGAAATACTAAACCGCTGGATGAAGTATTTGAGCTTGGAATGCTTTCACAGTTCAAATATCTAATTTAATGCGCTATCTCTAAATTCTTTGCTTGGATAGAAGGACGTTCCTACAGACTCAAATTCATAATTTCCCTTTTCATTAAGAAACACATACAATTTCAAGCGCATGAGTTGAAAAAATTGAAATCCAAACAATCCGTAAAAGCAATTTCTCTGAGCAACTTGTGACAATGATGCTTAGAGTGCCAACAACTAGAAATGGCATCTAAACTATATACACCATGAAAGCACAGATGATTGTGGATGATTGAACTTACAAAGCCTAGTAAAAAACAGCCAGCATTTCTCACTTCCTTCCGCGCAAAACCTACACACAATTTCCACATTACCAAATTCCGTAAGCATGAACCTCAGAATTCTACTCGTAATATCAAACATATGTTTTCAACAAAAAAAAAAACGAGAAATGAGAATTTTGTCCGGTTAATCATGTGAAGAAAAACATAATCGCATTACCTGTTTAAGAAGCCATTGTCTGTGTGAGATGCTTGAAGAAATCATGCGGTAGAGAGTAGAGGAAGGAAGAAAAAGAAGGGGAAAACGAATAGTATGGGGTAGTTGGGGCTCCTCGTCCTTTCTCAATGATTAAATTAAATTGAGGCGCGCCGGCGCCTAAAACTTTTGTAGTTTGGGCTCGTCCGCAACAAATATGGGCCCAGACTGGCCTTACAAAGTGGGTAGAAAAAGACTCCTAATTGGGCTGTTATTCCATTCTAAACCCAAAAGCCCAATAAGAACTTAGAGGCTGTTTGGCTAAGCTTTTTTTTTAACATCTTATAAAATATTTTAGGAGCTTATAAGATGTTGAATCCTATTTTAAAAAATAAGCTCCTAAAGTATTTGGGTAAGATAAGATGTTAACGCTTATAAAATATTAGGGTGTTTGGTATAATAAGGTCTTTAAATTGATAAAATGACTAAAATTAACATATATACCATTAGCTACAAATAATTTATTATTTCTTGACATATTTTATTTTAAATATTTTTAAAAGCTTTTATAAATAATACACATTAGTTTAATTTCAAATAAAAATTTAATAGATAATCTTTCTACAATAACAAAAAAAATGACGAATTATTACCTAAATTTTAAATAAAAATAATATGTGCATTCATGCGCTATAAAATATATAAATTATATATATTGATATTGTTAATGCAATTATTATTTCTAGTCGTATAACTAATGTCTTGAATTTTATATTTTTAGTAAATATAATATCAATCTCAATCTTATTTTTATTTAACTATAATAATTTATCATTAAATAATAAAATATTTTCTTTTTTTTAATATTTAAAAATTAAATAGCAAAAAAAAATCCTAGAGAGAGAGAGTGTGTGTGTGTGTGTGTGAGAGTGAGTGAGTGAGTGAGTGAGAGAGAGAGAGAGAGAGGGAGAGAGCGTGTGTGGGTGTGTATGAGAGACTGTGTGTAAGTGTGTAAATAATAATATTTTAGTTTTTTGATATATTAATTTTATATAGTTTATAAGATTTATAAAAAAAAGTTATGAATGCTAACTTTTTTTTCAAAGTGCATATAAGATCCAAAATATCGTATTTTGAGATCTTATAAATTTTTTTTGAAAAAAATTAGCTAAATACTTTTTTGAGCTTATAAGCTCTTAAACATCTTATAAGATGTTTTGAGGAGTTTATAAACTTAGCCAAACACCCTCTTAGTCATATGACAATATACTTTTTCTGGGATTATTAGATTTTCCTCCAATGAGATTTGGTATAATTATGCGTAGATATCCCAGTTTAAAAAATCATATTTAATACTTATGATGCTTGTTTTAGTCTATTAAATAGATATATCTGCTAGTAAAAATTTCATCAAATTTACTAATATTAGCAACAAAAAGTGGATAAAAATTCATATTTACCTTTGATTGTTTTATTACAAGTCAAATAAATTTTCTTCTGACCAAATTATTCTTATACATCCTCACACGCTAATCCAAGTGAGAGGTATTTCTTCACTCTTATAAGGGCGGTTTGATAAAAAAAAAAAAAAAATTGTTGGACCTGTAATAAATTAATAATAAATCAATTAGTGGTAATATCATTTTTTTAATTGATTTTTGTTTGTTAATTCAATAAATTTGATAAATTGTAACTAATTGAATGATTTATTTGTTAAATATAAACAAACATAAATGATACTAAATATAATTTTTTAAATTAGAAAGAATTTTTATATAATTACACAAAATCAAGGAGGGTGGTGTAATTATTGCTTTTTTTTTTTCTTTATAAAATAATAATAATGAAATAGTTATAGAATTTGAAAAGAGTAGAGAACATAGAAGGAAAGAAATAAATTAATGGCATTTAATGCACTTTGGCGAGGAGGTCTGCACAGTTTACATAAATAGCCCATACTTTTACAACTCCATAACGTAATATTTGGTAGCAAATCGACGCTGCAAGGTAACATAAAATTGAATTACTCAATAACAAGTACAATTATTATAGTTAAGTAATAATTCATTGAGTTGGGACTAGAATTTTGAACCATCGCCAACTCTCATGGAATCCCTCCCTCCATAACTTTTGCCCCATCTCTGTCTCTCTTCTTTCTCCTATATTCTCTCTCTCAAACCCCTTCTTTTCTCTCTCTCTTTTTCTCATACAAACCTGCGTGAATATTTATGCATCTAAAGGTATCTTCTGTTTGTAAATTCTCTACCTGTACGTGTAAGTTTCATGTTTATTCGTCTGCAATCATGTAGTGTGATCGTGTCTGTGATTTTTGAATGGATTCTTGATGTTCTTGGCAGGCAGAACGATGCATGCTGGAAAAGCTTGTTTGAGTTCGGTGTCGAGGCGGACGAGAAGCCAGTGGGACGCGTTCTACAGAAGTCGGCACGATGAGATTAAGAAGAAGTCCGATCAAGAGAGTGGTTGTGTTGGCAATGGAGGATGTGGTATGGACTATGATGAGAGAATTCAAAATTTTGAGACTAGGAATGAGAGTTTTGGGGAAAAGGGCATTGGGAAGAATGCTGATTCTATGAGTAGTGAGGATTTTGAGAATTCTATGTCTTCTGGAGATCTGGAGGACTCTGAAAGAAGCAGTTTCGGTGAGGACGATGCCGATGGTTCTGATAGGGACTATAAAGTGAAAATATGCAAATATGTGCAGAAGAAAGGAGCACCAAAGGTTGCGAGGACGATAAGGAAAAAGGGCTTTAGAGCTGAAGAACCGGTGGATTTGATAAACAAGTTGGTGGACTCGATATGGAAGGAAAACGATTTAGTGAAAGACAAGCCAGCTTCTGTTAAAAGGAATGCTCAGAGTAATACTACGCTGCCGTTGAAGTTCAGGCTGATGGATGATCAGGAGTCCTGTTTAGCAGAGAAAACAGATTGGGAGATGGAAATTGACTCTCTTTTTAGTGATTTAGAAATTGGACTCTGGGAATCTGAGATTGGATGCACAAATTCTTCGATGGTAAGTTCATCTCTACAATGCAAATAGAGACATTTATTAGAATTATGTGGATCTGCATCCTAAGTTGTCTTATAAACATGCACTCTGGATCAATTTTGCTTAGTTTTCTGCTGGTGGTCTGCAGAAAGATGACGAATCTACTGTCTCCACAGATAATGATGAAAATCCGGTTGCCCGCTGTGGTAGAGGGGAGCATGATCTTGTTCTTGATGAACAGACAGGGATCATTTGCAAGCGTTGCTGTGCTGTGCTGCTGGAAATAAAATACGTTTTGCCACCTTTCGTAAGTATATGAACTTGCTCATTTCACCTTCTGCATCCACAAATACGAAGTGCTATATTTGGCTCAGTTTGAGGCAAATCAACTGTTCAAAAAGGACTATTTCAACTAATGTTAAGACTAGATAAAGCGTTGAGTTCCTCTTATTCCCTGCAGTATGTGGAATCTCCCGAGAAACGTGAAAGGAAGTACGTGGAAGAATCACACAGCTCCATCATGAATCAAATTCCGTTTCAGGGCTCTCCTTGTGGTAATCTGGAGTCGTCTTCTGTTCATTCTGAGAGCACAGTTTTGGATTTGATTCCTGATGCTGGTAAAGAACTATACCACATCAACTGGATGGATTCGAGTTCTTGTGGAGGAACATAGCTGGAGACATTCTCATCAAGAAACTGGAAAAGCTACCGGCCAATGGTGGAAGAGGCTGCATAATCTCGCACGCCCCTGGCACTGGCAAAACCCGACTGACCATAGTGTTTCTCCAAACATTCATGAAGCTATACCCGGCATGTCGCCCTGTGATTATAGCTCCACGAGGCATGCTCCTGACTTGGGAACAAGAACTCAAAAAGTGGAACGTCGACATAAGGTTCCACAATTTGAATGAGACAAAGCTATCTAGTGAGGAAACTGCAATTGCTGCTGGTATTATTGGCCAAACAGGGAATCAAGAAAAGAACAAAGACTACAACCGATGCATAAAGCTGTATTCCTGGATGAAGGGTGGAAGTATACTGGGAGTTGGTTACCGTTTGTTTGAGGAGCTTGCTGGAGAAAATGAGAAAAAACATTGTAATGATAAATTCAAGAAAATACTCCTCGAATTGCCAGGCCTTTTAGTGCTGGATGAAGGGCATACCCCTCGAAACAATCAAAGCCTAATGTGGAAGGCTTTGACAAAGACAACAACGCAAAGGCGCATAATTCTCTCCGGGACACCTTTTCAGAACAATTTTTCCGAGCTTTACAATACACTCTGTCTAGTGAACCCAAGATTTTCTCATCAGATCATGTCTGAAACCAGCTGTGGCAGAAATTTTACTAAGACCGCAGGGAGAAAACGGAAGGTCAATGCAGCAAGAGATGAGTGGGCAAATCTGACAAGTTCCATCAGCAAAACCAATAGTGGTGCTGATGGATTAAAGAAGCTTCGCTCAATGATCGAACCTTTTGTCCACATACACAAAGGTAGTATACTGCAAAACACTCTTCCAGGAATGAGAGACTGTTTGGTTATCTTAAGACCAACTGATTTGCAAAGGGAACTACTCCAAAACGTTGCTCGAGTTGAAAAATTTCTAGAGCAAGCTTACTTAGCTTCTCTCATCTCAGTACACCCTTCACTTGCAGCCGATAAACCAGAGTTCTCTGATCACAAAAGAAAGCTGAAATCCCTGGCATCAGACCCGAATGCTGGAGTAAAAACACAGTTCCTGATCAAGTTAATCCAACTCTCCATTCGTCTCCATGAGAAGGTCTTGGTATTCAGCGAGTTCATCGACCCTTTACTCCACATCAAGAACCTGCTAAAGTCCCACTTCTCCTGGAACGACGGCCGCGAAATAATTTACATGGACGGAGACCAAGGCATAAAGCAGCGGCAGCATTTGATCAATTCGTTCAACGACAAACATGGGGAGGCTAAAGTTCTACTTGCATCACAAAGAGCTTGCTCGGAAGGAATAAACTTAGTCGGGGCGTCAAGGGTCGTGCTGCTGGACGTGGTGTGGAACCCGTCGGTGGAGAGGCAGGCCATCTGCCGAGCATACAGGCTTGGTCAAGAGAAAATGGTTTATGTTTATCATGTGATGACTTTAATGGAGGTGAAGAAATATGCAAGGCAGGCGGAGAAAGAACGGATTTCTGAGCTGATTTTTTCGTCTCCGGACGGTGGTGGTGCTGGCGGCGGGGGCAGAAGGTCGGGGTGCGATGAGGTTGTGTCGGAAGATAAGGTGCTGGAAGCGATGGTTGGGCATCAAAGCTTTGGTAGTGTGTTTGAGAGGATAGTTCACCAGCCTAAGGAATCGGATTTGGTGAACACTTTCGGGTTTGTGGATCTGAAGCAGTGAACTTGTTGCAACCATTGTGTTGATCTTGATTTCCAACCATCAACATACGTATAATCAGTATAAATATTGCTGGTTATTTGTTGAGACGAAATTTTTACATGTATGGTGTACACAAATACAAATTAAGTAGATTTGAGCATTTATGGATGAGAGTAAAATAATGCACAAAATACAGGACGACGAGTAAATGTTATAATGTATGTACGTGTATTTTTTTATTTTATTATTTAAAAAATATGTACAAAAATTGACATAAAAAATACGATGATAGCGAATATACATAGGCTTGATATGTACATGAATACTATATTAATTAATAATAAAATACAAAAGATAAAAATGGCAAAATATATTATATTTGAAAAAAAGTATTCCAATTACGGATTTTGTTGAAAAAACAAAACACTGTAAACAGTTGTTTTTTTTTCTATATAATTAAAATTAAAACATCAAGTATTATTTTTTTTTTTTAAAGTTATCTAAAAATGTATTTTATACGCATAAAAAAACACGTTTTAACCAACATATCCTACATCTACTATCAATTCATTTTTGTTCATATGTAATGAAAGATAGTATCTCCATACCATTTACACCTTTCGAACTTGCAATTGAATAGTTAAATTTATATTTTGAGTTAAATGAAATATATTGTTTTCTTTAATTCTTTTACAATTATTTTTTTTAAAATCAAATTTAATCCAACTACGTTTTAATTAAATCCCATCCAAATTATATTTTGATAGAAATTACAATCTTTATATTTAAAATTTATTGCAATTATTTTTTACCATTTATTATGTTCACTGAATATTTTTTTCATTTATTCATTAAAAAATTAGGAATAAAGTTAGTTGTAAAATTTAATTAGGATATGCATTTATATAATAATTTATAAAATTATGAGTGAGACCACCCTAATAAGTTATTTTAAAATCAATTACTACCATATATATATGATGATTGTGATCCCTGTATAATTGATTATCACCGACCCAAATTGGGCCTTAATAACAAACGTATTTTTTTTTTTATTATTACGCTTCTAATTATTTGTAATTTAATGCTTTGAAGAATGTATTTAAAAAAATCTATTAGTGTCTGTTTACTTTTTGCATATTTTGGGAAAATAATTTGTCTAGGCAACGCAATATAATTTTTTTTAAAAAAATAATTAATAGATGTACACACCTTTAACTAATATAATAATAAAATAATACATATGTGCACTCACTAATGACATTAATTTTAAAATACTTGAATAAATTTAAAAAAAAAAAAGTTGTTTTTACTTGAGTTTATTATAATTTGGTATTTCATAATTTGTATTTATATGGATGTATTGGTTGATTATTCAATTTATTTAAATATTAATGTAAAGAAAAAAAAATGTATATATCTATACTATATAAAAAATAATGATTTTTTCTATCACAAAAGACGGTTATGACACCGCAATATCAA
The DNA here is from genome assembly GCA_034509725.1 of Sesamum angolense. Lineage (NCBI taxonomy): Eukaryota > Viridiplantae > Streptophyta > Magnoliopsida > Lamiales > Pedaliaceae > Sesamum > Sesamum angolense. The sequence goes on from JACGWL010000010.1 coordinate 548,472, forward strand.
TTTTATCATTATATCAATTGTACCCCTATAATTGATTTTCTTTATTATTTTTTTTCTTTTTAAAAAATATATATATTGATTTATATATTTTTTAAAGTATAATATAATTTAAAATATAAAATATTATTTATTTATACACATACACACAGGGTCTTCTTACTGGAAATAAAAAACTGCTGTGACAAGTGGGAAAGCGCGTCAAAACTAGTTTTAGATTCTGATGGTAATGAGATCTTTGTCCCAATGCTCACTGAGGCCTAAGACCACTCAATTCAAAATTTTAAATTCCAATCCTCTCTCTCTATATGTGTGTGAGTATTGTTCCATTATTATTATAATAATTAATACTATTTCATATTTTACGATAATTTTACACTCAATTTGTCCTACTTGAATACATTAAAAGATATTTTTATGTATCAAAATTATATTTAAAATCTGTAGTGATTAATGTTTTCGGTAAACAAATTTCATTAAGCTGAAATTAAGTATGTTAATGAATTTTTTAATTATTATTATATATGTTAATTAAAAATTTTGAAAAATAATTTATGGCAAAAGGGGGTAAAAGGGGTACGTAAATCTGAGTCCCCGGACCTAGACCCTTCATATTACTACATTATTCTTTAGATCCAGATCTTGCGGCTGAGAACTTACACACCGCCATCACCGTTGGATTAGCCTATTGCCTTAATTTTGCGGCTCAGATTTTCAAAATGGCGGTGGAAAAATTGGGAATAGCCATCTCACTCGGGTCTATAAGTAAACGACCAGCAACGCAACTTTCCCACTCTCAAGATACCCGCTCTCTCTCTCTCTCTAGAAAAAGTTATTACACACACACACACACACTCTCTCTCTCTATATCTATAGATTTATCTTCTGTATACACAGTTGGAGTTCGGAGGGCTTCGTGAAGCTTTCTTCCAGCGACCGGCGCTTCTGATTTCTGCCTCTTCCTCTTAGTCAGTCGAAGTATATGTACTATAGGATTTCAAGAATACTGTATTTCCTCAGTTTTATCTGTTCATTTATTTATTTTATCTGGGTTTGAGCTTGGGTTTGTGACTTCTCGATCTAGGGTTTCCTTTTGGGTCCCTGTTGTAAGTTGTTAAATTGTCTACTGTAAGTTGGTGTTTAGAATATATATATAATAAATAGTGAACTTCTCTTCTGAGGTGGACTCTTGCTGCTGGATTTTGCTCTTATGGGATTTTGAGGATTGGATTTGTGTCAAGGTAATTATAATTAGGCCTCTCTTTTATAACTAGTGAATTATGTTAGAGCCGCTGTAGTTAAGATATTTGAGTTATCTTAAATTTAGTTCCGATGAGAGAATGATTAAATGGGTGTCTGGGAGGGGCGGGAGCAACAAGAACTGTTGTTTTCAGTGGATGTTGGCTGTTTAGTTCAGATGCTTTTATTCTATAATCTAATATGGGCTTGGTTGATTTCACTAATTTCCAAGTGAAAACTGTGAAAGAATAAAGGAAATGATACGATGCATCAAACAATTTAAGTTTGTGGATTTGAAATCATGCAAGGTTACCGTCTTTCTAGTGAATTTAAGAGATTGGCGAGGACATGATTGCAATTTTCTGCAATGCTTTGTGCAGAGACTAGTTTGTTGCACTAGTGGGTAAAAAGAACTCTGAATAAGTGGACAGAAAGACATAATGATGGCTAAGAAGGACAGATTTCCACCAGGGTATTCTTCTAGTTTTGCTCCCCATTATGAATCTGAAGGATCGGGTAGCTCAGGACGCATTGATTCTGCTGAGGATTGTTCTGCACTTACAAGAAAATGGATTGATTTAAATTCCGCTTCAAGGGATGGTTTTGCTGTACCCATTCAAGTTATCCCCTTATCCAAATTGTCCTCATATGAGCGGAAGAGTTTAGTACTTCGCTTGACATCAGAGCTTGAGCAGATTCGAATTCTTCAAAATAAAGTTGAGTCACAGAAGAGGAGAACTGCAATTGCTGTTACAAAGTCATCTTCCAGTGATATTCTAAGCTGCAGTAATGCCCAACAGAAAGGTCTGCAAGCAGGGAATGTGAAGAAATCATCTGTGTTGGGTTCTGGGCCAGGCAAAAAAGCGCGTGGTTGGAATCGAGGTATCACAGGACGGTTTGAGTCAGCCCACACTGGTGTAAATGCCAATGCAGGATTACTAAAGCAGTGTGATAGTTTGTTGAAGAAGTTGATGTCACAGCAATATGCTTGGGTGTTTAACACACCTGTTGATGTGGTGAAACTGAACATTCCTGATTATTTTGACGTTATAAAAAACCCTATGGATCTTGGAACAATAAAGAGCAAGCTCGCATCAGGAAAGTACCCAAGCCCTTTGGATTTTCTAGCTGATGTCAGGCTTACTTTTACCAATGCAAAGACCTATAATCCACCTGGGACTGATGTCCACATCATGGCTGATACGATGAGTCAGTTTTTTGAATTGAGATGGAAAACTATAGAGAAAAAACTTCTTGGGAGTACTTCCCAGTCACTACCTGGAAAATCAGGGATTCTTGAGGAAACTGAAATCACTAAGCCATTGCCTCCCTCAAAAAAGAGAAAGCTTAGCCCAACAGTGGGTGAAGTAATGCAAGAGCCTACCAAGCATAAGATGACAGATGAAGAGAAGCATAAATTAAGCAGTGAGTTGGAAGATTTGCTTGGGGACCTGCCTGACAGTATCGTTGACTTTCTAAGGGCGCAAACTTCAAATGGAGGCAATGGTGGAGAGGATGAGATCGAAATTGACATTGATGATCTAAGTGATGACACCCTGTTTACCTTAAGGAAGCTTTTAGATGATCATTTACAAGAGAAACAGAAGAACCATGCGAAATCTGAAGCCTGTGAGATTGAGGTAATTTATTGCATCAGTTTGCATTCTTGTCCTTTAGACTGAAAATCCTGTTCGTAATGATAAGTGCGCTAATTTGGCATTAAGAAAACTGACTATGTTGTTGTTACCTTTATGTCAGCTGCCAAATGTGTCAGGGCTTAGTAATTCCTCATTGCGGGTTGAGAAAGGTTCTAATTTTGGAAATTTTGTTCTATTTTAGTGTCATTTTCTCTGCTGTCCATCTGGTGTCCAACCTAACTGTTGTTTTTCTCATGTTAACTGCTTCAGGAAATGACCCTACCGACGAGGATGTTGATATTGGAGGTAATGAGGCTCCTGTCACTAGCTACCCTCCAGTTCAGATTGATAAGGACGCAGGGGGCAGAGCTGAAGAATGTAATGAAGCAGGTTGATCCTTGATGCATGAGTAGTAGCTTATTCGTTCATGCATCCTGTATTGGGACTCTGTGCTCGTAAATGCTATTTTTACACAATGTTTCTAACTTCACTTTTCAACTGTGCTACCTCATAATTTGATTCCTTGAGCCCTGAAACATCAAATGAAATCTTAACCAGAAAGCATGGATACTTGCCTCCGCCTCTCTAGGATGGTCCAAATATTTGGGCCACCTTTGCACCAGAAAACATTTGAATTAAACACATTCATGATCGTGTTTATTTTGAAGCTCTGAACAAAAGTTGAATCCGTAAGTGGGTAATATGGTAAATGCGGAAGGCTTGCGCAGACTTGGATTGGTAGCTTGATGAACTAAGATACTTTCTTGTGTCTGTGATTTTCATTTCTCTATAGTTTCTTAAAGATGAAAGTTCCTCTTCATCGTAGGACACCTGAAGCTTCATTGGTGGAATATTATACCAATAATAATTGTTCTTGGAGCTTAATTAAATAGTTATTTTTTGGTGAAATTCTATGTTCACATATATGCAATTCGTGATCCGGTATTCTGGTGAAACCTACACTGCCACTCCGTGGAAGAAAAAAGGAATCTTTTGGGCCTTGGGGGCTTTGCTTGGATCTGTAGAAATATAATCTCATCTTCACATCATTTCTTTGCTTTTGTTTTTTGTTTCTTATGCTCAAGATTATTAAACGTGATGCTTGCATATTTGCTTGGGGAAAAAAAATGAGGATTCTTTCTCCCATCTGAATTGGCAATTCCGAAGCAGGGTGAATGGGTAACAAAGCGGGGATTGATGTTTTGAGGTGGTGTTCAGTGTGTCATCCTGTGTTTCTAAGATGTTGGGGTAATTGTTGCAAGGGGTGTAAGATGTTGAGTGTTTTTGCTGGGGTTATATCATGAAAAGCTGATTCTTACTGCTTGACCTTGACGTCACATTCTCTCTTTCTCGTTGGAAATGATGTCTGCAATGGTATAAATGTGTACAAAACGCTCGCTAATCCCAACATGGTGAAATTGTTGCCGATATTGCTTGATGAATTTGGCCAACTTTTTATTTCTGTGACTTTTAAGTCATAGCTTCTCATGGAAACTTATCTGCCATTGTTATATTGTCCAAACTTGAGATTTTGGAATCATAGTCATCCCAGAGTTGTTAGACATTTCATGTATGTATGCTGATTGCTAATATTTGTACACGATTGGCTTTTGGATGGTTCCAAGCATTTCTGAGATTTGGTGCTTTTTCGACACAAAATCACTATTTTTCCAGACATATCACATGATTTTTCTTGTTTTAAGTTTTATGGTGGTCAAATAATGGTGCTACTGACTGATGTTACTCAATCATGCAGGTCCAGACTCTGATAGAGGATCTGAGTGCTCCAAAGATTCTTCAGCTGTAAAGCAAGTTCAGGTATTCAGGGTGTGAGGATGTGTCTAAAGTTACTGTTTATATTCCCCTTTCTTGTTATGACCTTTAATGCTTCATTTTGTCGAATTATTTGATCATAATTAATTGGTCAGTTGCTTCAAGTTGGATCATTAAAGTTTATCCATGTGTTTCAGGATGATATTGGTCAGACAGTGGATTCAGAAAAAAAGGGCGATGCTGACGAGCTGGTTGGTGGACATGGCAAGTTTTCCATATTTGCTTGTTTTTCCTTTCCTTTTTTTTCCCCTCCCTCTGTGAGACTCCTGCTCTTCTCCAAAACTTTTCGTTTGTGGTAATTCAGAATACAGCACAAAACTCTAGGCTGTAAGTTTTTTGCAATGACCTCGTGATGAGCCAAATATATATAATCTTGCTTTATTTTATGCAATTGTTTTGAAGTCTACCAAATGGTAATTGACTTCCTTCAGTTGTATTCTTGCGTTCTTGTTCCGTGCACTGGCTTCTGTGTAATTGGGATGGATTATAAAAAGTTCGTGGTTTAAGATTAAGAAGCGATGCAATCAACATTGGTTCTACTATGACATAATATGGGCACTTGTCTGTATGGTGTCAGTAACTTATCTGTGACTATAATATGTGCACTTTGTTTGTATGGTGTCAGTAACTTATCTGTGACAATAAGCATTATTTGTGAGTTGCTTATTGATTGTATTGTGGTTTTCTACAGCATCTGTTAGTGGATTGGACCAGCTTGAACAAGGTTCACAACTTAGGCCATACTCGAGCGATTCAGATGGTCAGCTGGATGGTAAGACATAAGAAATGATGAATTGGCTGTGTCAAGTTCTTGCCATTCCTTATCTGTGGTTGTTGGAAATATCAGGGGAGAGTGCACAAGCTGAGAGACAGGTCTCTCCGGACAAGCTGTATAGGGCTGCCCTTTTGAAGAACCGATTTGCAGATACAATCTTAAAAGCTCGAGAAAAGACGTTAAATCAGGTTGGTTACATTTGATCATATGCCTCGGTTAACTTTCCTAGTGCAAGCACCTGGATTGATGTTTGTGATACTACTGGAAGGATGACAAGGCAGATCCAGAGCTACTGCGGCGTGAGAGAGAGGAACTTGAGATGCACAAAAGGAGAGGTTGTTAATGATGCATTTCCTCCTCATAGAATATGGTGAATGAAATCATTTCCATGTGGTAAAAATGAAATAATGTTAACAATTACCTACTAATTGACCAGAGAAGGCTAGGTTGCAAGCAGAAGCCAGAGCTGCAGAGGATGCTCGAAAACGAGCTGAAGCAGAAGCTGCAGCTGAAGCAAAAAGGAGGAGAGAGCTTGAGAGAGAAGCTGCCCGAGAAGCATTGCTCAAGGTTTTGGCCAAATTTTGATGCCACGCCTCTCAGATTATCTAGTTTTTCTCCTTTTTACGGCTTTTATCCTTAATTGGAACCTTTTTTTTGGCCCACTTAGATGGAGAAGACAGTTGAAATCAATGAAAATTCACGGTTTCTCGAGGATCTTGAAATGCTGAGGGCTGTGGCTCCTGAGCAATTGCCTAGTTCTGTGGATGAGACGAGCCCGGATCACTCACCAGATGGCTTTGGAAGTTTCAAATTTGGAGGCAGCAATCCCCTAGAACAGCTTGGATTGTACATGAAAGCAGACGACGAGGAAGAGGAAGCAGATCCCCCAAGCATTCCGAATGCAGTTGGTGATGTGGAGGAGGGAGAAATTGATTAGTCTGTGTTTTGCTCCCACCACTTGCTGATTAAAAGCAAGAATATAAAGACCACTTATGGTTAAGAAATGAATGCAGTAGATTCTTGGAGAACATTCTTTTGGAAAATGAAAGGAAAAAAAAGTAGAAGCGGAAAAAAAATTAAAAAAAAAAAAAAAAAGAAAAAAAAAAAAAAAAAAGAAGAAGAAAAGACTAAAGATAGAGATGCAGAATAGTTGTTTGTGATCTAACTGCTTTGTGTGTTACTGTACAACAAAGTTAAGTGTAGCATAGAATGTGTAAGAGTATGGTGTAAACTATGAAGCATAGTAGAAAGAAAGCCAAAAGGACTGGTGATTGGCGAAATAGCTGTTAATGAGCGTGCGTTATGGTGTGTGTATTATAACTCCGATGTATGCGTTGATTGCGGATCTATCCAACCAAACAAACTTCCGAATGTAAATTGAAACGCATTCTAGTGTCATATATATACATCACATGAAAATCAGAGAGATTTTCTGGATATGAACTCTCAATCTCTCTTTGAAGCAAAAATCACGTTAATTATTCATCATTCTTAAACAAACTCATCTGCAAGCAACTAAACCAAATGGAATTTAATTTGGCTAATAATTGAAGTTTACTATAATTCTGGTCAATTAAGAGTACTTAAAAACTTAATTCTTGACATTCTCAAAGTGGGTAAAGAGTAGAAAATGTAATAAGGCGTTCCACTCTAGACTTCAACATCTATAGATTAATAATTAATTATATCCAATCAATAAATATGGAAAAAGAAAAATGAAAAATTGGGTTGCTATCTAATATCTATGTAGAATAAGAGCCCCATACCCAAAACAAGGAAAGAAAAGGGAGTAAAAATGGATCCGAAAGCCAAGAGGGCAATGTGGCGTTAACCGCTCTGCCTCTGCCATAACCATGAAAAAAGCAACTCCTTCAACACCTCAAAAACCTCAACTCCTCGAAAACTACGATATCAGCAACCACCAACTTTCCACCCTCCGCCGCCCTCCCAACCCCATTCCTTTTTTCTCTGTTTTCCCTCCTACCACAACTCTACTATACACGAAGCTCCATAATCTGATTATTTTCAAAAATCCCTAAATCTATTTATATTTCTGCCCAATTCATTTCTCGTATTCAGATCATGGATTTTGAGGCCCTAAAATTTCTGCCAGGCCCTCTTCCTCTTTTTTTCGCAGGTTATTTGATCCTCTACCTCATCGCTTATTTCATCATTTTCCGGTCCTGGGCCCCAAGGCTACGCCCCGAAGCTTCGAGCTGCGCCATATCCCTAGCTCATGGCACTCCAGCAGTGTTCTTGGCCTTTCGTGCCATTCTCTCTGACCCCGCCCGGGATTTCCACTCTCAGAACACCCCGTTCCAAAGTCTCGTCCTGGATTACAGCATTGCCTATTTCTTGATGGACCTTGTCCATTACTTAATCTTTTACCCCACAGACGTTCTCTTCATCGGCCATCATTTAGCCACTCTCTTCGTGTTCTTGACCTGCCGCTACGTTGTTTATCACGGGGCATTCGCTATTCTCGTGCTTTTAATTTTGGCGGAGGTGACGAGCTTGTGCCAGAATGTCTGGACTCTCGCCAGCGCCAGGAGATCGGATTTGAAATTTGCTGCCAAATTGTATGATTTCCTGTCCCCTCCGTTTTATGCTTTGTACTCTGTCGTCAGGGGTCTTTTGGGACCTTATTTTGTGTACCGAATGTTGGTGTTCTACTCGAGTGGGGCTGCGGATAGCGTGATACCGAAATGGGTTTGGATTTCATGGGTTTTTGTTGTCTTCACTGCGATTTCTGTTAGTATATTGTGGATTTCGAATCTTTGGATTCAGATGTACAGGGAAAGGATGAAGAAAGTCGAAAAGAAAGTTTCGTAAATGCTGATAAAAGAACAAAAGTTCATTCTTTTAAGGTGTTTAATGCTCCTATATTGTATTCTATGTAATGTGTGAGAAAAGTATGTGAATGCAAAATCATTCTCGTTCTGTTCTTGCAATAAGAATGCGGTGATTGTGTTTTATGATGGATGATTACATTCAGATTTTGTGTTGCTTTTTGGATGGATCAAAGTATTCTGCCATTTTTTGTGTTTGTCGGGGGTTATTATAGTCTAGTGGTTATTTCAGTGATAAAATGCATTCGGCTGAAGGTAGTGAATATTCAGTTTTAGTGTTGCTGATGGTTGTCCAGCTTAAAATATTCTAATTGATTACAAAGAGATATCTGGTTTGGTGGCCTGTTTTATTGACTATGGAATCTTTTATGCCCGTATAGACGATGAATCAAAATTATTTTCTTGTTGGAGTAGGTGTAACTTAATCATTTAGATTGACGACCTCTATTTCTGCCTTTGATTGTAGTTCGTTTTTTATTATCACCGCAAAGTTTTAATTTTGGCCACTTGTAGTGGACGACTAGGTCACCTTTATCATATTATGATTTACTTATATAAGTTAGACAATGAACAGTTAGTTCCACATCATGCATAATGTAAGAAATTTTTTTGATAAGTGACTCTGTAGATTTAAGATGTGTTTGCTACATTCCAAACAATATGTAAGCAAGTTATTGGTTATTGGTTATCGGTCTGCTTCACGAAAACCAGTTTAGCAGTTGGATTTTGTTTCCATAGAATTGCATAAGTGCATATGAAACCCAGAGATCCTTCAATGTACTTTGGTTGTTTGCTGGATTCTTTCCAAAATAAGTCCTTTTGGTTTTTGCTGGTTTCTTTCTGAAATGCTGTACTCCAATACAAGGATTTCGTTACTTCCACTTTCTGTACCTGCAACAATGAGTTTTGCAGAATTAAAATATTTGAACAAGTTGTGCTAGTTCTTCATCTAGACTATCTGGAACTAGTTGGAATTACACCTGGATGTTCTTGCAAATTCGCCGAAAGAGGATGCATAGTATTCAGAATTTCAGATCGGCAAGATTCTCTATTAGCCATGAAATAAGTTCGGTTTAGATGGAAGGATTTGATAATACATAGGGAAATTAATACCGTGTTATTCAGTTCTTAGTTCTAAGCCGCAGCAGATTTTTCTTGTCCTTTTGCTGTGTGATAAACATGGAAGCCAACCGATCAAACCCTCAAAGCGTTCTGTAGAAATGCCAGATAAATGGGACAAGGAGAATCATGTGAAAAGTTGTGGATAAGAAGGAAGAGCTGGATTTATCTGGGGCAAAGAGAAAGTTGCATTCTTCTCAGGCTGGGCTGCTGAACTGCTTCCCTGTAAACCAGGCAATTGCCAATTGCTCTTATTTTTTTCCACCTTTCGAATTCTTTGATAGGATAGCAGCATTTAACCATGAATCAGTGCTGTTCTTGCATGAGTAACATTTAAGGCCTTGTTGTGCTTTACTTTCCCCGGGGGTGAACCAAGTTAAGCTAACTTTGATTGGTTTATAGATTGCAAGCTAAAACACAGGGAAGCTGAATGAATGAATATACCGTGTATAATCTCATATCCTTCCTTTCTAGTGCTACTGTAGTTATTTCCATCCGTATATTCACTTCTATAAACTTAAAAAATAGTATGGTAGAACATGTTCTCTCTGTTCTTTCATCCATCTCTGCCCAAAAATTAATGATATCATCTTTTCTTCATTTTTCTTTCTTGGTCCATTTTCTTCTTTCTCCATGTCTTGTAGTTCTTGGATGTTGGGTGTATTAGTCTTGTACCCAAAATCCCAAGGGTGAAAGTCTCCAGTATACTATCTCAACACAGTCCTTTATCTAAACTGTTTCTCTTATTCTGGAATTGTATGGACGATAAACGGTTCATTTGATTTATCAATCACAAGTCTGAAAACAAACAAAGTTTTGGCAGCCAATAGTATTCCTTTTTTTCTCTTTTGCGAAATCAAATGGATACAAACAAGGAGTAAACACGTTTATGCACACACAATCAATGTAGATAGATAATTCAAAGCAGCTTTAGAAACACTATATCATGATTTTAATTTGTCTTTGGTTTCATAGCCTGAACCTTTCCTTGTAAAACAATTGACAAACCCATCATGCTGAAAAATCTTCTATGGATCAATCAATAGTCAAGCAGACCCCCCCCGGAATCAACCATTCTCAAGGACAAAGATCAGATGTTCACTTGTTTTCTTCCTGTAAGATAAAAACTGTGACTAGTTTGCATCTCTGATGGGGAGATGTTTATGAGTAGAACGTGTAGTGTTTAGCTTGAAGTATGATTTGCCTTAGCCCTCCAATTGGTGCTATGATCATCAACAGAACTCCAAGAACGATGCAAATCTGAAATTGATTGAACCAAAAACCCAAACCCATCAGCTCTCACAAGCCTTAGTCAACAGGAAACATTGTCAGGCAGAGTAGAGGGTTAAGAAAGTTTAACTTACCCAGTTAGTGAACCAGGAGAGGCTGAATCTCCTTGGTTTGTAGATGGCAAGCCACATGATGCAGGGAAGCTGAAGGAAAGTTTAAATCATATATGTTAGACTAACTCAAGACAACCCAATAGAAAAAAACAGTGCAAGCACTTCCAAGTAATGCTTACGAAGTATGTGGTTGGTGCGAACGCAAATCCTCCAAAAAATCCAAGAAGTCCACCAAAGAAAGGGAACGTCATGCCGACGAACATTGTAAATGCTGAAAACCGGGTGAAATATGTAAGTTCCTGAGGAGTTATATCAAGGAAACATGCCATTTGCCTACTCAGAAGGAAATATAGCAGCTAACGTACCGACGTAGATGTTCCTGGAGATGAACCGCAAATACCAAGTAGGTTTGAACTTTATTTTCTTCACAAGAACAGTTTCTATCATGTCAAAGACTGGCATTGCATAAATCTGCATCCATGTGAAGAAAACAGAATTATGTTATGCATCTTTGCTCCTATGAGAAGCTTAGCTACAAACAAGAAAAAGTGAAATTTCCGGCTCACCTGGTAGCTTCCAATAACATGAATCACAACAAACAAGTTGGCCATGGCAATGAGCCACACGGGTTTGTTTAATGTCATGAGAATATTGTCTTCAACAGAATTGCCAAACATCCAGTATCCTATGAAAGCCACCGGGAAGTAGCAGAGTGCAACAACGATATAAGCAACAACCACTCCCCTCCACATAGGTATCTTTGATGGCTTCTCTGGTGTTGAAGGGATTGTGGCTTGAATCTCCAAGACAACATTGTGACCGGCATAGGCAAAAGCCACGTCTCCCAGGGCACTGAAGAAGTTGAAAACAGTACCAGCTGTGGTCGTTGCTTTATAGCCATACTGCACATCTGGTTGCACACCCTTGTCGACTGATGCCCCCCAAGCGATGGTAGAATAACTTCATGGCACAAAATCAAGATATCAGGATGTGCACCTATTGACAAGGATTCCTGTTTCTTTTCTTATTGAATGTGACAGAAAAGTGTAAATATATATGTATACCTCAAGGACATGACTGCTGCTGCCAAGGAAACACCAGAGATTGAATTGAAGTTGGGAAGATGGGAGAGTACAAAGTGGACCGAGGCAAAGATCATGATAAAATATGTAAGTTTGATGTCTTTGCGACCGTCAGTGACCAAATCATGGAATTTCTTGAGGGATTTGCCTCCTGTAACCATGTAAACTATGTCGACTCCAACTTCGACAACTAGCTGCTGAGGGACTACAATCCAGAGGCCAAGCTTCTCACCAAAAGCATGCTGTCCAAGTTCATGATACCTATCGAAACGTTTCCCTGGAACCATTTCATGCATCTCAACCATTTGCCACAAAGTGTATAGAGTGATGATCCAGGATATCACCATCACTGTTACTCCAGGCCCCCTGGAATTTAGTACAATTAGCACACAAGAAATGAAAATAAAATATCCCTCTTGTAGCCCATTGAATATTATACTACTTTTTAGGGCAAGTAATTTTACCATCCAAGTTCAGACATGGCGTATGGGAGACTGAGGACTCCAGCTCCAACCATGGCCGTAACATTGTGAAAAGCTGAGTACCACCATTTTGCGTTTCTTGAAGAAGTGATGGGCAGCCATGCATCAATTGCTTTCTCTTCTTCAGTCCGGTTATCCACCTATATATATATACATACTGTTTTTTCAGTCACTTGTTCAAATTTTCTTGTCTCAAGGACGTAAAATGATGGCCATCAATATTTAGTTAAGTTCGCACGATTTGTGAGAAATTTGGTTCAAACCCAGGTTTCCCACTCCCATTGCCATTGTAATTAAAAAAACAAAAAAAAGTAAAAAAACACAAGACAAGATAATGCTAGATATTTCATTTTAATTAAAGTTGTAATAATATTAAGTAATTGGGTTTTATTATTCCAAGAATCATAGAAGTCAAGGATGAATGTGAGAAGATTTAGATAAGATGGATGAGGGTGTAGTGTAGTCAACGCACACGGTATCAGATTTGAAAAAATCAGTTAAAAACTTGCTAAAAAACACCCTCTTATTACAGCTGTACTTAGGGGAACATGGGGAGTCATAAATGACGCAACTTGTTTGAAAAATATCATGACTCATGAGGAGATTGATGGAATTATAAAGTAAATGAGACGTTTCTCGTCAACTTTCATCTTAGGCAAGTAGAAATATGTGTTTGGTAGGCTGGACGTCCTCCTCTCCTCGCCATTGAATTCCCATTCCCCCACTCTCTGAATGTGTATCAAATTCCTTCTCTCTGAAATTCACACGTGAAATCTGCACCTATTTTCAAGTCTCACTACAGCACGGCCGTATTTCTCATCGATGTATTGAATTAGTATTTCATTATACTGAATTTAATTTAACCCAATATATATATGTATATATGCACAAGATGAAGTATAAAGTTGCAACATGAGATTCAACACAGCAGCCGGAAAGACAGAAACAAGTGATCGATCAAGTGGATGAAATTAAGAGAGTTATGTATGCGAAAAAAACAATGATACAAAGAGCAGCAAAGGATGTAAGAGAGGGATGTATGGAGGCAGGCACGCTCATTTTGCGTATCAGACACAGTACGTACGTAGGGGAATAAGGGGTACTTACATTTTTGGAGTAGTCATCCACAGCTTGAGTTCCCATGGTACTGAGACTTAAAAGAGAGAGACAGAGACAGAGACAGAAAGAGAGAGAGAGAGAGAGTGATTTAAACTTGAAGAGAGGAGAGTAAGAGACAAGTGATGAACATAGGAAAATACGAAACCCTGAGAGAGCGGTTTTATATATAGGGGGAAAATGCAAAGTCGGAGGAGAAACTTATGAAATGTGGATGGACGATAGAGTTAAAAGGAAGGGGGAAGGGGGAAGGGGACGTTTTTGTTTGACTTTAGGACAGTGTTACTATATTAATGCCTCACGCAATCAATCTCTCTCACAATACAAACACAAACACTCCTCTCTCTCTATTTCCTATGAAAAATTCCTTCACTCCAAGCCGGCAAATACAAACTTAATAATGCATCGCTTGTTTTTCCTCTGGTTTTTTTAAAGAAATAATATTGCATAGCTGGCAATTATGAACAAAAAGGAAATCATTAATATTATAAGATGTGCTAATCATGATTAATTAAACAAAAAAAACAACCTAGGTGCAAATTAAATGGAAAGAATCTGAGTTGATATGTATTTGATTCGGCCGAGAATTTAATTTGTGTATTCATTTTCTTTGGTTGCTCAAATAATATATATACAATCCAGCTCATCATCAAATATTACATATAAATTAATGATCCACTAATCACCAAATTAATGTTAATTAAGCCTTGATTTTTTCACACCAACTTGGAAAATTACACCTTCCCTCCAACCTATAATTAAATTCACCTAATTGTAATTAATTTTAATATTTTTTATTAACATGATCCTATATCATTCCTTATGCTATTATGCTATATTATTTTTGTGCCGGATTTCGGATATGAATGATAATCTAGTTTTTCTGCCATAACTCTTTCCTAATGAAATTCCAAAAAATATATCCAATTACATAATTCTTGATTTACAAAAAGTTTAATTTGGCATTCCTATATATGCAAGAAAATATTTATATACTTTTATAAATTATCTCTGTGTATAGCACGGCACATTTTTAATAATTATGTATATTAGCCTGTTTGTTTGGTTGGAATATGGAACTTCCATCCGGGAATTTCAACATCCATAGTTAACAAGGCCGAGATATATATAAAGCTTGATGAATAGTGTTCAATGTATTTAATCTAAAAATATTAATTAGTGAAAAATAAATTTAATAATAATAACAATAATTGTTGATGTGATATTAATTAGTTGTTATTCAGGAATGACGATGTTGGATGTTACATGGATGGATCATGACATCATGCCCTTTTTATGGCTACTTGGAATTCCACCTCAATATTCCTTAATTCAACTCAACTATATTGCTCCCACTCCAATAACATAGGCTATATCCCAAATTATATCTCAGTGTTATTTGAAATGTTCACATGGATTTTTATAAAAAATAAAATATTATTTTACCTTTATGTATATTAAAAAAAGGAGTTTGCTGTTTTTTGAGTGACGGGTAATTTTGTTCTTTTTTCAAAAAAAAAAAAAATAGGAGTAAAATAGTAATTTATTTCACATAAATTTATGTGAATATTTTGAATAACATAGGAAGATAATTTATAATTTACCCCAATAACAAATATTGGTGTCTAACAATCTAACTTTATGATATATGTGCATCAAGAGAGTTTTGAAATTTTAATTTGTTGTTATTTTTTTAGTTACAAAAATAGTTAAAGAACCCAATTAATAAAAAAAATAGTTGAATATGATGTAGATAATCCATGGTTTTAATTATGAATAATTTTCAAAGACAATATTAAAAATTAATTAAAAGGATCCCCAATTATTATTCAAACACGTGGAAATCCATGGTTTCACGCCTAACTTTGCTGCCTGCATTAGGGGTTTCCCATCAACACCAACACGCACACACACTCTATCATCTTTCATGATCAATCACAAGTTGAGTGATGCAACGTTGACTTGCCACCTCTTTTTGTACTCAACTCTTCCTTAGAATCTCACACTATTAATCCCCCTTATTTCTTCTCTATCCCATGTTCCAAGAATCTCCCAATTATTTTTTTTTTTTCATAGGAATAATTTATTAATTTATAATATCATACGACATAAATTACATTAAACTCATAATTAGACAGACATAAAGTTAAGTTTATACGCATCAATCTTTCAAGTTGTTGGTTTAAAATAGCATATAATTAATTGTGGTATGCATCCTTCTTTGAAATTCCATCGCATTGATCTTATAATTAAGTCTCTAGTCTACTATAATCCCTTGTATTACACAAGTTGTTCTAATTACGTAAGCTGCACTTAGTCAGAGTGTGTTAATTGTCATTATAATAAACACATCATCTCTCTTTTCTTACAAGAAAAACTTCACACAGCCCAATCTTTTTATTCTTAGACATATTTACGTGCCGTACATTAATAATCATAGAACCCAATGAAAAAAGACATTTTAAGGAAAATAAGATCGATAAAAAAGTCCCACATCTAATTTAGTGATCACGTCTTATGACTCATACGAAATAAGAATGAACAATACCTCAAACAATTGAATGTCATTCACGTTACGTGCCATACCATTAAAGATTCGAGATACAATTTCGAACATCAGAACAATAGCAAAACAAGAAATTTGATCAGAGTGCTTGTAATATATTTTATCAAAACGCAGTATCTATTCTGTGTCTAAAAAAGATGGTAACGACTTGCGATGTGGAGAGTACAATTAAAGATAAAATAGAAAAGGAAAAAAGTGATGTGGAAAAAAAAAAAAAAAAGAGTAAAACAAAATGTTTTTGGGAGAGATGATTTGGTTTGAGATGAGAAAGGGTACAAGTGCCGGAAAAGTGGTGGAAAATTCGGCGTATTTAGTGTACAAAGACGACTAAGGAAGTCAACATTATATCAAATTGTATTGGCGCAGCATTTACTTTCACAACTAATAATGCTTGTCGACACCTAACTACGACCTGACGCTGATGTCTTGACTTTTCCTTTTCCAAATACCTCAAACTTTCATCATCTGTGAGGAATTATTTAAAAAAAAAACATTATTATAATATATGATGCAGATTGCAACTTGATTAATGTCCTATGATAGAGATAATTATTTATTTTCATTTAGATATTTGTCTTGAAAAATTCTTTTATTAGGGGGTAGACGTTCGACTTATACTCAAGTACCTCGTATAAACTCAATATATATATAAACGCAAGTCAACATTAATATAAATATTTTATTTTTAAATGCAAATCATGATTATAACAATTCATCATATATTATATTATAGTCTTGATAAGTTTTCACCTTTTTTAAGTCAACTTAATATTCGGGCATGGCCGGACCCATTATTGGCCCTGTCCATACATACCTTGAAAAATTGGTGATTTATGATTCGAATCTGCTTGTTTACTCAATCAAATTGTATTTTCGTGAAGAAACAAACTCTAATTAATCTTGCAAGTTTAGTTGTTTGTATATTTCATTTATTTGTAACTATTAACTTTAATCAATTTTTAATTTTTATGAATCATGAAATTTTATTAAAAAAAGATAAGAGGGTAATAGAAGTTTAAACTGATTCAGCTTTATCCAATAGAATGTTGGAGAGTATATAGTCTTACTAAGATGGTTTGAAGTGATAGGGTGATGTCGACCCATTTTTAGTCTTTATTCAAAAAGAGAAATTGATGGTTTTGGAAATTTCTACACTAAAATCTTTGAAAATTTCCAAAGAGTGAGGTCAGGAGAATGGGAATTTTACCAAGTCAAAATGCTAATGTCATTGTTATGTTACGAGGATGTAATAAATATCCGAATCCCAATCAATAATAACAAAGCATTCTCAGGTTTTTCTTTTGGATAATTATATAAGACATTCTGAGTCGCTATAGAGCAAAATGTTCACATCTTTCATCACTTATTTATTAATCACATCTCATGCTGATCATGCAAGAATTCGAATATCCAGCAGAGCCCAATAACAAATGAAGTGGTCACCTCACAAGGTCCGTCTCACTAATTGGGCCGTGTGATTCGACACAAATCAATTAATAATTTTTTGTGTTTACATCGATTGTATAAAATATGATTAGGCCGGATTATATTATATACGTCGAAAATAGGATAAGTTATCAGGGATTTTCTCAAATGATTTGATAAATTACTGGCAGATCGTCATTTCTTGTACGATGTATTTAAGGCTCAATCAGCCCTCTTATCGGGCCTTGTAAACGGCCCCTAACATTTCAGTCCATTGCCGAATAGAATGTTTGGCGTGGCAGAAATGAAAAAGGGTTTGAATTGTTAACACAGTGATGAAAAGAGGGGAGACAGCAGTTGTCATTGTCTTTGGGGAACACTTCCCATCACCTGTAATAAAGATTCGCACTACTAAAGCAACCCTTCAATTTCATGCTACTCATAATTACCATGAAACAAAAGGCAAGAAATAGATAGCACGCCTGCCCCAACTCATTTCAGTGAAAAATCAAGAACCAGACATAAAGATTAAAGCCACCCCCATGTACACAGTCATGCAAGAGTATGTTCCTCCAGTATGAGATGCCAAACCGTTTGATAGCCCAACATTATATCAGGAAAACGATTCTACTGAAGAGCAGCATATATTGCGCAAAATGTCATCAAGGGAAAATGTAAGCAACAGATATGATAGAAACCTAGAGATGAGAGGAGGTCACGGATCCAAACTTTGTACAAAACTATTTTTAACAACTCTACCTCGTGATCCCCTTATTCATGCCGCTGATAGAACAGAACGTTCGTAAATATCGTACGGTTGTGGGTCGCCGGTAGGAGCCTCTAGATGTTGGCTTGAACCACCGAAGCAGAGGTACTGGTGCACTAACATCTTGTTCACCAAACTAGGCCTGTGGAGGGAGTTTCGGGCGCCATCGTCGTTTATGGTATACGAGCAGGAAGGCTTTGCAGTGTCATTCTCAAGCTGACCTCCTTTTGGTGTGTCTACGGAACTTTGTGAAGACAATGACAATTTAGAGAAGGAACTAGAACGTGATCGATGAGGAACTGTAAAATTTGGGACAGCCTGCATAACACCGTGCATCACCCCTGAAGCTAGTTTCTTTTTTGCAGTTGGACTTGGTAGGTTGCTCCTCACAGAAAGTGCTCGTTTGTTGTTAGGAAGAGATGAGGGCTTTGAAAATCTCTGACGTAGAGGGACTGGAACACCTTCAGAAGCGCTTGCAGAGGTCCGGTCTTCCAGTTTCTTGAGCCTCTCTGAAGCTCGTGTTTTCATCTTGGGCCAGTGGAGGAGCCGTTTCAGCCGTTGTGCTGCGTAATTTACTGAACCGAGCTTAGTACTTTTCCTGGGACTATGGTTCTCCACATTTGAGCCATGGTGACTCAAATCAGGGGAATAAGTAGTGCTCGGGCCTAAGCTACGACTGACATCTGATGCATTCTCCAAGCCCGTGTACAAGAATATTTCAACATCGCTTATTCTGAAGGACGTTCCTGGACTGCTTCCTATACTCTGCCTCTTTATGTGGGATGCAATAACTTTTCTTGCTGAATAGTCCTGAGAACTGAAAATCCCACCGGCAGATATCAGTTGTCTGGTTAGTAGCTCTGATGAAGCAGAATGTGGCCGTTGCCTGAGAATATCGAGAGGAGTCATGCCATCCACATCACGGATGTTCACATCAATGCACCCAACGGTCATAAGTAGGTCAACGAGATCAGAATGAATATTTCCCATGATAGCCAAATGAAGAGCTGTTCTGCCATCATTATTCTTGGCATTGATGATTTCTTCAACATTGAAAAGCTTCCCGCATAGCAAATGCTTCAAGAGATCGATTTGGCGGTCCAATCTCCGGAAACCAGGAGTCTGAAAACCAGTAACAACAGAATGCAGGAATGTCTCTCCTGCATTATTTCTGGCATTGATTGAAGAAGGCGATGCAAGAATTAGAGCTTCGACAACAGCTAAATGCCCCCTGTGAGCAGCCACATGCAATGCTGTATTGCCTTGATTGTCGCTGGAGTTGATAATCCCAGAAGACGATACAAGATCTTTTACCACCTGTAACATATTTAACAGCAGACTGGTTATGAAGGACAAAAGACAGAAATCAAATAATTAACTGCAAACAGAGAAAGCAAAGGTGAGTTTCATCGAAAAATGAGGCGCAACCGTCAGGCCCCTGTCCAGCTAACACTCGTAAGCATCAAAATATTAACTTCAAGACACTAAAATGCAGCTGATAAGCGAGTGAAAGAAGTAAATTTTCCAAGGAACCTCTAAACTTCTGAAATTGGTGCAACCTAATAATCAATGCATTTTACTATCTGTTGGACACACTGCCATTCAAGAATGGGGAACAACCACCTCTGACCTTTGCCCCAGGAGGAAAGATGACTAAAACAAATTCTATCAATTCTACTCTGCCTTATCTTGGCATAGGTTAAGATTAGAGAGTTCTCTTTTCCCCTCATAAACCATACAAATGGTCAAACATGGAGAACTAAAATCAAATAGAAAATAACTTGCAAAAACAGAGACTTCTAATACAACAAGAGACTGGAAGTAGGTTTCTCACCTCGACCTGACCCCTGGCAGCCGCCGCATGTAAGATTGTTGCTCCCTGAATATCTCTATAAGCCAAGGCGTCATCGGAGCAATCACCAAGAAGGTCTTTCACCAGCTTGAGATTACCTCCTCTTGCAGCTGCATGTAGAGCTCTATTCATTATCTCCAACTTATAAGCGGACGGGATCTCCCCAATTGTTTCCTCCACCCCAGTCCCGCCACCCGCCGGAAACCTCGGCGAGGAGGCAAAATCAAGAACCACCCTGAAAACCTCAGAGTTCTTGCTCCTGGAGGCAGCGTACAAGATATCAGTCACGCCATACTCTCCCTCTCCAAAGACCAAAAGAGGGTCTCTCTCCAGCAATTCTTGAACAAAACTCAAATCCCCAGCGGAGGCAGCGGTGTACAGAAGCCATCCACCATAACCACCCCCGATGAGGGAGTTTTTACCTTTCTTGTTTTCACACTCGGAAAGCAGCTTTCTTGCCACCTCGGAGCGGCACTTGGCAACATCATGAAACTGTTCTTCGTCGTCCCAGACAGTTTCCAGGCGGCGGATTCTACGAAGAGATGTGAGTTTGATGAGGTGGTTGCCGTCGAGGCGGAGGAGTTCCCGGACTAAATCGTAATGTCCATTGGCGGCTGCCCAATCAATCGGAGAAGCATACCACCATTGATCTCCAGTGCTTTCCCACCTCAGAGGGAAGTATGTTGGAGGAGACATCTCAGAGAAAAATTTGCGCGCGAGGGAAATGGGTTTCAGCCACAAAGAACACAACCCTTTTTTGGCTGTGCAAAAACTTGAAGAAAATCCAGATAACAATAATCAGACTCCTCGGTCAAAGCCAAAAACCTTGAGGAAAATGGGAATTCGGCAATAAAAATTGCAGCCCTTTTTTGTTTTCTTGAACACAATCTGTGTAAAAACCAAACCCCGAGAATATGACAATCAGATTCTCTTTATTCAAAGATAAAAGAGAATACTTTGGCACCAAGCTTTTCAATGAGAAAATTGAAAAGAATGGGAAAAAAAAGGAATAGAAAACTCAGAAGCTCATTCTTGTATGGGCAAATTATATGTCGTAAAAGGTGGTTTAGTGTGCAAAATGCGTATCTCCAAGCAATAAAGAGAATAAAGGGGCAGACCCTACAAACTTTTAACAAAGAGTTAACCAGAAAGAGAGACTAGAAATGCAAAAACAGGACCTGCAGAGAGAGAGGAGAGAGAAAGGGGTAAAGCAAAAAGGAAAAAGGGCAAAACATTTGTCATTAGGAGGAATAATTACAACAGTTAAAAAAGCTTCTAATAGTACTCTAAATATAGTTGCATACAGTAGAACAAGCTGGAGTAACAATTATTATAATTCTGAAAAAGCAGGAGAGGAATTAGAGAACAAAGACATGCCACAATGAGTATTGTTTATTACAAATGATGTCAGTGAACAGCTAACCATAATTAACAATATCAAACAAGGGATATGAGAGAGAGAGAGAGTAAAGAAGAAAAGCCCATCATTTTTCTCAACCCACAAAAGGAAATTGATGGTCCGAAAGAGAATATGAAATTAAACTTTTCACAGAACAAGAAGGGATAGAGTGATCCTGTGTTAGCAAAAGATGTCCAAATATTACTAAAGAAACATAAATTTTCATAAACGATGGTCCATGGGCAATATGCTGAGTAAAAACTTGTTCTTTTCTTCCTCCCATTAAAGTATTAACCCACCCCACAATGAACTAATCCGTGTGCGTGGAAAAGATGGCGGCTTTGGAATTGTATACAACTTTGGCCCAGTCAAGACGGATTCAGACCTCTTCTGCTATGTTTAAAATCAGTATAAACTAATCACAATTTATATTCAGAAAATTGTAACCAAGGAGATGGCGCATACAGTATGTTATATGTGTCAAGATGTGATTAATCAGCTTAAGAGGAAGAAGCACAAAGGAAAAATAATAGAAAAGACTCAGCTTCATAGTGTCCACTTCATCCAAAAAGATACTTTGGACCTAATCAACTATTGAAATCAAACCTTTTGGAGCTTGACAAAATTATGACTGTAATAGGGCGGTGGCATGTCTAAACAGGCAACCGCCCACCTAATATTCTTTCATTGAAGGATTTTTACATAATTCTGTCGGTGTGACACATTATCTGAATTCTTTTCACCATCCAATTTTTTCATAATTCATAGATTTGGATCCTCTGTTTGTTCTTCTCGTTTTCTTTTTCTTGTTTATTTCTTTTCTAAAGGGAAAAAAGGACATCTCATAAGGAGGCTGAACCCGATGAACCAACCATGTTCACCTCGTCTAACGAAAAGGCTGTTTCTTGGTTTTAGCTTTCAGCATTTGGAGCGATGCGTGTTGGGTTGCTTTTAGCACCAGCATTAAATGCTTATTTTAAGTGAAAGACGTTTACCAAACAATCCTTCATTGCAAGTGATATCTACGCTTTGCTTGTTTGTGCTTCAGCCACCAAACTACCTCATTCCATCCCAAGTGTAGTACTACTGAATCTTTAATTTCTTACGGAGAAAAAAAAACATTAAGAGGTGGTTCAAGAATTAATATACGGAGTACTATTTTTGAATGAAAATAGACGAAATATTGTTTTTTAATGTTTTTCTCACATAAATTTCAGAACCAAAAAACACAGTCTAGGAAAATTAACTATATGATTGTGTGAGCCCGTAAATTTTAATTTTCTCAAAAATATAATATCTTGGGAGTGTCGTGTCCCACATCGATGGCACCAAATCTTGGCCTTGGATTTCACTAGTCCACCCCCACTTCCCTAGCTTCCCATTTCTTTGAAAACTATCTATGTTGTGATTCGAGCTATATTTTTTATTTAAATTACGTTTTATTTTCTATTTCTTTTTATATGTACACGTACTATATGTATAGAGATGACATCATATATTTTAATTCTAGAAAATTGTATATACGTAAAGTTTATATATTGAATACAACAGAAGATGCAGCAAGATTTAAAATAAAAAATCCAATATGATTTTGATGAGGCTATGTAAATACATAGGAGTGAATGAAAGAGAAGGGCATGTGAAGAAGCAACTTTATCTTTTCAAGTGGTGAGATAAAGCGATAATAGAAGGGGATGGGTAGAGGCATGGCCTGCTTACTGCTTGCTTTAATCAATGCAACAATAATGCACCTAATGTCAAAAGTCTTTGCAGTCCATACCCTTTATTATGCCTCTCCCTCAGTTCATTTCCATTTGGAAAAAGCTAAAGCCTGTCTGTGTTAACTCCGCAGCTATAGAAATAGAAGGGAGTAGTAGAAAGACAGATACAGCGAAGAGGATCTCAAGTATCACTATCAATGTATCGAACTACTTTATCCATTTGTACAAAAAGATGATCATCCTTTTAATTACGGGCCCCCCACCCCACCCCACCAATTAGCTAGGGAGGTCAGAAACAATTAAAAGTGGCAGACACCATTCACATTATCAATACATTAAGCCCAGATCGGATCAGCAACCCCTCTGCTTTCAACATCACAATAATAATAATGCCTGATTTTATTGCTGCAATTTGATCCCATGTATTCTGTGTGTTTTCTCCTTAACTCACTGAGAGTGAGAGCAGTTGGTTTTATCCAGCAACTGCTGCATGCCATCCACATTTTGGAGTCTTGAGCACCCAAAAACGTATTGATGCTACTGTTGGATCATCTGCAGCACTACAACCTTCAGAAACCTTTCTTCACTTTACTTACTACCACCAATTTTCTCAAGCCCCCACTCCAACTACCTCTTTCGGGATGATGAACTTTTCTCAACAGTTTAACGTGAATAAGTGACGATGGATTTCCGCCTGCAGCATCAACAACAATTATCATAAGGATCAAACACATCAAGAGTAGTAGTAAATATATAGTTGAATTACTCCATTATATTTAATTCATCATCATGCATATAATATTCTTTTGCAAGCACACCAATGGATCTCATCCCAAGCACCTTAATCAACAAGAAACACAGCATCTAGCCAATTTTACGGGTAAATTAGAGTGGACTCTCTACAAATTTATCATTACAAAATTTTTATGGTCGATGCACCTCTGATAAATATCCGATTTATTATAAATATATTTGTTAGACGTTTGTTAATTTAAAAAAAAAAAATACTTACCCTAAATCTAAAGTTGTAACTTGTAAGGGAATTCCCATAATTTACCCTAATTACTAGGCCCGGAATTTAGTAAGAAGCTTTACACGCTGGCCCAAGATGAGCTCATATAAAAACCAGGCCCAGAAATTTAGTAAGTAGCTTTGCGGGCCGGACCAAAATGGGCCCATGGAAGAAAAATAAATTTCTAGACAAATTTTTTTTTAATTTTTTTTTTTTTTTTTTTCTCTCGCATTTTCCCCCTTCTTCTATAAAAAAAAATTATATATATCCAAAATTGGAATTCCTTATTTGTTTTGCATGTGCTTATAAGTATTTTTGTTATTTATAAAAGTTTTGAATAATAAAAATTATATAAAAAATTTTAGAAAATTAAACACAAGTATAGAAATAGAATGAGTTGCATTATATAATTAGTCTATATAAAAAAGCGCAGTAGTAAAAATAAAAAAAAAAAAGCAATCAGAAAAATTTGAACTTGAATCAAATTTTGATTGAATTTGAACTAATTATATAACAAATGTAATATATTATCGTATAATTAATATATATATAAAAAAAATAATCAATTACACAATAATATGTATGCTTTCTCTATAATTAATTTAATTGAAGACAATTTTAATTTAAATAGATTTTTTGAGAGGCTGCGGGAGTAATTATGGCATATCATCCGATCATCTAACGGCTATAGTTGGAGGGGTGCAATGAGCCATGCACTATTCTATCCCCCAAGTTATTCACTCTCGAACAGTATCCTCCATTTCCAAACCTCCCTCCAAAATCAGAACCGATATCCAAACCCCAGTCATGAAGAGTGCTCACGACGTACTCCTTGAAATACGTGTCCGGAGAGGCAGACGCGTCGCGCAACGTCTCGGCTGCTACCTTGCCATCGCCGCTGGTTCCTACCTTCTCAACAAGATGCTCTACACCGTCCACGGCGGCCAACGCGCAGTCCTCTTAGACCGTTTCCGCGGCGTCCTGGATTATACAGTCGGTGAAGGCAGCCACTTGTTGATCCCGTGGGTTCAGAAACCGTTCATCTTTGACGTTCGCATGCGCCCCCACACTTTCTCCGCTGTCTCAGGTAGTGAACACAAATCTCCGCTGTTCATCGAAGTGTTTCGTTTTACCTGTCGCTGTTCGAATCTCTCGAGGTCTTTTGTTAGATCGCTGAATCATGCGTGTTTCGTAGGATTTTGTAGTGTGATGAAAATAAAAATTGAAAGAAAAGTTCTGCATTAATTTCATTGTGACACGAACATAACACGAAATGCATCCTTTTAAAATTCACCATCTGACAAAATGAATACAAGACTTTCATGCCTTATTCTCGAATGAAATTGAGATAAATAGCACCTTACTCTTTTTCCTTCGTGTTGTGGAATGATAATGTAACTTTTGTTTCTTTAGATGATGTGATTATTTGTGATGTTTGTGCTGACAAATGCAGTAATCAAAATGATTAATGACTTTTTCATTAGAGATTCATATTGTTTTACCTTCTTGCAATTCTTTGATTAAATGTTATATATTTTTTACGGAGATTTGTGATTAATTAAAACTTTTACCCAGATATTTTGCATATGTGATATTTAGATACTTCTCTTTCAATGTATGCATGGTCTCAACATAATCTTTTAATGACAGGGACAAAAGACCTTCAAATTGTGAATCTCACTTTGCGTGTGCTATCTCACCCCCAGGTCGATCAACTTCCCCATATTTTCAAGACCCTCGGGCAGGAATATGATGACAAAGTCCTTCCCTCCGTCAGCAATGAGATTCTCAAGGCTGTCATAGCGCAATTTAATGCTGATCAATTGCTTACAGAACGTTCTCGTGTTTCTGACATTGTGCGACAGAGTTTAATTCATAGGGCACAGGAATTCAATATCCTTGTAGACGACGTGGCAATCACTCATTTATCATATGGTGCAGAGTTCTCAAAGGCTGTAGAGCAGAAACAGGTGGCGCAGCAGGAGGTAGAGCGGTCTAAATTCGTAGTGGCGAAATCAGAGCAGGAACAGAAGGCGGCTATCATTAGAGCTGAAGGGGAGAGTGAGTGTGCGAAGCTGATATCTGATGCTACTTCTGTTGCAGGCATGGGGTTGATTCAGCTGAGGAAGATCGAGGCAGCAAAGGAAAATGCAACGACCCTAAGCAGGAAAGGCGATGTGATGTATGTGCCCAGGAAGAACATCCTTTTGTGGCTGTGGCTGCCGGGGGGATGCACCTCTGGCGGTGGGGTAATTCACAACCAAGGGGCATGTTTGAGGTGTACCTGGGTAGGAATGGACATTCGAGGCTGATAGGGTTATTTGGTAAGGAAACATGTTGATGAACTGTACGAATAGGTGGGTAGGAATGGATAACGAGGCCGAATTTACTGTTACTTGGGTGTGGAAGATTGTGATTTCATGTCAAAATAAATAACATTATCAATTCTCTTCATCAATGGGGGACAAAACCCACATGTTCCAAGTATGAAATTCTAACACGATATTGTCTTGCGCAATTCAATGATTAAATATCTTAACTAGAATAACTAAGCAGTCACATTATGCTACAAAAATTCATATATTCTTCATCAATATAGGGATTATAATCAAGACGTGGTGGATATGGAGGGACATGCCTAGCTCCATCGTAGTAGTAGTTCGTGTTGTAAGAATATTCAGGCAGAGCATTCCTCCTAGGATAACTGTGGTGCATCTCATGCCACATGCCTTCAGGCAATGATCTTCGTTGGCCATAGTTGTAATTATTTGAGCCATAATCATAATCATAATGACCTCGATTCATCATTCTTGGGTGACTGAGGTTCGCCCATATTAGCTCCGCATGTACCCCGCACCTTGCTAAAGCTTTAATGCAATAGTTAGGATCAACTTGGCCTGCAATCTTGGCTGTTTTTGCTTCTGCATCAATTGTGACGTCGTAGACACCTTGCAATAAATTTTGCATGAAATTTTAAGTGTTAATTAATATGCGATATATTTCATTTCAACTCAACTGATCAAAAGTTTAAACTATTCAAAATGGAAAGAGAATACTATTTGATACTTGCATTTCTAACAAAAAACATAATTTCGAATCAGAAATAGGAACAATTACCATCAAGAGAACTCAGTACTTCCATTGTGTGCCTCTTACATGCATCACACCGGAGTGCACTTTCAGAACACAACACTGCAATAACGTAGTTCATAGGAAAAAGAAAAGGAAACAGAAATAGATTATGACTACATATATATATGTATATTGAACCATTCATGAGTGGTGACAATGATACAGCACATAGTATGTATGTAAAGAGGAGTTTTCTGGTTACCAAATTCGCGTGATGATAATCCATTGATGGGATTAAGTCTTTGCGGAAACTGCAATTTCGTTCATTGATTTAATTCAAAAAGATTGATTTGTGAGAATATGTCATGGAAGAACCCCTAGTAACAATCTATAGAAGACGCATAAATCAGAGAGGAAACATTAGGTACCTTGCGAGTATCAATGAAAGAGAATGAAGGGAGGAGGCCGTCCTGTATACGTACGGTGACCCACTGAGAAGATGAAGATTATGTATATGCACTCCATAAGATTGGAAACCGAATCAAGAAAAGATTATAAGTGTTTAATCGGGGGGAGAAAATTCCGTATTATTCCTTTAATATAATTAGTATTTGGTGCATGCAATAGGAAGTTTCTTCTTATTTCTGCTGAAAAATCAATGGGTCAAACGAGCAGTTTCCAATTTTCAGCTAAATTCATGTATTTACTTATTTTTACTAGTGTTCAAAAAATTTATTATAATTAACGGATTTAGCCTAAAAACAATATTTGTGCAAACACGGACACACATCTCCTAAATGGTTTGAATAAGGCGAAAATTCATTTGTCTTCCTGTTCTTTACTACTTTTATTTGTTTTTTTGTCAATCTGAGTATCTGACATGCCTAAATTTGGAACTGGAAGACAAATTGACAATGTAGAGCTAGATAAATTTGGAAAGTTTTAATCCAGATCAGTTTGATCAAATTGAAATCAATTATTTGGCAAATGCTAATACATTTGTTGCATGATTAATTTATAATTTAAAAAAAATTAATCAATTAAATAATAAATGTGATAAACTTATTATATAATTAATTTGGTCCGCCACACCTAATTAAGGTAATAATTTTCCAAGTAAACTTATATCTCAGCAGAATAAATTGATCAATGATTCAACTAATGGTATCCAAGAAACTCGTTTCCTTGTATATAATGTAGTTTGTGATTGCACAGAAGTGCTTCTTGACGTTTAATATTTCAAGTCCCGCTACTGACTTCTATGTTCGTCATCCTTCCGTCGTTCGACATGAAATAAGAAAAAAGCTACTGGCTTTGTTTGTTTTTGTGTCTTGTTTTGTTTTGGGCATTTCCCGAGACAAAACAAAACACACCCAATATTTGTTTTTCTATTTTTACACCTTATTTGGGTGTTTTTTTGTTTTTGAATTTTTTATGTATAATAATATACACACACTTATATATATAAATATAATTATAAAAGATATGATTTGACAATGAACAGTATTTTTTGTCAACAAAAAATGCAACATTAAACATAATATAATATATATACATATTTATATATATAAAAAGATATAATTTGACAATCAACAGTAATATTTGTCTCACAAATCCCAACATCAAACATACACAACTTATTTTAAACTATTTTATATTATTTCAAAACACAAATCCAAACATACCATCTATCTCAAACACACACTTATTTATCTCTATTTTTCTCTCTCTATCTTAGAAACACCAAAACAAAACACCCAAAACACAAATCCAAACATTATGAAAGTTTGTCCAAAAAAGTAGAACAGATCTTAAACTCATAGCTGAAGTGCATGTTACCGAACAAAATTCCGCAAAAAAGAACAAAGACAAGGCCTCAGAACTTCAGCAGTTCAGTTATTCCTAAACAACCAAATCAAGGTTGCAACCAAAGTGAACAACAGGTGAAAAAGGGATTCTCTAATAAGCAGCGCTCATGCAACCTTTGCCATGTGCCGGATCAAGTCAACAACACGGTTACTGCAATACAGCGGGATTTGTTAATATTCCAGTTGCTAATAGTGAACAAAAATTACATGTCTGAGTATACATAATTTCTTACCTGTAACCCCATTCGTTGTCATACCAAGAGACAACCTTCACAAAGTTGCCGTTTAGTGCAATTCCAGCCTTGGCATCGAAGATGCTAGACCTGTCAAAGCCAATGAATTATAGTTAGTTATTTGTTTGAGCTAAGCAATTTTCCCTTAGCACAGGAACTATAAATGTTGGGAAAAGATATAGATGGTAGATATCTGGGAAACAGGATTCCATTAAACCAAAGAACTATAATATATAAACAATTAACAACTAAAGAATAACCTGGGAAACATTCATAGAATTCTCACCTGCAATCACCGACAAAGTCAGTTGACACTACATCATCTTCTGTGTATCCTAGGATTCCCTTCATGTTAGTCTCAGACTCCTCCCTGCATAACAGTAAGTAACGAGAATATTCAAGACATGTAAATGAAATGATGCCTCAAAAAGACAAGACAAAATGAAGATTACTTACTTAATAGCAGCTTTAATTTCATCATATGTGGCAGCCTTTTCGAGCCTTGCAGTTAGGTCAACCACTGAAACATCAACAGTTGGAACGGAAAGCCATCCCAGTAAGCTTTCCATTTAGAGCAGGAAGAACTTTTCCAACAGCCTGCAAATATTACAACTGCGTTAATTAAGAAAGCCTACGACAGTATAGTAAATAGAACAGTCAATTATGTGAATTAGCATATAGGTAACACCAGTACATGCAATTGTGACTTGGAAGTGCTCAGGTGGGAATTTTACAACAAAGACAATAATAAAAATAATAATAGTTGCAAGTATCTTTCTAAACAAGTCAGAAATATGCATCCAAGTGTGTGCCAACTCTCACTACTATACAAAATATGCTCTCAACTGATCAAATGAATCCTCACATGACCTGACCAGGAGATATACTCTATCCATTCCAAGATTGTAAAAGCAAACTGTAATTTCATTGTGTAGCTTAGTCTATTTGAACAAATTATTTGCAATCTTATCTTCAAATTAGTACTTAAAAAGGCCAAAGAAGGTTCTCGAACTAAAAGATACATAAGTAAAAAGCAATCGAGATGGAAGATGAACCCATGGTTGTACTAATATAGATTGCATTTAAGGTCACCTTAGCAGCTCCAGTGCTACTGGGAATGATGTTGAATGAAGCAGCTCTTCCACCTCTCCAGTCCTTCATCGATGGACCATCAACAGTCTTCTGTGTTGCTGAACACAGGATAAACATTAACCACTATATCACACCCATGTTTGAAAAGTCACTAACAATTAAATTTACCAGTAATGGAGTGGACTGTTGTCATCAGCCCCTCAACAATACCAAACCTGTCGTTGAGGACCTGTAACATCACAAAGCATCATATTAGTTCATGAAGTACTTATGGCATCTAGAGCAGCCTGAAAAATTGAGTTGAGATACAGACCTTAGCCAATGGGGCTAGACAGTTGGTAGTGCAACTAGCATTAGAAACAATGTCAATGTCGGACTTATAATCCTTCTCATTGACACCAACAACAAACATAGGAGCGTCCTTGCTTGGGGCAGAAATCACTACCTTCTTTGCACCTCCCTAAGAATCAGATAAGACAACAAAATCATTCAATTACGCAGTGACCCTAGAAATTTCCCAGATTCTTCCTGTGTTAGTCAGAAAATTAATGCAGCCTTTATGGATTGCCAACAAGTTCAGAGTAAAGGCATAGTTCAGTGCTAACCTTCAAGTGGGCAGCAGCCTTGTCCTTATCTGTAAAAACACCAGTGGACTCCACAACATAATCAGCTCCAGCCTCAGCCCATGGGATCTCCTCCGGGTTCCTGCTCGTCAGAAGCAAACATAAGTATCAATATAGATACAACTAATTGCACCTCAAGCTGATAGGAGAGGGAAAGTACCTGACGCCAAAGACAGTCACTGGCTTGTCACCAAAGAGAAGGGTTTTTGAATCCTTAACCTTAAGTTCATGCTTTTTCCATTGACCATGAACGCTGTCGTATTTGAACATATAGGTCTGCACAGAACAGGATAAGAACATAAAAGCAAGCAGAGCATACTTACTAAGACACAGTAAACATGAAACCAAACAAAATCTATACACATTGAGAAAAATCATTTCAAGCCAAATCAATCAAGTGAAGATAAAAGAGATCCAAAACAGAATGCAGAGATCCGTTTCTTAGGAAAAAAAAAAGGTCAGACAAAAGTTAAGTTAATCTGAAACGTAACAATAAGCAACACACGGATCTTATAAACAGCAATAACGCATAAATCCTGTTTATCGGAAAAAAGAAAGAAACATTGAGAAGAAAAAATACCATGTAATCGGTGGAAATAAATGGATCATTGACAGCAACAAGCTCGACATCATCACTCTGTAGGGCAACTCTCGCCACCAAACGTCCGATTCTTCCGAATCCTACACAACCACAAAATATTGAAGCATGCAGAAACTAGCTTGGTGGCGAGAAGAAACTAGCATTCTTTCCTTTTATCTACAGTTTAATCTAGAAATTTGCCAGGGAAAATCTCAAAATCTGAATGAACATCATATAGAAGAAAAAGTGAAACTAGATGACCCGTAAATCCACAAAAAACATCACATTTATGCAAACCTAACTCCAAACACAGCCTCAACGCACAAGATCATAAACCAACACTAAAAAAAAAAAAAAAAAGGCGGATTAGATCTACGTAAGAAATGATGCAGAAGAAACATATACCGTTAATTCCGATCTTGATTTTGGCCATTATGAATGAGAGATCTGGAGAATACGAGAGTGTAGAGAGGTGAGAGGGAGCTAGTGTAGTAGTAGTAGTAGTAGTAGTAGTAGTAGTAATAGAGAAAACGTTGTGGTAAGTGAGAAAGTGGTGGGCAGGCGGCGGGCGGGTATTTATATTTGAAAATGGCTAATGGGAAATGATGAGAGCGTTACGATACACAAGCAAGAGGCGGAATTGTCGAGGCCGCTTTGCTTGGGGTTGGGGCACTATAGATCCACGCACGTGACTCTGACGACCCTAAATACTATTTTACTTTCCAAGTCCTAAAATTATGGTGAAATTAAATAAAATGTAAATATAATATAACAAAATAATGGTATTTTATGAATCGAAAAACAAAAATGGGTTAGGATTTGTTTGGGACTTTATAAAAGGTTATTTAATTTCGATTATCACTCAGTAATTTGTAAATTGTTTTATATTAAAGATAAATAAATAACACGAAAACGTTAGTCTCCAAACCTAATAAAACAGAACCTCGAGCTCCATAAGAAAAAAATACTAAATTTTTAAAATTTTAAAAATAGGTTGGGTGTTAGGCGAGAAACTAGAGGCGGGTTGCCTATGAGCAGCGGAACTGTCAACAACAATAGCACAACATTGTTATTCTGTTCTTGTATGCATCCATAGTTAGAATAATTGGTGGACCACATTCTTACCAACCATGATGCGACGTAATGATTTCAAGTACGGTATCTTGCTATCCTTTGCAAAAAGCAAGAAATGTGATGGAATGATGAAACCAACAACGTCCATTCTATTTCCATATCCATGCCTCAATTTATTCAGCGGCCCCCAAATAGAATGGACACGAAACAAAAAAGATATCATGCAATTTATAATAGAATGGGGTCATTCTATTAATTTCATGAGAACACCCTAAAAAACACTTCATTTATTAATTTTACACAACCCTTCTCCATTAACTCAACAAAATGAAGAACATATATAAAGAAGAGAAACTTAAAAATGAAATAAATTATCAGGCTACATCAGTTAGGAACAATCGCCTAGGATCAATCCTCCATTCTTGATACCTCTAGTTGTGACAATAGTTTCTCTATGATCGCCTTCAATGCAGGAGCACTCACCCGGCATTTACTATCATCGAAACAGGATCTTCCTTCTTCAGCTGCTTTACACAGCTGAGGGTCCAACGGGATCTTCCCTAGGAACGGAACCCCCATATCCTTGCACATTTTAGCACCACCACCAGCACTACTATCAAACACTTCACTAACAGCAACCAAATTAAGCATTTCTGGAGCTTTCTCCTTCATGTACTCAATACCCACTGTGTCATGTCTTTTTGTTCACCAGTCTCGGTCACACTCATGAATCTGAAATCGGACAACGGTTGGCACAAACCACTCATATTTTCAACTACACCGAGAACCTGTAATCCAACCTTCTTACAGAAACTAACTTCTTTCCTTACATCTATAAGGGACACCTGCTGGGGGGTGGTAACAATAATGGCACCATCTATTCCAGTTGTCTGGAGAAACTGAACAATTGAAATATGCTCATCTGAGGTTCCAGGTGGCGCATCAACCACAAGAAAATCAAGTTCTCCCCAGTACACGTCCTTCAGAAATTGCTTGATGATTCCATTCTTCCGAGGTCCTCGCCATATGACAGCCTCGTCAGGATGGGGGAGCATGAACCCAATTGACATGACCCCAAGGTTTGACTCAACATACACAGGAGACCAACCAAGGTTGCTTTGATGAATCTCTTGACCTTCCAGACCAAGCATCTTTGGTATACTTGGACCACAAATATCAATATCAAGGAGACCCACCTGGAAATCCATAGCTGCCAGAGCAAAAGAAAGTTGGGCTGAGAATGTACTCTTGCCAACACCGCCTTGCCAGACAAGACCAGTATTTTGTGTTTCACTGTTGCCATTCTTTCAACAATGCAGACCAAATCTGGAATCAACAAACCAGCCCTAGTCAAACTAAAGTAATCATCAAGCATATTGCACATTTTGGCAACCCAAATACTGAGCGATAGAAGTAAGTTTCCATGATTTCTCAATATCAGGAGTGTAAGTCAAACATGTCTCCCAGCAATGAAAACCACATTTTGAACAGATTCACATTACTACCTAAAATACTCAAGTTGAACACCTGTTCCCCAGTAGACAACAAATGTTTAACTGACCAACATGACGCTGCTTCTATGCCATATAATTCAAGCATTGCAAATCACAACTTTCAATAACACTGCTTATTATCTTTTATTAATTATGAGACCATTCAACAGAACCAAAGTATAATAGTTAACTAAAAACATATGAAAATAATTCGAACATTAAAAATAGGGGTGAAACTCCAACCCATTCCAATAACAAATTAATACAGCTCGCTCAGGAATTTTACTGAGGTTGAAAATGTATTAGAGTTTGTTTTTATTGCTAAAACATGACAAACTCAAGCAATCTCTAATGCGCAAAAAACAAGTTCAAGAGGAGGCCAGATAAGATTCCATATTCTTCATCTATGTTATCCATTTAAGCACGAGGCGAACTTGAAAAATTATCAATCCAGATTATGTTAGCCTGGTTTGTCATATCAATGAACTGAATTTTCAACAATTGATCTCCAATAACCTGATCCAATTCTATCTATATACAGAAAAATGCCTGAACGCCTAATAAGAAACTATTTGCAACAAAACGGGTAAAACCGAAAAAAAAAAAAATGGACCTGGATCGGGTCCTTTGGGAGCAGTAGCACAAGCCTGCTGATTAGGACATCCTTCACAAGCATCAGATTTTCCAGCTGATTCAGACTGAGGCCCTGGGCAATCTGAAGTAAAAGGCAACACATATAACTAAGAGAAACCTCGAAAAAAGCTCACGTTAAGTATGCTAAAAGTTGAAAATTTAAATATCTAAACAATATACACACGTTCATTGGCGTTCTCGGGGATTTCATAGCCATCGTTTCCCATCCCTGTACGATTTCCGAGCTGCGGACTGAGAATTCTACGACAAGTTACAACGCAACGATTGATTTATTCGAGAACGAAACCGAAAAAAAACGAGGGAAATTTCAACTCTGGAACCCTAAAAGAGTTAAATAGGTTGGTCTAGAGTTAGAAGTTCATTCAATGCACGGCGCAGCCTAAAGTCGCGATATCCTGGGTGCAAGGTCGGTGTTTTGATTAGGAGAGAAAGTCGGCGTTCGTGGATTGGGCTTCAGAGATATGAGCTGAGCCAGTTCAGTGGTAAGGCCCAGACCTTCAAAGCCCATAATACTTCAGGCCGGTTATCCTACTTGGCTCAGGCTCAGGCTCAGGCTCAGAGATCGTATTTGATTAATATTTATTACCTTGCTTTAATATGAAAACAAAGTTTGTATTTAATTAACATATTTGATAGCTTAATTTAATGAAGTAAAAGAAATTGATCATTTTACTAATCACTCACAAGAAAAATATCCGCTTAAAACATGAGAAGCGCATTTAACATGTTGCGATATCAACTATGAAAGTAAGAAACAGTAAATGCATCGTTGTCTCAAGACTGAAGCTCCCAATTCTTACAAAGTACTGAAAATTACGAAATAACTGCTTATATTGTCACAAGTACCACAGCACAGCTTAGTGAAATCTGAGCATTCAAGATTACACCAATCAACAGACATTTTCAGGACCAGCATTCTCCAGAGCTGCTGTCTCAAGTTTCCCTTCCAACTTGGCCAACACAAGCAAGCATCAGTGCTGTCCAATGGGTATCGGATATCTTGGCCAACGCAAACAAGCATCACCACCGTCCAGTGAGCAAGCGATATTCTTAACCGTCTCTTCGAGGACTTACCAAACAATACTGGACTTTTACTTCTTGGTACCTCGTCTTCCCGAACAGACATCATATCAACACAACTCTGTGTTTCCTCTGGCAGCATATGTAAGTTCACAACGAACTTTAAACAGCACTATAAGCCTCCTGACATCATTTGTCAGCCAATATTTCCGTAGTCCCTTTCCACAATATTTTTCATGGAATGCCCATGTTGACAGAAGACGGGTTAGAATATCCGTGAGATTTCACATTTTAACGTTTAGGGACTCCATGTTCTTGAGCTGAAAGTCTTACCACATAAGCCACCTTAACCCACTCAGATGGTTATAAGTACCAAATCTTCAATGAAATGTCAGATCTGACAGCCTCAAGGTTTACTCATTGTTTCAGTAATGTATTCGTCCTGTGTATATATAGCCTATGATTTCGCGCCATTACTCCCCAAGCATTCAAAGAAATAACTCAAGTCAGGTGCTTAGCCATAGAGGACGACATGGTAACTTGACTTTTGGCGCCAGCAAGTGTGCAGTGGTGATAACGTCACCCTATCCTGGTAGTTCAAGATCTGTGCCAAACAGTCCAAACAAAGTAAATCCAAACAGAATGTCTCTTCATATGCTTTATTATCCAAGCAGCATCCACAGCTCATACAACGAGCAATGCAAAAGATGCAAGCTCTGCATGCATTTGCAGAATGGATCTTCGCTTGACAACTCTCTGCGGGGCAATCATAAACTGGTCTCGCATGCTGGCATCTCGGGCATGTTTCAACGTCAATAACACGTTCATCGTCAAGAGAGAGATATAACTGTCCCGCACGATAGAATCTTAGTTTATAGTTGCTGGGCTTTTTGTCCTCATCTGCCCCTAATAAAAGCTTAAAGTCTTTGAGGTGCTGGTTCGTTAAACCAAAAAGCTCACAAATTCTTAGGAGCTTTATACCAGGCACGGCAACAGAATTAAAGACCTTTAAATCGTGCAAAACATCTTCAATGCGGAGTCTGGTGCATCCCGGCACACTTAACTGCAGATACACAAGTGGTAGAACATGCAAGGTCACGTAGATTAAGAATAAAAGCTGATTTGATAACGGAGTGTCCAGGAAAGAACATAATATGCACAAAAGTTTGTGTAAGAAAGTAACAAAAACTTACACTATTTGAGCAAGCTACAAGTTCCCAAAAATAATGGAGAATATTCCAGGAAGAAAATAATAAAAGTTCACCTGAGTTAATAATCAACATTCTTTACTTATATAGGACCATAGACATTCTAGGTATAGCCAAGAGCATGGAAAAGAGAATAACAATTGAATCTTACAGCTATCATTTCTATTTGTTTCAGGATTATGGGGATATATAAGTCAACACAATTAACACTGTCACTTACTAAAATGGGATAATTGGAACCTCAGAACCAAATGAACCATGCATTAAGTCAAAAGATTGCTATTCCAACCCTATGATGCTTCTAGAGAAACTGCGCAAAAGCAATCATAGAAATAGCCAATTCATTGAACTCATTGTACCATTATCCCATAAGTATTGGTTACTTCAAACGTTGTCACTCCTTGACACCAGCCAAGAGATGTGTTCTTCAACAACTAGTCCCCCCCCCCCTCCCCACCCAACCAACAAAGGTTATTGTAGAATACAGTTACATTAAGGAAGGAGGTTATACAAAATTATACATAATTATACATTACCAAGTACAGTATCTACAGATTACATATCACCATGTTATAGTAATACACAAACCAATATAACAAGATAAAAAGACTATAGAAGGTATATTAGAGTCATCAAAAACTTAATGATATATTAAATAGAAGATGAAAGAAGAATAAATGAGCAGGAACAGAAAGTCCATCTAAAATAAACTGACCTTTGTCATTCCTGGGTTGCTTTGGAGCACACGCTTGAGACCAGCATTGGTGATTTTGAAGCACTTCACAAGGTTCAAGCTGGCAAGGGTACCTTGAGCCCTGTTAGTTAACTGCAGAAGATCATCATCAGTGATCTTATCATTCAAGGGAAGATCTACGTGAATATTTTCTCCAAAGAAGTGGGTCGTTCTGGACAGTATCCCGCAATGGTTTGCAAACCCTTTCAACAGAAAGAAGGTCCTTAACACCAAGATAACCAAGAGCAAAAAATAAAGCATCTGCTGGAGCACCTCCATCAGCAACAGTAGCTTCCTTCACATGCTCATTCTGATATTTCTCACAACCAAAGAACATTAACCCTTCCATGTCACTACCCAACATATTACGGTCATCATACGAACCTCCCGGGCATGACTCCTTACCAGCATCAACCACCTCATTCTCTCCCTCCTCTTGTTCATACTCCATGGAGCTAGTCCAAACAAAGTTCAGTTCGGCAAAGAATTTGTTGTCATCAGTATTTTTATCATCAGAAGGTTCATCAGTCTCAAGCCCATAAGCTTTCAAACCAAAATCCTCTATCCAACCAGTAATGGCCGCAACAGTAGCCTCTATATCAAAATCCATACCAAAAGGATCTGTAGGCAAACTTATATTGAAATCCATGCCAAGCGGATCATTGGGCAAACCTATATTGATCTCCATCCCAAAAGGATCATTAGGCAACAAATCAGCAATATCTTCATAACCCTCATGAGATTCAGAATCATCAAAGTCCACCAACTCTTCAGTTTCTGCACCCGCCCATCCCTCCATGAAATAACCATCATCAAACCTTACACCACTGCGCACATTCTCGTCTTGATTTAACACCATAGCTTCTCCAGCTATGCTAATCAAGGCTCCCAATTACCAAATAAAAACACCAGATATTTAAAGGCCTTCACTTTTTTATCCCCAAAAACAGAATCAGACACACCAAGAAATATCAAATCTTGCTAACTCCTTTACGAACGTACAAATCCGCAATAGAAGATTAACCCATTAAAATAGGAAAAATATGCATATGGGTTTGATGAAAAACGCACGTTCAGATGGGGCAATATCAAGAAAGAGCCTTCCTGTGAGTAGAAAACCCCAAACAAAACACACAATACCAGTGCTAAACAATATCAACAATCACAAAGCATACGACAATACATATATATATATATATATATGAAAGCAATGTGAAGATGAAATCTCCAAATCAGATGGAGGAGGTGGCGATTATATTCGGTGCGAGAATCTAATCCCAACAGCAATCAAACCTTTGACCCATCAAAGATTACACAGAAGAGAGTATATCATGTGTAGGCATTGTAGACATACTATGCAGAGGAGAGCAGAAAGAAACCACACGTAGAATTCTCATTATACGTATATATATCTCTATATATACAGAGTTGTAGGGAAGGAACAAGAAAAAGCCTAATAAGGGAAGGAGATGGAAGTAACAGAGAAAAATCGGTATAATATTTTAGAGAGAGAGACGCGTGGTGGGAATGCGAGTTCCGGATTTTCTTTTCTTTTTTCTTTTATAAATTTTTTTTGACTCGTATTTATTTCCATGTGGCGTCCTTAATTTCTATAAAACCCTAATTGCATGAGCACAATAAGAAAAAGATCCAATGGCAAAAAAAACCCCCAAGGAAGGATCCAATGGCAAAAAATTGCAATCACTTTATTTTATTTTATTTCTTTACTTCTTAACTTTAATTTTTCATGAATAATAATATTTCAATATTTATTTTAATGCTTATTTCTATTATTAATTAATGTATCGATTAAAACTGACAACAAAATAATTATAACATCATAGTAGGAATCAACAACTACTACTATAAGAATAAGTACATACAAAGTTCTTGGGGATAATTAAATTGTTCTCTCATAAGGTTTGGTGTGATTACACGTAAACCTCCTATACTCTGTGCTCTCTAGTACTCTTTATGTTTACTTTTATCTAACAATTAGATTTCTCAATTAATCAAAATTCATCAAAATTATTGATATTAGTAAAAGAAAAAATTGAGTAAAAAATTATATTTACCTCGATTGGTTTATTACTCTCACTTATTTACATGTCAAATAAATCTTTTCTTACCAAAATACCATTATAAAGGTTAAGACATATCTCATCCCATGCACTCATATGCATAGATATATAAAGATAATTTGGTTACAGGAATTCTATTCAACTTGAAATAAGTCAATTTGGGGTAAATAGACATTTTTATTCTTTTTTTTTTTATGCCAACAAATTCAATCATGTTTTACTAACATGGCAATGTATTTGTTAGACGAAACAAAATATCGAGAATACTAGACATAATTTTTCAACAACATGGAGTTTACGTGTAATTATACCAAACTTCAGAGGATGGTGGTGAGTTATCCCAAATTCTTATGCCTTATCAATTGTTTTAGAGGATGTCTGGGTGAGCTTGGAAGCTTTTTAAAATATATTATAAAATGTTTGACAGTTTATAAAATGCTACAAAGTGTTTGATTTTTTTTTTAATATATCTTGTAATTCTAAAACTAAAATGTTATCAGCTTATAACATATTTTTTGTTTTTTCTTTCTTAAAAAAGGAGAGAGTTGGGGCAACTTATTTCTAAAATGTTAATGATTTTTTTCGAATTAATAACAATTTTGTCATATTATAGTATCCTATTAGCTCTATAATCTCATTTTATTCAAACACTTAAAAAAGTTATTTTTAAAATAAAAATATGACATCTTATAAAATATATAATTTATAAAAAAATTAAATTCATTTGGCCAAACATCTTGAGAAACCCAATTGTCTCGATTCATTGTATAACCTTATTTTTAACATAAAAAATATACAAGGTAAATTTGTTTTTTTAATGAAAATGGTCTCAAAATACAAAAAGTTGTACTTTAAATAAAAAAAATCACACTACATAATAAAAATAAAAAATTAGATCACCCGAAAATGACATCCATGGCCACGCCTAAAGCATATATTGTTTTTATATATATGTTTGGTGGTTGTAAATTTCATTTATTTCTTTTGTAATTCGGCTCAATAAATACTTTAATGGGGACGAGATGGTAGGGACAAAATTACTAGCAAATATTATAATATTTTAATTTGTAACCATACTTTTATTTTTATCTCTTATTGCAATTGTTTTTCTTCTTCTGCACAGCTTCTAAATCCATGGCCTCAAACTCTGATTAATGAATTGGATTACTAGACTGCTATCGATTCGGGTTGAGCATCGAGATCGCTTCGAGAAAGAAGTTTTATTGTGAAATTTGTTGGATGGTCCATAATAAAAATCTTGTGGAGGAAAAATATTAATGATGTACTGCAAAATTAAAATAATTATGGGGTATTTATGGGGCCAAGTATACATGCTTGTATAGGGATGGTACCTTATATGATGAATCCAGTGGTCCAACGAATGAATTCTTATTAGATGATCATTTCACTGTGATGTTAATATATCCCATCAGATATTTTCCCATGTCGATATAATACTTTCTTCATTCTTTATATATTATTAGGACAGAGTGTGGAAATAAAATTTTCTTTAATGATTAATAGCATTTTGGACAGTGATTTCATCCATACACTGACTTCTTCCATATTGATCCATCAATTATTGACCGGTAATCTAAGCTGCTTACCCTAATTTGGACAATATCATTCATATTTAAGAAAAAGTGGACCACTCTAAATGCTGCATTTTGAGGCTGACATCTACATTATATCCTAATATTTGTGCTTCAGTTTCCTCACCTAACCAAAATACTAATATAAATTACTAATTTTATTTTTATATAAAAAAAATAATTATATCATTATATTATCATATTAATAATTTTTTTTCTTAATTTCCTGACAAAGTGTCGTCGTACTATATTGGGTATGAAATAAAACTAATCCCTTGATTTTTCTAAAAAAATAAACGTGTCATCGGACAAGGAAAGATATTTCTCAATAACTAACAATAATAATAAAATAATAAAGTTATTTAAAATAGAAAAAAGTACGCATACTTTAAGTGGGAGTCAGAATCATCGTATTAGTTAATTTTGAGGTCTGATAATTATTATGTTTTTAATCAGTGACATATTATTGCTTCAAATTTTGATATGAAATTTAAATTTGAAAAACCTCATCAAATTACTTGAAATGAAAAGAAAATTATGGCAACAATTCGGGTCGTACGGAAGTGTATTGCGTTGGATTTATTAGTTAATTTAAAAATATTGAAGCGTTATTTACTAAATGTTGTAATAACAGTATGTTGCTTAATTTAAAATATCATGTATTTTTTCAAAAAAAAAAAGTATACTATAACAATCATATACTGTGCTTCAATATCAAATAATTATATCTAATTAAAAATCTAATATTAAAGTAGAATAACAACACTATTATTACCACATTATTGAGGTTCGACTCGTGATCTTATAATTATGGAGACTCAACTTCGCCAAATAATTAGGAAAAAGTATAATGTAATTGTAAGGGGGGTACGGAAAGGTAAATGTAGGTTGTCCGAATTATTGTAGAGTTATTAGTGACAAAAGAGTAGTAAGCAATTTAGTTGGAGTGGATTGAAAGGAATAATGAGCTTGTAAGAAAGAGAAGAATACCAACACGTCTCTCCTTCATTAATAATGCGACTTTGTCACATCATAGTTACTTTAACTGCCTTCTCCCCACTGCGTATCCTTAAAGCTCTTTCCTCAATAATTCGCAAAATTAATTATAAAAAAAAAAAAAAAATTCTTTCTCAGTCATTGGATTTCTATATACTCTTTTTCTTTTCTCCCTCATTTCTTTTTCTCTTTTAAATGAAAATAAATACAGTATCAAGGTGTATAATTATTTCTATAGTTGTAGAGGAAAAGGAAACTTTAAAGGGTAGGTAGATATTCTTTTTAAGTTTGACGGTTAAGGAATTATTCGTGCTGAAGCAAAATTACCAAAAAAAAAAAAAAAAATGGTAAATCTCATCCAAGCAAGCAGTATAAGACTATTCTTCCTTAATTTGAGGCAACCTTCGAACTTTCGGTTGCTTTTAGTTATTCTGTTGTGTAGTCAAAGGTATTTGATTCTCTATGTTGTTGGAATTATTTACTGGACAGTTATTTCAAATCTGAGAGCATATTTCAGTAGCATTGTTAGTTAAGGATTCTTCTCTTTCCTGAGATGCAACTGATGATAACATGTAATATCTTGAGAATTCGGACATGAGATCTTCTAAAGATGTGTGAAGAGAAGCAAGCATCAATCAGACTTTTATTTTTATAAACTTTTGGAACACCTTGTATTATTACATGTTAAGGGCTTTGGTACACCGAGCCGTTACATGTTTCTCAAGCTCGGTCTCAGACATGAAAGGCGAAATTTTTATAGTAACAACAGGGAATTAAAAAGACACGGGTAGGTGCGTCTCATGCAGAAACTTAGTTACAAGGTTGGGGGGATCCATATGTACCCGTGAGTTTGGACATAGCCTGCGCGTTCTAATAGCTCGTCTGCTTCCACAGGGCCTCTGCTGCCCGGCTTGTAAGGAAGTGACTTGAACTCTCCCTGATCTATTCGGTGCAGAAGGGGAGTGAAGATCTCCCAGGCTGCCTGCAAGATCCACAAAGTACAGAAATCCTTAATATGGTTGAGCTGGGGAATTTTCGGTTAGATATGAGCTACGAGAAACAAATTTAGTTTACCTTCAGTTCGTCTCTGCGGACAAAATGCTGCTGATCACCTTTAATTCTGTAAACAAGAAAATCATCTAGTTATTGTTATCAACGGAAAACAGGTTATCCAGATTATTTTCAGAATACATCATCTTTTTATATGGGATGGTGGTTTATTTCCGTTAAT
Source organism: Sesamum angolense (assembly GCA_034509725.1). NCBI lineage: Eukaryota > Viridiplantae > Streptophyta > Magnoliopsida > Lamiales > Pedaliaceae > Sesamum > Sesamum angolense. The sequence continues at coordinate 592,235 of JACGWL010000010.1, forward strand.
ACTTGCACTGCTGATAACATTATAACCGAGGTAGAGTTTACAGAGAAATCATGTGTTTATAAGATAGGAAAATCATACGTGTCAAGAATCAGCCTTTCATAAGCCTCAGGAATGACAACCCTTGGTAGCGTTGCCTGTATGACAAGTCTAGTTCACTTTGAACAACTGACATTTCCAATCCAGGCTGTTTGACCTGCATGCGAGGATTGCAAATAATTATGGCCTCTAGGACACCACAACAACCAAAATCAAGTCATGAATATCTAGGAGTTCCAGGACAGCGAGACACTTACTGTTAGCTTCATGTATATGGCCTCTGAAGGTTGCAGTCGAATCACAAATTCATTCCTTCCTTGCTTTTGACCTGCATAACCCAACTCTCCTTAAAGAATCGTCCTGCTGATAAAACTGATAACTGACGATAAAAAATCTAAACATGTAATTATCTAAGTCAAGACAATTGTCAACATGAAAACTCACTGCAGAACTAGCCCATAGTTCCTCCCGACCTGGCTGCCATAGTCTAAAGACCAATTTCGTAATCTTTTAGCTAAACAGTGAACATTCAAAACTCATTGCCTTCTTCCTCACAGAAATTTATGATAATCACTAACCCAAGATCCACAATCCTAAAAAAATAAAGATTTGAGAGGCGTGCATATTCATTTCAAGTGTTTATCTCAACTATATTCTGATCTTCAGGAATCAGGAGAAGCATTAAGTTCTTAAGTGTAACAACATGTTGTTAAGCTTGAAAAGTGCCTAAATCCAAAAAAATTGTCACATTTACTGCAATCATCTGCAAGCCCTGCTAACAATTGTTTCTTTCACTGTACCCTTAAATTTTCAACTTAATCTGTACCCTAACTTGCAACATAAGAGCCAGTTAATGCAAAACACAGTGGAGGTCTACTGACAGAGTTCTATACTTACATTTAAATATATCGCCAGGAACATCCTTGAATTGAACCCTTATTTCTGCTTTTCTCGAATTTAAAGCTTTTCCTGCCTTGAGTATAAAGGGCACACCTAAAGCAATTCATCATCAATTTAGGAAATGTTAGATTAAATCGAATGTATTCTAACTTATCGAAAGAGTTCCTCTATTATATTCAAGGCTTTCATCCCTTGACGGAGAAAAGTATAAACAAAGGTATAAATGATGTAGCTAAACTGTAATATCTTGTTTACCTTCCCATCTTTCATTGTGTATACGTAGATTACTGTTGCAAAGGTTGGAGTGTTTGAGTCATTCGGAACTGTTGGATCATCCTTATAGCCTTGATATTGACCAAGCACCACCTCTTCATCTTTTATGGGAACAACTGATTGAAGAACCTGAGAGTCCCAACCAACTCATTAGTGAAACTGGAAATAGTCTTATGCAGGACTGACGGAACGAAATAACGATTCAAGAAAAGAACTTAAATAAGAGCATCCATCAGTAGAAAGGCATAAAAATCTCCACACAACAATGACCAAGCTAATCAAGCAAATGTTGAAAGGAAAGTAATTCCAGATGAGCTTCCTGCAGGAGTGAAATCTCATATATACCTTCACTTTCTCATCTCGTATATGCTCAGGCTTCAGCGAGACGGGTTTTTCCATGGCGACAAGGCAAAGAACCTGCGAATTTTCATGAACTATCAACATGTGCAGGAGAAAGGGCAACGATGCTAATCTAAGGTGAACGTTAAATTGACTCTTAAGTTTAGAATTTTGTCAGCAAAATCCACTCATCCAAACGTGTTTCAGTGAGAATCAAAGTTATAAAATCAGGCAGATTTCAGTTCAATAACAAGAGATTAGATGCGATCCATAGAGGGCATTTGAGTATGATAATTCCAAATAGAAAAAGTTAAGTTTCTGGATACGATTAAAAATTCACCTGTAATAAGTGATTTTGGATAATATCACGGATAATCCTGCAGAGTAAACAAACACAAAATAAGTAACAGACACATTCCTCCAGTTGTAGGACAAGATTTAGTATCACAATAGAAGAACCCAGAAGTGTGTGCAGATCATACCCATATTGATCAAAATATCCACCACGACCTTCAGTCCCAAAATCTTCTCTAAACACAATCTGCGGGAAAGAGAAGTGAAAAAGATTTAATCATCATGAGCGATAAAAATACAAAACTATCTCATGATTTAAGTGAAACAACTTACCTGCACATTAGCAATGTTATCACGATTCCAAAGAGGTAAAAAGAAGCGATTTGCAAAACGAAGCACCAACTGCAACGTTTGAAGACATGGAAATGAATGTTAGTGCTGGGTGATAATAATTTGCTAATTAACTAGACTAAGATAGCAGCAGTTGACTCGGGCATTGAGTATTACCAAGTTCTGCACCAATTCCTTTCCCAGATAATGATCAATACGGTAAATTTGTGGTTCATCAAACAATTCTCCTATCTGGGAGCTTAGTTCCTCAGCTGAAGCCAAATCCTTGCCAAAGGGCTTCTCAACAACAATACGAGTCCATCCACCAAGATCAGCTGAAAGAAATTATATTTAGTCATCAAGAAACTTGTACTTAATGCTGCATATGCATCACATGTGAAGAACCAATATGAATCATTCCAGGCCTGCATAATTATCAGGATTCAAAAGAATAATGAATTTTAGACAGATAGAACACAACTAACTTCCGGAGGTGAAGGGTTTTCCAATTATCCTTTTTAATAAATCATTGCAGTATGAAGCAAATCAAGTGCAGAAGACATATAAGTTGTTAAGTCACCGGTCTACAAATACAAGATTCGTAAAGTCTAGCATTAATATCCTTGTTTCTCTACTCTTTGGAACAATAACAATAGCTACCGTTCTCCGTATATCACATTAAACATCTTGCAACAGAATTTGACGTAGGGTTGATTAACACTTTGACGCCATCAGTATCCTCCGGGTCCCATATAAAGGAGTGACGATAAAGATAGAGCCTAAGACAACCAGAGATCATTCTTGGAGAAAGGAAATGCACCATGAAGAATGATGCAAAACTAGTTTGGAAGAGAATACATACATTTGTTCATGCAATAACTCTTGATCATTTTGCAGACTTGTGGATATACTGATGGAGGAAGTGCAAGATAGAAAAGCCTCCGGGATGATCCTTCTGTACTGTTTTTTGATATTTCATGCTCGGATATTGCCTTATCTAATTCTTGAAACCCTTCCGGAGCATCATAAGAACCACTCACATATTTAATCTACATTATCAAGAAAAGATTGCCAATGGTAAGCATACACCATTCTTTAAGGTTATGCATGATGAAACAGGCAACCAGCAATAACTAACCAACTGCAGAAAGTCTGAAACATCATTTGTCAATTCTTTCCCCTGGGGAAGATACCTACAAAAGGTAATACACAGACAAGTGGAGCGAAAAAGTCATCAAACAAGCCAGCCGTAGATAGATCTAAAACCAGGAATAACATAAAGAAAATATGTTACAAAGAAGAATGTCGCGCACAATTTTAATAATAAAGGCAAGGATGATTCTCCAGCATCTTCAGCTTTGGATATTACAAATACAAAGAACAAGACAGAGGCAACGAAAGTGCTTCTGACAAAAGTTTGTCAACAAAAAATTGTGCAGAAAATAACTTTCACCATCTACTCAAATGTAAGGATAAGGAAACCTTACCCTCGAATTCGATCTCTCAAATCATCATCAGATAGCTTGGTCCTTGAATAGCCAAAAATGTGAACTTCATTCGATTGTAAAAATCCCTGGATATCCCAGTTAACCCCAAAACAGCAATAAGAGATAAGTTTGCTTTCAAAAGACACTTCATGTCAGCTTCCAACAAAAGAAAAGGAGTCTAACTAAACACTACTACATTAGCAAATCCACAAGCTTGGTTGGGAATATCCATCTTCTTTTGATATAAAGAATAATATATAATGACAAATCACAAATACAAGGCATAATTTTAGTTTAAAGTCAATGAATTAACCATGTAACAAACAATAAGTTTAATGAGAACACTATAAAGCAGACCAAGATTGGGATAACCTGCCGGTAAAGGTTAAAAAGTGCAGGAAAGGTCTTTTTTTTAGCGAGATCACCAGAAGCACCAAGAACAATGATGGAGAGGCACCCAGTTTCAGGCACATTCTCATTGTCTCTTGCAAAAGACTCATTCTTAGAGAAGGGTCTTTTCTCACAGTGCCACTCACCGGATGCCGCCATTCTCCCAATCCCAATTCACACAAGCTACAACAGATGCTTGATAAAATCTCCTGACCTGCAGCGTAAACAGCAAGTTGCAAATGTCAATAATCAAATCCTAATAAGTTATTGCTTCACAAGAGAATCAAACTACAAAATTCTGATTACAACTAACTCAGAAACTTAAACTTCCTTCTAAGCTATGATTTCCTACGATGCAAAAAGCCAACCAAATTTTTGATCCAATAATCCAAACAAGAATCAGAACCCGTGAAAAACTTAACCCCAGAAAACAAAAAAGAATCATGATCAACAAACTTAGGTGTATGCAGTTTCACCTAAAAAAAAACACCAGAAGTTCTTCTTTTCCTCAGATTACAACCAAAGATCAGGTGACAGAAGTTAAAGGAAGCAGAAGTGAATAAATATGTGACACGCACGAGAAGCAAAAGAGACGAGCATCTTTTTTACGTTTGAATTTGGATACGATATGATACGATCTTTAGGCAGAACTGTAGAAATTGACTTGCGAGAGCGAGAGAGTTCTGTTCTTTTGGGTTGGTGAAGGAATTCTCAAATATTTTATTTTTAGCCCTCCATGTGTAGACAGACGGTGGGGCTGGTTTCAAGTATGGAGCTTTCACCTACCACTTGTGTTTCTGATTATTGAGTCGTGGGAATGGTAGGATCATCTCAGCCGCCGTCAATATTCATCCGCCGCCGTAAAGTGACGGCGATAGCAGTTGTGTTTTGGGTATAGGTGGTGGGGGGTTCCATTCATTCCTAAGCATTTTCACCACTTCATTTTGGTTAAAAGTAGGACGACGAGACAACAACATTTGAACCGAAATATTTGGATCTCACCCAAGAATTACATAAATAAATTAGATAGATTTAGAATATATTGATATTCAACGAATTTAATTTAACTCCTCCTCAAAATTTTATAATTATTTCAATAAATCAAAATATTTTGTTAATTCAAATCGATAAGTTGAAATGTAATATAAAGTGAAAAATATCATTTTTTGTCTCTCAACTAGACAACTTGTCCAAATTTAGTTCCTCACTCTCTCCCTAATCAAATTTTGTGTTTCACATTTAAAGATTTTATCAAATTTGGTGCTCAATCATTAAAAATCTATTAGAACTAACGGATTTGTTTTTCAAAAAAAAAAAAACTGAAATATTCCCAATCATTTAGTTTTGAAGAAAAGTTTAAAATAAAGATATATTCTTTTTATTAATTTATACCTCTGCTTTGAATTCTATTGGTAATACATAAGCAAACTTTTATGATTGAATTGAGAAGGACGAAATAATCTGAAAAACCTAAGATTGAGGTTCAATTATTGCTGTTAGTGAAACCAGACATGGCACGATAATAAATCCAAGTTGCGAGGCACTAAGACTGACTACTTTATGTTCAATAAAGTTGTGCGAGACGAGGCGATCACCTAACATTCAATCCATCTATGGCAGCCACTGAATAAAAAAAAGAAGTGAAAAGCGAGCATCCATACTTTTATGGTGGTATCGCCCTCACTAAACTGTACTCAAGTCACTAACCATGGGCACATAGTTTATAAATTAAAATTTGAACTCTAGTGCTCTTTAATGTCAATAGCAAAGTCCAGATAGATTTGCAAATCCTTCTCTGACCCCATTCCTATACCCACAAAAGTAAGTAGAAATGGGGGGGGGAGTCAAATATGTAATCAACATAAGATTGCAAGAATTGGTGGATTACCGTTAAACAACAAATATATTCACACTTCACAGTAATTTTTTATGGTGACATTTTGTTTTAGATTAAGTAGATTGTTTCGAGTGATCATCCACAAACCTGAACTTGGCAAAGTTACATGCTTTGCTCACCCGTCATAAAAAGCCAAAGAACAACAGATACAGAAGAAGAGATTAATTGCACTGGCGTTCACATTTTCAACCACTTTCTTCTTTTTCTCACTGGGCTTGTTCTCGGAACAACAGATGGGATACCACGGGTTCTGGCGCAGACTCTGGTTCTTTTAGTTCCCCACGAACTCCAGACCTAGCAAAGACATCACCTCCTCCTGAAGGAATGGACCAGCAAATTGAGCCCCATCATCACCTTAAGAGAGTCAGAATAGGCATTAGTGGTTAGAGTAGTGCTCAAAGGAAGATACTCGTCGTGGTTCTGCAAAAGAAATATTAAAACATGCGAAGAAAAGGCGATGATAACTTTATCCAAACTTTAAAATGTCGTTCACCAACAGAAACTAGTAAGTAAAAAAGAATTGCCCATTGGCAATGAAGTTCCCAAATTTCCTCACCAGATAGGAAATTCTTAACCCATAAAATCGAGGTATCCGACAATCACTAATGGAAGTTTCTTGAAACTAGGTTATGAACTTGTTGGGGTCATTCCAGCAACAGGGAAGTAGAATTTTAGAGGCATGTACAGGAAAGACCACCACAAAAGAAATTATAATACCTTTTGGCACATCGTATGCAAAGTACACAATTGCACCAGGAACGAAACCAGCAGAATAAAAATCCTGGGACATATCCTTTATTTGCTTTTTTGGAGGTGTGGTATCTGAAATAGAAGCAAAGTTTAAGATTAGTCTCTTCAGTTTAACTGCTCGATTAGCTTCTTCAGGCAAGAGAAAAGGGGATTGTCCAAAGAAAGAAAAACAAGAAGCAATGTGTCGTTACATAGATAGAACGGGAATTCTGGGTGAGTAACCACTTTATTCAGAAGATCAACTAAGCTCTGAATTGTCTCAGATGGATGAAATGAGGCCTCCAGTGTATGATTATCCGGAAAACGTACTCTGATCACCGCCTGCTCAGTGAGAATGAAACTTTGAGTCACACTAATAAGTTATTAACTAGGAGAGCCAGTATCCTTAAAATCAAAAGAAAATAACAGCCACAGAAGGACCACATTAGCACCTTCGTCATCCTTGACCTACGAGCAGCCTCTTCCGCATCCCGGAGTTTTTTCGTCTTCAAATATTTATCTGCATTTGGTTCCGCAACATGAAAACATTAGAGTTTCAAATCCATCATCTACATCTACCTAGTTTCCTGTTCAGACTGAAGTTGCAATCTAGGATGATTTCAGGATAATCATTAATCTAAAATTTAATCATCCATCTTAGAACCGACTCTATAAGCATCACCTTCCTTTTTAGTTGCCAAAATCCGGTAGTAGTCCTCGCTGTAAACTCATAAAAGTCATCCGTCTCCTCTGAAGAAAAGTTAAAAGTCAGAACCATGAATGTATCAGTAGCTGACAATGATGACTAGCCTAAACATAAATCGAATGTACCAATGTCAGAAGCATTGCTAGGGGTTGCAGAAGCTGCAGATGTTTCGAACACTCGGATTTCATGTCCATACTTCTCTTTTGCAGCTGCAAACCTTGCCTGGCACCCAAAGAAGGCGAAGCTTAATTGCACATCACTAAGCTAAGCATCCGTTGACGAGTCAAATCAAATTCTAGAACACAGTATATAATTATTTGGTTGATAGCAAGAAGACACCATGTGAATGAAACTGCTTGACATATTTAAACATGCAAAGTTAATCAAAAAAAGAAGTGTTAAAACACATGTATTGTACTCCATTACCATCCAAAACCTATGGTCTTTGAGCAAAAAAAGAATTATCCAGCCATTAAAGAAAGATCCAAAAAGTTTATATTCAAACAGCTCAAACATAAAAGATAAATACTACCCACCAAAATCTATTTAATGAGCCCATTTCTGAAAAACTATTGTAACTAGTTGCATTATTTGGATATCTGCTAATTCTTTGCAGCATATACCTGTAAAGCAAATCATCAAATTCCTTCCTCACTGATCGTAAAGAAAAATTATACTCAGCTCCAATACTACCCACCAAGATCCGACGCTAGGCAACCAACATAGCATTAAGCAGCGAAAAACTATCTTAACTTTTTTATCACTAATCAAGTTTCTCGCCTTACCATAAAACAAGTTTCTTATGACTGACCTGTAAACATCGAACATATTAGCAAGTCGTGTATACGCAACCTATTCATTTGCAGCTAGCAATTCAAACTGGCGAATAAATTCACGGAAAAAACCAACTCCAACATGGTAGAAAACAAAGAAATTCGAGCACTATTAACACAAATCAGGAAACACCGGAAAGCTTAAAAAATCAGAGAAAACCTACAAAACTTTTACCTTAGCTGAGTCGGAATCCATTGGAGAAAAAGCGGTGAACCTTCTACGCTTCCAATCTGGTGAGGAATCAACTGTCATCACCGAATAAAGTAATCCCGGATCCCTTTTGCTATTTATCTTAGTCTCCTCAATTTTTCTGATATATTCTCGAGAAGGGGCTATTAGCGTTGGGGTTTGAGTGTTGTTCTTTAACCGGGTCGGGTCAGCGCGCACCGGAACCCGCTCCCATTTCTGTATAAGTTTCCTTGCGTGAGAGTTCTTTTGAGTTGGGTTGGGCTTCTTATTGAAATTCTAAGCGGTTTATGACCTTTTATTGTTCTCCTATCAGAGTTACACTTTCCTTTTTCCAATGTTTTGTTAATTTGTTTCCCTTTCTCAATTCAAAAATTATCAATATCTCTTGATTTTAACAATCGTCTAATAATCATAATTCATTAGTTTTTATTATATTTTTTTATTTTATGATAAATTTTAGAAGAACTCGTTGTAATTCATTATAAAATATTTTAGGAGCTTATAAGATATATAATTTTATTATAAGAATAAGTTTTTAAAATATTTGGACAAAGTTAAATATTAAAGCTTATCAGTTGTTTTGATCATACAAGAAAGTAGGGTGTTTGGCATAATAACTCTTTGTTGGTAAAATTACGAAAAATGATATGATACCATTAAGATCAAATAATCAGTTATTCATTGTCATACTTCTCGCATATAACCTTTCAGGATTAATTACAATGATCGTTCATGAGGTTTGGCATAATTACGATTACCCATTGTTGTTTGAAAAATTACTGATACTCCTGATTTTAACGATTGTCTAACAATTAATAAAATTCATTGAGTTTTCATCCATTTTTTATGGTGAACTAACCAAAATACCCTTGTGGATTAAAAATTATAATTTTTTATTTATTTTTTAAAATTTTATGATTTTTTTATGAATTGAATGGATAATTTTTTATAATTTTTAATTTTTTCCATCCGCCCCATTTGATTTTTTTTTGAAAAAAATTACTGAAATGGCAAAGTTGACAAATTCATACCTCTATTCAATGATTACATAATTTCATCAAATATTAGGGGTATTTATAATTTTTCAAACAACGATGGATATTCATAATTATTCTAAATTTCAAAAAAGATTGTTGTAATTTATCCAATATTGATGAATTGAGACTCAATAACCTTGAATTCTATCAATACAATAGCGTTTGTCTTTTTTAATATTAGTAATTAGTTTTTATAGTAACAATTAATTGATTAATTACATGTATTTAATAATGAGAATTTATATTTGGGATGTAAAAAATTACATACGTATGCTATTAAAAAATAAAATTATACTATCATACTAATTTTAAATACCTATTATACCTTTTAATTCATTTACTCCCTTAAACATAATTGGGTAAATTGCATAAAATCCCCCTGTATTTTAAAAAAATAGCGTGAAACCCCCTGTGTTAAAAAAATAGGCAAAAAAACCCCTGTGTTTTTCAAATTGATGCATACTCTTCCCTTCTGTTAGTAAACCCTAACGGCGTTAAATTTTGGCTGAATTGACCGTTATACCCTTTTTATAACCACCGTTGATCTTTTAATATAAAAATGAAAGGTCCAGATCTAAAATAATTTAAAAGTATTTATTTATTTATTTTTATATACTTATATATACATTATATATATATATATATAATTAGATAATATAATATAATATATATATATATAAAAGATTAGCGGCCACGGCTTCGCCGCCCAGGAGCCGTGGCCGCCCGCCGTCGCCTACGCGAAAGGGGGCGGCGTCGTCGCCCCCCCCCGTCGCCGTGGGGGCGACATCGCCCTGGATCTGGGCGACGCCTAATCGCAGGTTCTGGGCGACAGAGGGCCACCTCCGTCGCCCAGTCTTCTTCTCCGTCGGCGTTGCCGATGGAAAAAAAAGTATAATATATAAAAAAAAATTAAATGGCGTAATTGCCCCTTTGCCATATGGGCGACATCGCCCCTGATGCCCAGGTTCTGGGCGACGGAGGTCCACCTCCGTCGCCCAGTCTTCATCGCCGACGGAGAAGAAGAAGGATTATTTAAAAAAAAAATTAAATATTTAACTTTTAATTAATATACTTAATTAGTATATTTTATAAATAAATATTTACCTAATTAATATATTTAAATCATAAATACTTAATAATATAAATTAAAATTTTGATAACTTAATTAGTATATATAAATAATAATATATTATTCAAATAAATACTAATTTATATTTAATTAGTATATCTTATAAATAAAATATCAAAATATATTTTATATTAAATAATAATTTAATTTAATTAATAATATATAATATCATAAGTAATTTGGATTTATATTTATATAAACTTTTAAGCTATAGAATAAATTTTAAAACATGTGCACATTATCAAATAAAGGGGTAAATTGGACATTTTGCCCACTTAAAAATTCTGAAAATCAGGAAAAACTAAGGACCACTTGCACAAGGCGCGAGTGTGGTTCACTCTCTGTTAGTTTCTAACGGAGATGGGGTATTTTGCTGTATTTTAGATAACACAGGGGGTTTTTTGCCTATAAATATAACACAGGGGGATTTCGCGCTATTTCACTAAAACACAGTGGGGTGTTATGCAATTTACCCAACATAATTTTACACTAATATCACAATTATCATTTTTTTTCTTCTCGACTCACAATTTCATGTTTCTCACTTATTTTACTTTTCCATTATTTTTTCTTGAAAAATTTTATATTTTATAATTCATAATTATAATTTTCCCCCTCTCCCATTTCAACCAATATTTTCATACAATTTTTTTTTTTCACTATTTTTCATTTTCTTATCACGCCAAAAATTATGTTGTATATATATCTATACTAAGATAAAAAGAAAATGGGCTCCATACTCACAAACGACGATTAGTGACACCGCTGCACCAATTTTTTGTAAAGTCAAAAGTGTCATTCAAGTAACAAGATAACTAACTCATTCCACTTTCTAAATTATACATTAACTAATAAATTAGTTTTTTTAATGTCATTTATTGATTTGTATATTATGCTCTTATTTATAATATATTTTACAACATGAAAAATTATTTATTATATGCACGCAAGAACGGCGTGCCACAACGGCTAGTTAATATAAAAATGAAAGGGGCTCCATACTCACAAACGACGGTTAGTGACACAGCTGCACTAAATTTTTGTGAAGTAAAAAATGCCCTTCACTAATAAGATAACTAACTCATTACATTTTTCAAATTATTTAGTAATTAATAAATTAATTTTTTTTCTTTTCAATATTATGTATTGATTTGTTTATTTTGATTTATAATATATTTTAAAATATAAAAAATTATTGATTATATGCACGCAGAAACGACATATTACAATAATTAGTATACTCATAAGAATTCATTATAACGATAATTAATTATTACAAAGAAATATAAAAATAAAAAGGAAAACAACCACCGGTCTAACCACCAGATGACGACAGCAGAAGTGGCCGAAGTTGGCCGGCAAATGAGTGCATTGGACGCACGTTAGGGCCCCTCCCCCGCATTTCAAATTTCCCCAAACGTGACTTCTTCGACCATCCCCCCATGGGTCCCACCCCACACTTTTACCCAAGTTTTGAAAATTCTCACAGAGGCCCCACAACATTTCAAAATCATACCCCACAACCCCCAAAACCAAGTGAAGTTCATTTACATTTTCTCAAGTTAGAATGGGTGCATCTCTTGTTACTTCTTACAATAAGAAAATGAACAATATGAAAAGCTAAATAGAAAATTCATACTCTTTTAACTCAAATATTTCACCTCCAGGGATGCTTTAGAACTAAATAATCATGATTGTGGTATCACAATAATATTTTTGTGCGAGGCCGAGAAAAAATATGAAAAATATTATCTCAATAAACGGCGTATCTTAGCTCCAAAATGATTTTGGAGTATTTTACAAGACCAAATACACGTATATGTACAGGTTCATGTGTCGTGATCTTAATATGTTAGGAGTTGGTTGGATCAAGGAAAAATTGGACGAACTCATGTTCTATTTGGGTGTTTGATATCACATGGAGGATATTTAGTCTTTTAAAAGTTTCTCTCAATAACATTTATATATATACTATTTATTTTTTTTTAGTTTAAAAAATGTAACTAGATAAACATAATTTTATTAATTGTGGTAAATTAATTATAGATAGGTTGAGAAAATAATTTTAGCAAAACAACGGGCATTTTTGCAATTTAAAATATTTTCAAGGGCTCATCTTTTCAAAAATTGAACTGGAAAAAATATAAAACAAAACCGGAAACGAAATCCAATCGGAAAAACGAGAATCGGACACAGTGAGGTTTGTGAGTGCGCGTGGAATGACGATGGACAGAGAGAAGGAGAGAGAGATTGAGCTGGAGAGTGCAATGTACACCAATTGCTTGTTGCTCGGCTTGGATCCAAATATACTAGGAGTCGGCTCGAACAACGGCACCCCTCGGGTTGGGTTATTCCGGCATTCCAACCCGAAATTGGGTGAACAGCTTTTGTACTTCATCCTATCCTCCCTTCGTGGCCCAATTCAGTCCGCTAAGGTAAATTCTCTTTCTCATACTTTTTTTTTTAAAAGATTATTTTCTCCCTTAAGTGTTACGTAAAAAATGTTACGGAGTTCTAATTCTTTCACAGGACTTTGATAAGGTGTGGCCGATTTTTGATTCTGCTCAGTCTAGGGATTTTCGGAAGGTAAAAATTGGTGAATTTCTTGTATGTATGTATATATGGATGTAGTTTTGTTTGGTTTGGAATTATACCCTTTTTCTTTTGGGGAAATTTGTTAGGTCGTGCAAGGGATTATAGGTGAGCTGGAATCACAAGGAGCATTGCCTAGGAGCAATTCAAGGGTTTCATCGCTCGCAACTTGCTGTGGTCCGAGGTTAGTTTAGATGGAGTTCTATCGATTTAGTTTGACTATTCTTTTTTTAATTGAATTTTTTTGGATGAAATTTGCTGCGCCTGGGTTTTAACTGGGACTTAATAATGTTTCATTGATGAAATTTAGAAACTTGGCATGGTTGATTCACTATGGGTTGAGGGTGTGTGAATAGTTTCTTGTAATGAAACCTTCAAGTAGAAATCTGAAGCTGGTTAAGGATAAGTTGGTCAGAGAGCAATCTGCTGTAGCATGCGAATTAAGTACCAGTTTCAGACTATGTAGGATGGTGTTTTTTCTTCCAGAGCAATCCCAATGGACAGCTTAGACCAATGAAAGCAGAGATTTGATTGGCAAAGTAACAATGTTTTCCAATTATGAGTTATTATCTTATCATCTTTTGGATATATAACTTTCTTCCAAACACGTGCAGAATGATGGTTGCTTATGCAAAAGTTAACAATGAAATCTTGTTGCAGGTTCGTTGAACTCTTATGGCAACTGTCCCTGCATGCTTTGAGGGAAGTTCATAGGCGGACATTTGTAGCTGATGTAGCATCAAATCCACTGCCTGCTCCATTAACTGATGTAGCTTTCTCACATGCGGCTACACTACTTCCAATAACTAAGGTAATTCATTTGATCTTTTCTGCCAATAGAACAAGGACATGGCTGGTTCCATTATAATCTGCAGATATGATCATCTACAATCCCTCTGTGCAATGGAGCTTGATTATCAGGGGACACTGAGTGGATGACCTGACATCCGTTCCATGAAAGTTCGACTCCATTTGAAGAATTATATTGGTTTATTCTAGAGACACTGAACGAATTCTTTATTAATGGTATTCCTTCTCGATGAATCTCCAGTCATGCCATGTATGTTTTATATCGGCAAGAGTTTTTTCTCAATTTAAAGAGAAGATCTCAGGCATTAACAAGAATTTATACCTAGCAAATAAATGTTTTAGCTTCTTGTCTAATGTGTCAAGTTGATTTCTAAACGTAATGATGCTTAGTGTCACTGTGTTAGCAGAACTTAGTTTTTTCTACACAAAATTCTCTTCTCTATATAATTACTTGTTTAGGATGTGGGGTGATTTCTGTTCTTTTGATTAGTAGGACCGAGAAACTTAATTTTCAAATTATACATTACTTTGATTTTGTGTAGCTATAATGAAAAAATCAGAAATTTCTACACTGTATTCTTGGGATATTTTGAACCATACTTTGATAATTGTTCAGCAATTTCTTAAATTCTATATGCTATTGTGAGTTTATTTAGATTATTTGTTTGAAAACAGGCTAGAATAGCTCTTGAAAGAAGAAGGTTTCTGAAACATGCTGAGACTGCAGTTAAAAGGCAGGCAATGTGGTCCGATTTGGCTCATGAAATGACGGCTGAGTTTCGTGGTCTATGTGCTGAAGAGGTAAAAGATATCTTATAATGGTTCATTTGAGAATAATGTAAATGGAAAGCAAACATTGTGATACACTTCTTTCTGGTTTCCTTGTTAGGCATATCTACAACAAGAGCTTGAAAAGCTACATGATTTGAGAAACAAAGTGAAATTGGAAGGCGAACTGTGGGATGAGCTTGTATCTAGCTCAAGTCAGAATTCTCATATGGTTCAAAGAGCTACTCGCTTGTGGGACTCTCTGTTATCTCGCAAGAGTAAGTATAATATTTTTGTTCTTCTGTCAATTTGTGTTACTTAATTTTGTTAAGCCATAGCTTGGAATTTCTTTAATGAAACTTCATGCTTTCTACTTATGACAATATTCTAGATTGCCGTCATGAGTCCATTGACAGACGAAATTAATTGTTTTTACATGTTGCAAATCATATACTCTTACCAAAATTACAATTTTCTCCTTTATGTTGACTTTTGATGAGTCATGATGGACGTTCACTCTAATAAGTAGTATTTAAGTCTTGGGTGTTTTTGGTCCAAGACTAAACTGTGAAATTCTCTTACTCTCTCCTTGACCCCACCAAGACTTTTTCTTTAACTCATACTCAGCACATTTGAATACATGTAGTTTGCAGTATGATCTCTTGGCGTTTATAGCAATTTTTTTTCGCTCTAGATACAATGAGTGATAGACAACAAGTTAGTTATTGTCTGATGCTGTACTAAGTAGAGTCATATATGTGTGATTTGTACAGGTCAACATGAGGTCCTTGCTTCGGGCCCAATTGAGGATCTTATAGCTCATCGCGAGCATAGGTAATATCTCTAGAATTATTGTGAGTCATACTGATCTGCTTAGCTCCGTTTGTCTTTATGCTTGACATTCTTTTCCAGGTACCGCATCTCTGGATCATCTTTGCTAGCAGCGATGGATCAAAGTTCTTTAGTTTCATCTACTAATTTGACTCCTCAGCACTTAGATAATGAGGAAACTGAGAGTTCACAAGCCGATGTAACCAAAGAAAACAAAAGTGAATTGGATCTTTCTCTCTCTCATGGAAATGAAGACAAATTTTCTCGAGTTGATGAAAGAAACATGAGAGGACAGCCTACTGTTGATATTGCTGAGGTCTTGCGACGTTGGACCCATGCCTTGCAGCGCATTCATAAACAATCACTTCAACTGGTATGTCCTTTTATGCAGAACCAGTTTCTTTGGTTGTTTGTGAATCATTTTCTTTTCCTCAGTGTGGCTATGGGTGGATTATGAGTTGTAATGTTTGATTATTCTGCATGCAATCCGGTTCTGAGTCAGTCATGACCCTCTTTTCCATTGAATGAATTCATGATTTATGTATTTATTTTTTTTATATTTTGGGGGTGCGGGTGTATAACATTATGATTCGTTCTCCTAGTTTGTTGAATTGTATGGCGTATTGGTGAGACCAACGTGTAAAGTGTGGCTGGAAGAAGTTTTTGCTGGAGAAATGGTGCAATAAAAAGTTGGATATAGAAAAAATGAGCACAGTTTTTGTATGTTGCGGCATGTTCTGTTGAGGTAAAACGGAAGTTGTAGAATATACCCACTTGTTTGGTTGGAGCACATAATGCAATGGAAAATAAAATATAATGTGTAAAGAAACTGTCCTAGTGTGCAATTTTATTCTAGTCTGTAGTTGGGTGGAATAGAGGATTTGCATGGGTTTAAAGCCATAAAACCCTCAATTAAGTGTTGTATGTACATGTAAGTGCGTAAAACATGAAAAGTTAATCTCATGTCCCTACTTTCTTCTGGCCATACCAAATAACAAGAAAAATACTGAATCACAAGGTAAGTTTAACCTTTGGTTCCCTGTTCTGTTCCCCCTCATTGGAACAAACAAACCCTAGTTTAAGCATCAGCAAAGTACACTCGTATAATTGAACCATCAAAATTGAATACTGATTTTATCCTTGGCCTAAACATACAGAAATATGGATCTCTGGTGATTTCTTTTTCAATTTTGTTTTTGGCTATGTAAAATGCATGCTTATCCTTGATGTTACCATCAAGCAGCAGTTTGTGATTTTCTGATGTAGTGAAATCTTTACACTGATTATGTTGCAGGCAAAAGCCAATGACGGAAAAGGTCCAGAGCTCCTACGAAGTGTCCATGATGGTGGTAGCAGCAGTCATGCTGAGTCTTTGGCCACAACACTTGCCGAACATAGGCAGCACTTGGACAGCATACAGGTATTTTTTATACTGTTTACACACCCAATACAGTTGCCGTGATGCAGGGGCGTGAGTTTGTTCAGAATCTATTATATGACATTTTGGAGTGGCTAAGCCAGAGATCTTGCATTTAAAAATGTGTGTCATGAGGGTTAGGGTTATGTGCAGGTTCTCATTAATCAACTGAAGGACGTTGCTCCAACCATACAAAACTCAATTTCTGAGCTTACGGAGGAAGTCAATAGCATATCATCAAATCTCCCTCCTGTTATGAAGCTTAGATCAAACTCACCCATTCAGGCGCAGAGCAGTGGAAGGACATTGGTAATTGAGTTTTCATTTTTTACTTTTCTTAAGAATTTTCTAGAGATGATATTATGGTTTGACCTTGCTTCTAAAACTTCTCTGAATAAGTGATTGTGATGCCCAGGAAAGTGGTAGTGATGAGGTTGTTGACATGGCTTCTAGACTGTCATCCATTCACCTTGAAAAAGTCTCAGCTAGCCCGCCTACTTTAAAACTGCCGCCACTGTTTAGTTCAACGCCAAGTTCTTCGGGGAAAGGTGGAAACATGCAAAAGCGACAGGTTGCGGCAGAAACCATTGTAGAGAAAAAGTCTGTAGAGCAGTCCCCAACAAGCATTCACATGAATAATCCACCACATGGTTTGTATTTTGTCGCCTTGCCTTCTGATATTTGCATGTTTCAGTTGCTTATTTTTCCCATTTGTGGTTAAATCTGCAGATGAAGATATTATTTTCCTACAAAACCTGAAGAGATCTGTTAGAGAAGCTGCTCTTTCATCTCAATCGTGCAACTTGGAATCGTCACAAGATAGTCGTTCTAATGATAGCTCGGAACATTTCTTTGTACCGCTTTCTGGGACTGGATTTTCACGTCATGGCCAAGAAAAGAAACTTAATTCTCTGAAGAGTAGACAATTATTCTCATCACAGGCAGATTCTTCTTTGCTTCAGACTCACGTAAAGGACAATGATCTTGGCAGCAAGTATAGTGAAGTGGCAGACATATTAAATGATTTGGACTCCCTTGATGAATTTGATGGGGTAAACGGGTTCCTCTCTGCAGTTGGTTCAAATTCCTCAGTTTTTGATGCACATAGATCATTCTATGATATGGATGAAGCCCAGGATCAAGTTTTTTCACCTCCGTTATTAATGGATACAGCACTCCTGGGAGATACTTACGAGGATTTGCTTGGTATAGTTGACGTTCTACCTAATAATCTGGCACTTAACTTTCTATTTTCTTGATGCTACTGCTAACCATAAATGATTTTGTTCATTGACATGTTTCCACTTTTCTTGTAAAATGCTTGAAGCAAGAATTCCCTCAATAATCCATAATCAAATATGCTTTATTTTGTATAAGAACTGCCATTCTTTTGAATATGCACCTGACCTTAGTTGTTCATTTCAATTTTTATGTCTATTTTTTCCCATAATTTGATACTTCATCTTTTCCACCATTATTTGATCCAAAATTTGCATCACTCTGTTGCAGCACCTTTGTCAGAGACTGAAACAGCTTTGATGGAGCATTGATATTGAACATTGAGAGCTTGCTGGCGTAGCTTCAAAGATAATGATTTTATTGGAACGCCTTCGCTTTTAATATTCAGACTGCAGATTCTACCCTGAGGGGTACTTCTATGATTCTGTCTACTCGTGTTGCATATATGTAGTTGATCTTTTTTCGGCCTGAGAAGCATTGCTGGAGGATAACAGTTTATGGCAACATTAAGATGGTCTTGGATATTGAGTTGTGCTTCTCGACAAGATTATTGCCGTTTATTCAGAAGGCCTGCCACATTTTTGGATCCAGAAGGAAAGACATGAGGGTACTGATATTTTGCCTCGTATCGATCTAAAATTGTGTGGCAGGACAGGTTCAGCTTTTTTCCGAGTCACCTACTTGTTTTAAGTGTTGATATTCATGCTGACCCAATTTGGCAATTCATACTCTACACTGATGCATTAATTGGTGGATAGTCAAAAGCAACACCGGATGGATTTATGGAGTGAGCACTGATAGAAGTTGATTGCTGTTGAGATTTACTTCCATTTTCTGACACTTAATTTGGTTGTTTTGTTGTTTGCACTCCTGAAATTGTGTCATATGTATGTTTTGTGTTTCTTTTTTCGTTTTTTATTTTAATGTTACAAATTGCATTGTATTATGCTTAAAGTTCTGTATTATATTGTGGGGGCACAAATCAACAGTGTGACTGTCTTGTTTTGCTGGTGTATGAAGACTCCACATTTAGAAGCAATGTTTAGAAAATTGCTGGAGAATCATCCCTTCTGTTATCATTTCCTTTACAAACAAGCAAGTTGTTCACAATCATGGAATTATTGGTTAAAAAATTCCTCAAGATTTTATTTGATGAACATCTTGTTTGATGTGTAATGATGGTTGTTAACCTACAAAATATTCTCTCAGAGTATGAGTGGATTATCCTCTAAGTTGTGTTGGAATTGATTGATTTATATTGTGTAAGTGGAAGTACTATATAGTAATTCACAGCAACTTGTCATTTATGTTTTCGGTTCTACTTCTTAAATGTTGTTAAAAAATGGACCTGCATCCCTGTGGGCATATTTTTGATGCAATAATGGTTTGTTGAACTAGAAAGTTTGATCAGTAGCTGATAACTCGTGACATGTTCCTCCTGTCTGAATAATGATCTGTTGACTTTGTCTGGAGGCACTGGTGATTTGTGATAAAAAAGGCTGTGAATCTATGATAATTACTTGAACATAAAGTCCATCCCTGTTTCTCTTGTATTTCTTGATATTCAACAGAGTTGTTGGGTGCTCTTAATTTTATGATTTGATTTCATTGGTTTGAGTACCAGAAAATGTTCCTATTTCAGAGCATTCCTGCAAGTTGATTTGTTCGCTTGACTTACAAGATAATGTTTCTACTCCTTGCATTTTATAGGTTAGTGCAAATTAAGTTTTGGTCCGACTTCCTCAATGTCAAACATACAATGACTTTGTCAGCACTTATTATCTTTTGCTAATTATTACAATTTTGCTACATTTCAAAGTCTAATGATCTGTAAATTCACTCTCAATATAATTTATTTGAAAATGAGGCTGACCCTTTCAAGTATTAAAACATGGAATTTAAATAATAAAAAAAAGAAGGCTAATATTTCAAAATTAAAATTTGTAAAAACGCGTTCTCCGATGGATGTACTAAAATTTGTATACATTTGATATGCTGAATATAAACAAGAAACGTAGAAAGTATTTAGGAATCTTGATCCATTATTAAAGTTTAGGATGAATATGGTTTTGGTTTGATTGGCGGAATAATGATGAAGTATATTGAATATGAAACTATTTGGGCGGTGCCCTTTTTCGGCGAAAATATAAAAAAGCATTTAACAATTTGGCTTTTGCATAATTAAATTTAAACACTAATTCTTGATTTAAAAATAAAATAAAATTTTAATATATGATTTGACTCCATCCATCCACCCACATTCTAGTACCCCTCATTAATTACGAGCAAATTTGCAATAAGACACATTGGAAATTAAGGGAGAAAAAAGAACCAAAAGGGTAGCGTTGTGTGTCTGTGAGAGAGAGAGATAGAGGAAAAGTAGAGTTGTTTTAAAAGAGAACATCAGAAAAACGAAATAATAATAATAATAATAATAATAATAATAATAATAATAATAATTCAGCCAAAACCAAAGACAAGACACTCAAGTAAGAAGAAAAACACATCATCAAGATTCAAGAACACCACCAGAAATTGGTTTCCTCTCAAGCCCATCAACACACTTTCGCCTTCGCTTTCACTCGAATTGGTTTTAATCACTGACCTTGCTCACAAACACTCCCAATCTTCTCTATTTTCTTACCATCAGAACTAGAACCAGCTATTTACTCGATTTATCTATCAATGACCCACAATTTTTGCGCTCTTTTCCTGCACTTATACGTGGGAAGCTTTAAACTTTTGGTGTGTATGTATACCTGTGCAGCTTTTTTGGTGTTGCGTTCTGGGTGATACTCTTTCGATACCCTTTTTTTGGTGATTCTTGATAAAGAATGCTAACTGGGTTTTGATACCTTTTTGTAGGTGATTCCCGAGAAAGAATGGTAACTGGGTTTACTAGATCGTGCCCAGATCTTGACAATTTTTGATCGGGCTTAAGAGTCGGGAACCCTTTGTAGAATTGGTATGGAATAGAAACTTCGAGGTGAGTTCAAATCTTGCATCTTTTCCTTGGATTTTCATTTTCCCTTTCGTCTTGAGGTGATTAGAGCATGTAAAAGTCAAATATGTGGGGTATAATCATCATAATCTCTACTTCTCTTAGTCTACTCCTAATTCGAACTTGATTTCTGCACCTGGAACTTTCATATACGGCATGATAGTGACATGCAAATTATGTCGGAAAAGTGATCTTGTTTATTTAGGAATGGTGGACTTGCACATTTTGTTTCTATAAAAGGTATTCATGAATCTTTTTTTCTTGTTTTTCAAATTGGGGAAACTAAATCTGGCTTCTGCGATATTTTCTGGTGTGGGATTTTCTTGGTATTGATTCCATTTGTTGACTTTTTCCTTTTACCAGATGAGAATTCCTTTGCTTCCTATAGCAGAACTACATCAACCATACATGTTTAGTTTCTGTAGTGGAGAAGATAGCGAGTTGAAGGGGGATAGATTCTCACTTGAGTTGCACAGTGCCCAGAATTGGTATTATGATTGGTTCGCCACGTTTTATCATCCTTTACCATTAAGGGTGTGACTTTGGATTCTGATAATTGATTGGTGACTGCTGTTAAGTTCACTTTGACGAAGATTATCTTTGGTGGTTCTAGGCAATGATTAAAAATATTCTCAATAAGCTTCCACGGAAACAGACCAAGTTTGGGGAAAATCGTGATGGAGGATCATCTACTTTCTCGTCAAATTCATCAACTAATTCGAGAAGTCATTTTGCTATGGGCTCCCGGACAGCCAATTCAAATGCTACAGTTCAACCCGGGATGAATTCAACTCCGAATTCTGGTCTAAATCATGGAAGCAGACTTCATGACCCATTAAATACAAGGGCAAATGGGAGTGCAGCACCTGTGCCATATGAAGCTTTGCCTGATTTTAAATATGTCCCAAATGCTGAGAAGCAAAACTTGTTTATCAGAAAGTTGAGTTTGTGTTGTGTGGGTTTTGACTTCACTGACCCAACCAAGAATTTGAAAGAAAAAGATATCAAACGGCAGACATTGGTGGAGCTTGTTGACTATGTCTCTGCAGCAACTGGGAAATTCAGCGAAACAGTTGTGCAAGAGATTGTAAGAATGGTATCTATAAATTTGTTCCGCACACTCTCTACTCAGCCCCGTGAGAACAAAGTTTTAGAAGGCTTTGATTTGGACGAAGAGGAGCCCTTAATGGATCCTGCGTGGCCTCATTTGCAAATTGTCTATGAATTCCTTCTGAGGTTTGTAACTTCCCCTGAGACAGATGCAAAGTTGGCGAAGCGCTATATTGATCACTCTTTTGTTCTAAGGTTATTGGATCTCTTTGATTCAGAAGATCCTAGAGAAAGAGAGTACTTGAAGACTGTCCTGCACCGCATATACGGAAAGTTCATGGTGCATCGCCCATTCATTAGAAAAGCAATAAACAATATATTTTATCGTTTTATTTTTGAGACAGAGAAGCATAATGGGATTGCTGAGCTGTTAGAAATTTTGGGGAGCATTATAAATGGATTTGCATTGCCATTGAAAGAAGAGCACAAACTTTTCCTTGTTCGCGCACTGATTCCACTTCACAAACCGAAGTGCATACCCATGTACCATCAGCAGCTAACTTATTGCATCACACAGTTTGTGGAGAAGGACTGCAAACTTGCTGACACAGTCATAAGGGGCTTACTCAAATATTGGCCAATTACAAACAGTTCAAAGGAGGTCATGTTCTTAGGTGAGCTAGAGGAAGTGCTGGAAGCAACCCAGGCCCCCGAGTTCCAGCGTTGTATGGTTCCTTTGTTCCGGCAGATTGGTCGTTGCCTGAGTAGTTCACATTTTCAGGTTCGTTTATGAGAATTATCTGCTTACTCTTTTATTCTCATTCAAATTGTTATCAGACGTTGTTCTGGCCTTTTCTTGCTCTATTCCAAAATCCTTTTGATTATTGTATTTGCATTTATCAGCCGCGCTTTTTTTAACATTATCATTTCTCATCGTAGTGGATACTGATATTCTTTTTTCTTATATTTCCTTCTGCCCCCTTTTAGCTGTTTTATTTCTTTACTGGGATTATGCTTAGCCGGATTGTGTAATTTATTTAGGGGCTTATTTGGTATCAATTGTATAGATTGAAGTCTGATGATGCTGAAATGTTTAATATATTGTGCGTGGATAGAGTTTTCTATAAACGAGACCTTATAAACTTGCTTAATCTCCTTTAATTTCAATATAAGCCAACTCTTAATCCAGAGTAACATGAAATTTCAATATAAGCCAACTCCTAATTCAGATTTCCCCCTTGGGTTTGTGTCTGTGAGCTGCCGTCATGCATATTCTACTACTTGACATCAGATTTAACTGTTTTCTCCTTTCTTGACATACTTCTCTATGATTTGACCTCTTGTTTCTTGGTTGGTGGGAGATTTACACAAACACAAGTTTGAGATTCTAAACAAGACGATGGGTTTGAAACTGCCATATTTCTCTCTCGTGAGGAAATAATAAACATTTGAAATTAGCCGTCAGACATGATTTTAACAGCATTAAAAGATTGCATTACCTAATCAATCTAAATATACTCTGCAATGACTGACTGGAAGATACATTTTACCAAGTATGATGGATATTGCTTTACTAAATCAATCTTTCTAATTTCTATATACGGTTTCTACTTAAAAGAAAAATATATTTATCTTCATGGAACTTATGATACAGCGAAATCAGTGGACCCATTTCTGTTCTATCATCATTAGTGACTGCTACCTGTACCTTTATTTCTATTTAATTGCACAGTTACATAAGAGTTAATTTCTTGTTGGCTAATATGAACTATGACTTTCTTATAGAAGTTCCTTCGTAGAAGAAACCATAAGTAATAATTGTAGAGATTGCAATAAAGATTCGACCTGACCATGGAGAGCTGATCAGAAAGTTAATTCTCGGGCTGCAAGAGGACAACACGACAACAATGAATAGAATCTATCAAAGTCCTCATTCCTTTTATTCCCTTTTTCTTTGTGAAATTGACTTTGCTATGATTAGATTTGGATCTTCAAGTCCAGCCCTTTTATCTTTTGGGTTTTATCCTTTTCGGAGAAATTTGCTCGTATTCTAACTTCTATTATTTTAAGATGATTATGTCACTTGACTTACGCTTATTTAGTTTGTTATCATTTTTAGCATCACAAGGCCAATGTGATTCCATGATTTGTATAGCCTTTTCAATATTTTTATTAGTAGGTATTCACTTCATTGCATCATTCCTTTTCCCCACCCTCCTCACGCCTGAACACATAAAATAGATGGACTTAGTTACTATCGAGGATCATGTTCTTGTTTCTACAGGTGGCCGAAAGGGCTCTCTTTTTATGGAACAATGATCACATTGAGAACCTAATCAAGCAAAATCGTAAAGTTATACTGCCAATTATCTTTCCTGCATTGGAGAAGAATGCAAGAAACCACTGGAATCAGGCAGTGCATAGCTTGACGCTTAATGTCCGCAAGATCTTCTCCGATGTGGACCCAGAGCTATTTGAAGAGTGTCTGCTCAATTTCGAGAAGATGAAGCACAGGAAGAAGAGACTAAGAAGAAACGTGAAGAAACATGGAGACGCTTAGAGGATTTAGCACAATGAAAGCCTCAAGTAATGAAGCAGTGCTTGTTCCTCGCAAGATCAGCACTTACAAGCCATCTGGCTGAATGGAGTTTACTACTGTATCTTGAGTATAGATCATGGATGGGTTCTTGGGCTTGGAGGTGGAACTATGAAAGAAAGCGCGTATTTCTTGATTGCTTTCCTGAATTTTGAGAATCCCGTCAGGTCAAGCGGGCTAAATGATCATGATCAGGCTTGTTTTGACAGAGAAACAGGGAATGTACATACAGAACCAGCCCGCCAAGTGCAGGAGCTTATAGTTTCTTCGCTGCATGTTACCTGAAGGAAATTTTATCAGCGAAACGACATTTTTTTTTCATCTTTAGCTCTTAGAATGATGTTGAAACTAAGACTGCTATTTGCTGGCCTGTGTATGGATTTTGTCGACTGGGTTTCATTTTATGTACTCTAATCTTCAATCATATGTACACATGACATGAAAATGGCACTCCAGATTAACTCGAAGCTTCATTACTTTCTTCGCCCTCGTAGTCGTCTTCCCCTTCTTTTTCCTCGTTTTCTCTCCACCTGCTGCATTGATTGTAATAGTTAAAACAGTGAGAAGAGGTACTGTCCTTGCGGTGTACTGATTGAACTTTGTTATAACTTCTATCCATCTCAAACTCAAGAACATGAAGAAAAAATATGGAGTGTCCGAATTTTGATCTTTCCTAGAAAGTCCGACACATGCATGCATATGCTGCCGAGGTGGGAAGAATTTTGCCAACACATAATTGGAAATGTACACTTGTAACTGCATACACACTTTCACAATGCTCTATTCAAATGGCACAATAATCTTATGCCTTTTTCATTGTAATATTGCTTTCTTTTTCCTCACATATTCCTATTCTTGGGCGACTTAGCTTTTGAGTAATATTTATGAGAAAAATAAAAAATATTGCAACTCTTTATTAAATTTTTAACACTCTAATTTGACATGCTTAGTTTACTATAGATATTTAATACTAAATGTTTGTTTAATTAAACCCAATATTACTTAGATACTACGCCTTCTTTATTGCTAAATCACTGCCTACTCAATTTGATTCTACCTACATTGGTAATAAAACTCTGATTATATTATCCGTCTATCTATATTTATACTATTTATTAAGCTTCCTATCATGAGGTAATCGAAGTTATGGTTCAATGACTAATTAAAAGAGTAATCGTTATGGTTGAAAAAATATAAATTATCTAAAATATTCTTAGTGTATTTATTTATTTTATAAATGATTAATAATTTACTATTTAAAATTTATTTTAATTATTTATTCATAGTGACAGCGCACGAATTACATAATTAAAAATAAATTTTTATTTTGTATTTCTCTGTTTAACCCCACCTCATAATATTTCTACTTTCTTTCTCTTCTGCCTCTGGGGCCTATTTTTCAGGTTTCATCACTCACAGACTCTCAACTTGCCCTGCTTTTGCTTTATGTTTTTCCTTCAAAATTGAAACCAAATCCGTATAATCCATTTTTGCATCGATGACCCATAATTTTTGCTCTTTTTTCATTCGTGTATCTGCACTTGTACATGTAAAGTTTTGAACTTTTGTGGGTTGTGTTGTACAGTGTACTGGCTTTTGGATTCTGGCTGTTGCTATTTTGATGCTCATTTGAGGCGATTGCAGGGGAAGAATGCTCGTTGGTTTTTCTAGATCGTGCCCAGATCTTGACGCTTCTTGATTTTGCTGAAAAAGTTGGAAATCTTTATGAGATTGGAACGAAGGGAAACCTTGAGGTGAGTCCAAATCTTGCATTTTTCTTTCTCTTTCTCGAGGTGATTAAAGCATGTATAACTCAAATTACTGGGCATCTTAGTTTGGTCCTAATTTGAACTTGATTTCTGCATCTGGGACTTTCATAAGCGGTATGTAAGTGACATGCAAATTACGCAAAGAAAAAGGTGGATCTTGATTTTTTAGGGGGTTTGGTTTTGCACATTTTGTGTTTCTTTAAAAGGATTTGTGAGTTTTATGTGTTCAGTAAATTGATGAAAACTAAATCTGGCTTCTGCAACTGTAATTGTTTGTTATTTGGGATTCAATTCGTGTTAATTCAGTTTGTTTTTTCCCCTTGTTCTTCGTCTCTCTAACAGATAAGAATTGTTAGCTGTTGACAGCAGAATCGTATCAAGCATGCATGTTTGCTTTGGGTGGTGGAGAATATACCATATGCGAAGTGGACTAGATCCTCACTGAATTACATATGATCTCAAAATCAAGCAGATACTCGATGTGCCACATGTAATATGCATCCTTCATCGCCTTCTGGTTTTTAGTGATTGACTTGTAAATTGTGGCTTCACATACTTGAAGAGGATTGTATTTTTTGCTTCAAGTGATGATTAAAAATTTTCTCAATAAGATTCCGCGGAAGCAGGGCAAGTTAGCGGAAAATCGTGATGGAGAATCTTATGCTTTCTCTTCAAATGCTTCAACTACTTCAAGAAGCAATCTTGCTACTGGTTCCCGGTCAGGCAATTCAAATGCTGCAGTTATTCCTGGGTTGAATCCAAACTCTGGTCCACATTATGGGAACAATCTTCACGACCCATTAAAAACAAAGGTAAATGGGGGTGTAGGAACTGTACCATATGAGGCACTTCCTAGTTTTAGAGACGTCCCAAACTCTGAGAAGCAAAACTTGTTTATCAGAAAGTTGAGTTTATGTTGTGTAGTGTTTGACTTCACCGATCCCACGAAGCATTTGAAAGAAAAAGATATCAAAAGGCAGACGTTGGTGGAAGTTGTTGACTATGTCACTTCAGCAACTGGGAAATTCAACGAAGCCATTATGCAAGAGATGGTAAAAATGGTATCTATAAATTTGTTTCGTTCACTCTGTGGTCAGTCTCGTGAAAACAAAGTCGTAGAAGGCTTTGATTTGGAAGAAGAGGAGCCCTTGATGGATCCTGCTTGGACCCATTTGCAAATTGTCTATGAATTCCTTCTCAGGTTTGTAGCTTCTCCAGAGACAGATGCAAAGCTGGCAAAGCGCTACATTGATCACTCTTTTGTTCTGAAGTTATTAGATCTCTTTGATTCAGAAGATCCTCGAGAGAGGGACTACTTAAAGACTGTCCTGCACCGCATATATGGAAAATTCATGGTGCATCGCCCATTCATTAGAAAATCAATCAACAATATATTCTACCGTTTCATTTTTGAAACAGAGAAGCATAATGGGATCGCAGAGCTGTTAGAAATTTTGGGAAGCATTATAAATGGATTTGCATTGCCATTGAAAGAAGAGCACAAACTTTTCCTTGTTCGCGCTCTCATTCCACTGCACAACCAAAGTGCATACCCATGTATCATCAGCAGCTATCTTACTGCATCACGCAATTTGTGGAGAAGGACTGCAAACTTGCTGATACCGTCATAAGGGGCTTACTCAAATACTGGCCGATCACAAACAGTTCAAAGGAGGGCATGTTCTTAGGTGAGCTAGAAGAAGTGTTGGAAGCAACTCAGGCCCCTGAGTTCCAGCGTTGTATGGTTCCCTTGTTCCACCAGATTGGTCGTTGCCTGAGCAGTTCACATTTTCAGGTTGGTCCTAGCTTTTAGTCTCCTCCAAGTTAGTTCAATTTGTTATGCAATTTTGATTTGTTCATTTTAACTATATCCCAAGTACTGTTGTTTATGCATTCATGTGGCTTATTCTGATATCAAACAAGTTTAACTCCTGAGAAGTTTCTGTTGAATGTTTAATACTGACATTATTTCTGCTTATATTCTTCCCCGATTTCTTTCTTCTAATTCAGATTCTATTCTTGGAGGTATATTAGCCCAGTTAGATGGAGTGGAATGAGGTGTTTATCTGGTAGCAATATAGATTAGAGTATGTTAGATGAACATTCACTTCCATGTAGTTTGCGATTGAATGCAACTGTAAGATTCTTTCTCAACTATATCTTTCTCTAACATGCTTTTCTGCAATCTAAATGCAAGAGGTTAGTATGATCCTAACTAGGGAGCAGGAAGCTCTGCAAAACGAAGCTAAATACCAAGTCAAAGTAGAAAACTGCCACTATTTACACATGCTAGTAAATTTGCTACCGGAAATATATTTCAAACCTTGACACTCAAGAACAAGCAACAAAAATACTCCTGGGGAGCACAATGTCGAACTTGGGGTAGTCGTGGGACATAGTTACTCTTTGTGATCATGTTATTGAATTCTTGTCTCTACAGGTGGCAGAAAGGGCTCTGTTTTTATGGAACAATGATCATATTGAGAACCTGATCAAACAAAATCGTAAAGTTATACTGCCGATTGTCTTCCCGGAGAAGAATGCAAGAAACCACTGGAACCAAGCAGTGCGGAGCTTGACGCTTAATGTCCGAAAAATCTTCTCCGATGTGGATCCTGAGCTCTTTGAGGAGTGTTTGCTCAAATTCCAAGAAGATGAGGCACGGGAAGAAGAAACTAAGATGAAGCGTGAAGCAGCGTGGAAACACCTAGAGCAAATAGCGACAATGAAGGCCGCTAGCAATGAAGCAGTGCTCGTTCCGAACAGGACAAGCTCCAACAAACCATCTGGCTGAAGCAAGCGAGACATATTTTTTGTTTGAGATCGACTTGGAGGTGAAACTATGAAATGGAAGTGCATATTTTCTTGATTACTTTCATTTATCACGTTTCCAGGTCCCATGCGGTCAGGCGGGATAAAAGGACTCCGTTGAATCAAGTATGATAGTCATAGACCTTGACCTTGCCTGTATATACAGAATTGGGCAGGCAACCGAAGGAGGTTATAGATTCTTGACTACATGTTGCATGCATTCATGGAGGAAATTTATTAGCAAATTGATATATTTTTCTCTCTCTCTCACTCTCTCTCTATATATATATAGCTGTTGGAATGATGTCTAAGAGCAGAGGTGTATTTGGTGGTTTTTGAACTGGGCTTCATTTTCTGTACTCTGATCTGATATACGATTGGTATGTGTATGTATGAAGAATGCATGGCATGAAATGTCACTTCAGATTCTCTCTCCCTGTTTCTCTATCCGGCCTAATAATCATTTTCTTGGATTTTGTCCAGCCCGGGATGCTAAGTTTGGGCCCTAATGCTGATAAAAACCGATTTATAACCCAACCCATTTTAGGACGTTCAGCCCAATTATTATCCAAAGTTGAAAAAGGAAAACACTCTTGCCCGTAATTTCAGGTGGGGTGGCTATTGGGCCCAAGCTATACCGAATTCTGGCCCAACTACTAGTTGAGTACTGTGTCCGTATGAATGAATTCTACATCTTCATCGTCCAACCGGGCCCCACATTCTATTTCTTGCATATCCAGTTAAAATTCTATTTCATTTTTAATGATGTGTACTTTTAAAAGTATACAAACAACCCAAATAAATATTTTTTTTTGGGCTCTTTATTCATAGCTTCATTGTTTTTAATCATGACTTCACTTCAATTATTTTATTATAATTACATTTACACCCCATAGTTTATGATTTATTTACATAAATCCCCATTGCTTTTTGAATATTTGTGTATACATTTATTAAAATATCAACATCATTTACATAATTTTTTTTTTAAAAATTACACATATATCCCTAAAAAATGTCAACAACATTACACAGATTCTATATTTATTTTTTTTTAGTATTAGAAATGATTTATATAATTATATAAAAAGCAATGATAATTTGTATAAACAACCCATAATAAAGGGGAGTATATGAAATTAACCCTTAAAAATATTGGGTCCATATCTTGAAATTTTTTCCATAAATCCAAATACAAATTCAATATAGTAGGAATAAGTTAATATCATAATCAATTTAAATCATCATACTTATAACTTATTTACTAATTTTAATCTCAAAGTACCTAACTTTGCCTGCAAGTACTTCTCAAGTAGCTTTCGAATCAATTTCATTAATGCGACTTCCATAAATCAATAATCGTAATAACACTTTAACAACAAATTAAGGTTGGAGAATTATTTTTCCATCCCCTATTCATCTCTACCTTAGAAATTTCCCCTTTCCCTACGCATCTTCGATTCAACCTTTCACCTTTTCTTAGAGTGGTACATCACGACTTTCTTCTATCAATTCCTTGAGGTACAATCACAAACAGCAAACCCACGTCACCGGTGCACGCACACAAAGTGACACCTGATCCGGACCACTCACTCTACGGACATCACACGACAACGCGAAGCCAAATTTAAAAGAAAGAAAAAGAAAAAGAAAACAAGAAAACAAAAACAGCGCAAGGCTGCATCATTTCAGACACTCTCTATTTTGATGATGATGATTATTATGATGATGATCCAATTTCATTTTATTTTTATTAATTTCTTTTACCTGATTTCAATATTTATCACCAATTCATACACACATTACTAGTAGAATTCCCACCTTCTCTCTCTCTCTCTCTCTCTCCAAAATTATTGGAAAATTATTGGATTTTTGGTTCCAGTTTTTCCCCAAACTTAAAACAAAGCCCTAAGTTTTCGATGTGAAATCCGAGCATTTAACACCACCGGGTTTGAATTTCGTCGTGATTGAAATGTCCCGTTTATATTAATCAGTGGAATGTGCGGTGGAGAAGAAGAAGTTTAGGAATTGTGTGTTTGTGTGTGTGTACACATAATCTATGCACACCATAGTTTTACATTTGCGGGGAAATGCCAAGCATTGGGGTGAAGTTATACAGCGTCTTTTTCAAGTTTGTGCTAAAGCATCGGCTGCAGAGTCGACTACAGGGTCCGAAAATGACGCCGTCGGCGGAGGAGGTATATTTGGTGTCACGTCGCGGCCGGAGAAGAGACAGCTGCGGCTGCCAATCCGTCCTTCACCGACGGCGTCGCCACCAAAGATATACATGTTGATCCTTTAACATCTCTCGCTATTCGTATTTTTCTTCCTGATACTTGCCTTAATTCCCCGGACACCTTAAACAAATCCCGGGCCAGGACGTTGGATCCTCGATCCGGTAAAAATAAAGTCTTAAATCGTCGCGGCAGCTATGGATTATCGAATAATGGGGTCGTTTCCAGCAGCAATGGCGCTGTAGTTGTTAAGCGTGTTCAATCTATTGATAATAGCAATAGACGAAAGAGTTATGGAGGTAGCATTGATGATTCGAATCTGACATCGGAAAACGGAAGTTACAAAGGGTATAATCCGGCTGGCAATAACTGTCGCAGATTGCCGGTGATGTTGCAGTTTCATGGTGGCGGATTTGTTAGTGGGAGCAATGATTCAGTGGCAAATGATTATTTCTGTAGGCGGATCGCAAAATTATGCGATGTGATTGTATTGGCAGTGGGGTATAGATTGGCACCGGAGAATAAGTACCCGGCAGCATTCGACGATGGGTTGAAGGTGCTTCATTGGCTAGCAAAGCAGGCAAATCTGGCTGAATGTAGCAAGTCGTTGGGTACGGGAGGAGGGGCAGATTCGAGGAAGTCGGAGAGTAGTTGGCATGTTGCCGATGCTTTTGGTGCTTCAATGGTGGAGCCTTGGTTGGCTGCTCATGGGGATCCATCAAGGTTGGTCCGGATCTTTCTTTCTCTCTTTCTTTTTGTGTTTTGTTATGTGTTGCTTTTTAGTTATTGAAATTCTTATTGGGATCATTTGTGCTAAATTTTTCTGATATGAAACATATACTTACTCAATGAGTTCATAGTTATAATTGAGATGAAGTCTGTTGTGTTGCTCTCTCCACATACCAGGTCCACACCTTGTTTCTATTGAACAGGAAGGTAACCACTCCAATTAATGATGAGTCTTCTAACCTGGCAAGAGTTGTGGTTTGGAATAATTATCCTCTTTTATGTTGTTATATTCTCTCTTCCAACTTGGGCGTTGGATGGATAAGTAATGTTAGGCTTTGAATTCTGGCTTTCTTTTGTTTGATTACTTTTAAGTTGAAAGCTGAAAATGTTAGCTTGCAGGAGCTAGAGATGCGTGCTCTTTTGTATCATTCAACTTTAACAAGGAGTATGTATGCAATGACTCCATTCTGTTTGAATGATGCACTGGGAGTTTTTCTAATTGCATAGGTTGGTGACTCAAATGTAATATGTTGTTGTTGAAGACTGACGGCATCTATTAATACAAAATACAACCTTCGATGTAGTAATGGTTGGTTCTTGAATAATCTACCTAGAGATTATTACTGTCTGGAGTTTGATTTTGAGTTATATTGTTTTACATTGACATTATGTTGTTTGCATTTTTTTTGTTTTATGGTGTTTGGATAGCTTCTTGTAAAGTTTTGACATTTTTAATCACAAAGTTTGTTATATTGTTGCACTTGCCCCCCCACCACACACACACAGAGAAAACCAAAATAAAGGAATAAGGGAGAAAGAAGAAGAATAACGTTTCCTGAGTTGCTTTCTGTTTTGACCTTATATGGAAGCAGGTGTGTACTTCTTGGGTGAGTTGTGGAGGAAATATTGCTGATTATGTGACAAGGAAAGCTGTGGAGGCTGGTAAGCTTTTGGACCCAGTAAAGGTGGTTGCCCAAGTTCTAATGTATCCATTTTTCAATGGGAGTGGACCAAAACAAGCAGAAGAAAAGCTGTTTAACTCCTACTTCTACGACAAGGCTATGTGCGAACTTGCATGGAAAGTTTTCTTACCTGAGGAGGAGTTCAACCTAGATCACCCTGCTGCCAACCCACTTGTTCCCAACCGAGCAGGACCTCCTTTAAAGCAGATGCCTCCTACGCTGACGGTTGTTGCTGAACATGACTGGATGAGAGATAGGGCAATTGCTTACTCAGAGGAGCTCCGGAAGGTAAAGGTTGATGCCCCCGTTCTCGAGTACAAGGATGCAGTTCATGAATTTGCAACTCTAGACATGCTTCTTAAGACCCCTCAAGCCCAGGCCTGTGCTGAGGATATCGCCATCTGGGTGAAGAAATATATCTCACTTAGAGGTTATGAGTTCTCTTATTGACTTGTTTGTAACATCCTTACAAATGCCACTAGCGCCTGTATTAGACGATCATCGTCATCTCTGATTGGATTTGTCATCTGTGTTGTGTATGGCCAGAAAGAAAGACGATGGGAGTTATTTTCTTCCCCATTTCCTCCTCCTGTAAGATAGCTATTTTTACTGAGAGTAGGAGCATAATTGATTTTGATTGTAGCCTATTCGAGTTTGGGAAGTGAGAGTGGGCGCCTTTTGTCAACATTTTTGAATATATGAAGATGTATTATTGTAGGGAGCGCTTCTTCTTCTTCCCATCCTCTGATGTAATGTTTTTGTTGTGTAAGTTGCAGTACAGTGAATCTCAGGCAACATATCATCTTTATTTACCTTATTCTGAGTTATTATAAATTATTCACAAATACAAATATCACTATTTTCTACTAAATTACCATACCTTTCACCAAATACAACAATGACTACTTCATAATTTATTGATATTAATTGTATTTCAAAATTTAATAATGGATAAATTACAACAAGTTCTCGTTAAGTTTGATATAATTATAAATACCTTTCATTTTAATGGTCGCCTAATAATTCATTAGTTTTCATTCATTTTATGTGGTTAATTGATCAAATACCTTTAAAATTATAATTTTTTTTTTAATTTTGTTTACGAATTGAGTGGATATTCTTTTTTACATTTTTTTTATTTTTGTAAAATAGAAAAATACAACAAACATAAAGTTAGATAATTCCAGTCTCGATGTAAAAATTACATAATTCAAATATGATTCGGGTATTACGAATCTAATTTATATTTGAAGACTTATCTTTCCTGCATAACGTTTTCACAAAATGAATTCTATGTTATCTCATACCTTTGTTGTCATAAAATAAAGTAGAACCACAAAAAGGTCCAGACATCTGTTGAGGTAGAAAATTCTTTATGTATTCATTACTTTTTTGAGAAAGATAGTGCAGTGAAGTGGAGAGTTTACCTTTTTGTGGGAAAAGCTGCATACCCCATCTGCACGCCTACTGTTTTGCCCTTAACTATGATGTTTCTTGCACCGATTCATGTCATTTCTCATTATACATATTGGTTTTCTTTCAAATTGTCTGAAATGGTTAATTATTACCTATTAACAAAATAATGTGGAAATATATTTAAATATTCTCTACTATTGATGTCAAAAATCATATTTAACTCCTAATCACGGTTTATTTTATTTTGATACGTTTGATATTTGCGTATAAAATTAAATCGTGTTGATCTGAACTCGACCCAATCTAATTCGATATGTACAGATTCATTGCAATTATATGTTTTTTATTATATCAGTGGTTAATGCAAAATTATACAACTTGGTCATATCGTGCTCTCAATGATCCCAAATATAAATTTTGCTACTTAAATTTTCATACCAATTTATCCTCCATATGATCCAATTATTTAAGCATTAGATGATTATAATCGTGTTTTTCTAGTATTTTCTCATGATTTATATGTTAAATCATTTGGGGTTGAGAGATTAGTGAACTTGAATAAGGATTTATTAAATTTAAAGAAAAGGTTACAATAAGCACAGTGAGGTTTGATATACTTACAAGTGTCTCATCATATTTGAAAATTTATTAATATTCGATTAATTTTTATGGCCATCTAGCAATTAATCAAATTTATTTAGATTTTCATTTATTTTTGTTGGTGAACTCACCAAAGTGTATATAAATTTATTTATTTTTTAATTTTTTATATACTAAGTGGATAATTTTTTTAATTATAATTTTCTATCCATATTGTTTGATTTTTTTATAAAAAAAAAAAATAAAGTTAAAGTTGACAATTTTAAAACCTTTTTATCCGAAAATTTACATAATTTTATCAAGCATCAATGAATATTTATAATTTTTAAATAATAATATGGTATTTGTAATTATGCAAAAATTAAGGGATCTCGTTTGTTTTAATCAAATTTAGACTCAAAATCATCTAAATAATATCAGAGCAAAATTTGCAATACGCTTAAACTTAAATTAATATCTGAAGTATGAATTAATATAACATAATCTGTATATTTGCGCTTTTAAATATAGTAACTATGTACTGGAATATAAATAGAAACGGACAAATTCTTCTGATAATAAATATTAATAAAATCCAGTAAATAAAGATTAAAAATTTGATGGCCGAAACGGGGGGTCCATTCTTAGGGCTTGTCGCCCCAGCTCCAACCCAAAAGACAGAATAGTTACACGAGTCAAAACACTATTGGAACACCCATTTCAAACTTTTCTAATTAAATTTTTGATGAATTAAACAACCACCTTCCTTGATTAAGCGAAATCTCTGCATCTGACAAGCATTAGCTCTCCCCCACTCTGCTACTTTCCACTATTTTTCAGCTGGATCTCATACTTTCGGTAAATCATCTCCTTTTCCTTCAACTTTCTTTTCTTTTTTGCCTTTGATTCGTGGAGTAATGTTTCAGCTGTGAATCTGTCTGCATTGTATTTGTTCTGAATATTGGGATGGAATCTGCGGATTTTGTGTGGACTGGCGTGATGATTTTCTTTTGTGTGTTGTGTTCGGGGGAGGTTTGATGCTATCAGTGTTGTAAATTGTTTGGGATGTTTGATTAAGTGTGTTTGGGATGGGTGTGCAGGTTTGATAATTTACTTCACTGGAGCAAGAATTATTTGGGGGAGTGTTCGTTGGGGTTGTGATTTGATTGATCAGCCACTTCTGTTGTTTGGTATGCTTACTGTTAGGACATGAGGTCTACTTTTTCTCTTTTTATTTGCGGCTTCATTCGATTTTTGGTGGTTCGTTTAGGATGGCAACTCCGGTTTGCAGCTGGTGATTGGTAAGATGATTTTGAGTACTAGATTTAGAGGTGGCGCGGACATGAAAGGTCACAAGACGAAATGTAGAGCAGTGATTGTGGTTGTCATTTCTATATGGATTGGCCTTGCGGGTCTTTTTGGTTTATTGAAACCAATATCAAATGGCTGTGTCATGACATATATGTATCCCACATACATTCCCATCCCCATGCCAGGGAATGCATCTTTTGCGAAATATGGATTGTATTTGTACCATGAAGGCTGGAGAAAGATTGATTACGATGCTCATCTAAAAAGGCTTAATGGTATTCCTGTTCTATTCATCCCTGGCAATGGTGGAAGCTACAAACAGGCAAGCTTCTTGCTTTAACTGGTCGTCCTACATATCTTCCTTTCTGTTTTGGCTAAATTAGCCCGATAGTATGATCTGGATTTTCTGTATATTTGTAAACCTCTTCTAACTAGAAGCTTTGTATCCGTAGGTTGAGAATTTTTCTCAGTTTGTATCATATCTGATCCAGATGTGAACTGAACTAGCTAAATGTGGTGAAGTTGGAAGTTTCTGCTCTCAAGGATTCACTCATATAATGATGTCATATATATGTATTCCCAGTTGTGCAACTTATCTTAGATGGATCAATCTTGTAGGTGTGGAAGTTCTCATATTTTTCTCCTAATTGGTTATTTACATATATATGCTTTCCTGCATCTACACAGGTCAGATCCTTGGTGCAGAATCCGATAGGGCTTTCCAAGCAGGTCCACTTGAATCGGACTCTTACCAAGCTTCACCAAGTTTGGGAGAGGGACTGGATATTGATTTGACTGACATTTTGCTACCCAGTGTATATACTTCCATGCTTGATTGGTTTGCAGTGGATCTTGAAGGTGAACATTCTGCAATGGATGGTCGGATACTTCAGGAACACTCAGAATATGTAGTATATGCCATTCACAGGGTATCACTTTTGTCACTTTTGTATGAAATCATGACAAAGTGTGTTGGAGTTGGATTATAATAAACCTAGACCAACATTATCCACAGTTAAATTATTGGAATGATAAGAAAAATCCATGTTATATACCTTCCTTCATAGCTGCTTGTGTTTGCGTAGGGTGGTGACACGAAGTATTGGATCTCTATAACATATTTCCCCTGCTATGGAGTTCGTATAAATTGGTGACCATTTTTTCTTCACATGAGAAAGTCTTTGTTTTCTTTCAATTGGATAATTGTGTTGTAGTAAGTGGGAAAACAAGGCATCGTCTTATCTAACTCCAACATTGATTGATTACTTTCCGTTTCCAGAAAAAGTAGCCATCTTCTAATCATAAATGTAACTTACTCGTGGAATAATTCACTTTAATTGTGGGCGAATGGACATACTTGAATTCGTGGAATATGTTTCTAACAGTGTCTTTAAAACTGGAAATGGTTTTATGCTGTCTTGACTTAAAAATTAACTTATTTATTTTTTGAATCAAACTCATCAAAGTTAGTATTATTCTCTTCCCGTTGCTGGTTTCATTCTGTCTCTTTATGGGGTAATCTTGTATAACATTATTTTTTCTCAGATTTCCATTAATTGCAGTATTGTTCATGGTTGTAGATTTTGGATCAGTACAAAGAATCTCGTGATGCTCGCGCAAAAGAAGGCGCTTTAATTTCTGGCATTCTACCTAAAAGTGTGATTTGGTTGGTCACTCTATGGGTGGTTTTGTTGCTAGGGCTGCAGTGGTGCACCCTCACTTGAGAAAGTTTGCTGTTGAAACTGTTCTGACACTTTCCACCCCACACCAGTAAAGTTTCTTAGTAATGTCTTTAGGTCTTCTTCTTCTTCCTTTTTTTTTCACAGCCGGTGGTCAGTAATTTTATCTTTTTTCTCCAGGTCTCCTCCTGTTCCATTGCAGCCGTCCTTGGGCCATTATTATGCACTTGTGAATCAGGAATGGAGGAAAGGATATGAGGTCCAAACCTCTAGAACTGGACACTCCATGTCTGATCCTTTGCTGTCTCATGTCATCATTGTCTCTATTTCTGGTGGTTATAATGATTACCAGGTACAATGTTTATTTATACTATGGGAATGGACTAGTGACTGGTTTAAAAGTAAACTTCTGACCTACTTCTCTTGTGATGTTATTGCAAGAATTCTATAGTATTTGCTTTATCCTTGTGTACCAGCCAGAACTCTCTGAGATGCATGAGTATTTACAAAAACCTAATGATGGTTCATGACATTTATCCTCAATTCAGTGTATTGATAATGATGTGGGCAAAATGTCCTGGAAAATTACAATTTCTTGCTTTTACTTTCTTATGTTTCACTTATCTATGGGAATTGGTTACATAATAGTTCTCCCGAAGTTGTAGTTGTTTTATGCCTCCGATTACAAGTTGCTCTTTGAGCCCATTTCTGATAGGTGATCATGATATATGTTTGCTTGCACCTCTGATTTTCAATTCTAGGTGCGCACAGAGTTAGAATCCCTTGATGGTATTGTTCCTCCTACACATGGCTTTATGATAAGCAGCACTGGGATGAGGAATGTGTGGTTGTCAATGGAGCACCAGGTTATCTTATGGTGTAATCAGCTTGTTGTGCAAGTAAGTCGTATTGCTATACTGGAACTACTGTTGTTACTGCATAAGCGGTCCTGAAATAATGCTCACTTTTTAGGTGTCTCACACTCTCCTCAGTCTGGTGGACACAAAGACAGGTCAACCTTTTAGTGATGTACGACAAAGACTTGGAATATTTACCAAAATGCTTCATAGTGGAATTCCCGAGAACTTTATTTCGTCCAGGCGATTACAACTACCGCAGAAGTCTGACCATTTCCCTGATCAAAAGGGAAAAGTTGATTCTGGTATCCTCTATCTGAGTTCTATTATTTTCATTCACAAGCTGGCTGAAAATTTGATGTGAATTTTATATGCTAGAATTGGTAAACTTGTATTGAATGCAAAGCAATTGAACTGTTGCTACTTCTTAGACACCCCATACTATTTATCTAACCCCTTTTCTTCTACTTTTTTGGCATTTTGAGAATTCTGAGAATGGATGATCTTAGTAAGAGAAAAAGAAAATATTTGTCTGCTCAAAATGAGCCCTATTCTATAGTATCTTTGATGTATAATATTGTCTCAGTTTTATATGATAGTTGTTCTGAGAGTCAGCTTCTTGGGGGTGTTAATTCTGATATTTTGGAGTAGATAAACTTCAACTTATTTTGACAACTTGCTACTGTGAGCAGGATTGCGAGTTCCCAGCCTCTCTGGTTGCCCAAGTGATAGCCAGTGGAGTGAGGATGGACTTGAAAGAGACCTTTACATCCAAACCAATACCGTCACTGTTTTAGCTATGGATGGGAGAAGACGGTGGTTGGATATTCAGAAACTGGTTAGTTCATTAGAGAGCTCAGAAACTTTTTACATTTGCACCTCATTAGGGTGGGAGTGGGCACTGGGTTTCTCAGTCTGAGATTACGTGATCTCCTATTAATTTTATGGCTTTTTGTTATATCTTCGTAAATCTGGGCATTTCACTAAGGTTGCCAACTTTCGAATCCGGTAAAAATATAGCCCCACCTGTAATTAATATAGTTTGATCTATTATGAGGCCTATAACCTAAAAGCTAAGCAAATTTATCCTTTCCCTGAAATAAGAGGTTTAGTAGCTTTGTTGGTGCCCTATCAATAAAATGATGGCCAATAATGCTGATGACCTATCAGGTAGGATTCATAGAGCTCTTTCAATTTTCAGGGTCCAGGTGGGAGAGATCACTTTGTTTTTGTCACGAATCTCTCACCTTGTTCTGGCGTGCGACTTCATCTTTGGCGCGAGAAGGGAACATCAGCATCAGAGTTTTCAACAGACAAACATGTCATGGAAGTCACATCAAAAATGGCGCACATTCCATCTGGACCAGCTCCAAGGCAGGTATTATATGTTACGTCCTTGTTATAGACAGGGTTTTAGCACGCCAAATTTACGGACTCTCCTTTCTGAGCATGCTCATTTGTTCTGTAAGATTGAGCCAGGTGGTCAAACTGAGCAAGCTCCTCCATCTGCTATATTTTGGTTGAGCCCTCAGGATATGCATGGCTTCAGGTTCCTGACAATCTCTGTGGCACCTCGCCCGGTATATTTTCTTAAAGCTTATGTTTTTTTTTGGCGTTGATATATATTTTATGCATGTTATGTGAGTTTTTTTAATAAACTGTTTTTTTATATGTGCATTTTTTAATGATTGGTGGTCTAAATTTTATCATAGAAGCCCCTCTCTTTTATCAGTATCCTCAAGTAAAACTACTCCATTGACTCTCATGAAGGTTAACTGAGACTAGTTTTAGTTTTGGAGCTTTTTGACAGAAACAACTAATAGGAGAAGGGCCTAATACTTAGAAAGACCGCTTCTTTTCCTTCTTTACATACTTGTGCACCTATCATTAATATAATGAGCAAATAAGCTCTTCTCTAATTTTCTTTTGGGGTTAGGGGTTGGAGGGTAACTTGTTATTTAAGTACATTAACTTCCTGTTCTCATCAGACTGTTTCAGGTAGACCTCCACCTGCTGCTTCTATGGGAGTTGGGCAATTCTTCAATCCCAAGGATGGGGAGCAAGTATTCTCTCCTTACAGGCTGATTCATTCAATGTTTTCAGAAAAGGTTAAGACTTCCGAGATATAGCTTAGCCACTGCTGAAGTTAGGAAACTTGAACACTTGCCTGGGTAATAGTGACTCATTGTTGTTTGATTTCATTGTTTTGCAGGTTGTGAATTTGAAGGAGGATCATCCTCTTACTCTCAATCTTACATTCTCTATTAGCTTAGGCCTTCTTCCTGTTTCTTTATCCCTTGAATCAACTGGCTGTGGAATTAAGAAGTCCGAATTTGAAGATCCAGGCGATCTGGAAATTAGTAGTAAGTGTCCTCTCTCACCAATCCCATACCACAAGTTTCAGTATTGTCTTGTATGATCTTTGAGCTCTCCCAATTTCTTGAAAGTTTGTCTTAAACTTTGGTAATTGTCAACCACTCCAAATTGCTGGGGGAAGAGGACTTTCTCTCACTCAGTAGGGCTGTGACTCTGTAGACAATCTGTGGTTCACTGGTTGTATGGCATGTAAATGGCTGTATATTATCTCATGGATGCCAATTTGATGGTGTAAAACTCTACATCCGTATTTATTAAAATCTTTATACATGATGGCTTTCTCTTGGAATTTTCAGACTATGAAGCTTCCTACTTA
Organism: Sesamum angolense; assembly: GCA_034509725.1. NCBI lineage: Eukaryota > Viridiplantae > Streptophyta > Magnoliopsida > Lamiales > Pedaliaceae > Sesamum > Sesamum angolense. The sequence goes on from JACGWL010000010.1 coordinate 634,148, forward strand.
ACACGAAAACTTATCAGGTGTGGTTTCATGCAATATACATCTTAAAATAACCACCTACAACCAATCTTTCAGGCAGGCCAAAAGCTTTTTAAGAATCAGATGTTAAAAAAATGTGACTCAATATTCTGACAGCTAGAATTGACCTTCATTGTATGGGCACTCGTATGCTCCTTTATCACTTGAAGCTTCATCACTGAACACATGTAAGACAACTTTTACATTTAGGTTATTCAATCCCACCTGGATTGATGGTTAGCTCTGGCTTATATTATTGTACTCTTTTGGTTTGGACATCCCTGGGCTCTGTCTGAACTGAATAAGAAAGCCAAATCTACAATGAATTATGTATATCTGATATTTTTATTGTGATTGTAAATGGTTAAGAGTGCTTGCTTAAATTCAAGAGTTACCAGAAAAGCCTTATTGGCATCTACAAATAGAACTCTGGATCTTGTTGCTTCATCAGTTCTCATTTTTCATGTAGTGACTGATTCCCTGGAGTGCAGGACTTTGTAGGCTTCGCTGTTTCCCGCCTGTGGCGCTTGCTTGGGATGGGACATCTGGTCTGCATGTATTTCCGAATTTGTATTCTGAAACGATTATTGTGGATTCCTCTCCAGCACTCTGGACTTCTTCTCAAGAGTCTGACAAGACGAGTGTTTTCTTACTGGTACATCCACTCGACTTAAGAATTGATATTTGTTTTCCACACCAGTTGCAGAAAGGAAATTTTCTAGCATTATCTGAGTTCTCTTCATATACTTTTAGGTAATTTGTCTCTGCAATTTCTCTGTAGGTAGACCCACATTGCTCTTATAGAAGTACTATTCGTGTTTCTCTCACTGCTGCTGCTGGTAGATTCTTGCTTTTATACTTCTCTCAGGTATATTCTTTACTACCAATATTTCTCTCAGGTAGATTCTCAGGTATATTTCTCAAAACTAATAAAATTTTCAGTTGAAATTTACTGGTTTGTGAAATTTTAGTCATATGCCTATTTCTAAAAGTGGATGCTAATCCTTTACCTTTGAGGAATTGTTCAGTATTGTCTAATTGGTTACATTTTTCTTTCATTATAAGAACTATCTTTTACCTTGTGAATTAAAAATCTTCACATAGTTCTTGACCTAGATGTTTGATAATGTAGTATATTTTTTGGTTTCTTTTCGCAAGCCTTATGGCAACAGAAAACCTCATAAAATGATTGAATTACTGCCTACAAATTACTCATCACGTTGTTTAATCGAACTTTATTGTCAATATATTTTAAGCTAGAATTCATTGTGATTGATAAATTTCTCGAGTTCTGGTTCTAATGAAACCAACTGCATGCAGATCAGTGGTCTTTGCTTTGCTGTTGTGTTTTTCGCTCTGATGCGGCAGGCGTATGCATGGGAACTTGATAACCCGATACCATCAGTGCTATCTGCTGTGGAATCAAACTTGAGAGTGCCAAAGCCATTTGTCTTCTTTGTCACATTTCCCATTCTTTTTGCTGTGCTCTTTTCTTTCTTAAGCTCTGAACCGCTTCCTCCGATTATAAGTTTCTCTATCATCTCTATACTTTGCTATGTTTTTGCAAATGGGGTGATAGTTGTGCTGATATTAATTTCCCTATTGGTTTTCTATGCGGCTGGCACTGTCCATGTATTCATCAGGAAACGGTGAGTAGCCATGTTATGTGTGTGTCTATGGATGCGTGTGTATTAACTGGCTCGATTACAATTCCTGTGTAGTTATAAAGTCAAGAGCAGTGCCATTCCTATTCAAAGTCTTAGTTGTGTCAGCCACATGTCATGTCCTTATTAAGTCTCTATAAACAGCCTTGCAATTTAACTTCAAACTCTCTGTTTCCATGGCAATTGAGATTGGGACTTCGTCATATTCTATTATAAGCTGAAACAAGTTCAATTTTGCAGGTGGCAAGTATGGGAAGGGAATTTCTGTTTTTCTTGTGTCCAATGGTTCATCAATTTGTCATCAAGCTTTGCTTCTAATAAGGTAACTTTGCACTTCTGGTGAATCCTAAAATTAAAGAAGGTTTGGTGTCTTGTTCATTTTGCTTCAACATTTCCGGAAATGGTAAAAGCTAAGTAATGAACCAAGTAAAATATGCATTTCCAGTTCTTTGATTATACTTCCTGATTAATTCCTGCAATTCAGTTCTTACACTTCCATTTTGCTTTGTGAGAACCACTCATCTGAAGGTGACTTACCTAATTATTTTCATGGAGCAGGTGGTAAGAATTTTATGGGTGAATCCTGTGCTTATTACATCATTGGTTGCCATTGCCTTGGTCTGTCTTGTGCATCCAGCATTGGGTCTCTTTGTATTGCTCCTATCACATGCTTTGTGCTGCCACAGTGCTCTGTTTAGGTACCGGCGAACAGAGTTTCCTTTCCTTATAATTGCTTTTACTAGAATGCTTGAATTGCCAATAGATGTTTATACACACTTGTAATCTCATTACATTTGCCATTTAGCATTATTACATTGGACTTGAACTGTACATGGAATGATAGACCATGTTACATTAGTAGGTGGTACATAGTGAAGAGCTGCTTCATACTGGAGGTCTGTTTACAGATGTAAATCTTATTTGGTCAACTTAGCAGCCCAAAATTTTTCGACACGCTGTCAAGGGCATTTTCTTTTCATTTTAATGACCTCGAAAAAGATACCATTCATGATTTGGCAATAGAGACAAAGGATTACAGAAAACTTTTGAGTATTGCACCAGCCCCAACATTCTGTTATGCAATAAGCAATATGGCCAGGAGACCTGTTCCAAGATGTAACTTTTGTCTGAGAGCATGCAATTAAATCCAGAAGTGAATTGGTGGTTAGCCTCAAATGCAATATTTTAAACACGCTAATCTGCTCCCCTAAAAGTTAATTATCCGGGATTACAGGAACAAAGTAAGTTATCCTGTTTCTCCAGAGGCTGTTAGACTAGAAAATTAACTTCAGTGCAAGAACAACCTTGACGATTTCTCCTCCATGAATAATGATATAAGTTGAATCCAAGTACCTGACTCCTCAACTAGAGACTAATAGAACAAAAAAATCTATGTTGAATTCTTAATGCTGTACTGTGTACTTATGGTTGTCTGATAGATAAGTTCTTTGGTGTGTTCCTTATGCTGTCCACCATTTCATTTCTTCTTCTATTCTTTTTCAAAAATTTACTTGGTATTTTATTAATTATCCTTGTTAATATGTTCTAAGTGTCATTTTCTCTTTGTAAACAGTTTTTTGATGGCTTCATTTCGCAGCCATGTCCACACCAAGGAGTTCTATGAATCTGGAAATGATGGTGAAACTGGCTCAATGATGTACAACAAGCATGATGGTGACATTAGCAAAATGTTTCTTTTGAAGGAGACCTACACTGCTAGCCCACAGTCCACAAGAAGCTACAGTGACACACAGTTGGATGTCTTCCACCACCGGCATGGTTTGCTTCTTTTGCATTTGGTTGCAACGTTAATGTTTGTCCCTTCACTTGTGGGCTGGCTTCAGGTATGTTGTGGTTACCACAATCTTTTCACCTGAAAATGTTAAAGTACTTGCTCACTTTCATATTGAATCCTACTTCTTCATATCTTTATTTGACGGAATACCAATTGGAAGTTCAAGCAATTGCTCACTTCATATATGTGGCCTGCTTGCTCCCTAATATGCTTATTTGATGGAATGCCAATTTATACCTCTGGAGAATGCTTGTAGTACGGTTTCAATGTTCGCTGAGGAAGACTTAGAGGTTTCTCATGACTCTAATGTTATGAAAAGAGAAAATAAATGTGCTTCTTAGGTAGAGTTGCATGTATAAAATTAAGCTATGGTAATGATTAAGCAGTAGAATCTCAGGTTGGTGTTTTTTCAAATTATAACAGATCCCAGAAAAAACTTCTTGTAGTCTTTTGCCTTTTTGTTTTATATTAATTCTTCAAAGCCTGGCATGATTTGACTTTCTTGCTTCTGCTGCAATAAATTAATTTTTAACCGCAATGAAGCTTGTGATTGACATAGCAATAGTCTGTCGAAGCACCAGCAGTGTTTTTTCAATGGAAAATTATGGTATTTCATTTTCTCAAATTATTTACGTACACGAGGACTGGTATTTTGATTCCTCACTCTGCCTCTGTCAATATACTCCACAAAAAAGAAGAGGTAAATAAGGAAGATTAATGTTGACTATGGCTTGCACATCTCTCGTGCATTATCTGAAGAATTTGCTGCATCTATTGAACATCGATCAATCCGTAATAAACCTGAACTGTGTTAGTTGAGAGTTACTCCAGTTGTATCTCCATTTAGAGTGATAGTTCTTCCATGTTTTCCCTTGCCTTAACGTAATTTTCTCGTTTAAAATATATTCTGGCGCTCACATAGCGACTTTATGTTTGCAGCGAACTGGTAATGGTCAAAGGTTTCCGTGGTTTTGGGATTCTTTACTTTGCACTGGTGTCATCTTGCATGGTTTATGTGATTCTAAGCCGGAATTCAATTTCTTTCTGTTTCCCATCCCGGGCATTCCATTGCGGGAAATCAGACTAAGTTTAGCTTATCTCCTTGGTGGATATTTTTCCTATCTTTCAGCCTTGGCATTAGCACCATATAGGGCATTTTATGCAATGGCTGCAATTGGAGTTATTTCCCTTGCTTTTAGGATCATCCAGACAAGGAACCGAAACAAGGGTGAGACATACCATAGGAGCAGAAAGCATTCCCACAGACATTAACATTCCTCAGTTGTACGTGAGATATTTTTTCAGTTAGGGTACACACAGCAGCCTCGAGATCTTGTAAAATTCTGTATTTCTTGGTCCTAGATGAAATTTTGATAGTTAATACATGCTATTTGTACCATTTTTTACCACTGATATTTGTCAGACATTGTTACTGATTTTAATGTTTGAGATGTCTTCTCACCAAGCAAATAGTTTGTACCCAGTCTGTGTAGCAAAAATTGGCACGTTTTTTTTACTGGTGTTGGAAACTGAGCGAGTCTGATCATAATAATAACAACGTTTCTTCCTATTCTAATGGAGGAGCCACCAATTAATCCATTCTGATTATATAAGGGGGAGCCAACGATTAATCAGTTCGGTATCTGATCCGAATGTTAATGGCCCTATATAACCCTTAAATTAGCCGTAGCCACTGCAAATGAGAAAATAGTTTGTACCTGGTATTGTGTAATAATATTCACGTATAGGCACATTTTACCAGTGTCAAAAAAGAGAGTTGCTTCCTATATGACATGCTAATGGAGGAGCCGCTAGTTAATCCGTTAGGCCCCTGATCCGAATGTTGATGGCCCTAGAAGCCATGGCCCTTAAATTAGCTCTAGCCACTGCAAATGAGCTTCTATGCTGCTGTTCGGGTACCCTAAAAGCCTCCATAAATTCTTCCCGCTGCAGTCTTAAAGCCAATGCCGCATCCTCATCCTGGCTTGGCAATGCTGTCCTAATGCCAGCATCTCCTCTATTCAACATTCCAGAAGGCCGAGAAATCCGACTTCTGGTTCGATAACTTCTTCTCTCTGCACCCCTGCTTTCAGATTCTGGACTATTTAAGGCTTCAACTACTCTGTTATGGGAAGAACGGCTTCTTCTCTCTGCATTCCTGCTTTCAGATGCTGGACTGTTTAAGGCTTCAACAGCTCTGTTACGAGAAGAATGACTTCTAGTTCTTGCTCCTGTTCCCTGTTGAGGTTGTTGCCTATCTGAGGCAGAAATAGCAGCCTCAGCAGCCCCCTTCCTTGCTTCTACTTCTTGGGGAAATAGCAGCTGAATAGTATTCCAAAGAACTGTGTTCACTGTGCAATACCTCCCATTGCTGCCAAATTCCAGATTATACAAAGTAAACATCGCTTAATATGAAACTAATGATACCTTAACTAAAAAATATTGTTTGCCAACATATCTACCTTATAAGCTGCCTGCACTTAGGGCACCTCTTCCCGCATTTATCAGCTGCCGAACGTAAACATACTTTGCAAAAACTGCAAGAACAGAGAACAAAACCATTGTCAGGTACATGGTTGAGTTTGCGTATTGCAGACATATGATAAAACAAACGGAAAAGAAACGTCGTTAGCATCTAATTTGACTCTACCTGTGTCCACAAGATGTGGTACTCGGTTCATAACATATCTCCAAACAGATCTGCCAAGTTGAATGAAGTTAGATATCAATACTCAAGATAGTCACATCATCATACCACCAGGAGCAGGAAGAAAGCAAGCTAATTATCATAAGATTAAATCCTCTGCTTACTGCACAAGAAAGTTCTTCCCGAAGCCTATCAATGCACGGAATTTCAGCACTTGAGCTCGAAACACCATTGCCCTTGGAATTCACCCCATCATCTCCTTTATCCTTCTCTGCGTCTCCCATAGTATCTGTCTTGACTCTTTATTCATATTCTCACTTTCTGTAATAAGTTGTTGAAGCCAAAGATGTAAAGAGAATCAGAACCCAAAATTTTGTATGGAGCAAAAAACATAAAGAGAGAAGGGAAACACAGAACATCAAGTGACCTTGTTTTGGTTTCGGATCATCTTCATCAAGATCAAGAACAGCTACCGGAATTGAGGGGTGACTTCTCCTCTGAGCCTTGCGTTTTCTGTAGACACCCCACATTAACATCCAGATTGAAGCAAGAATCATAGAAGCTATTCTAATAGACGAAGCAACAGCAAAAGCATGGCGGCAGAAGCCCATAAACCGCTTCTTTACTTCCATAACCAGAAAGCAATAATAGAACAAAGAAAACCAAAGCCCTCAAGAACAGAGTTACATACTCGAAAGATTTTCTTCTCGTAAGTGTGGACAAAAAACCTCTTTACCATGTACAGACAAGGGAAACCCAATATACAAGAAAGGAAAATTTCCAAAGCACGATCACAGAGAAAATAAATCCAAAATATAAAACGGGACCACCAATCGGAAACGGAAAAATTTCAAATAGAGTCCGAGAATGACGATGAATTGAAAAATAAGCCTACACGCATAATTGAAAAAACGTTGAAAAGAAGAGATATGATTGAACCTTCTTGAATTTGTTGGTGGGGTTCTGAAACTCTGTAGATCAGATCTTTTCTTGTGCTTGAAGTGGCGATCGGGAGTGTCTTCGACGATGAGGCTTGCGAGGAGAAGCGCCTCTTCATCCCAACCAGCCATGGCGGCGACCGATCGAAACCTTGGACTGAACAAATTTTCATTTTTTGGGCCATTTTCGGTGGTTTCGGCTTGTTTCTGAGATAGATTTTCAGGGTTTTCTGGGCTTTTGTTGGGATACTCTGCCGTCAGCATTTTGTCGAAGCCTTTCCAACAGGGTGAAGATACTGCTTAGTGCTCAGAATTGGGGCGAGGAAGAAGAGTGGCCGCAACGGTCAAATTTGTTGGAGTGGGGTTCTTATATTTGGAGAGTAACGGCTAGTCTGGGGAGTGATTCCGTGTTGCAAGTGCAAATTACTTACTGTGGAACCCATTCTCTCAATTGGTCAAATCTTTCAAGTAAGCAATCGTCCGCCATCCAAAGAAATTCTTTTTTTTTTTTTTTTAAAAAAAATTAAATTACAACTACCTCTCCTAAAATTTAATATAATTACTGTTACTTCTTTAATTGTGTCTTGATCCAATGCCATGTATGTCATGTCACATTATAATTTGACCCCAAGAACGATTTCAAAACGTGTTTTATCTGATCTTCGTTGTGTTGTTATCATATATGAACCAACATTGGACTCCACTTCGAGCATAGTACATGATTCATTTGGGCAAGAATCGAGCTGGATTTCTCAACATGGTGCACACGCACATTTTGTGTTGTTTATCACGAGACCTCGGATGTTTCTAAAATTTATTCCAATTTAATAAATAGATTATTTTATTATAGGATATTAACAAAGAAAAGAAAAATGAATAAAGATACATATTTGTCATCGCTTGACTTTTTATATATTTATTTAAAGTCAAATATTTTTTTTCCCAAAATAACCTTATACATTTTGATACACTAATAATTCACTCTCATACGAGTAGTTTGGTCAAAAAAAAAATTATTTGACCATCAATAAATAAATAACAAGTCAATTAGGATTAAATATAGTTATTTATTTATTTATCTTTTACTAATATCAATAAATTCGATAAATTTTAATTAATGGATGGATCTATTCATTAAACAAAAATAAATATAAATATATTAGATATAATTCATCAAATCATAAAAATTTTACGTGTAATTACACCACATTTTGGAGAATGACCATGTGTGCTTTGATGTTTGCCATTTGGTTACTGGGTTTTCCTTTGTCAATAGAGCAGTATTGGGCCGACGAATGAATTTATCAGTAGTTGTTGGGCCCATGGAGGTAGGAAATATTTTGAGTGGGTGAAGTTCTAGGTCCATTATTATAGGTTCATAGCGCGGCCCATTGTTGATCAGGTGAGCTATTGACTAATGCGGCCCACTGTACCATTTTACCTGACTCCTCCTGCTCACTTTGATATGTGTTTGGAAAGGGCATCAGTTTGAGCATCGTTTAGGAAAAAATGCAAGTAAATCTCTTATATTCTCTTATAATATTATAAATGAGCAAATCATTTTATATGAAAAAAAATTAGCAATTTACCTCTTTATATTTTCTAAAATATAGTAATTTATCTCCCTAGATGGGGAGGTAAAATTGCTTCATTTAAAAAACACATTGAGGGGGGGAATAAATTGCTATTTTATTTTTATAGAGGAGAAATTTGCTGATTTGCTAGTCACCCGCATCATTTATATATGTGTTATTCGGCTTATGTAAATTTGAAAAGTTTACATTCATATATATATGACAACTAATAATCCTAGTGATATTATTACCATATGTATATACCTTAAAGATTCCAACAGTAGTCATTCAAGAGGTTTAGGTGAATAAAAAACGACATCAGTTGGATCATACATATCATCGTCATTTGTTGATGTGAGTGAAAAGTACTTGTAATACCATTTTATTTTGTGTGTTTTGTATCTGAAACCTAATAAACAAATTAAGTTGACACTTTCTGAAAAGATACCCTTTTAACTTAATTTGGGCATCGAGTTTTGGAGCTACCGATAAATATTATTTCTCCCTGTTTCTTTGCCTAAGTTCAATTGGGTGCTCCCAGTTAGGTCTATTAAAGAATATAAAAGACAACCTTAATTGATGGATTGTTGAAAAAAAAAAAACATCTATTAGCCACTTTCTTTTATGGAATATTCTCTACATTTTTCTCCCCTCATCATTTTTCTTGTAATTCTGCAACCGGGCTGTATATAGTATATACCTTCCTTCATCGTTCTAATTCTGATGAAATTTGGACCCAACATGTACATATATATGACTTATAAGATTTTATTAATTTTATAGACTTGTTCCCGATTCATTAATTGACTGCATGTGTCATGTATGATCGTACGTAGATGGTTTTTAGCCAATTAATGAAGACACAAAACTCTAAAAAAATGTTAAATCTTATTTTACTTTCCATAAATATATATACATAATACATACATGCATATATAACAGGGATAATTACGCTGACTTTCCCTGTTACTATATATGGAAATATACAAATCCCCCCTTTTACTATGAAAATTACATAAACCTACCTAGTTGGTTTATTACCATTACAAATTGTCCCCTCCAATACTCAAATTAACGGTCAATACTGATTTCAATTCAAATATTTATGTAACCTTCCTATATTTATAATCAAGTAAAATAAAAAATAATTAAAAAGTCAAAAATGCCTTATGCTTTTCTCGCCTAACAAAAGACCCATCGTCTTCCTTCTCCACCAAACTTCCCTTTCATACCATAAGACCCATTCCCCTTCCACAAGAGCTATGGTGAGAAATTCGTCGGTGGTCGTGACTGATTTTCAAACTTTGAAGGCTCACAAATAAATTCACCCTCAAAGGGTATTTTTGTCAGCAAAATTTATAAAAATCCCATCCAAGGACAAAAATAGGAAGAATAAATAAGTATTTGGATTGAAATTAGCATTGACCGTTAGTTTGACTAATGGAGAGATCAATTTGTAATGATAATAAACTAAAAATTTGTATAATTTTCATATTAAAAGGAGGGATTTGTATATTTTCCTAATAACAGGAGTTGAGCGTAATTATATATCCCCATATAATATGAAATTTAGAATTGTTGGTTGGGTATGAGTGAATAATGATGAGAGAAATGGGGAAGTAATTGAAAGCATAAATGTAACTCATAATTAAGTGAGTGCATGCATGAAACAAACTAATTGTTATTCCCATTTCCTCCTCTCATGCATTATTTGCTCCACATCCAATGTTTCAACCATACATATATATATGTGTGTGTTTGATGAGATGATAAAATACAGAAAACATGGATGGCTCAATTTCTGCCACATTAATTGAGTTGTATTCATGTTTAATTGCATCAAAATTGACTACTAATATATCACAATTAATTAGTAGTAGTAGATTTCTGGAAGTAATTAAAAGAAGAGTTGTTCCCAACGACAAAACCAGCCAGCCAGCCAGCCTTGATGCCCATCATTAACATTTTTCCTTACTTTTTAATCTCATCAAAATTTAGAAAAAGACAAACCTCAAATCATCATCACCACATTTTCGTCAACCAAGAAACAAGGATCCCTTCATCCCTTCCTCATCCCTTTTGTGTAGATTAAACAATATTATTGCTAACTTCAACAAATTAATAATCATAGTGGCAATTATTAATTTTAATTAATAAATTATAATGGCATAAAAAAATTCATTAATCCATGCATCCACGCTTTTTAGGCCTTGACCCCATATCACGCTTTTTTCATTCAATCATGTACCTTAGCCTCCCCCCTTAACCAGCCCCTTTTCATTATTTATGTCCAACCCTGCTTCCATTATTATCTGTCAGAATCTTCTCCTTCCCTTCTCAACAAACATTACCATCAAAACTAGTGTTTCAACCCACTACCCCTACCTACATCACCCATTTTATAAATTTGCTGGTCTCAGTTTCCTAATTAGTTTTCAGTTAAGAACATGGGAAGGCAACCTTGTTGTGATAAAGTTGGTCTGAAAAGAGGTCCCTGGACTATAGAGGAAGACCACAAGCTCATCACTTTTATTCTCAACAATGGCATTCAGTGCTGGAGAATGGTTCCTAAGCTTGCAGGTTAAATATATATATCATGACTTGTTTTAATTCCAAGTACGTATGTACGTAGTAATTAATGTTTTTTTTTAATGACGATGATGTACCGATTAGGTTTGTTAAGATGTGGTAAGAGCTGTAGATTAAGATGGATTAATTACCTGAGGCCTGACTCAAAAGAGGGGAGCTCTCAGAAATGGAAGAGAATCAGATTATAGAGCTTCATGCCCGTCTTGGTAACAGGTAAGTATATAATGACACAATATTCTCATCATCACCCTCTCACTCTCTTATCTGTTTGTCTGATTCTTGACAACTTACAACAGTTTGGCGAAATGTTTGTAATTCTTGCAGGTGGTCTAAGATTGCGTCTCATTTTCCAGGGCGAACCGATAACGAAATCAAGAACCACTGGAACACTCGAATCAAGAAGAGGCTGAGGCTCCTTGGAATAGACCCCTTAACACACCACCCCATTCACCACAAACAAAATGCTGATCATGAGCACAAAAACTGAATCGGAGTTCAGGAATGAAGAAGAAATATTAGTTTGTGATCATCAGAATGCTGAATTAATGATAACAGCAGAAGCAGAAGTTGGTAAGAGTAGTGATGAGAGCAGCAGTGGTGTTCATCTGATAAATAACTATGAGATGATGTGTAGGAGTCATGACATGGACCTGTGGATGAGAAATCAGGAGGGTAACTATTCCAGTACTAATTGTTACAGCAACGAGGATTCAGCAGTGTCAGTGAGTTATCACAACTCCTCGGCTGCACCCGAATCCAGCAATATTTCCATTCATGAAGAAAGCAGTACGTCTGGTGATGATCTGCAGAAATGGGTTGAGAGTGTAGACTCAATGCTGTCATCATGGGATGGATATGGATATGGATACGGATTCAACCAACTAGATGAACAGCTCTTCTTTTGATGATCAGAAAACAACGCAATGATTCTTGATGAACCCACTTCTAATCAGTGGTTTATTAGTTTAGAATTATTCCCTTTTTCTTGGTTTGATTTTGTCAGAATCAATCCTCTGGTGCAATGCTTGGGTCTCATCCATTGTAATATGGTTTCATTTCATTTTAGTCCTCCATCGGGTATGTTTCGGGTAAATTGCACTGACAATCCATCAAGTTAAGACAAAATATACAAAATACTCTCTGGTTTTTGCAAAATTATAGCTACGTACACCTATTAAAATTATAATTGTAGTTACAACCACGCTTCCTATTCATAGGCACACAAACACCTTTTGAAAAATATTACTCTAAGACCCTTAAAAGGTGTACCAATAATTTTACAACAAAAATAGAAAGTGTTTGGGTATTTTGACGTAACTTTAAAAATATAAATTTAATTTTCTCTTTTTCAATTAACATACATCACTAAATCTTAATCCATTTATGTACTTAACCAAAAAAAATGGATCAATGTGCACAGGACTACGTTACGTGTACATATATATATTATATATATTTTATTATTCATATGACATGTATATATTAATTAAATGATATAAAAGATCCACTAAAATTTGTAACATAATATACAAGCCGAACTGCTCAATCAAAAGGCCTTCCGTTAACGCATGGGTCATGTCAAATTGCGTATGAAAATTTCAAAGAAGGAATCATGCCTCTTTGTATATATGATTCTTGGCTCTTAAAAGAATTTGATTAGTACAGCAAATGGAGGAGCACGATTGCATATAAAAATATGTTTGTTGATCCCAATCATATATAATTGGATGTGTGTATATATATATATATATATAATATAATATGTTTTAGTTAATAATTATTAGCCCAATTAATAAAATGCATCTCATTCACAAGTAGTTTAGATAAAAAGAAAGGAGTAATTAACTAAAGTCGGTAGCTTGTACAAATATTTAAATACACACATGCTGCTAAAAGGTAAAATGTCTCACACTCATTGATAAAGGGGAGAAAAAGAATAAAACAGAAAGAGGTGCATTATGAGTTTTTTCAACAAATAATTAAATGATCAAAGCTTATCTAAATGACCAAACAAAACAATAATTAATTTAGGTACTATTACAATAGTGAGTGTTTTCGCCTAAAATGTGAAGGTGTATTATTTGTTGCGGGATTGTATTTGTGGAGCATGTGGACGGCGTCATGCGTCCCTCTATTTTAATTCATCCGTATATATAGAGATAACTTTATTTTTTCTAAATAAGAAAAATAAATAGTAAGGGATAGATGTAATGGGAAGTTAGAAGTGGTGTATGAAATGAATTAAGATAGATTAAATTAACATTTCTTTTAGTAGTCCAATTGACACCACAACATAATAATAATAATAAAAACACAAATTTGTAGGGAATGTGTAATGAGACTTTTTCCCTGATCATGGTTTCTGGACTGGGCCGAGTTGCAATGCAACAATGATCATACTTTTCGTTTTGTTTTTTTTTATTATATTACTACGTGGGTGAAGTCCAATGGGCCATAAATAAAGGAGAAATGAAGTGAACTAAAAAGGATGATGGGCAGAGAGTATTCCAGAAGTTTGATTAGTTGAGAATCTGTTTAGTAGCGGTTACTGGAACTGGGGATTAGATCGATACATACATACGCCACTCTGTCTACAGCCCACACACACACACTCACTCCTTGTGTTTTTATTTTTTACCTAAGCTAAGCTCTGATTCTCCCTTTTCCGGTTTCTCTCTCGTTTCTCTGTTTTCTTCATGTATTTACCATGACTATTGCTTCCATTTCTGTGCTCCGCCAGAAGCTACCGCACTTCATCTCCACAGGTTTTCTATGCCAACAACGATTCATCTCCGCCGCTGCTCGCCACCACCAAAACCCTATCAATGTCAGAAGGCAGCACCAGCAGCAGCAACCTCAGAAGAATCTTCTCAGAGCTCGAGAAACCTTTAAGAAGCAGTTCTCCGCTCTTGCTCCCATCCTTTCCCCAGACGACAAGCTTCCGCTGACGGAAAATCAGGCAGTCGGCACCGTCGCCTCATCGCAAGCCAATTTCATGCGCGTAGTCGTGAATTCCGCTTCGCAGCCTGAAGATTCTGGAAGTTTGGGGGTGGAGCTGCTGTGCGTGGTGAAGGCTGTGTTGAAGAAAATAAGGAGGCGAGTGCTTGTGGGGGATAAGGTTCTGGTTGGGTCGATTGATTGGGTGGACAGGAGAGGAATGATTGAAAATGTGTTTCAGCGGAAGACTGAGATTTTGGATCCTCCTGTGGCGAATGTGGATCATCTGCTCGTGCTTTTTTCGTTGGAGCAGCCGAAAATTGAGCCGTTTATGCTTACTAGGTTCCTTGTGGAGGCTGAATCTACTGGAATCCCCCTCACGCTTGCGCTGAATAAGGCGGAGCTCGTTGATGAATCGGTAAGCGTAGCCAGTTTAAGCGAATCGTTTCACAACTGATTAGAGTGGGTCAATGTTATTGGACATGCGTATGTTACTTAACTTGAATGATTTATGACAAATTCTGTAAGTTGTTCTCGTGATCTATCATTAAAGTCTATAAATATAGGATTAATTTTTAGTGTGTAATTTTTTTCTTGAGCATTATTTGATTATGTTGGTAATGCTATTAGCGATATAGGTCTCGCTTTACGGTTCTTACACCTTTTCTCTGCAATTACATGCGAACACTGTCTTGCATAATGATCTCAGTGACATGTTGGTCTAATTGTTTCCTATATGTACTCGAATATCCCTTGTTTATTGTATAATATAATACTGTCCTGATTCCTCGTCATTATTGACTTTCTGGTGAAAATTGACTTCTGAAGACACTGGTGGAGTGGAAATCTCGGCTTCGTGGTTGGGGCTATGAGCCAGTTCTTTGTAGTGTTGATACTAAACGGGGACTGGATACGCTGCAATTCATTCTGAGAGACCAGACCTCTGTAATAGTTGGTCCTAGTGGTGTTGGTAAATCAAGTTTGATCAATGCGTTAAGAGGCAATAAAAGCATTCTTGGGGCTAATGAAGAGGATAATTGGTTTGAGCCTGTAGGTTTTCTCATTAGTATATATGATAATGTTTATTTGATTATTCTGTATTCCTTCATCCTTTGAATTTTTAAGACACTTCCCCCCACTCGGAATCACTTGTGCAGATTCTGGGTAGCAAGTGGTTTGAGGAGCAGCGTGTTGGGGAAGTGTCGACAAGGAGTGGAAGAGGGAAACACACCACTCGAAATGTTTCATTGCTTCCATTGTCTGGAGGAGGATATCTTGCTGACACTCCCGGATTTAATCAGCCTAGTTTGATGAAAGTAACAAAGCAATCCCTTCCGCAATATTTCCCAGAGGTTTCTGCCATTAACTCTTCTTCTATTGTCTTAGTTCTTTGTCAATTAGCCACTATATCTATCTTCAGGTTTCAAACTGAATGACTGATTCATTTTTCCTTCTCAGATCCAAAAAATGCTGAAAGACAATGGACCTGGAAAATGCTCATTCAGTGATTGCCTGCATCTAGGTGAACCAGGGTGCCTTGTGAAAGGTGACTGGGAAAGATATGCCTACTATCTTCAACTGCTTGATGAGATTAAGATTAGAGAGGAGTTTCAACTGAGGACTGTTGGAACGAAAAGAGAGAGTGATGTGAGGTATGTTCAACGTGATCACAGTTATATATATGTTCTTCACTGCATCCCATAAGTTACATTGAGTTGAAGATCAGAATTTCTGATAGATGAAATAACTGAATAATGCATGCTTATGCAAAAGTTAGATACATCTCTGTTGCCAAAACTTTTTACTTATATCTTCTTGCTTCTGAAAATTTTAAATTGCTATACTCACTGCATTGTTTCCCCCAAATTGTGTTATTTTTCTGTTCGTTCTTCTGGAATGGAATTTGGATTAGGCTCAAGGTTGGAGAATGGGTGTCAAGCAAGCTGAACCAAGATTGGAACCCAAGAAGCACAGGAGACAATCTCGCAAAAGGGTCAACCAGTCTATACTAGATGAGTTGGATGAACTTGATGATGATGATGACGAAATATCAAACGGCGACTATCCTGTTAGGGCAATAAAAGAAGACAATCAATAAGGAACTGTACACTTCGATGGTGTAAGAAATCAATATGGTGAATGTTGCCTCGGAATATCGTTGTAAATAATCTCAACTTTCTTAACCCTATTAGTCGAAGAGAGTTCAATACTGTTCATAGTGAGGATTTTCAAATTCTTAACATTTTGTAACAAGATGAGGATTTATCAGCAATGTCGTTGTTTCACGAGTATTAACTATCCATTAGTGAAGTTTGTAACGAAAAAGCATATTAAAGGACTGGTATGGTATGGTATTATGAATTGGAACCAAACATCATAGTTTATTTAAATTTGCATCCGAAATTGCTTTAAATTTAGCTTTTTAAATATTGGTAAACTACTTGTATACTCTTTCACTTTTGATGTATGAAGTTGATAAAGTATCATTTTTAAATTAGATTGGAAATAATTAATAATCAAAATTTATGTTTTAACGATTTTAGGAAAATATAGAGAAAAATGTAAGCCATCCTCCTACGATATGGGTAACGTGCAAATTATCCCTTATAAAAAAAATATAGAAAAAAGTGCACCACCACTCCTTTCGTTGCCTGCACCATCCCCCTTCACTTCCTCCTGGTCATCGCCCTCCTCCTCCTTCCCCAACTTGAGCAATCGCGCCCACCACCCTCCCCTTCCCCACCCTTGCCAGTCGCCGCACACGACCCCCCCCCCCCCCCCTTCCCCAACTGCACAAGTGGTGTATTCAGTAAAATTGCAGTCGCCCCTCCCCTTTCTCCCATTTGCCGTGTCTGTCCCTCCATCTCCTTCTCCCCATTGTCTCCGTCGCCGGCCCTTCCCCTGCCGCCCTCCCATCACTGTTCTCTCTATCTCTCTCTCTCTCTCTCTCTCTGTGAAAAATAAAAGATCAAATTACCCCCTTGAGATTTTAAAAACAAAGCACACTGCCTCCCCGCAGAAATTAAACGTTAGTGTAAAGGGGAAAAGACTAAAACACCCCTCCTTATATATGAAAGGTTGACTGCAGAGTCAACATTAGATCAATGGCTTATTTATTTTTTTTTTTTTAAATTCTAGATTATTTAAGAACCGTTGGATCTAATTTGGATCAAATGTCCAAATTCAACTTATAGATCAATGGCTTAGATCTTACTTAATTTAAAATCAACGGTTTAAATTGCATTTATAAATTTACCTAATATATACATATATAAATATTAATTTAAAATACACTATGTAAAATGTATTTATATATAATTACAGTATATTATATATATATTAATGCATATATATTTTATAAAAATAATATTGAATATATTAAATATTAATTATATATAATATATATTCTCTTTCTTCTTCACTAGGCTGCCGCTGCCATCACCTGGCTGCCGTCGCCGCTGCCTCCTCCCCTCCCCCCTTCCTCCTCCTTCCTCCCCTTCCTGCTCCTTCCTCCCTTCCTCCCCCTTCCTCTTCCCTCTTTCCTCTTCCGCCGTCGCTACCTCCGCCATCCCCGCGCCCAGATCCGCCGGCCCTCCCCCTTCCCTTTCTCCTTCCTCCTTCCCCATCGCCACCCCTTCCTCCGGCCCCTTCCCTCACCCAGATCCGCCGCCCTCCCCCGCCGGTTTCTCTCCCTCTCTCTCTATACCCATTATAAAATGTATATATATATATATAATTACAGTATAATATATATATATATATATATATATATTTAAACAGAGAAAGAGAGAAAAGGGGCGGCGATGGCAACGGGCAAGGGAGGGAGACGCGGCAACTGGGGAAATGGGCGGGGGAGGGGGGCGCTGCGGTTGGGAGTTGGGGAAGGGGTTTGGACGGGGAAAGGGGCGGGGGAGGAGGCACGGTGACTGGGGAAATGGGCGGGGAGGAGTGCAGTGAGGGGAGTGGAAGGGCGGTGGTTTGGGCGCGGCGACGGCGACGCAACTGGTTTGGGGGAGCAGCGCGACTGGGCATGGCGTGGCAGCTCGGGCGACGTCGGTTGGCATGGAGGACGGCGACGGGCATGGAGGTTGAGGCGGTGGACTGAGGGGAAGGGGCGGTGGCGGCCGGTGAGGGGTGGGCGTATCTTTTTTATTTTAAAAAAAAAAAGTATGTATTATTAATATTATATATTTTATATAAAAAATTAGTACTTTTACTTTTTCCCCTTTATTTCAGGATAAAGGGTATAATTGTCCGAACACAGCGAAAAATGACTCCCCAGCCGCAATTTGGGCGCTTGTGGCACACCTTCCGCACGCAGGGGTCTAATTGCTAGATTAAAATTTTCACAAGGAGGTAATTTGGTATTTTTTATATCACAGGGGGTATCATGCACATACCCCATATCACAGGGGGGCCCTGCATTTTTCCCTTTTAATATATATTCATCTATATTATTTAAATGTATATTTTTGTTAAAATATTAATCGTAGATTGAAATAAATTAAAATCTGGACCATAGATTTATTAGTTTAATTTGAACTTTAAATTCAAATCAAATCATATTAAATAAGGCTATAAATGTAATTTTATCATTAAAAATTTAAAAATAAAAAATTAAAGAAAAAATGCGTGAATTACACGAACTCGCATGAGGGGTGTAATTGGTCTATTTTTCTTTTAACAAGGGGGTAATTTACCTTTTTTTAAAGAGGTAATTTGCTCATTTTGTATAACACGGGAGGTAATTTGCATTTAATCATGTTTTGACGTAATTGGTTGGACCCGGATCTTTGTACCATTACCATTAGGTGGTAATCGGGTCCGCAGGATTTCCTGGCCCAAATATTGACATCCTCCTTAGGAATCCCATCCCAACAGATCCTTAGCCCAAAGTGTTCTGCAACAGATCATTAGGGCCCATATTATTCGACAGTCCAAAGGCCACCAAGTTCCCTTTCAGAAGAGCCCATTAGTGATGAATTCCCCCCTGTCATCTGGGCCTAATTGTACCCCGTCCCACACTCCGCTGAGCGGGGCGAGATGAAGAGGACAGTTGACAGCGCGATTCGAAGCGTGAAGACGGTTGCGGAGTGCCCTCGTCTCACCAAGTTCTCTCTACACGCTCCCAAAACTGTGAGCTCTAATTGCTCTGCAACTTTTAATTTTTGCCCGCTAACTGAATTAGAGCTCTAATTGCTCTTATTTAAGCATCCGACCTCTATTCTAGAATTAGTTCAATCAGGGTAGCTGTGAGACCAACTGAAATTAAATTGATGATAGTGGACCGAAAGAAGAAGCACGAATTATGTTTGTTGGTTTATAATCTTTTTTAATGCGGATTTTTTCGCAAGTGTGTATGAACTTACGAGCCTTACATATTAGTTCTATATACAGACATCTTCTGGGTTTCTTCAGTTTTCTCAGATCGAGTGTAATGCCTAATATCAAATGTGATTGAGTGACATGGGAAATGAATCCAGTCAGTTGCTTGTTGTTTTTCACCATTTATTGAATCTGAATACACTTCATCTAATCTCGTCTGGTTGAGTGCTAAACAGTTTCAAGTGACAATTCTTTAGTCTGACATTCTTTGGTTAGCAACAGGAGTTTATGATGTATATATGCTACTTAAAGAAATACAGCACCCGAGTATTCATTCGAGTCATAGCTGTTGTATTTATGAAACTTCCATTATGTTTTGACTGTATTCTGAATCTTCTTTCAGGTAGAGGTGGAATTTGACAACGGCAGTGCTTATAGTCTGTCTGCTGAATACTTGAGGATATGTAGCCCAGCAGTCGACAGTAAGATTAGATCAATCAGAGGTGAAAAGGTAACTGGAGGACAGTGCTTTATTTTTGGCATCCTTAATTGTAAATCCTATGGAGCTTATGAACAAAACTGTATAATGGTTGGTAGCTCTGGAGGGGAGGGACCAACCTTATGGTTATACAATAAATTCCGTACATGATGGAAGAAATTCTCTGATTTGAGGAATGTCCGAAATTTGAATGTTTTTGGTTGTTTGCTGCTGTTTTTCCTTTTAATGTTATGAGGATAACTTGAGCCTCGATCAGGTTATATCTGGGAGGCGTCATGTGGGTATCATGTCAGCAGAACCTGTGGGGAACTATGGGTGAGGTAATATAATTTCATGAACATAAAGAAGCCATGCGCCAAAAGAATTCCCTATTGATTACTTATGACTTCTTACCTTTGTGGTTGATGTAGATTACTTTTTGACGACTTGCATAAAACGGGGATTTTTACTTGGAATTACTTCTATCATCTTGGTAGCAATAAGTTTTCTCTCATGAGAAATTACATCCAAACTCTAAAGAAACATGGACTGAGTAGGGATCCACCACGGAAGAAGTGATTTTAGTCTTCAAGATGCAGAGTTGCATGCTGTTAAGGGAATGAATATGCACTGAGGCTGTAGATGTACTCAACATGTTCCAATTCACATGATAAATGTCATAAATGACTTGTTTTGATACAGAAGTGGGCTTTGAGTTATTCCCTTCATTCATTCCCAAGTTTATCTTTTGTAAACAGGTTTGTACTTGAAGTACCAATTTTATACAAAAATGTATTTAAGATATTTATACACAGGAGTACTTAATCAAGATCTTTACATTTATCTTTGATATTTTTGGTCTAATAAATGAAGACCTATTTTGATCTTTAACAGGCTTCATGTATATGTTAAAAGTTTTAATGTGGACATTTGATTATTTCTTTTCCAAGAATAAATCTTTTAATTTAGGCCAAAATTTCAGCGTAGTTGGTTATTAATGTGTATTTTAATTTGTAAAATATTTATTTTTGTTCTCATAGTATTTACTCTTTGCTTTGAATGTCACTTATCTTTTAACATATAGATCCTATTAATTATAAAATGTAATGAAGATGTCAATTACATCTGGATGATTGACATTTCTCCAATGTAAACAGTTTTTCACCCACCTTGAATTGTGTGTGAGGTAGGTAGGGATCTATTCCAAATCATTTTCAACGCATTTTATGAGCAGCAATGTTAAATGTTGAATTGCTTCTGCAGAAGGGCTAATGTTCAGCTGCTTGAAAAGGCTGATTTCAGAGGTTTTGATGTACTGTAGGAAATTAATTAAAGACAATGTAATTGGCACAGACCTTTCCTCCATGAAAGTACTTTGTTGCTTATTATCCCAATACGTTCTGGTGTAACTTAGTCTAAATCTTGGATCAAGTAATCAAGCACACAAAGCACAAGAGAGATGTTGAATTAAGAGTGTCCACATGTGCAAAATGAATCATAGACCAAGTAAAATGTTGCCTTAAATTTCACAAGTGAATTTACTATGTTGTATTAATTATTCATTGATCGCCAACACACGGACTTCCTAAAGGGATGGAAAGTCCTCCTTCACCTAACCCTCAATAATATGATTTTCTACTTTTCTACTTTAGAAATAAAATAATTCTTAAGAAATAATGGAAAAAGTTTCAAATTTTCATACGTACAAATTAATTTCAAAGTCCAAAACTTCCTACTAACAGTGATCTAACAAGAACCCTCCTTAGATCACTCTTAACATAGAATGAAGTTTTAGGTGGTTGTGTTAATTTTCTGAAACTAAATGCAAAAAACAAGAAAGAAAGAAACGGGACAAGTTCACAAAAGTGACTAACCAGTCCGACGTCGTTTGGGTAAGTCAACTTTAATGTTTGGTGTCCGCCTCTCTGTCAGCAAACCTGGATCACTGCCAAGCAACAAAATATGAACTTGATGCTTTTCTTGTTTTCTTTTTTTCAACATTGAACTGTGTGAGTTGTGGGAAAAGCAATCCTTATTATGTTGACCGGCCCCAATAATATATTCACATTTCACACTAATATATTTTTATATAGATTCAATCAGTTAGATTACAGGTCATTACTGGAAATTTCGCTCTTTTTCTTTAATCCCACTGCCTTGCCCCACGATCTTGCATCTCTGGAATCCAATTAAATTGAGAAAATGATGAAGGAGAGAGCTGACTTTGGCAAAAATTCACACTTCAGATCTTTTCAGGGCAACCCATTTTAGTTCTTGGCTATGTAACAATGGCAACGGGAAAATTTCTATCTTTGTTGGTGGTGGTGGTGGTGGTGGCGGGCCTGTCGGTGAGCGGCGGAAGGGCTCAGAAATCGGGCAATGAGGTGGTGGTTGGGACTGCGCCGTATAGGATCCATACGCTGTTCTCGGTGGAGTGTCAGAATTACTTCGATTGGCAAACGGTGGGCCTTATGCATAGCTTCCGTAAAGCCCAGCAGCCTGGCCCGATTACCCGACTGCTTAGTTGTACTGAGGAAGAGAAGAAGACTTATAAAGGCATGGACTTGGCGCCAACACTTGAGGTGCCTTCAATGAGTAGGCACCCCAAGACTGGTGATTGGTGAGTGAAAATGTACATTCATGCATGTTGGACATGTACATACATCTAAGTTTCTTTGAGTTTTTGTGTATTTAATCATCAGCTCATCTTTTAGGTGTCAGAATGACAGGGGTTTTGTATCTTATTTTTCTTAACAGCTTGCATGGCAAGCCTATTATTGTTTTTGTGTTAATTGTTTGAGTTGAGTTTCTTGGCGCTAAGAATTGGGTCGCATTTATTTGTCCTTTTTCCCCTTCCTATTATTGCCTCTTGTTTCTGGATTCAAGAAATGAACTTTCAGCAGAGCAGGTATTGCTTCCGTTACTGTTTGGTGAAATGTTGGCAAGCCTTAATATTGTAGGTTTGTTTGGTGTCAGTTTTTTGAGATTAGATTCTTGAATTGTAAGAAGGGTTGCATTTTGTGTTTTTCTTATTCCTATTATTGCCTCTTCTTTCTAGATTCAAGAAGTGAACTTTCACTACTGAAGGTATTGCTTCATTTGCTGTTTGATTGAATATTAACAAGAGGTTGTTGTCTTACTATTTTACCACTTCCAAAAAGATTCTCTACAACAACCTCACCATTGTTGAGCATGCATCCTTTTGGAGTCATAGAAGTTTTCTCCTACTGTTTGGTTTAATCCACTTATGCTTATGTGGACTTGTGGAGACAAATTAAAAAGTTTGTTTCCCTTTATTGCAGGTATCCTGCAATTAATAAACCGGCTGGTGTAGTTCACTGGCTTAAACATAGCAAAGAGGCAGAGAATGTTGATTGGTCGTTATTCTAGATGCGGATATGATCATTCGAGGTCCAATCATACCATGGGAGCTTGGAGCAGAGAAAGGCAGACCTGTTGCTGCGTATTATGGGTAATAATATTCATCCTACTAATAATTCATGTTCTCGACCCTTTCTTTCAATCGGAAACTTGTGAATTTCAGATATTACAATATATGAGTGTCACAACAAATTATGGTTTCAATCGTCACTAGTTTGATGGGATCATATAAATCATAGGCCACATGTCAGATCACCTTCTCTCTCTCTCGTTTTAACCCAGTGCATGTCTAATGGGTAATCTTTCCCATATAGACAAGATCCTTGTGCATCTACACTTTAATGGATGGGAAATTGATGAATGTGAAACTTACAAAACAACTCTCTCAAGAACTTGAATTTCAGTTCTCCCCAACAAAGATGATTGGGGCTTCTTTCTTCATGTTACATTCGACATGTATTTTACAATAGATTTCTGTGCTTGAATCTTCATAATTTTTCATACAGTTATCAAGTAATTGATGTCAATTTGAAAGTTATTCTCAAATGGATGACTTCCTAGGTGTTTGATACCCGTCTGCCTGTGAACCAAGTAACCTTGTCATTGCATGGTATTTTATCTCAGAAGAAAATCATTAATCAAAATGGATAAATGACTCTTAAAAGAAGAGTTCTTCTGTGTATTTTTTTTTTTTGTGATGTTAATTTGTAGCTATGAAGATGCTCATTAAGGAATGAATTTTGCAAGCTTTCTTATATGACATTTCCTGTGAGAGTGTTCTCATGATCAGTACATTTCTTGACAGGTACTTGGTTGGATGTGATAATGTTCTTGCAAAACTGCACACAAAAGCATCCTGAACTCTGTGACAAGGTTGGTGGGCTTTTAGCCATGCATATTGATGATCTTCGAGCTTTGGCACCCATGTGGCTGTCAAAAACTGAAGAAGTACGGGAAGATAGAGCTCATTGGGCTACTAATTACACTGGTGATATATATGGAACTGGGTGGATTAGTGAAATGTATGGATACTCATTTGGTGCTGCGGAGGGTAACATTTTGCATACATATGTATCTCTTATCCCATGATGTGTCCCACATTTCATCCTTCTTATGGTTTCTATGATTCTCTCATTGGGTACTAAACTTTTATTTTGTAGGTTTTTAAATTATAATAGGGCTGACAGTGTAGAAATGTTATAGGACAAAACTAATGCTAGGAGAAAGAGGTTGGACAGAGGAGAGAGGGAAACATGAGAGACTTGAGGGAAAGAGTAGTTTACCTTTGTTGGACCAGAAAATGTTAGACTACAGGGATCTTAAGTTCAAATAGTATAGATTAAATTTCAGAGGGCAATAAGTTATTCTATTTAATTTTTAGGTAATAATTTATTTCTTTACTATTTTGAATATCATTGTTTAAATCTACCAATTGAAAATCTTTCGTTCAACTTTTAATATGGGAAGGTAATGTGGAGATGAGAGAGAAATGAAGAGATATACTAGAAAAGTACCACCTCATTGGAAAGAAGTCGGAAGAAGTGTAGTAAAGAAAACAAAATTTCCTAATAAGTATTTTATTCCTAATCCTTCGAAATGTTGCTATTTCCCACTCATAGATGCATGTATACATAAATATGTATGCATATATGACTTTGTGGCTTGCTTTCATTCAGGTGGACTTCGCCACAAGATAAATGATAACTTGATGATTTATCCAGGATATATTCCCCGAGAGGGCGTTGAGCCCATTCTTTTGCACTATGGGTTGCCTTTTAGCGTTGGGAATTGGTCGTTTAGTAAATTAGAACATCATGAAGACAACATTGTATATGATTGTGGGCGGCTCTTTCTGGAACCTCCTTATCCTAGAGAGGTAAATCGAAAATTTGCTTATTGAAGTGGATGCTTGTTACAGATTGAGGCACATGCTTGTATTATTACTTCCTATGTAGATGGAAATCAGGGTTTTCTACGATACGATTGGGGGCACTGGAGTATCTACTTAATTATTCATGCAACTGGATGTTAGTTAAAAACTAAAAGCTTACAACGATGGTGAAAGATAGTTATTTACTTAAAATGATATTTTTGCCACAGTTGGTACTCATCAAATGGTCAATGCATTTGGATACGTAGAAAATTGATGTGTTATGGTAATTTCCTTTTCCTTTTCTAATATTGTTTGCGTGATGGACCATTTTCACTTTATCATAAAGCACGTTAAAGATTTTGGGTTCAGTTTAACGTGTTCTAGTGAAGGTTCTCAGTGGCTCTGGATAAAAGACTGAATGACATTGGAACCTTCTACTTTTAATTTATTGAATATCACAATCTCACCTAATTTTGTAAACATTTATGACAGTCTTTTACATTATTTTTCCTCAAACCTCGTCTGGCCCTCATCTTAAATTCATAGGAAAAGTGGAGAAAAGGCTTGGACCTCTTCATGTGAAAACATTTTGACAAAGGTTACAAAGGCCGACCTGATCGTAAAACCTTTCTATACTACTGAGAAAATTTTAGTTTCCAAACTGAGCACTTTTACGGTGATTTCTACCTAGGTTTTCTTGGTACGAGGCTAAATGTGGCTAGAGACTTAAACGTGACCTGCATTATGTGCTTCAACACTATCATAGATGAACTTCA
The DNA here is from genome assembly GCA_034509725.1 of Sesamum angolense. Taxonomy (NCBI): domain Eukaryota; kingdom Viridiplantae; phylum Streptophyta; class Magnoliopsida; order Lamiales; family Pedaliaceae; genus Sesamum; species Sesamum angolense. The sequence continues at coordinate 660,140 of JACGWL010000010.1, forward strand.
AAATTGTTACTGATCATATATACTTTATGCAGCTAAAAGAAATGGAAGGTGATCCAAACAAAAGGAGAGCACTATTTCTGAATATTGAATGTATAAATACCTGAATGAAGGTCTATTGTTGCACCATACAGCACATGGTTGCCCCAAACTGAAGTGGTCAAAATACTTGAGTTTCTTAAGGAGCAAAACATTTGCAGAACTAACTAAGCCTAAACAGTTGACTCCTAGAAGCCGTCAAATGATGGAAGTTGATGTACAGAAGAAAGATGTTGGTGAGCCCGAAAAGTCATATCCAAAAATACATACCATTTTCTCAACAGAATGCTCCCCTTACTTTGATTGGCAGACTGTGGGCCTTGTGCACAGTTTCCACCTGAGTGGCCAGCCAGGGAACATCACAAGGCTTCTAAGTTGTACAGAAGAGGACTTGAAGCAGTACAAAGGACATGATCTCGCTCCCACCCATTATGTCCCATCCATGAGCCGACATCCACTAACAGGAGATTGGTAATGCCTTCGACTTAAATTCCAGCAATTACAATTGAGTTTTACCCAAATAACCTTGTACGTAAAAAGATATTGGAAATTATAGATAAAAGAGAAACTTGATATACTTGGACACTGGTTTACATACAACTGATGCATATGTGTGGAGTTGTACTTTTTATATATGTGATTGCTATGGTATAGTTGGGTTGATAGTAATCAAGGAATTTTTCTTAATGCATTTATTCACAGCATTTACTATTTCTATTTATCCCCCTGAAATGGAATAACCAATGAATAGAGCACAGGGAGCTTGAATGAAAGGATTTTCCTGTCAAAATAAGTTCAAATAATAAAGGTTAATCAGAAAATTCACTGATATAATTTTGGAGAATAGTGTTAAGACATCTATGAGGGAAAATATTACTGCTGTCACTGAGGTCCAGCTGTATCAATGCACTGTCACACTTTTCATTCATATCAAGAGGAAACTTCTACCTCTGTACACCTTGAAGTTGCTGTCTTTTCTTCAACCCAGTTTACTTTCACACCAATATTTTTATAGCCAACTGAATGCAAGTTTTCCATGATAATCACATAGTTCTGTTAGAGAAACTTTTTTAATGTTAGAATCAACTTCAAACTGAATATTCTCATTATTAAGCCACTAGGATATCTAGAGGAATTGACATTAGCTAAAAATGATATCTCCATATATCTAATTAATGGGCCCAGCCTCTACGTACTATACTAAACACTAAACTCCAAGCTAAGTATTGTTTGTGCCACATCAGGTATCCTGCAATTAAAAACCAGCTGCCATCGTGCATTGGCTTAACCATGTAAAGACTGATGCAGAGTACATAGTGATCCTGGATGCCGACATGATAATGAGAGGACCAATTACACCATGGGAGTTCAATGCGGCTAAGGGAAGACCTGTCTCCACTCCCTATGAGTAAGAAATTACTCCCTTCTTTTCAAGTGTGTGGATACATCTTTGATTTAGCAGATTCTCAATTAAGTAGAGATATTATGTGGTGGTCACTTCATGTTCTTTATGGTATGCCAGCTACCTGATTGGCTGTGACAATGTGCTTGCTAAGACCCATACTAGCCACCCTGATGCTTGCAATAAGGTTGGAGGCGTTATCATAATGCATATAATGGATCTCAAGAGACTTGCTTTGCTTTGGCTGCATAAAACTGAGGAAGTCCGAGCTGATATGGGCCACTGGTCAAGAAACATAACTGGAGATATTTACGAAGCTGGTTGGATTAGTGAAATGTATGGTTACTCCTTTGGTGCAGCAGAGGTACTTTGGTGCTTGGTTCATTATCTTAGAATATGCTAATTATTTCTCGCATCATGGGATCTTGCAGAATTGAAAAGGGTAGATTCGCCAAATTGCTGATTATGATTTCTGAAATTTTGCCACTTGCCAGTCATTTCTGCTTAAAATATAACTCATTTTGATATTTGTCCATGCAGTTGAATTTGCGGCATGTCATAAGCAATGAGATATTGATATACCCAGGATATGTTCCTGTACCTGGTGTGAAATATAGAGTATTCCACTATGGCTTGGAATTTAGGGTTGGTAACTGGAGTTTTGATAAAGCCAAGTGGAGGCACATGGATGTGGTTAACAAATGTTGGGCCAAGTTTCCTGACCCTCCTGATCCATCAAGCCTTGATCACTCTAATGAGGATTCTTTGCAGAGTGACTTGCTTAGCATAGAGTGTGCAAATTCTTTGAATGAGGCTCTATACAGTTACCACGAGAGAAAGAAATGTCCTGGTCCGAATTTCTTGTCCGCTCCAACTCGAAAGACCCCTGATACTCCTTCCTTGTCCACTCTGACAAAAAAGTCCCGGGATCCTCCTTCCTTGTCCACTCTGACACAAAAGTCCCGAGATCCTCTTCCGTTGTCCACTCTGACACAAAAGTCCCGAGATCCTCCTTCCGTACCCACACCAACTCATGAGACCACTACTGAAAGAATCATGATGCAAAAGTCCCCAGATCCTCTTTCGAGAAAATTTGAAGACAATGATAATGTTGATGTTTCAAGGCATGATCTGGAGCTGAAAAATGAATCTCAGGGATTATCACCACCAGCTGAAACCAATCAGACATTCAGTTCCATGAGATTTTGGATAATTGGGCTTTGGGTAGTCTCAATCTTTGGTTTTATGGCAGTGATGTTGATGATGATTTCCCGTCGCAGAGTACAGAGAAAAAGGGGTAAAACTTTTAAGACCAAGAGAAGAACCGTTCATTCAGGATTCTGGGACCGTACTGCTGAAGTATCATAAGGACGGAATAAGTTTCTCTGAGCCTGGTATATATGTTGTATTCAGTTTGATGCTAACAGAATATAGCATGCCTATAAAGAATCCAAGTGGAGCAGAAAGTTGATATCAATGGTTGGTTTCTGTTCAGTTGCTGGACAGATGAAAGCTTCAGAGCGGAGCCTAGCTGGGGATCTTGATTGCATCCAATTAGTGAAGACTGATCTCCCTGATGCCACCTATTGCCGTCCACTTTTGTAATGTATAATGTTTAATTGAGTCTGTTTGGAAACTTTTTGATCTTATGAAACTGTTCAGCTCGGTGTACTCGGGATGGAAGTCTGAAGAGATTAAAGTATAAAAGAACAAACGAAAAGTAACTGCGAAAAGTTTCTTGCTTCATTGTACTTTATGATCTTTTCGTAATTCTTGAATCTCGTTTCTGTTTCCTAATGCAGGCATCAGTTGACATATGTGGTCACCCCCAGAACCTTTCCCCTAAACATTCTTTATTTCTTTGCTATAGAAAAAATACATACATTGAATTTGTTAAAAATCCTTGTATACACCAAATTGAAAGGGAAATATGAACTGCATTCTCCTACTCCAAAAGCCATCTTGCTGCCAGGGCAAGGAGTTATGCACATCCGCTGATCACTGCTGAATGTTTGGGGATGCATTCTCATGTGTGATCCCATCAGGTAATGAATTAACAAGAAATTTGCTCGGATTATGAACTTTCTTTCTCGATAAATTCTTGGAAGCACTATTCTTGGCCAAGCATGTCGGAGGTGGAGGTGGAGGCGGCATTGAGATAGTGCCTTGTCTCTTGTCTAAACCACTTCTACCTAGAACCGCTGACTCAGGTTGTGCTGCTGGAGTCTGCACAGTAGAATTACGATTTAATGAGGAGAAAATGTAACTAGACATTGAAAGGTCAGTATGCCTCATGATTTTTTGCAGAAAAATAAGGAAAAGAACAGTGCTTAAGCATATCTGTACTTGCAGAAAAATAAGGAAAAGAACAGTGCTTAAGCATATCTGTACTTGGTGGACCGATATATCATTTTCCATGAAGCAGAAGATATCATTTTGAGTCTGTATACAAGCATATGAACTTTAGTATTTATTTGGAGCAGCAATGAAGGATATACCTTTTCCATGCGAGTTTCTGGGGCTTCTGTTTCCTTGTTAAAGTCGGGCAAGGGGCGAGTTCTGAAGCAAAAGCCACAACTCAGCTTTGTAAATTTTTTTCCTGTTTTTGCCAGCAAAACAATGGGTCCTTTGAAGTCATTTGTAGGCTTCTGCAACACCATACAAGATCTCAGAAGCAGATAAAGAAAGAGAAAAAAGGCATCATGGGAACATTGTCAGTTAAGTTTCACAATACATTGAGGAAAGATAATTTATGACAAGTGCTGCCTTGCCTGGTTTCCTTTTGCCGGTCTTTCTTCTGTTCTCAGAATAACAGGAATGGATGAAGTTGACGACTGTAATTTTCTTCGACAAGCTGTCAACGATTTGGAGCAACTGACATACAAGCACATTTGTAAGAAGCCTGACAATTTACAAACAAGATCTGCTAGCAATCTTTAGACTTACACTGCAGACAAGACGTGCCATTTTGGACCAGCTGTTTTGCTTCCTGGTACCGAGGGATCAGTTGTTGTTTTCCTCCTGTGAAATATAAGTATTGTCAAATATTTTCATCATTCAGGACTAACTAATTCTAAACTGTTTATTCAAGATGCATCCAAATCTTTCCAAAAGTTCAATTGGTACCTTCTACTCTCAGATAGAGGGGTAGTTGTAGGATATGCTGCCTGCAACTGAAAAACACGATGATTATCAGCAATCTCTAAATAAGTATTCATCTAGATAAAACTAAAAGGTCTCGCGTAGACACTATAGGATACTGAGAATCACCGCAAGTGGAGTCTTCAAAGGAGTGGAGCAAGCAAGCCTGAAATTTCAGATGTCTTTGTGGCAGAAACTGGCTCTTTATCAGGCACCTCAATGGGAACCAAGTTCATCAAGGAAAGTAAAGAATTTGGGGAGGCACCCTTTTTCTCCACACTCAACTTCGTTGTGCTTTGAGGGACATTGCTTTCATTTTCCTTGGGATGAGGAGTAACTGGCTTGGCAGGTGTAGAAGGAATTTTCCAAGGTTTATCCTGAATTGATGTCTTCAATAAGGAAAGACCTGATTTTTCATTGCTTGACAGTGATGGGATATCTGCACTAGCAACAGAGTTCTGCTGCATTGAACACAACACTCAATTTCACACACAGATTTAAGATTATGGTAATACAGGAGAAGAAATGGAGAGAGCCTAAAGATATCACCTTTAGCGATGGCCTCTCTAGTTTTGGAGGTCCACTACTTCCCAACGCAGAAACCGTGTCCTGGTTCCCAAGAATATCAAGCTGGTTAGCTGAATTTCTCTTCTCATTCGGGGCTCAGTTTCTGGAATTACTGCACGTTCCCCTTCTTTGTCAATTCCTATAGCAGCGATCAAACCATGCTCGATAACATCCACTATGCTGTCTTTCTTGGTATCTTCCTGAATCTTGACGACCTCAATTTTCACATCAACATCCTGATGAGAATTCAAGATTACTCTTTTTTCATCATAAGCATTATTGTCTCCAACTCCTTCAGCTTCTGTTATCTTAGCAGCATTTTCTTGCTCAAGCAAAGCTGCAGCTTTTCGAGCTGCAATTCTCTTGTAATGAGCCTCAAAGAAAGCCTTCTTCTGCGCCACAGATCCAGGCTGCGCGTATCTCTCAGCCTCCTCCACATACTTCTTGTGTGAAAATGTTGACCATTTCTCCCAAGACAAGGATTCAGTCATAAACCTTCCAAACGAAATTGAGTCCCCAAGACCATGCATGGGGTTCCCCTGCTACACATGAAAAACCCTCACGTATGAGAAACCCACAAGAACTCAAACCACGGTTTTAGTTCCAAGAATCATATATTGCAAATATTTTTCCCATCATCTCATAAAATTCATGATGAAGGGCAGGATATAAAGGAAAGCAGGCATGAAACCGCAACACACAGTTCAAACCACAGCTCTGTTAGTTTCACGAAACATGCACTTGACTGGATGAAAGAACTCAAGCATTAGTTCAAACAACAGGAAGAAAAATCATTGCCAACAAGAAAAAGAGAGGGATTTCATTTTCTTTTAAATCTCTTACCAGTGTGGAGTCATTGGGTAAAGCAGAAGCATAAGTGAAGCCATGCATGAGGCATGCTGAATCTCCCATTCTATTCGCAGCAGAGTTATTGCTGAATGCAGGAGAAACAACCTTAGAGCGCCATAAGACTAGGAAAAAACTGAACCTTAAAAAATGAAACAAAAATCTACAAAAACATATGTTGTAGCCTGCTTCTCTTTCCCTTTTTTTATGGCGTATAATTCTTGTCCTCGCACTTAAATTTGAAATTCAAATGGAAAAAGCAGACGTTAGGAGAGAAAAAGGTAGGCCACAAATAGTAGAGATTAGAAGTATTACGGCCAAATTTTTTACTCTTTCTTGGTGGGGTTTTAGCCTCCTTTTCAGCCTTAAGCGGTCCCATTTGTTTGAACTTAATTAACAAGTCTCCACAACGTTCCATTTTTTCTTTTCTGAATCTTTTTATGTGTGGAATGATGCTCTAATGATGCCACCCACCAATTATTTCCCTTTGCTTTTTTTTTTTTTTTTTCTAAATATTTGTGGGGCTTATTCGGAAAAAGAATCATGGTTTTTCTTTATCTTTTAGGTATAATTAATAAATAAACCCCACTGGATCTTTCCGTAACTTAGAAAAACTTACAAAACGGAAGTAAAAGTTGATTATGGATGTGGTGATCAGTGGTCTGAAACATGGGACCAGAGATATGTTTTTGCTTCTAATAAAGGGTATATTATTACAGGCAGAAATTGCTGAAGAAGACAAAGGTTGGTTGAAGTTGAAGGAGTTGAGGATGTGATGTGTTGAACCACCTCTAGTTGCTACGTCGCTACATCAGACTACTGTTGGCCCCTTAACACATACGTATGTGGCTGCCTAACGAGATTGCTGCAAACCACAAGATAAGCTGCATACCTGCATGGTGAAATCTGAATCAAACAAGTCTTTCGGTTCGTCTGGTGAAATTCGAAACCAAATGTGATTATTTCCCCCTCAAAAGGAGTCATTTGCACATGCTGATTTCTGCGGTAATACACATAGCAGAAAAAATATCGTATTATTTTCAATCTTGTTTGTCACGTAGCTGAAAGGCTATTGATATAGAAGAACCTTGAAGATCAAGATGAAGAAAGACAGCATTGAAATCATCCAAGTACTGAGACACATGATCGATATAGTTAACGAAGGAGAAGAACTAAATGCACTGTCAAAATAAGATAAATTTGGCCAGCACAGGGAAGTATCAAAATTAGAACTCAGAACGCTCTATCAAATCTCACTTAATTTTCACAAAATGTACAATCAAGTTGTAGGCCGTTAAGCAGCCAGATAGCATACCTAGGATTGTTTTGAGCTAATCTACAACTGTAAAGTACAAGCGAGAAATCACTTTAAGCCCGTGCATCTCTGGTCCACCGCTTCAAGATATATCGACTAGGAACTATCTTTATATTCCTATAATCTAGCACTTTGAGTGCATGGCTACACAAAATTCCTACAAACTGAAACTTCAGACAGCTACAGGCAACTGAATCATCTTCTGAGCTGTATAAAACCGTGTACTGACAAACTTGACCATATGTACTGACTTTATACTCAACCGAAGACACAGTATCAATGCATTGATTGATCACAATATTTAGACAGTTTTCGTACTCTTGGTGAAATGTTTTAAAAATGACTGGTGTGTACACTTCCCTTACCTGCTTCAGCATTATCACATCCCCCATTAATCTTGGCATGTGCTGACCCATATCATAATTCGCTTCCAGTTCTTTGTAACGCCAGTCGTTCACCACCTTCCCAATGTGCTTGATGAATTGAAGAACATGTGATTCAGGCTTAAGGTACTTTTTCAAGCTAGTGATAGAATCCTCAGAGAGCAGTGCAGTATCTATGTCAGCTGAAAATATATGCTTGCGATACGGTAAAGCCCATTTCTCTCGCTCTTCAAATATTCCGTGCAACCACTCATTTCCCCATAGACCGTAAGTATCCAGCAGGACTTTCCAGGAATTGACAAAATCTTCCTCATCCGGATTAAAAATGCAACCACATAAATCACTGGAAAAAGAATCCGAGTTGACAACTACTTGATTAAGATGTTTAAGTGCACTCTGATATATTTGCCATGTGCATAACCTGTGGTGAGTTTCAGGTAATTCAGAGATGATTGCTTCAGATATCACAGCATCTTTATCAGAGACAATGGTCTTTGGTGTTTTTCCAGACATTGCCCGTTTGAAGGTTCGAAATAGCCACTTAAAAGATTGAGCACTATCATCGTACAGAAATGCAGCACCAAAGACCAGTATCTGCCTATGATTATTTATTCCAAAAAACAGTACTAAAGGCCGCCAATCTTTGTTTATACGGGAGGTTGAGTCAAAGCAAACCACATCACCAAAATCTCCAAAGTCCACCAACATCTTCTCATCAGCCCAAAAGAAGTTGGTCATTTCATCGTCTACATCACATTGTACAGCATAAAAGAATGATGGATCCTTCAATTTCTTGCTGTGGAAATACTGGTGAATACTTTCTGGTTCGTCGGGCTTGATGTTCCACTCACGTTTAGATGTAAGCCTTGTCTCATGATCTATGGGATCATAAATGAAATCCTGAATTCCTACTCCAGTTAATAACAACTCGGCAAGTGATTTCGGCTGCACGTTGGAACCTCCAGATGCAGTGGATTCTACAATTTGATCCGTCACAGACCTCTTCTGTGATCTCAACATGCGAACTTTACACGCCGGTACAAGCTCATGATTGTGGCGTTCTTCAAAGTGTGTGACACGGTATCTGCCATCAGCTTGACGAGAAATGACTAATTGTGCCATGCACCCAACTCTGGTTTCCTTTCGAGGTCTCTTTACTTTTAAACCTCTTTTATCTTTCTGCCGATAACCTTCCCTGAAACAAGTATATCTCCTAGAAGCCACAGCTCCATCTATTTTACTCCTGTTCACGTAATCCTTCCGTACGCTGAAACCTATTCGCCCAGCATATGCATTATAGAACTCATAAGCATGATCTTCTGACTCAAACCCCATACCCAGCTTAGGTACCCCATCTGGCACTGGAGTAACAGCTGATTCAGCCTCAACAGCCTCAACAAATGATATTCTCTTCTGTGAGGGTAATAAATGAGCTGTGAATGGTGTCACAAACTCATGATTGTGCCTCGTTTCAAAGTGGATGACACGATATTTGCCATTTGTTTGTCGTGTAATGGTCATATGAGCCAGGCAACCAGTTCTTGTTTCTTTCCGGGGTTTATTCACATTCACATCACGCTTGATAGATCCATAGCCTTGCCTGTGACATGTATACCTCCTTGATACCACCAAACCTGTAACCTTACTTCGGTTCACGAAATCTTTCCGGATGCTGAAACCTTCCATGAGAGCATATCTGTTGTAACACTTATATGCATGGTCCTCAGATTCAAATTCCACACCAAGCTTTGGCACCACATATTCACCAGCTTCATCTTTTATAGCTTGACCAGATCCAGATGAGGCACTAGAAGGGGCTTCAGAGGTCTGAGACATATGCTTATCATCAGTATCCATTCCCAGCTGATTGTCAGAGGATAATCCAGGACTCTGATCATTTTGCTTACCCACGATATTGGGCCCATTATTGCCACTACCACTGAATGCCTTTGGACTCCGACACCCATTTTCAGTATCCTTGTTTAAACTATGATGATCAATCGATGAACCATTTTGGCTAGTGTACCCATCTTCACCATCACTATCAACACTGTTTTCGTCGGATGAACCATTGAGGCAGCTATACGTGCTCTCACTGTCTATGTCCATTCCATCTTTGTCAGCAGAGGAAGCTTCTTGACTAAGAGATGCATCTACATGGACAAAGGCCACCTCATCATCACAGGAAAAGTTTGGAGCCTCACTTGTCTGTTCTACATTGGCATCCACTCGTGGGGTAGGTCCGTCTTTCTCTCTGATGCCATCTTCAAAAGCACTGCTCACCCCAACACCCGCGCCAGGGTCCATGGAACTTCATTACAAGGATGAATCCTAAAAGAGGATGAAATCTTAAATCATCTAGTCACAAGCAATCATGATTACCGGGCTAAAATATACTGCAAGTCTGCAACCCCTCCTTACTTTTCCTCCTCGAGTGTAAACTGACATGATAATGAAGCCATTTGCAATAATCAAGAATTCTAACCTACTTATCGACTATAGCAAAAATAATCAGAATATTCATTATTGAAATCATCGCTGTCAAAACTCACTAGAGTATTTAATCTTTAGTCAGATTAAACCACCTTCAATGACATAAACTAAGCATTAAATCCCACTCATTAAGTGTGCATTTAACCTGTTATTCATACTACAGGAAAGTAGGTATTTTAGAGAAAGTGTAACTAACATTTCAACAGTTAACCACCAGAGTGTTAACACATAAACATATACATAAAAATGTACCAAAATTACATTAAAATTCAGAATATTCCAAAGAAACCAAATTTCAGAAAGTTTGAAGTATACAATAAACTAATCAAATAAACCTTCCCAAGCTAAATGCATAAATGCTGGCAGCTCCTCTGTCAAATCAGACACCAAAAATGAAAAACAAAAATTGGAAGGAAAAAAAAAAGAAAATATTTAACTGCTAACTCAGGGTTTGAGAAAGACTAAAACTTTGCGGTTGAAAATTCTGCCTTTTCTGATGAATTAATGACCTAATTATCGAGTCCCAATTTCAAAAATTGTAAACCCAACACCCGTATCATTTTCTCTTCCATACTCGTTTTAGATTTCTAGGCAAAGATGTAGAGGGATAACCTGATAGAACTATGGAAGCCAAGAGCTAAATAACGGATATACCGAACGACGTCGGATCTGCCCCCGCCGGAAGAGGAGAGAGAGAGGGGAAGGGGGGAGGGAGGAGCGGCGCCTCTGCTGTAACATTCACTCCAATCTTATCCAGTGTGGAACAAAAGCTTGATTTGTCGAGTAGCGACTTTAATGTTGAACGACGACTATAGGAGTGCGTTTTAAAGTTTGTCACACGATATTGCATATAATTGGAGAAATGTGGACGTTTCATTTAAAAGACGTTGAGTCCTAAAATTGGAAGTGAAAATTGATTTATGCAATATTACATATTATTTTATCTATTTTCTCAAATAAAAAAAACATATTATATTATATTATAAATCAATCAATGAATAATAAATTATTTATTGATAATCAATAATATAAAAAAAATAATTTTTGCACTTAAAAAATATATGTAAACGAAATTTATATTCATTTTTAGGTAAGTGGTCATATCTACCGAGTCTTCCCCAATTTGCGAATAAATAAAAAACAATTGGGTGGCGTACTAAATTATTAACAAATACATTATCACTTTTTATAATATTAAAATTATTTAAAATACATTATCACATCTTAATACTAAAATTTTTTTTTTTTTCAAGAAAAACTTAATACACGACCAACCAGTCTAAAAATATCCCACTAACACATGAAAAAGTCATTTGTAACAACTCAAGAAAACAGCCACATTGTACATCAATTATATATTATATTATATTATATGCTCTTTATTAATTTATTAGCACTTGAGCAAATAAAAGTTGACATCTTCGCAACGCGCGAATCAAATGGACACATAATAGTATACAAATAGAAACCCAAACCGGATTAGTTCAAAGTTTGGCATACAATAATAAATTACAATTATTTTCTTGATTTGATCATAGAAAATACAATCACATGATTTCTTCCACCAAGCAAAATCTTCATCTTCATCTTCGTCTTCATCCTCCACCACTTCACAAAAGCTCATTGCATCCTCATTAATCCCATCATTGATGTTATCATCATCATCCTCTTCGATGATTTCAATCGAAGGATATGAAACTTGGTGATCGTGATACGAATCTTCAACGTTAATATCAGCGTCATAGTTGTCGTCAGCTTCATAATCACGATCCATATAGTCGATATAGTCTAAAACGCTGGTGGCTGAAAAGCCAGTGAGTTTGAGGCCCGGCCTAGCATCCACCACCAAGTGATCAATCTATAATTGGAGACGACGTATGAGGCCGACTTAATCTTTTTGGGCCCCCTTGTCCCTGGACTTGGAAACCGGGTGGAATGGCATCCACGGCACATGGGGCGGCCGCACTTGCTGGTGAACTTGGAGTGGTTGGTGGGCTTGGTGGAGACTTTAGTGAAGAGGCCGGCGGTAGGGGGAGAGGTAAGCTCATTAAGGGTCCTGCGCCTGGGCCAGGGGTCTAATGGATTTGATTGGATGAGATAGTTGCGGACCATACCATGTTGGCGACCCTCTTCATTTTTTAGCTTTGATCTTTGTGAGCTTTTGATAGTGAATGGAAATGAAAGTTTTGTTAGTTGTGTGGCTTTAAATAGAAAGAAAGCTGCTTATGTTTTCAAGCATAGTTAACTTGGGAAGCAAGGGGGTTGATTGGTCATTGGTCAACCACACGCGAATATGCTATTCGTGTCCACCAAGCTGCGCGTCCATAATTATAATATATATACAGAGAGAGAGAGAGAGAGAGAGAGAGAGAGTTTGGTGGACAATCATCAGGATGATGATGAGAGCTCAAATATTGATCACAAACTGCTAATGCCTCTCTGTTCTCCCAACAAGCTACAAGTCATTGTGAGTCTGAAAACTTCCATTAGCATTCCTGATGAATTTCCCTTGGTAACTCCACATCCAATACAATGAAGATCAGCCGGGACCGCATCGCTCTGTAATCTGTATACGGCCCCTTCTTCACAAATATTTCGGTGACTTGCAGTCCATGGAACTTAGACGCTGCGTTAGCGTTACTTGATATTTCTTAAGTTCTGAGCTAATTAACTACTACGCTGTGTGTTAGTGAGTGGGCAGAGATCCGCATCATTCACTATTACAGTGGTGACGAGTGGTTTTAAGCAGTGACTCCGGCGCTTACCAGTTCTGTCACCGATGCCGGATCACTCTATCTATCTTGTCACCCAACAGACTCAACTCTCAAATTTCTAAGAGAAAGATGGGATTTTAACTACATCCTCTTATATATACTCTGTGTGTGTAATGAGTGGATGTGAATCCAGCGAAGCTACCCCGTTCTTGCTGATACAGATACTGAGAATGTAATGTTGCTTATTTTGTTTGCTTCAAGTTACAATAAAATCTTTAATTGTTTTCTGTATAAAATCTCCAATACTTTCGAAAATACTTTTCTTGAGGGAAAAAGAATTCCTTTTTAATTTTTTTTCTATTACGTTTCAATATAGGCACATCATTTGTTTGCTGACTTTTCTTTCACGGACTAATCTTCAATATTCACCTTATCAAAAATTTCAGTAAACGAGTACATTTTAACATGATGCAAGGGAAAAAAATCATTCTACACTAGAGTTGAAAATAAAAGTAATGATATTATTGCATATGTTTGAAGAAACAATTTAAAACATTTGTCATACAAATAAAATCTTTAGCAAACTATGTAGTTAAGAATACAGTAGTTTCTCCTTTGAATTTCCTTGTGTATCCTCATACATATTATCCCCAAAAATCCTTCACATTTCATACATATATATATATATATATATATATATATATATATATATATGCGTGCCGCACTATGAAATGACAAGAATTAAGCGACACACTTGTGAAGAAACTGCTCTATGTGTTTGGTTTCGCCTCAATCCGCACTGCACCAGCATCAGAATCCCAGAAAACAGTCGGGCATTTATGAACGCAAAAACATGTTCACTCGAAGCTCATTTTTAACACACATCATTTTGATGCTGGTCGTGGGAGGGTCCAAGCATCGGCTCCTTGCTTACTGCATCATCACTCGGAGAGACGTCCGTCGTCTTCTTCGATGGATATAACACAAAATGTTGGACCATGAACAGAATGTCAAAGAAGATACTCACCTGCAGAGTTTATTCCTTCCTAATTAGTGTGAGATCTACCTCTGGTTTCCACCAAGTAAATTGTTGAAGAGGGGAAAGACAGGGAGAGTGGAGGCAATATGCCTCGTTCCAGATAAAACGAGAACTAGTAGATTAATTACATACCAAAGATAGCAAAGTTTTGCCTATGTTTCCATAGAAGTTCACCCACGACCCTGTGACGATGGAGGTGAATCATCAAATATGATATATAACTTCAGAAGGAATATCTAGACATTTGACAAAAAAGACTCACTTTGATCTATTGACTGCACCATCATCTGACAGAAACTTGTTGTGCTTCCAAGAAAATCGAACGAAACATACCCCATACTAAACCCACTTGTGCTCTTACGTTGAAAGTTAAAGACAGCCTAAAATTTTAAGAGTACAAATCTGTATTAAACCATAGCACTTATACAAGAAAATTAAAACATGAAAGCCCTCATTATTGAGTATTTTGAGGACACAGATGCAAAAATATTGAAGAATAAACATCTTAAAGTGCACACTCCAAGTTCGGCAAAACATCTTACTAACCTGAGGCATATATTTAATAGTGGTCATAACAATCTGCAAAGTGCTGTAATTGCAAAACAAGATGTAAGATATTGACAGAAACGAAAAATCAATCAAACGCCTACTGCTGTGTTATTGAGTGAAATATGAATGATGAGGATAGCAAAGTGGAATAATCAACATGCTTTAGAAAACACTGGAAAGATCTCAAGAAAAAACTCCGAAAATGAATGCATGATCTCAAAGAAAAGCCAATGCATAGGAGGCCCGTTGCTCTGACTAAAGTTGCTGGAGTCCAAGGGATCTTACTTGAAGCAGGATACCAGCCAATACCAAGAGTGGGTAGGCAGAGCAACAAAAACACAAGCTGCAGCAGATAACCAAGCCACAGACACAATTGCGATGGCAATTCTCGAGAATTTCTGGTTCCCGCGCTGTAGAAACACATCAACAAAAAACATTATTTCAAACACATTGCAGGCAAATTATCAAGGTGATCAATCCGCGTACGCGAAGCGCAGGAGAAAGCAATGACTTACATCATAAATTGCAATTTGAAACAAGGTTAAAGCGGTCATCAAAACAGCATGCACCGAGAAAGCTACATCATTGACAGCCACTGGTATCATCTGCAATTAGAAACAGAAATTGAATCACAACCAAATCAATCCAAAGGCTCCTTTGCAGATTTCATCTTCAATCAAAGTAAAAAATTGAACTTGTAATAAGTAAACTTGAAGTAAATCAAAAGGCACCTCACCTGGTTAAACCCATACTTCTGGCGGTACTGTCTCTGCACAGTGGAGCTAAAGAAAAGAGACGCATTGTAAATCAAATACGAGGTGTGTTTCGTCAAGTTCAACACCGCGAAATCGAAATTCAAACCCTGCACACTGCAAAGCATTCTATTACTTCGAGATCAAAACGAAAAAAGAAAATGGAAGTAAGTAGGTACCTTGTGATGATAAAAAAAAAAAAGAAGAATCAAAACCTTTTCCTTCGGAAGTTTAAGATGAGCTGAGGGTAGAAGCAGATGGCCCAAGAACAAAATGAAATCCAACCCAAAAGGTAGAAGAGAACTTCCAGTTCAACTGAACTCCAAGATGCCATTTTTCTTTCTCAATGATCATGGATCCAAAAGGAAAACAAAAAGAATACTAAGTATGTTTATGATCATGATGATGAAGTGATTAAGGACAAAAGATGATGACAGGGAATGATGCAGAGGGAGAATCTTGATAATTGCAAAAATAGGCGGCGTGGCGTGAATGTGAGATAAGACCAAAAAACAACCATCCACTCCTCCTTCCACTTCACAGTCCACTATTCTTATTACATGTGGTGATGATAAGACTGGGCAGTGGCCACCACCTTTTCATTCATAGTAAATTTGTCTATTTCGCGTTAAAGTTGTCTTTAAAGGATATTACCAGTTGTCAAATAAACATAAAATAATTTATGTTTGGGTAAATTACAACCACCTTCCCTGAGGTTTGGCATAATTACAAATACTCCCTCGTTGTTTGCAAAATTACAAATACCCCCCTGATGTTTGATAAAATTATGTAATCCTTGGATGGAGGTATAGAAATGTCAATTTTGCCCTTACTGTATTTTTTTTATTTTTTTTAAAAAAATAAAATCTTATAAAAATATTGAATGGGATAGATGAAAATATTTTTTTAAAAAAAATAAATAAAATTATAAATTTTAATTCATAAGGGTATTTTGGTCAGTTCACTATAAAAAATGGATAGATTGGGGTAATTATTAGATGATCGTTAAAATTAGAGGGTATTTATAATTTTTCAAACAACGAGGGGTATTCATAATTATGACATACCTCAGGGGAGGTAGATGTAATTTACCCTTTATGTTATAACATTCTTAGGAATAAATGAACGATTTGACATGAAAATAAGAATGAAGAACGGATCTGATGTTCGATAGAACCAGTGGGAAAGTTTAAGTATGGGCCTGGCCCAAGATCAAGCCCATTACTCCATAAACTTCGGGTCGGACACTTTTTGATAGCCCAAAGCCTCACCGTCTCCTCTCTTCGTCTCTCTCTCTCACACACACACAGCGACCGCGAAAATGGCGTCGTACATGGTTAGGAAAACCCTAAAAACCCTCGATCCTTTTTCTCTAAGAATTCTTACCTCCACCAGGCGCCACCTCAGTGTAGCTACCGCAGCTGGAACAGAACATGAGCGCTCATCCTTCACCTTTTCCTCCGACAATACAGATCAGCCGAAAGCCGGCACAACTTCGACTAGTGATGACAAAGTTTACATTAAAGGACCGAAAAATACGCCGGCTTCATCGTCGTCCGTCACGATGCCGATGTCATTCATGACCGGTTCGATCGTTGGGAAGCGGTTCTACCAGAAGGTGACGACGAGAGAAGCTGAAGATGGGAATGGGTGGAGCGTTATGCTGGATTACAGGACACTCAAAACTCCTTCGAAGAGGAATCTCAAGTGCCCTACTTTAGCCCTAGCTAAAGCCATTGCAGCTGAATGGGAGTACCAGGTGCATCACAGTTTGTGCTTTATGTTTTTGCTGTGATTCTGCGTGTAATATCGCTCATGTTGGTTTGTGTATTGATTTTTGTTGTTTGGTATGTCGTTGCTCTGGTGGGTTGGAACAAGATCACACTCGAACAAGAACAAAGTCAATTTCCAATTTGCTACCTAAGTTGTATCATCTGAGTCATAAATCATAATGCCAGTTATGCTTTCTAATACTACTACTAGAGAAAATAATTTAGAAAACAACCAACTGAATGATTTGCTATTTCAAGAAGAAGAAAAAAAAAAAAAGAGAATTGGAGCATCAGGAGGGCATTCATTTTGGTTCACGTGTTCAGATTTCATGAACTTCCTAATGGTTTCTTCAAGAGAAGTAAGAATTGGAACTCTAAATTTATTCTAAGATCTCTGAAATGAGCCACTTCTGAGTTCTAAGATGTGGGTTTGGTCTAAGGTTTACTTCTGCCCTCATTATTTTTGGTAGAGTTGCCAGCGGCAATTCAATTTCATTATGTTTGGGTCTTTCTAGTGTTTATGTTTCTATTTTTTTTCTCCAGTGATTTTGCTTTGTCACGTTTTCAAGAGTCAGATTCCTTTGTATTGATTTTATTTTTCTCAAAGTTAGTTCCGTATTCTTTTGTTAGTTTGTATTTTGTAATTTGGTTAATATTTCTGGTTAGGTTATATTTAAGATTTCTGGGAATACTATGATCTCTGCTCTGTGCTTCATGACTCACCTTTTCTTCTTGACTTTCAAAAATAAGAAAAGGTGCTTCATGACTTCTTCGGTTTTAAGTTTCATTTTGCGTATCAAGATGAAAATCTGACTTTTGAGGGGACCATGTGATACAATTTTTGTTATTGTAGCAAACAGATGGAATTAGACCTTTTACAATGCCACTCATGAAGCTTGCTTGCACCGCATTGGAAAGAGTACCACTAACTAGGGCAAAGATAATTGAACATTTGATGAAAAAATTTCATCAAGATCTGGTATTTTGTCGCGCTCCAAGAGACAATGATTTAACGAAGGATCTACGAGGTACGGATAGTACATCTGTTTATACTATGCTGCCTAACTTTCAAGCGTGTCCGACAGAAACATCTTATTTTCTATTTTGCAAATCGGTTTATATAGTTTTGTGTGCCAAGAGGCTATTGGTTTGTAGATGTTTAACAGCAGCCTTTGACTTTGTTACACTATGTTATGTACTTTGTAAGATTAAAGAAGATAACATCTGTAGCTAATCATTTTTTAATAAATACATTTAGTGCAAGCTTAGCATTCTTAGTAATGATTAACGCAATCAAATACCTCTTGTGAAGGGAAATCATTTACATAAAGGAGTTTATACTGTTTCCTAATATATATGTACAACAATTTGCAGAACTTCAAGTGGAGAAATTTAGTCCTCTGATTAAATGGGTGGAATCAGAATTTGGCTTTAAGCCTGTCGTGTATACCAGTTTCTTCGGTGGAAAGCAGGAGGAGGGTCTGGTTAAGGCTGTCGAGAACCTTCTTAAGAAGACGGATGACTGTGAGCTGGCTGCAATTGATGCAATTGCTGCAGCTGCTCACTCTTTGATCATTGCAATTGGAATGTTTCGTGGTCGATTGAATATTGAGCAGGCTATTGAGTTGATTAGGCTGGAAGAGGATTTACAGGTCGATCGATGGGGTTTGGTGGAAGGTGGTCATGATGTTGATATTGCAGACCTTAGAGTTCAAATCTCGTCTGCTGCTGTGTTTCTTGGACTATCAAGGAAACATTAGTTTTTAATCAGGTAATTGTCCAAGATTAAGCCATCCCATTTTTCTTACGGAAAGCAGGATCTTGCCAGAACTTGTAGTTGCTATCGGTATAAATCCAATCACATAGTTGTCATTTGTTTCCATGTAGTATAGTATGTATTCTACAGCAAGATAATAAATACAATGAAAACTTCACCAAAACAAAAAGAAATACTAGCTTTTGCAGATAAACCCGATTTGGGTGGTTTTGTATGTTACAATAAGATGTTCCACTGTTTATTCTTGTACTGAGTGGAACTGCACACATCAAGGCTCTTCTTCGCAGCAATGGATGCAAATTGGTGGCTGTTTTCTGATATCACAGTAACAGCAGGCTATGTCGCAGTTACTGTTACAACCTAAGATGAAATCATGAAGAACCCATCATGTTGTTTTAGGTAGGTGTAGATTTCAAAGCTGTGGAACTTAAGCGAATTTGACGAGATGAGAAGATCAGAGTTTAACTTAGTACTGACCTGTAACAGTAATGTATTGAGATGATTGAATGGTTTGAGGATTTACGAGGAAGGGGAGTCGAGCATTTGTCCCAATAACTTGAGACAGCAGCTGACTAAATACCACAAGAATCATTAAGCAAGCAACAGTTAACCTTGTTTGCTTCAAAAACATGATGTTTTGATGGGGTGTGGTGGCGTTTGATGGTGCTATCAGGTTGATTATTATCCCTGATTCTTCTCTTTTGCTGGAACCTCTTTGAAGTTGTACATTCAACAAATTGAACCTATACCAACTGCATAGATATGGTACCATATGTATATATAGAGGATACTGTAATATAGGGAACCTATGTTGTCAGGTCATCCATAAACTGTGATGGTATTAAGAATTGGCATGCTGAATTACAATGGTAATAAGAATAGGATCATACTGATCATACAGATGTAGGTAAAATCCTATAGATAATTAAACAACTTTTTTCAGCACTTAGGCGCAGAAAGCATGTGGCCACACACTGGAATTCTACTCTCTTACAACATCCAAGCAATGGGGGTAAAAGGGAAGATTAACTGGATTAAGAAAGTGGGAACAATAAGAATCATTGTAATCTATTTTTCCTTATTAACATAACATTTTGTAACGAGCGAGGAAGTATAAAACTCCACTGTGGTTGATCTGAAAAGTAATTTCATTCAAACTCCACTGTGGTCGATCACGAATATGTTATAATCCATGGGCAACCAAGTAATGTTGGTTATCGCCCGGGTACTCTCAATCATTAAATCAATTCCTACATACAAGCAGTGTATTTTTTTCAGTCTTGAAAGAAATTTAACTTGAAAGCTCAAGTTTCTTGATGTTCTGAATTTGCATTCCAGGATTCAGTCCCTTGGGACAAGCTTTAGCACAGTTCAAAATAGTATGGCAGCGATACAGCTTGAATTCGTCATTTATGGCATCAAGACGCTCTTTGGTATATTCATCACGACTGTCCATTATCCATCTGCATTGACATAGAAAACCACAATTGAGCACCGAAATAACAGACCTGCATGCTTTCCAAACTCCAAGGAACAATTCCATCTACGCAGTGTGATCGAACTCATTATATATACATCATAAATTCAGAATAGAAGACTTCCAGTTCCGAAATTGTTCACATTAACATGCTTCACGGACTTCCAAGGGCTAAATGATGCAGAAAGTGTAAGAGGCAGAGATTACAACCCCAACCCCACCCCTGCGAGGCTGCACTGCTCCAATCAACCAAAAATCTAAGCAAAGGGCACCTCATTAGATTAGTTGTGCCGTTCTCCATAGACAGTCACGTTCAATTATAGTATAATTTCAAATTGCACAACAGAGTGATGTATAACATTTAGGCAACGACTTCATTAGATAAAGCATTTAGCTAAACAAATTCATAAAACTTTCACACAAAATCAGCCACATTTATTCACAGCTTTCCTAGTTTCATCCCTAAGGAACCAGACAAAAACCAGTCATCACCCAAGTGTTCCAGTAAGACAATCACACTCAACACAAGCAGTTTTAACCTTTTGAAGCGGTTCATTCCTCACAACAACAGACAAACTTCACCAAGGAAAAGAAGAAGAAGAAGAATTACCTATTGGCGTGCAAAAGCGCGGCAGGGCCCAAATATGACTCCGGGTTCCACCAGTAGCTGGGGCAGGAAGTGCTACAGCAGGCACACAGAATACATTCGTACATTCCATCAAGCTTCTTCCTATCCTCCTTGCTCTGTAGAATCTCCTTCCCCGGGGTGGAAGGCGGATTCTTCCTCTTCAGCCACGGCTCGATCGACTTGTACTGATTATAAAAATTCGTCATATCCACCACCAAATCCTTAATCACGAACATATGCGGGAGAGGGGTGATCATGGTGGGCCCACCAGATGATATTTTCGTCAAACAGGCTAACCCGTTCCGGCCGTCGATGTTCATAGCGCAGGAACCGCAGATTCCCTCACGGCAGGAGCGGCGGAAGGTGAGGGTTGGGTCCATCTCGTTCTTGATCTTGATTAAGGCGTCGAGAACCATTGGGCCGCAGTCCTTTAGATCAATCTGATAGTCCTGGAGCTGGGGCTTTGGGGTGAGTCGGGGTTCCATCGGTAGATTTGGAAGGTCTTGGGGGTGGTGGTGAGCTTCGCCTTGGGCTCCACTTGTTGCGCCTGGGCCTCGGATGCGTGGGCAAGGGAAACCATTGCCCTGGCGGGGGGCGACAGCGGCTTGACCTTAGACAGCGCACGTCGGAGCAACGCAGTCGCCATTGATGGTAAAGAAGAGATGGAAGTTTGAAGAGGTAAAATACTAAATACAAACAGATTATAATCAAATGGAAGAGTGAGGATAAAAATAAAATAATATGATATGGAAAATGAAGTTTTTAGGTCAATGAGCTGTCGTGGATGGAGATGACGTGGCGATAAACGAGCGGTGGAGATGGAATGGGGCAACGTGGTGGGCATACATAAAATTGTTGGTTGATTGGCGTACGCATATGTAGTATATAATTAATATAATAGAAATAAAAATGCATATGGAATGAATTGAGAATGTAAATGTATTTTAAATAATGATAATAGAGCGTTTGGAAATAAGAGTTATTAGAAGAGGATAGAATAGACATTTTGTGAAGCAAAGTTAATTACTGTACATACAGTATTGGTGTTTGGGGGTAGAAAGTGAAAGTGAAAGTGAGAGTGATGATCACATCTTTGTTAAAGACTCTTATATATATATATATATATATATATTCTATCCTCTTATAATAACGCTTATTAAAGGTTAATAATAGAGAGTTTGGTGGAAGAACAAGTAATAAATTATTAGATTAGTAACTCTCTCTCCTAATCCAATAATTAATAGTAATAGCAGCTTGCTTGTTCTCACCCTCCCCCTCCCCTTAAGACTCGCTCACAAATATTCTCATTACTCTCTCTTTCTCTCATTCATCTGTCTCCTCCATTCAGGCGCCCAATTACCTGCCATCTTTCATGACGTCTGTAAGTCCCTTCTTCCTCTTCTTCTCTCCCAACTCTTTATTTATTTTTCAAACCTTCCATTCCTTTTTGCTTCAATAATCATTCATCTTGTTTTCTTTGGTGTTTTTGCAATACCAACTATACATTATAGGAATACACATATGTCAGTCATGAGGTTTGTTTTCATTTCTTTGATTTCCTCAGATCTATCCCCCCACCACCTGACAACAATCCATGACACCCCATGAGATCAGAATTCTAATTTCTATCTACATACTTATTTCGGATAACACATTCCTATACCATCATCATCTTGATCACTGAAACTTTTACCATTCCACGGGGCCCCTCAGCTCCAAACACACAATTCTTTTGAGAATGTGGATTTCCTCCCTCAGAAAGTAAATTCCTAATTAAATGCCATCCTTAATGGTGTATTGCTAGTTGTCTGCGGATAAATACTGCCTCATCTTATCAACTTAAATCTGGACTCCATGCATTCAGGTGGTAGTAGCCTGTGTAGAGGACAGGAAGCCGAGGACTGAGGTTGTAGATACAATTTTAATTTTATTTTTTATTTTGTTCCCTTTCCAATGAAGTTAATTCAGGTACAGTGGTGTCCATTATAGACTAATTAGGGGATGGGTTTAGGAAATAAGCAAACATAGATAGACAGATATAGAGAGATTTGATGACTCGAGCAAGAAGGATTTGATATCAGTAAACTGATGAATTGGCGAAGGAACTTGTATCCAGACAGGTCTCACAATCTGGATTCTAATAACCATGATTCTGCCTTGTACCTGTTTAGCAAGAACACTTGGAATCCATTGAAGTAAATGTAGTTTCACTGTCTAAATCTAGACCTGGGTTTGGTGCAATTGATGCAACACCAATACAATTATTGTGTGCATTTTCTCTTTTAAATTATAACTTAATTACATTACATATTTTAACTATTAAAAGATATGCATGATAATTACATATTAGTGCAACACTAGAGTTCGATAAAATATTTCCCACTATATGCACATCATGGCCCCATTTTTGCAAAATTTAAGATGAGAGAAGGGTTCAATCTGTCGTACATAAAACAATTACCTTTTCTGTCTGCAGCACGAGAAAGGTCGGCCATTGCCGAAATTTGGCGAGTGGGACGTTAATAATCCTGCCTCAGCTGATGGATTTACAGTGATTTTTGCCAAAGCCAGAGATGAAAAGAAAGCTAATGGCACAGCTGCAGCTGCTGCATCGCAGCCAAGTTTCGACAGTATGCCAAAACAACACCCATCTCATGAGAATTCCCGCAAGGTTATCCATTCTGAATCAATTCACTAAACTGTCTTCTTCACTATATATTTTACAGTTTCATTGAAATGGGTCTGCTAATATCCATGCAGAAAAAGTGGCTTTGCTGTATCTGAAATGCCGGTGCAGTCTGGATGGAAAACATGGTGTGGAAAAATGTAGAGTTCAAATTGGGCACATCCAGCTAAGAGTTGGGGAATGACAGGCAGTTGCAATTTTTAATTTATTCTGTAAAGGCATCTGTCACTTAAGTTCGTCGGATTTCTATACTTATCCCGAGTGTATGTTTTGGGGGAACTGTGAAAAGCATTTTAAAGTGCAAGTGATGTTTATTTCCACAACTATTCTTAGATGATGATCCAGATCACATGCACTATAAACTGATGCCATGGTATGACATCAACAATGATTTACTTTATACCTCTATGTTTCTCTGGGCATGTTTAGGTTTTTCTTTCTACAGTACCATGCTAGGCACTTGCAACTTTCCTTGCAGTAGACAAAAGCATCTGCAAAAGTGTCCTATAATCTGACCATCTTAGGTTGGGTAATGATATGTCTGAGATAATCATGGAAAGGTTGACGCAAAATAGTTATAATTCTTTAACTAGGAGTATATGTCACCAAAAACACTTCCTTGTAGAGAAGTTTGATTAGTTATGGAAGCCTAATTACAAGGAAACAAAAGGCCCCACACCTGGCTATGTGAATTTAATAATCCCAGCCACCACCATCGCAGCCAACAGCAGATGCTGAGGTGGGCCATTCTGGATATGCTGGCAATCCATGGGTTGCTGGGTGGTCAAACAGGCATGCACGTCCAAACTTGCAAAGACCATGACGCTCATAATGCCTACAAATGCTTCTACCCTGTACAAGAATTAAACACAATGAGGGGATAGTGGGAAAAAGCAAAAGGAGAGAAAGAAAAAAAACGAAAAACAATAGTATTCAAACATTCCACTGCAACCAGACCACTAGGTATAAAGTTCCTCAGTTTCACTGCCGACAATGCCCTCAGAACTTATTGAAACAATTTTCCTGTCAATCCAATGAATGACTAACATGCCCTGGCCACCGCCCAGGGTCGCCTTCAGAAGACAGGTTCAAACCTCAGAATACCAATACCATAATCTACAATATTCCAAGAAGCACATGCAAGATATTTCTCACATCCAAATTGCTTTAAGAATCTGAGGATGCTCCTGATCCATGTTCTTGTGTAATAATGAGCTGCTAGGTTGATAATTCCAACGCCAAATTCTACTGCTTTGAAGCATACACTATTGATTTAGCACATTTGACTCAAAACCATGAAAGATCCAAGAAATTTCTTCTACTTTTGAGGATTATTGTGTTTCTTAGCTCAAGAAGGATGCCCAACTTTTTAAGGGAAGCAATAAGGTTCCTTCGATTTCAAATAGGAGAACAAAATTCTGCAATAGTAGAGCCTTTAAAAGTTAAACCGTAGATGATTACCTTGTGATACTTAATCCAGGTAAATATCCCAGAGGCTACTTCCCCACCACCACACCACACCCAATAAATAAGTGAATTGTACAAAAAAATGGAAAGGAAAGGAGAATACTGCTGTTGATAGTGGTCTCCTGAAAGCTCTCAACCTCAAATGGCATGTTTAGACCAAAACTATAAAAGCAAAAGGAACAAAAAGACATATTTAAAGAACTTCGAGGTGCAAGAGAAGATAATATGAGCTTACAGGTCTCAGCGGCAGGCCATTCTCATTAAGAATACATTCTTCTACCTTAGGTATTCGATTCTTCGGGTGGTGAAACCGACATGTAGACTTGAATTTGCAATCTCCAGTTTTCATGAAGTAATCACATTCAGGCTGACCTGGTCGTTCAGGGAATTCATCAACTTGCATAGAGACGTCTATTTTTCTCACACAACCATTGGCAATTGGAGCTGTATAAGAATTTCTTCCTTGATGGAATAGTTTGAACCCTGAGTAAATCAGGATTAATGTATCAGATTGATGCATACTATGTGGTGACAATTAATTTTTCTCAAACAGCGGTGTCAGACATCCAAACGCAAATGATAGTGGATGGGAAATCTGGTGCCACACATAACCACAATGGAACAACTCACATCTACAATTTATTGTTAACACAACAGAAGCAGCAATCATAAGGGCCAGCATTGATTTTGCAACCCTATTTATAGAATGAAAAGCAAGTGGGTATTCACCTTTACCATCTAGTAAATTGTTGTTGTCATGAAGATGTCAAAAGGAAAGGGAAAAAAACTCGCTTGGCATCAATGTCGAGTACATGTAACATTGGTATAAATGTGTGACTTGTGATAGACTACGACAAGTGAAATCCAACAAGATTTTTATCTCTGGATATTTTAGGTGAATCCAGTCAAAGAGAGAGAAATAAAGAAGTTTGATGCAGCTAATGATTCAGAGTAACATTAGTTGGGAATTGGCAATGAAGGCAAGGCCTGATTTGGGAGACTTTTTAATTACCGGAGGCCCATTATGTTCTGATTGTTCAACAATCCATGGAGTAGATGAGTGGTCTTCTGAATAGGGACCAACATTGTGAGATGATTTGTGTGAAGACCAGGGTGCTTGATATGGTCTTGATGCTCCTGACAGGTGCAGAGAACCACCACTGCTATTATCTGAAAGACTGACCACTGGTTCCCCAAATTTTTCATCCATCACATTGGGAGATCTCTTTCCTGCCACCGAAGTAGGCTCCGGATGATGATAAACACAACGAGACCCATAACCACAGGAACCATTGCGCATGTAGTATGGACACTCCTTCTCACCCTAATAAAAATAAGAACATGCATATCTTTGTAAAGAGAAACCCTTGGAAACACATCCAATCAATACATGTAATGGGAACACAGAGAAACACAGGAGGATATTTACAAATGCATTTAGGACAAGTAAGGAGAAGTGGAGAACCAATAAAGGCACAAAAAAAATGCCAAAACAACCACACAAAATATTGAATTCTTAGCATTACCAAACGCATAGGCAAACCCAAAAAGTTCAGCTCTGGAACAGAATTTTCCGATTCTTCACCGGGATGGCCGTATCTACAAGATTTTCCATACTTGCACCCTCCTGCAGTTGAGAAGTACTGCAAAGACAATAACCAAGCAGATTCACAGGCAATTCGTGCAAGTAAAGACTAGGGACACCTAATATAAAACGGAGGCCTTGAAGAATAACTTGTAACTCAGAATCCTTAAAACAATTACCAGATATTAATAGCAACATATAAGCATAGCAAAGAGCAATATCTTCCCCTTTTTTCCAACAGATATTTCGTATCAAAAATCAAAATGCACATGGCGAAACTTTGTGAAGATTATACTAGAATAAAGCTCAGAAAATAGTGGTGAACCATGTTGAATATTATTGTATACAGAAAAGCCTTCATTAAAAAGTTGTAGACTTATAAATTGTACAAGAAACTAAGTTAAACGTTACTGCATCCATAATAAGCTCTAGTGAAAAGTTGTACAGTTTTAGAATTGACAACTACTGAAACCTAAGTATTAGCGGGAAAATTATACCAGAGAATGATCAAAAGCAGTATTTAGGACAAGTATTCCACCTTACGCTAGCGTGCTACAGTAAACTATATATACAGTGTAGCTTTCGGATTAAGAAACAAAACGTCATGGACCGATCGTCAGCGTTCAATTTTTCATTACCCAGAAAAGTTAAAACTATTTACCTTGCACTCAATCGTGCCAAAGTTGTCAGAATCCGAGTCCCTACTTTTAAGAAACTTCCAACAAACACAAAAATGTCATTAAACATTTCTAAGAAATAACAAAAACAACATTAACGTTTCCAGGAATATCGGGAAAAAAAGAAGGGAAGCAGAAAACATTTCAGAACTCCTAAAGTACCTGCTGAGTCTTCTTGACTGGGTGATTATACCTACAGTTCAGTCCAAACTTACACGTGCCAGTTCGCACGTAGTGAGGGCAATCCCCAGCGTACGGTCGCAGCGGCAGCAACCCGCTGTTCTCGCATCCGCCGACATCCTTGTTTCCATCATCATCATCAACAATTCTGTCGTGATTTTCTTCAGATTTTAGCACTACACTCTCCATCCTCTCAATCAACGCATCCTCCGAGAGCGGAGCAGGGGTTAGAAAACCTGGGTCCTGTTCCTCCGGCTCCGAGTCCGGGCAGGGCTTCGTCCGGCTATCGTCTTCGCAAGTTGTCATTATGAGCAAAAACCCTAGAGAGCGAAATCAGTGTGAAGTGTATAGCCAAATGAGTGTTAGCATAACGTCTCTGGTGGTGCGGTGCTGCCTACAGTTTTGGCACTGCAATAGACTTCTTTTTCAGTTTTGTGCTGCTGGCACTGGTAGTGCTTGTGGGGTCCATCAGATATGCCGTATCTTCTTCTGTTAGTTCCTATCAAATTTTCTCCAATGTCTACTAAAGTCGCTTCTTCCTCCACTTTTTCCATTCTTTTCTTAATAAAATTATTATATAAATTCTAAAAAGTTTATATGGAAAATAAAATGCATGCGATCCATGTTTCCTCTTTCTCTTTTTGAGTATTGGGATTTTTAATTTATTTTTTTTTTAAAAGTCAAGCTGATCTCATTTTATTATATATGTATTATAAATTTATAGAGGTATTTTTAGAAGACAGCTCATTGATTTGAGTACATAAATTATTTATAAGAGGTCTTATATTTAAATTTGGAGCCTCCGATAAAAAAAATTTCCCATAAAGAGTATAATTATATAATTTGATCTGAGATTATATGAAAAAGTAAAAGCATAGGTGGTCAGAGATGATGAGGGTGAGATTCTAAATGTAACTTGGCACAATTACATTCACATTCTTTGATTTATGACTTGTTAACACAAATCACTTCTATCTTTTAGATAATAATAATTACACATACACTCATCAATATATCATTATCACTTACACAAATTGTCCTACTTTTGTAAAAAATTACACACACACATCATTACACAAATTATCCCTACTTTTTGATTATCAGGGACAATTTCTGTAATTATATAAAATATATAAATAATTTGTATAAATAATTCATCAGTCTAAAGTGTAAATGTAATTATCCCATTAACTTTGAAGTAAAATGAAGTGACCTGTTTTCTCCAACAATTTCCTTGACACTTGTTTTTGTTTTCATCTCACATTTTGTATTCATTTGTTAATAAATCCAATCAAGAAAATTAGAATTGAAGCATAGTTGCAATGTTAATTTTGTTTACATGAATTAATAGTTGGGTGGATTTTTTTCAGAACTCAATTTCCCGAATGTTTTGCTTTCACATCACTTCACATTACAATTCTTCTTTATCTATTTTTAATATAAAAATTATGTTTGTTCAGATTTTTTTTTCCTTATTGGTATGACATTTTGCTGATGTATTTTGTTTATGTTAGGGTTAAATACAGTTTGTATCCCCTTAACTATGTATTTTATCTCATTTATATACCTAAAGTGTGAAAGGTAATAAAAATACTATTAACAATATATATATATAAATACATATTACCCCCTGTGATACCCCAAATATTCAAATAAGCCCCTGTGCTAAAAAAAATATCATATAACTCCCTGTAACGTATTATTTTCTATCGCTTTTTACATCCGGCGACTTCTCGTCGTGTGCTTTCACCGTTGGAAAGCCCTTCCGATGTCGGTGAGTAATCTCTATTTTTCCATTTTATTTTTTAAGTTTCTTTATATATATAGTATAATTTAAATACATCATATTTAATTGCAATTTTTGAAACATGAATTTTACAGGGGTAATATGCACATTTTTAATTTTACAGTATATGGCATTTTTTTTCACAATTTGAACATTTTGGGTATTATGAATTTTAGTTCGATGTTTTTATTCAGGATTTGTATTGATAATTTATTTGTAAAAAAGGTTCAACATATATAACAACACAAGAAAAAATTATGTAAATTTTTACCAATTGTGTAAAAAATGTAAGAATTATAAATTTATGGAGTTTATACAGATTCTAGTACTCCTTATAAAACATTATAAAGTTTGGGTAGTATTTATTTTAAGGGTAAATTACAACGACCTCCCCTGAGGTTTGGTATAATTACACATACCCCCTCATTGTTTGAAAAATTTACAAATACCTCCCTAATTTTAATGGTCGTGTATCAATTAGCCCAGTCATCCATTTTTTACGGTGAACTTACCAAAATACTATTGTGAATTAAAAATTATAATTTTATTTATTTTTTTAAAAATATTTTTTATGGACTAAGTGGATAATTTTTTTTTTATATTTTTTCATCCATCCTGTTCAATATTTTATAAAATTTTAAAATTTAAAAAATTTATAGAAAGGACAAAGTTAACATTTTTATACCTCCATCAAAAGGATTACATAATTTCATCAAAAATCATGGGGTATTTTTAATTTTTCAAACAAGAAGGGGGTATTTGTAATTACGTCAAACCTTAGGGGAGGTGGTTGTAATTTACCCTTATTTTAAATAAAGATATTTATAATAATTGAAATTATATTTAGGAGAATGATTGTAATAGAGGATGTAAATAATAAGAACAGTTTCGTCATAAAAAAGTGTATATAATAAGAAATTATTTTATTACGTTTTATAGTTTCGGGGCGTAAATGCACTTTATACATAGTTCAGGAGTGTAAAGTGTATTTAACCCTTTATGTTATGCAAATAATGAAATCTAATTATTCCTAAAAAAAAATCTAATTAGTGCATCCATCACATGAGGATTAGGACATTACTATTCCCAAAAAAAGACAGGGAAAAAAACATATGGTAGCGAAGAACATGTGGACCCGAATGATTATAGTAAATTGCAATTTATCTATATGTGATACGAAAAATAATATCAATTTAAAAAATTAAAGATTGATGGTGAATGAGTGAAGAAAAATGAATAGTTACATGTGCAGATTCAAATCATTAGTTACTTGTTAACCCTCAAAACACGTAATGCATGACTCCAAATCTTAGTTTTCATGACAAAAGTTTCAATGTGGTTTGTCTGTGGCATGACATGAATTGAGAGGGAGCCCAGAATTACGTGCCTTAATGTCAAACAACAACAGGTAATAGTGCCTAATTTCAGGTCAGCTGCTTCAACCACCCTCTCATCAAAACTCCAATCCAATCCCTCCCAATTTCTTTTATGGTTGGCAATAAATGCCGCCCAACTGCTCTCACCACTCCCCCCACCCCATATTATTACCCATCAATTGTTTTTATTATTACTATTATTAATGCTATCCAATCTCATGAATGTACATCTCATTTCATTTATTTTCAGTTTAGTAAAACAAAAAACAAAAAAACCCATTTTAGTATTTCTTTTTTTAAATTTCAATTTTGTTGTAAAGAATATTCAAATTATTATTTAAGAATCCATCGATTTTGATGGTATAGCGTTTGTTATTTTAAATTAAATAGCATTTTTATAAAATATGTTTCAATTTGAGTAACCTATATTTTTAATTTGAAAAGAAATATTTTACATAAATATATTTATATACAGAATTTTTTGCTTTTTTTTTTTTTTTAAGAAAATATTACCCATATTTGAATTATTATCATGACGATGCACGTATTCTCACACTTATATAACCCTGGTTCGAACCGCATCTCAGATTCAATCATCGCCCACTCATGGCTGACTGCATCTTAGAGCAGCTCAAATCTCAGCCAGCTTGGCTTCTCGTCTTCCTCTCGCTCGGTTTCTTATCAATCCTCAAGCTCTCTCTCTCGATTCTCAAATGGGTCTATGTCAATTTCCTCCGACCCGGGAAAAACCTCAAGAAATACGGGTCATGGGCTTTAATCACCGGTCCTACTGATGGAATCGGGAAGGCCTTCGCTTTTCAGCTGGCAAGGAAAGGGCTCAACTTAGTTCTAGTTGGTAGAAACCCGGATAAGCTTAAGGATGTCTCGGAATCCATTCAATCCAAATACGGGTCGACCCAGATCAAGAATGTGGTGGTGGACTTTTCTGGCGATTTGGACGAGGGAGTTTCCAGGATTAAGGAAGTTATTGAAGGGTTGGATGTCGGGGTGTTGATTAACAATGTTGGCGTGTCTTATCCGTATGCGAGGTTCTTGCATGAAGTGGATGACAAGCTGTTGAGTGATCTGATTAAGGTGAATGTGGAGGGTACTACAAAAGTGACTCAAGCTGTTTTGCCTGGGATGGTGAAGAGGAAAAAGGGGGCGATTGTCAATATTGGGTCTGGTGCTGCTATTGTGATTCCTTCTGATCCGCTTTATTCTGTTTATGCTGCTACCAAAGCGTGAGTGTTTCTTGCCAATATGTTTCTTTTCTTATGCTTTCTATCTTGTTGTTTGTTTGTTTTGCTATGTGCTTTGATTGTTGTGCTGTTTTCTTTCAGATGAAGTTTTGTTTGAGCTTGATTTCTTGTTTAATGAGCTATCCGGACGAGGTTTAATCAAGTAGATTTTGAGTTTGATTGGCCCTATATTTGCTTCTAAAGGTTAATTACTTAGCTCACTGAATTGAGCCGAAGAGTTTAACGAATGGCTTCTTTCAAAACTTATGATTCTCAGCTTGGGTGTTTCCCAGCTACCGTCTCCTTTTTACTTGATGCTGGAATTGGGCTTACTGTTAAAATCATTGTTTGCTAATTGTGGCATATTTACAGTTAAATTTGATTGTTGGAATTCGTATGAACAAAGAGAACTTTTGAACTCGTGAAATTTACTTACTTAATATGTAGCTTGAAGATGGGCGCATTCTTGTTTTATGACTAAGTTGAGTGAGATTTGTAGGTAGATCGGGATTAATATATTTAGTTCAAAAAATGATAATACTAACTGAGTTTGGTGGTTGCTTTCAGGTATGTTGATCAGTTCTCAAGATGCCTCTACGTGGAGTACAAGAAGAGTGGGATTGATGTGCAGTGTCAGGTAAAATTCCTGCAATCAGAATGATAAATAATCGGTATATTATTTTGTGGTTGGGTGAATTGCTTGCGAATCATTTTAGGTCAACGTTGTATGCCCTCATTGTTTGTTGTGTGTTGTTTGATGGGAGTTACATTTTCACACTTTTGTTCAACCTGAGCAGTGCAAAGTTATCATTTCGATTAATTCTGTTGTTGGAAAGTGTTATTTGTATCTTGTTCTTCGTTATATTTGCAGTCAATTCAGACTGTGATTGTGCATATATTTAATTTTCTATCACAAGAAGCTCATCCAAGCAATATTATGGAGGATAAAGGTTTAGATGCAAGTAGCTTGAGAGTGTTGGATAGTAGCAAGCTGGTTGCTGGCTTGGTCTATCTGTACTGTAGCCATTTCCCTTTAGGAGGATGACGAGATAGATAATCCAGTATCACTAAATCTCCTCTCTAAGCTCTCTTCATCTCATTTCTTGTAGGTGTCTTTATCTGGCATTTCAGATTTGCCCATAGAAAATTTCTAGTACTTTCAGCTCAAATATAGTCATCAAAGAGGATAATTCATCAATACCATTCATTTTCCTTATATATCAGTGAAGAACCTTTCTGCTAATGCTGCTATATCACATCAATTGCTATGCTGCATATGTTGTTCTGTTCAGTTTAGCAATTGGTAAGTGTGAATAGCTGGAGATCTGATTCATCATCATCTGTAGGTACCGTTATACGTTGCAACAAAGATGGCATCAATCAGAAGGTCATCCTTCTTCGTTCCATCAACGGATGGTTATGCTCGTGCAGCACTGCTGGATAGGCTATGAACCTCGGTGCACCCCTTACTGGCCTCATTCCCTCTTGTGGGCTCTGGCAAGTTCTTTGCCTGAGTCAGCAATTGATGCTTGGCGTCTCAAGTTCTGCCTCGGAATTAGGAAGAGAGGGCAGCTCAAAGACTCGAGGAAGAAGGAGTAGAAGTCATCTCTCCCTGCCATTGTATCTGTCTGTACCAGCTTTTCTCTCCCAGCCCATTTTAGTGAGAACATTGTCCTGAGACGTATTATCAGTTGTTTTCAAAAGTGGTTTAAATTTGTTCTTTTTCAAATTCAATGCGCTCGTCTGTTCCATGAGGGAGAAGTTAAAGCTTAACACTTTATTTCCATTCTACCAATATAATGTGTAGCCGCACAAAGGAAAAGGAGGAAGAACATTCAAACAAGAACAGTAAAGAAAATCAAATTCAAAACAGAGTAAAAATTTCTTACAACATGTTTATGGCTTTTGCAATACAAATAACAGGGAGGTTGTACAATATTTGGAAGGAAAGATCCATGAGAACCCTAATGGGAATGTGATCTATCACAGATTTGCAAATTCTGGAAAGAGGGAAAAAAGGGGGAAATATCTTTGCATCTCTAGGACTATCCAACAAATCAACTGATGTGAGCTCTACAGAGGCTATATGAGTCATAAGCTGCAAACCATACGACGACAAATTAAACCGATACTGCGCCTTGTTATGCGATTTCCACGTCTCTTTCACGCGTTTCACCCTTCTGGTCAGGACCTTCATCGTTTGTTCTGCTTTTAAAAGACTTCTGGCTGAAAATACGGGCAAACATGCTTTTTGATCTCGGCACCGTTTGAGGTTCAGTGCTGCCAGATTTCTCGCCACCACCATTCTTCTTAGCAAGCTCTTCCAAGATGTTTTTCATACTACTCTCAAAACGGCGTCTAAATGTTGGATATCTTGATATTGATTTAGTGATCCCTTGAAGTCTGGAGAAAACATAAGCAGCAGAATAAAAATCAGAAAGAGACAGTACAATAACAATAATATGGTAGTCCAAGTTTTCAATGATTTGAATAGAGAAACTATCATCTTCACCTTCGAGCTAAAGCATCAAGCTCGGCTCGTCTAAGCTCAGATTCAGGTTCTGGGCCGATATTTGAGTTCTTCAATCTCGCGGGATCACCACTCAATAAAACTAACTTGCCAAGGTATTGCTCTTCCGCCTCAGAGAGGTTGCTAGCTTTAATCTGGTCTTTAATGATCAAGAGTGGATTCAGAAACCAATCAAAGAACGTATCTTTAGGCCTATTCGAAGAGGTTATTTCAGTAACATTGTCGCCTGGATCAACGAGAAGACAAAATGTTATACCAGCATTCTTTTTGACATCTCTCAGCAATAATAAGAACAGAAGATTCAAAATTAGAAAGAAAGATTTTTCACTTACCTAGCAATATGCCAGTAGAATTGGCTTTGGTCGAGCGTAAAAGTGTCTGAAGAAGGCAATAAGCAGGCAAACCAACGCTTATCACTGCCTCGGTCTCTTTTACTCTTGGCATCTTCAATATCTTTTGGTGTTATTATCCCTTCCAAAGCCATAAACTTCCCCATGCTGCTGACACTCCTTGAACAACGCATCAGCTAACTATAAAATCATGTGTTGGAGAACATCAGCACAACTCAAAAGTAGATATTATTAACTGCGCCAATTATTTGCTTTCAGAAACTTCAGAAATAGGCATTTGGATGCTCAACTAAGATAGTGTAACAATAAATGTTAATCAGTTTATTCAACTGAATAAAGTTGATTTCTGCTTCTGTCCGACCAACATCGTACCTCCAGGGGTTTCAACTCAAGCATAGGCACGTTGAGAGAATTCATACGAGCGGGTGGATTTTTGAAAGAGCTGGGCCTCGAGAAAGAAATGGAATGAGAGGTAGTTCGTGAAGGGGCCTTCTTTCTGTAACGTGGCCTGTAGGAACACCCAAAATAAGAGAGGTAACTTTTTTCGCATATTACAGTTGATTGTGAATATATAAATATAACACACACACACACAGAGGGGGCAAGAGAGCAGAAGCTAGAACCTGGGATAGCAGGATCCTTCAGGCAGGTCAAGAACATCATTGCTATACTCGTCGTATATAGACAAAGAAGCAATAATATACAAAGTCCAAACCAGAAAGAGCTCTCCTACACTCAAAAGTCAACTATAGGATTTTAGTAGTACTATAGTGTTCAGAAAGCTAATAAAAACAAGAACAGAATTTTCTCCCATTTCTCCAATTTCCACTTGTTCCTACTTCTTTACTCATTTTTGTTAGAACTAAGAAATGTCAGTTCACCTGATAGACAATCACAGCTGCATAAGCTCCCAAGAAGATGCTTGATACTATGGAGCCCAAAACTGCTCCCACAACGGCCAATGGCCAGAGTAAAATTGCTAGTCCTGCAAATGGCACGCATATTGTCTCCAAGAAGGGCCCTTCACGGCCAATACAATCATGAAACAAGCGATGCCACCCCTTGAATAGCATGTAGGGGCTCTTACACAGTGCAATAACAGAGATCACGGGAAGGTCAACGATTGAACCCAGTATTCCAGCAATAAGGGCAAGCGGAACATATAACAATCTGCAATACAAAGCAGGAATTTCTTGAACTCAATGAGAAATTGAGAATGCTTTAAGAACCAACAGCATTCTCAAGGTTGGGATAACCGAATAGTCTATTTCCGAACATCTACCACCTGTTCTTCAACTTTGTTCTCCATTAGCACCAAATTCATTTGAAGTTAGAAAGGTTACTTGTTGATAAACAAAGCAGTCTCAAAATAATAGAGCTTGTACTACTCTTGATTCAAATATAAGAGAGAACTCGAAAAACTTTGAGCACTCTTTCGGTTTAAGGAGTCAATGCATGATATCCACTTGCAACAAAATCAAAACATAAGCTGCTACATTTTGCTATGGTGATTAGTTTAATCAAACACCCAACTTGTAATAGAACACCATGATGCAAAAGGTACATTTATCACAGATGAAAAGACCTTACAGTTGAAGTCAAAAGATCTATTCACGGAGAATATTTTGATAAAACAGTAATTCTTAAAATACAAGAACCTTAAATCCAATTTCTGGTTAGTCGACTGACTGAGAAACACAAACAGATGTTCATTGATGGCAGACAGAAAAAACATACCGAATTTCGTAATATTTTCCTTCAGGAGGCCCTTGACGCCGTATATCATCCATAATTGAGAAGTAAGAATGGTAACAAACATCCAAAAAATCCCTAATTATAGTGAAGCTCCCTTTGAGAGCGCTCCAAGTTCCATCCTATAAGCATGGTGAAACAAGAAGCCGACTTTCTAAGTCACTAAAGGAAAAGGAAATATAATAAGCTATACTTGGTGTAGTTTACGTACACAAATGCAGTGATAGAATTTGTTAGTCTTCCCTTCGTTGACAGCCTGAAAAGTAGCAAATATTGGTGCAAGCAAGCCATATGCTGCCCCACATAAAAGGCTACATGCAATTCCAACGGGGGGCCATGAGATTAAGACGGCAGCGATACAAATGCTAAGAACGAGCTTCAAAGCTGGACCAAATTGTTTTGTGCTGCCATTGCAAGAAACACAAGGCACCATTTAGATGACATATAGTTCAATTTGTTGAAATGAGTATCACAGAAGTCGCAAGAGCACACCTCAAAATGCAGTAATACGTATAGAAACAGTGTATTGGCCAAAGACCCAATATTATCACTGAAATTGCGAAAGTCATAATCAGAAATATCACCGGGAACATAATGATACCTGAAACAAAAGGAAAGAAGTTCAGTGGAAAATATTTTGATTATATAGCAATACAATATCTATTCTCATATGTACATAATGATAC
The DNA here is from genome assembly GCA_034509725.1 of Sesamum angolense. NCBI lineage: Eukaryota > Viridiplantae > Streptophyta > Magnoliopsida > Lamiales > Pedaliaceae > Sesamum > Sesamum angolense. The sequence goes on from JACGWL010000010.1 coordinate 697,347, forward strand.
AAATGAATTGTTTTAACTGAATGCGATGGTGATGCAATACAATCTTATGCAGTCATTGCCTCAATCACTCTTCTGTAAGAATACAACAGGGCATCATAGTAACACCTTCACTAACTTCAACTCAAATGTGAGAATCCTGAAGTTGAGACAATGTTCAATGGAAAAAGCCACACTTCTTAATCAAACAATAACCTCCAAATTATTGAGAGAGGTAGAGAGAGAGAACGACAAGGACTCCATTTCAATGATTCAAAATCTCAAGTCGGCTCTTTGAGATGCATATATTCAATAATTCATTTTCTGTCAAACATACTTGCAATTCTCCAATCTAAGTCGGCTCTTTTTTAGATGCATATATTCAATAAATTGTAACGTTTCCGAACATAAAAACCACTAATCAGTCTTGCTCGAACAGGTATATGCAAAGACAATTTTTAATGGACTAACAATCAAGCAGCAAGACAGAATTAACATTGTGTCAGAGCAGACAAGACAAGCTTGTCAGGAATGATAACCAAGGAGAAGCAAGAATACGGAAAAGAAAGAAATAAAAGAAAAATAATACTGAATAGAAGATAAACAGAAGGTAGCAATGAAAACCTTTAATGAAGCCAAGAATGAGAAGGCCAATGAAAAAAGGCAAGAAAAAGAAGAAGTTCCACACAGAAGCCCATAACCCCCTCGGAGGTTCCATTCTTTGTTTCTTGGATTTTCCGCTCAATCACCACAAACCCATCCAACAATCAACCAAACTCTTCAAATGGTAGTTAAAAAAACAAAGAAGATAGCTTTTTCTCACTGAACTCGACTTCCAGCACCTGATGCCCACCAAATACACCGACAGACTGGTGGGTCTCTGTCTTGTAGTTCACTTTCTTTTCTTTACTCGAAAAAGTTTGAGGCTTTCTAAGAGTTTCAACATGGAAGCTAATTAAAAGAACAGAATTGATATTGCAACTTAATTTGGTTTTGTCCAAATAAATGAGCAAACAGTTGATAACCCATGAAAACCTCAGATCTATGGATAAAGTAGTTCTTTTTTTGGGTTACAGTTATAGTCTGAGCTCCTGCGAGCTTCTCTTTTTCTACGTTGTTTTCCTTATATTTTCCCAACATTATGCTCTTTTCTAGTCTTTCGAAGTCTTATTTTAAAATGAAAAGCAAAGGAGCCCGGCTTCTACTCCAAAATCCGGCCATACCACGCTGGAAATTGCGACAAAAGCATTCAGAAAAGGGACATAGATTACCGGGATTATTTTTATATTCCCATTTTTTGTAAGTAACGATTTAATATATTTTCTTCTGCTAACTTATTTATGATTGAGCAAATGAAAAATACTGGTTAATTAATCAAGAATCTGAGATTTGTCTACCAACCAAGCAACCAGCAGCAGAGTCACACTCACACCAATAACACAGTTCTTTAGATTTTTCATTTTTTTTCTTCAAATCAACATATTATTAAATTAAATACACAAAAACTAATCCAAAACCCAAGTGTTGTAACGAATCAGACATGATAAAGGAATTCTTGTTAACTGGTGAAATTTTTCGTCCTTTGTGAGAATGAATGGCAAGTGTGGGCAACGACCGGTCATCTTAATTGTTGAGTATTTTGGTGTTATTATGAAAGGTTATAGTTTCAGGGAACCGTAGGCAGCAAAATGGGGAGAAGCAGCAGTTCTGTTTGGTTGATACACCAAATACAAATGCAAGAATTAATCGAAAGTATGTAGTGTGTGCTTTTTAAACAACAAAGACAGGAATCTTGATAAGATGTTGCAGTCGATTTGTCTAAGACATCCTGACACAGAAGTGAAAAATGTACAAGGGAACTATTTACATGGAAACTCGGACGATCAGTCGACATCTGATTCTATGTTGTCCCACAAATTATATAATCAAGAAATGCTATTGGACAAAACTTCGAACACAGAGACAGGCTTGCCTTACTCTAAAGCAAAGTGATTTGCAGGTGAAGCATGGTAATTACAAATTTTAAAACTACATCTCAGATTGGCATAAACATCCTGAAAAAGTATGGGATTCACTTATGTAACTCTTCCTTCTGTGGCGTATATATTTCTCTTCTATCAAATGGTTTACTTCTCCTGGGAAACCAGCTAAATTACAGAACTCTGACAAATTTTTCCTGATTTGCACTTTTTTCTTTCTTTCTGGTGGGCGAAGGCCTAGAGAGCTAATGTCTATGGTTGCACCGTACGTTTGTGAAGATTGTATCACAGCATCATAGGCCTTAGTTGAAAGCACAAGGCCCTCATTTTGAGCCCTTAAATGCAACTCATAAGCAAGCCTCGGTTTACCATCATTTGCCAGAGCCTCGATCAACATTTCATAACTAACCTCGTTGGGAGTTATATTTTGAAGTTTCATGCGCTGGAACCACTCATACGCCACACTTCCCAAATTATTTCGAGCACAACTGCTGATTATTGCATTGAATGTGACCACCGTTGGCTCGATACCAACAGTTACCATTTCCTGAATGACGGAATCCACATTGTCAAATTTTCCTAGGACAGCATATATTGAAGCCATGATTGTATAGGCATACAGATTTGGCTGGACACCCACTTTCATCATATGTTTCCAGACCTGAAGGGCTTCATCATAGAGTTTCCCTTTCTCAAGAGCACTAAGCAATGCCCCATATGAGATTATTGTGGGTTTCTCACCTTGTTCGACCATTCTCTTGAATATCTCAATAGCAGCTGAGGTTTCTGAAGCCTTGGAACAAGCGACAAGAACAGAATTCCATTCTCTGCTGCCTGGTTTAAGGCCTTTCTCTTCCATCTTGTTGAGCAACCTCACACCCCATCTCCAAATCCCCTTTTTCCTAGCTGCAGTCAGCAGTATATTAAAATGAGAGACAATCAATTCATATGACATGTTATTTGGTTCAGGTCCTTTATCCAACAAGTCCTCGTAAATTTCCAAAGCAGCCCACCACTTCTTTGCTTTTCCCATTAGCCAAATGACATGATTGCAAACAGATAAACTTATTTCACGGTCCATTTCTCTTATCCTAGTATACAATTCTTTAGCTACAACATAATGGTCTTCGCGTGTGCATGCCCATATGAGACGCTCATGTTCGGCACGACCCGGCTGCAAGCCAGCCTTATCCATCTCTTTCAGCAGCCTCAGTACCTCAGTGCTTAGGCTCTCACTCGTCACAAGCCAACGCCTCATCACTTGGTAGCAGATACGAATAGTGAAGTTTTCTAGCTTGGCAAACTCATGTTCCCAGTCTTCATCATCATCTTTTCCAATTTCACCTTTTTGATATTTGTTTCTTATCTCAAGAAAGAACGTCAGAGCTCCAAATCCATTTTCCATTCTACGATAAGCGAATAAGACTGTAGAATAAGAAGCAGGAGATGGAGATACACCTTTGGTTGGCATCTCCTCAAAAAGTTGGAGAGCCTTGACTTCTCTTCCCTGTTCTATGTAAATGCCCATTAAAGTGTTGTATGTCACAATATTAGGAAGCACCCCTTCTACAGCCATATCATTTATTACTTTCTCAACAACATCAAAATTTTCAGCTTGCTTCATTGCTCCCAAAAGACTGTTATATATAAAAATGTTGGGTCTGAGAGGACAATCGGTCTCTTTACTCTTTCTCTTAAGCCACTCAAAGAGAGCCATTGCCGAGTCTAGCCTCTTGTCTTTGCCAAAGCCTCTAATTAACGTAGAATACACCTGAAGTGGAAGTTTCTGTTTTTTCTTGAGAACTTCTTCCACGTCATCTGCAGTTTTGGCTGACTGTAGTCTGCATGCCAGCGCACGAACATCAATCCTCTGACTATTCCCACTTTGAACTTCTTCTCCATGATCACTTCCACCTTTTGCTCATCATCATTTTCATTGTTATTGTCCACGGAGTCTCCATCATAATGTGCAAGTGAATCACACTCCTTTACTTCATCCAGTTGAACACGAGCAATTTCCGCATCATCTCTATTCTCCGAAGAGTCACTCAAGTGGTCTATTTCTTCTTCGGCAACATCGTCTCCAACTGTGGGTTCCTCCAAGGCCCATGCCAAGGCAAAGGCCGCACCAAGTGAACCTTTTTGGGGTTTGGACAAGAGACTACCGGTGCCTCGGGGGCACAAAGAAGAAAACATACATTTCAACTCAAAGTTTCGCCCTACAAGACTAGTACCACCTCTAAAACCCCTGAAATAGCTTGATACATGGAATAAACCATTGCAAGGAATACGGCAAAAATCCAGTCTTTTCCTTCTCTCTCCACACTTAACTAAACTACTACAAGAACATAATTCGAAATCCACCTGAGGTATCACACAGGAGTGCCAAGACCCACTTGCTGAAGGCCAAATGGTCAGAGCTAGCATATTGAGCCCCGAGAATTTCACAAATCAAAGCACAACATGAAGATCGAGTACTCCACCAGAAATCAAGGAGTCATATCAGAATTCAGCTCCGAATACTATAATAAAGAAAACGACTCTAGCTATCAAGATCAAACAAACAGAAAGCGAAGAGGAATCAAGAGTTGCAGCCTGCAATCCTGGTTCCGCTTTTCTAGTTACTCAAGAATCCGAAGTGAACAAATCATACCTTGCAGAAGATAATGATTGAAGTTTCGGGTAAGTTCAGTAATCAGAGTTCGAGGAGTTGTTGTTGGTAAACAACTGCTGCTGGATATCCCACAGCCATTCAAATGCCAAGAGCACTGAAATGGGAAGTGATTCCACACCACGAATGCTGACACACCAAAACGGCGGCGTTGCGGACGCCTTTTCTCCGTAGTGGGCCATAAATAATCATCCGTCCTACTGGGCCAGAATGGGCTTTATATGGGCCTACTTTCCTCAACTCTTGTTATTGGATCAAGTCTAAGATGGATGAGAGAGATCAAAATCCACAACAGATGTACTCGGGTCCAATCTTTAGGGCCTGTGTTTTCATTTTCATTTTTCACAATAGTTAAAGAAAAAATATATTCATTTATTCGTATTCTCATTAAAAACATATTAATTTAATACTGTAATTCAATTTAAAATACAAATTCATTAACTGATCCAAACATACTCTTATTTCATATAAAAATTCATTTTACTTGAAATTGCTAATATGAATCGAATCACTTCTCTCACTATCTCTATCTCCCTAAATAAATAAAGCTTTTGGCATAAGGTATTTTGATTTTGTTCTCCTCAGAAAAAAAAAAAAAAAAGTAGTAATAGTTTGATGAATGTGGGCAGGGCATGGGGACAGCAGAGGTAGCTAAGCATGAGTAGGTACGAATTAGTATTATGAGAAGAGTGCGTGCAGTAGGTTCTTGGTACTAAATAAAAATGATTTGTCAAGTGTGTTTGGATTCCGAATGCAGCCCTAAATCTCTCCAAATCTTACAACCATCACAAACTCTCTCTTCTCTCTAATTACCTCTCCCTTTCCTGATTCGAATCATTACTTTCCAGAGTGTATCACTACTTATTAATCACCAACCGTATCTTATACGTATATTGATTCCTCTATATACCTTAAATCTTAATAAGATCCTATCACCAACCTGGATTTTACTTCATTCTTGACAATCTGTTAAATCAGTGATGACCATTAATCATATGGATTTGAGAGTAGGGAATTATTAATTCAGATTATTAAAATAAATAATACTTCTTAAAGATTTGTTTTTCAGAATATATATATATATATATATATATATATATATAGTAGTCCTAATTAATTATTGATGTCACATATAGACATAAATTGGCAAGTGGATTATATATATTTAATTTCTGTGTTATACCATAGACATGTGCTTGGATTCGGGTGCTTAAAATCAAGGGGTTTCCGCATTAATTAATGAAAATGATATATTATAACATGGATTTGATCATGAATAAATCTAATTAAGATGTGATTCCTCACCTCAAAATAATACCATATCCACACATATATATTATGTAAATCATTTACATAATAAAAATTAATGAGGTTTAGTTCAGTTGGCGAAATTAAAATTTCATAACCTGGGTTCGAACCTCCCCTTATACATGGGGCTTATTTTTACTGCACAATAGAATGCTATAATGGTCTTTGTTAAATATTGCTATTCGATATGAATGATTGTAATATATTTATTTCAATTAATAAAAAGTTGATCACTCTTACTTTTAAAAAAAAAATAACCACAAATCAAATTTGTGACATTTATAGTATAATGGAAAATTGAATTGGTTCTCCGGTGATAAAATTTGGATCAATTATTTTTATATTATCAAAAAAAAGAAAAATAACGAAAAAATATTTTTTTAAATAATTAAATTACGAGTCGCGGTCTCAAACCGGACTCCGATATATAAATATAATATATATATATTATTTTATTTATTTTATATAATATTTGAAATGTATTTTTTTCATTTTATTAAAATATTATTATAATTATTCGTTTCTACAAAATAATTACGGTATGGTGGAGACAAAAGAAACCACAAGAGATCGAGCTGGTATGATTGAAAATATTAATAATTGAACAACAAAAAGTTAATCGAAAAACTTCCAACTTGTACAAAAGTATAACATATTTATATCTCAAAATTCACATGTCCGATAAAAAACCTCAAACTTATTTACAAGACTCCATCCTTTTGTCGAACCCATAATTGGTGTAATTATAATAAAATTGGATGAGAAATTACTAGCCGACATCCTTTGTGCCCCAAATGTTTTCAGCCCCAAACTATCGGGACAGGGTAGCATGGACTCCTCACCACATTTCTCAGCCTTCTCCAAAAATGGACTAATCAATCATCACTCCTACATGTGGGACGACTACTCTCAATCTTCTTTGATTATTAAGACACCAAAATTTGATTTCCCTATTTTAATTCGTATCATAATACTTGTTTGAAATTCCCTTATTTTGTGTATACTAATACAGAAGAATGTCCTAACCGCGTTTCCTAATATTAATCAAATCAATATAAATTAAAAATAAAAAGAGACGGTTGGAAAAAGGGAAAAACTAGCTGTAAATCACTAATCTGAAGTTTAAAGCATAATCAATGTATATTCTACACCAAAAATAAATAAATGATAGTGATCATCTGGCAGTTGGGGTCACGACCAAAGTTGAGACAAATTTAAGTTATCCAATTGTTGTTGCTTTAAAGACAGTTATTGGGTGATTAAAAATGGACCACCTTCCAATTCCGTGTGAGACCAAACATTTAATTAAGGTAAAGCAAACATACTTAAGGATTATTTTTTGAGATTAATTAAATTAATGTTAATTAAGGAAAAGGTCGTAATTAATCTATAAATATAAGTTCTTGCAGCACCTCACCCGCACATGGTTTGATACCCGTAGGGTTAGCCAACCACCCAAATTTAAATATACACAACTAATTCTACCTAATTTTATTACATTAATAAATAAAATAATATGACAAAGTAAACCTAAGTAAGGACAAACAACATTTGTGCCCATCCCTGACCCTAAACATATATTCCGTTGATTTGGGATTCATGGTCCTCAATTTGTCCATCTTCCATGTCTCTCAAATTATATTTTTTGGGTTAATAATTGTTGTAATAAGTAGGCCGCAAAAAGATTCGAGTTGAGTCGAATATATTATTATTTAAATTTATTTAATTATTAATTTGATCGAGTTCAAACAAATTAATTTAACATGATTAAAAATGAGTCTGTTTCGAGTTATTTGATAATTTTAAAAATGTACTATTTCAATTGAGTTTGAAAGCTTTAACAAATCGAGTTCAAAACTTCAAATAAACTAAACTTTTATCAATCGATTTCAATCGTGTAGTTTGATTTATTTTTCAGCTATAATATAAAAATAGTTATTATTATTAAATACTATATTAATTGTTTTATACTAAGTTATCAATGGTCAAGGAATTTCGTGTGATGTGATAGATTTATGGCCGCTAATCAATCTATAAGTGTGTATTAATCCCAACCCCGTATCCCCATGTGCATTGGCCCCATAAAATCAGCAGAAAGAAGTCCGCCCATATTCGTCCCATGTGTCACAATCTCAATGGCTCTTCAAATTATTAAAAGAAATAATATTAATATTAATAAATTACTTGGCGTTAATTAATGTTATTACAAGATTAATATAAGATTATGCAAAGCTAAGGCGGCTTGTATTTTAATGTTGAGATATTTTGTCCGCATACACCCTCCTGCCTACTATATAACTCCCAATCACTTTGTTTCCCTCCTTACTACCAACTGAAAATACATTTTGAGAGGGAAAAAAAAAAAAATAAAAAGGGGTGACAAAAATGATCAAGTTAAGACCAAAGAGGTTCTCGAGAAGCAGCTCTAAGCTAGGTGGCGGCGGCGGTAGTGGTGGTGCTGCCAATGCGACCGCCACCGGCGAGATCAAATGGGAACTACGACCGGGAGGCATGCTTGTCCAGAAGAGAGAATGCAAAGACACCTCCGGCGAAGGAGTGATCAGAATTAGAGTCTCCGCGGTCTCACAATGGCATGACATATCAATCCAGGCAACCTCAACATTTGGTAAGTGAGTAATAATTGCTA